>OY292406.1:14371479-15068979 GCA_958496205.1 Idaea biselata
AGAAAGAGAATGGAGACTGTCCTCTTAATTCACCATGTTACGTCGGTTCCTGTGGCGCAGTGGTAGCGCACTCGCCTGCCAAGCGAATCCTGCCTTGGGAGAATTTTAAATGGTGCGTTTTTCCTTGTAAAGTATTTCGAAAGTAACCGACTTCAAAAGAGGAGGAGGCTCTGAGTTGGTCTCATAAAATTTGAGTGAAGATCTGATGAGAACCTGCGGAATTATTTTCACAGATGGTGTATTTCTGTAGCCGCTATAACAGCAAATACTAAATACAAAATAAAACAAATAATCCCTTACAATAAAAGTGAATTTTAAATTTTGAACAGAACGATATCGCGATCTATTTTTACCACTAGTGCCATCTAGCGGCGTCTTTTGTAAACATAAAAGCTAACGTTGTCAAGGATTTTTTAGTGTTTGTTTTTAGATTTTTCATGTTTTTTTTTTGCACTTGACCGGTTTGGCGGCTTATGTGGCGCATTGGGCGAACTCTCGGCTGCAACGCAGAAGGCGGGTTAGATTCCCACCGGGGACAAGTATTTATGTTGACCATTAATGTTTAAAATTTTAGGGGTAACTTAAATAATTGAGCAGCTTATAAATTAGTATGGAATGTTTTGAGTTTAAAAGCTACTGTTTTTTTAAGAAGCCCTCAAATTTTGAGTAGCTTTTCTATATTCACCTGTTAGTCATCTTTTAAGCATCTATATTTTTATATCTATATCTAAACCTACTAATATTATAAAGAGGAAAGATTTGTATTTGTGTGTGTGTGTGTGTGTGTGTGTTAAAAACTACTGGACCGATTTAAAAAAATATTTCACCATTAGAAAGCTACATTCACCCTGAGTAACATAAGCTACTTTAGATCCCGATATTCCCACGGGACCGCGGGACGCAGCTATCGTTTATAAGATACGGGGGTTATGGAGTAAGATCCCAGGGCTGGCAGACATCACATATTTTCTGACGAACAAAATGTGGTCGATTGAGTAGTGTTGGTAATGTACTAACACACACATTATCACATCCACATTTCGTCAGAAATACGTGATGTCTGGCAGCCCTGGGATCTTGGACTATTTAATAGTGTACCTCGAGACTTGTAACCGCAGACATCGCATATAACTAGACCACGCGAATTCATGTCCTTCGCGTGCCAGAAAAACGTGAAAAACCCCGACAAAACGTCGCGGTAGTCGGCGCTAACTGGCAGTCCGCGCGCGTCTATAGTTGCCGTACGTTCGTGAAAACTACTAAAATGGCTCGTTGCGTGCCTCATATTTTCTGTGACTCACGTCACAGTAAGTATTAAAAGGTCGGCACGCTCTGTTTTAAATTCAATACAAATCGAGGTACATGTGACGTCTACTTATATGTATGTCTGTATGTTTCTATTCCAGTGCGGTCCAGACCCCGACCGCAGCGACCGCACCCGCCCCGCCCTCCCGCTCCCGACGCGCGGTCTGGACGCGTTCAGAGAGGACCTGGTGGCGTTCACCCGCTACCGCGCGCTAAGACCCCTCGCGACCCTCTCCTACTGCTCGGACGCCATCAACTACAGCACCATAGTGTCCACCATAGAGTTCGACAAGGATGAGGAGGTGTTTGCTATAGCGGGGGTCACTAAACGGATCAAGGTATATACTCTCCTACTGCTCGGACGCCATCAACTACAGCACCATAGTGTCCACCATAGAGTTCGACAAGGATGAGGAGGTGTTTGCTATAGCGGGGGTCACTAAACGGATCAAGGTATATACACTCCTTCTGCTCGGACGCCATCAACTACAGCACCATAGTGTCCACCATAGAGTTCGACAAGGATGAGGAGGTGTTTGCTATAGCGGGGGTCACTAAACGGATCAAGGTATATACTCTCCTACTGCTCGGACGCCATCAACTACAGCACCATAGTGTCCACCATAGAGTTCGACAAGGATGAGGAGGTGTTTGCTATAGCGGGGGTCACTAAACGGATCAAGGTATATACTCTCCTACTGCTCGGACGCCATCAACTACAGCACCATAGTGTCCACCATAGAGTTCGACAAGGATGAGGAGGTGTTTGCTATAGCGGGGGTCACTAAACGGATCAAGGTATATACACTCCTTCTGCTCGGACGCCATCAACTACAGCACCATAGTGTCCACCATAGAGTTCGACAAGGATGAGGAGGTGTTTGCTATAGCGGGGGTCACTAAACGGATCAAGGTATATACTCTCCTACTGCTCGGACGCCATCAACTACAGCACCATAGTGTCCACCATAGAGTTCGACAAGGATGAGGAGGTGTTTGCTATAGCGGGGGTCACTAAACGGATCAAGGTATATACTCTCCTACTGCTCGGACGCCATCAACTACAGCACCATAGTGTCCACCATAGAGTTCGACAAGGATGAGGAGGTGTTTGCTATAGCGGGGGTCACTAAACGGATCAAGGTATATACTCTCCTACTGCTCGGACGCCATCAACTACAGCACCATAGTGTCCACCATAGAGTTCGACAAGGATGAGGAGGTGTTTGCTATAGCGGGGGTCACTAAACGGATCAAGGTATATACTCTCCTACTGCTCGGACGCCATCAACTACAGCACCATAGTGTCCACCATAGAGTTCGACAAGGATGAGGAGGTGTTTGCTATAGCGGGGGTCACTAAACGGATCAAGGTATATACTCTCCTACTGCTCGGACGCCATCAACTACAGCACCATAGTGTCCACCATAGAGTTCGACAAGGATGAGGAGGTGTTTGCTATAGCGGGGGTCACTAAACGGATCAAGGTATATACTCTCCTACTGCTCGGACGCCATCAACTACAGCACCATAGTGTCCACCATAGAGTTCGACAAGGATGAGGAGGTGTTTGCTATAGCGGGGGTCACTAAACGGATCAAGGTATATACTCTCCTACTGCTCGGACGCCATCAACTACAGCACCATAGTGTCCACCATAGAGTTCGACAAGGATGAGGAGGTGTTTGCTATAGCGGGGGTCACTAAACGGATCAAGGTATATACTCTCCTACTGCTCGGACGCCATCAACTACAGCACCATAGTGTCCACCATAGAGTTCGACAAAGATAAGGAGGTGTTTGCTATAGCGGGGGTCACTAAACGGATCAAGGTATATACTCTCCTACTGCTCGGACGCCATCAACTACAGCACCATAGTGTCCACCATAGAGTTCGACAAGGATGAGGAGGTGTTTGCTATAGCGGGGGTCACTAAACGGATCAAGGTATATACTCTCCTACTGCTCGGACGCCATCAACTACAGCACCATAGTGTCCACCATAGAGTTCGACAAAGATAAGGAGGTGTTTGCTATAGCGGGGGTCACTAAACGGATCAAGGTATATACTCTCCTACTGCTCGGACGCCATCAACTACAGCACCATAGTGTCCACCATAGAGTTCGACAAAGATAAGGAGGTGTTTGCTATAGCGGGGGTCACTAAACGGATCAAGGTATATACTCTCCTACTGCTCGGACGCCATCAACTACAGCACCATAGTGTCCACCATAGAGTTCGACAAGGATGAGGAGG
Source organism: Idaea biselata (assembly GCA_958496205.1). Lineage (NCBI taxonomy): Eukaryota > Metazoa > Arthropoda > Insecta > Lepidoptera > Geometridae > Idaea > Idaea biselata. The sequence continues at coordinate 14,375,043 of OY292406.1, forward strand.
TGTTTGCTATAGCGGGGGTCACTAAACGGATCAAGGTATATACTCTCCTACTGCTCGGACGCCATCAACTACAGCACCATAGTGTCCACCATAGAGTTCGACAAGGATGAGGAGGTGTTTGCTATAGCGGGGGTCACTAAACGGATCAAGGTATATACTCTCCTACTGCTCGGACGCCATCAACTACAGCACCATAGTGTCCACCATAGAGTTCGACAAGGATGAGGAGGTGTTTGCTATAGCGGGGGTCACTAAACGGATCAAGGTATATACTCTCCTACTGCTCGGACGCCATCAACTACAGCACCATAGTGTCCACCATAGAGTTCGACAAGGATGAGGAGGTGTTTGCTATAGCGGGGGTCACTAAACGGATCAAGGTATATACTCTCCTACTGCTCGGACGCCATCAACTACAGCACCATAGTGTCCACCATAGAGTTCGACAAGGATGAGGAGGTGTTTGCTATAGCGGGGGTCACTAAACGGATCAAGGTATATACTCTCCTACTGCTCGGACGCCATCAACTACAGCACCATAGTGTCCACCATAGAGTTCGACAAGGATGAGGAGGTGTTTGCTATAGCGGGGGTCACTAAACGGATCAAGGTATATACTCTCCTACTGCTCGGACGCCATCAACTACAGCACCATAGTGTCCACCATAGAGTTCGACAAGGATGAGGAGGTGTTTGCTATAGCGGGGGTCACTAAACGGATCAAGGTATACAGGGTGAACCATTGAAACGGGTCTTCACGGCCAATTTCTATTCTACCTACACTGTCCAAGATATTTGAAAAACTCATCAACAATCGTCTTACAAACTACCTTGAACACAACAATATTCTTTCAAGTGCGCAATACGGCTTTCGAAAGGGGAGGTCTTGTAATGACGCTGTTGATGAACTCACAAATTTTATAGCAACTAATTTGGACAAAGGTCAAAAAGTAGTAGTAATATTTCTAGATTTGGCCAAGGCATTTGATACGGTCTCTGCACCGCTGCTTCTACAAAGACTTGAGGAAGTGGGAATTAGAGATGTTCAACTTAATTTGTTCAAAAACTACCTCACTAACCGACAGCAAAGAGTTAGGGTCGGTAATATATATAGTTCCGATCTCCAGATTAAGTATGGTGTCCCACAAGGCAGTATTCTGGGTCCTACACTCTGTCTGATATTTATTAATAACCTTTGTAAACTAAAACTACATCAGGGGAAAATTATCACCTTTGCAGATGATACTGCACTTCTGTTTCATGGTGATACATGGGACACAGTGTTTTCATCTGCACAGGCTGGATTTGATCTTGTATCGGCATGGCTACTACATAGTAAACTTACTCTAAATATATCAAAAACAAAGTTCATACCATTTTCAATTGTAAATAATAAATCAGCCTCCTATCGCGACAAATTTTCTATTATATCCCACAATTCTGCCTGTAATCGCAATTTACCATGTCCATGTTCATTTTTAGTTAGAGTCGATAGCATAAAATATCTTGGTATCTTTATAGACAGAAACCTAAATTTTAAAGTTCACATAGATATGCTCAGTAACAGGATTCGAAAATTAATATATATTTTTAAAAATCTACGTGACATCGCAGACACCAAAACTTTAACAATGGTCTATTTTGCCTTGGCTCAAAGCATTATAACGTGTTGTATTACCTCGTGGGGTGGAGCTCCTAAAACAATATTAACAAAGGTGGAAAGAGCACAACGAGCTGTCTTGAAAGTCAGTAGACGCCTACCATTTTTATATCCCACGATTGAACTATACAAACTTACAAGCGTTCTGACAGTTCGCCAACTTTTCGTTCTTTACACTATTATACAGCAACATTCGCGAATTAACTACAATGCAAATGTATTTGCCAATACCCGAAGGAAGTATTCTATCTGCCCATTAAATTGTCCTCATACTGCTTTTGCAAAAAGATTTATCTGTGTCCTCGGGAGCTTTTTATACAATAGAATTAACCAAAATATCTACATATATCACCTAACACGTTACGAAATTAAAAACAAATTAGGTAAATGGTTGCAAAAATTAAATTATGACGACACCGAAAAACTGCTCCTTACAGTCTCCTAGTTTCTCTTCTCTTCTTTACCGTCTCATATAACGACTATCTACTTGTAAAGTAACAATAACCCTACCTTCATTCCTATCTTTCAATACTACTACCTACCTACCTATCTCATTCATTACACATTTTCACCTGTGGCGTTTGCACAATTATTATTGTTTAATTGTTCACTTTTTTTCGTAAATTTAGGTTGAATTGAATGCTTTTAAATTGGATATATTTGTAAATTAGAATTCTCTAAAATCAATTTAGAAATCTTTACGCATTATTATTATGTTGCTTGTTACCCTGATCTGTAAGGTGGATGCCTGGAGACCTGTAAAACAGGTTTTACTTTAACTAGTGCAGGCTCCAGTCTCCACAACAATAAATCAAAAGTCAAACAATAATTTAATGCCTATGTCCTTTTCATGTTCCAAATTGATTTTTATTGTGTGGCAAATAAAGATGATTTTTATTTATTTATTATTTATTATTATTCTAATCTATAAGAGATAGTGAAAAATGCTGAAAGGAGTTGCGTCACTTGCGTCCCAGATTTTTACAGAAAGTAAAATGGCTTATTTCGATTTCTGAAAAATTCATTACCCTAATCTAGGAATTTGTTTGAAATTTGAATTTGAACCTTGGCTTTTTGCGAATAAAAAATCATCCTATATTATTGTAGGTACTGATCGATAGTTTTGCTGAGAAAGATCAAATCCTGGTAATAAACATAGTGTGGTAAATCGATGTTTATTTTTTAATAAAAATGTTTAATTTCAACAAAAAATAATAATCTAATCTAATAATAATAGTGTCGACTACCGCGACGTTTTGTCAGGGTCTGTCAAGTTATTCTGACACGCGAAGGCCATGAATTCGCGTGGTCTAGCTATATGTATGTATGTCTGTGGTTGAATTTGAGTTTTGTTTGAGACGCCATGGTGAACGCGAGGTCCTGGATTTTATTTTCGTGAAACCTAGTTATTTGCGTGTAAATTGTTTAGTTTTGGTGGCAAAATAATCTATTTAGTTTCACAAATGATAACTGGGGGTTCATATAAGCTCACATAAAATTCTAAGTCATATTCTTTGTCTTACTATCGATTTGGGTTCATAATAATCACTCTTCATAATTTTATTTTTCATACTTTTTTTATTCAGACATTTTTATTACTACCGTCGGAGCTCATAACAGTTAGTGATCACATTTTTTTTATTCATACTGTTACTACCAAGAACATTTTAAAATCATAATTTTATTTTTCAGTTTTTTTTTTCTTTATAGCATTCATGATCATATTGCTATAATTCATAATGTGTTACTAAGATTATTTACATTAATAAAGGCAACTGCAACAAAACTTTTTTATGAACTACCCCATTATCAAACTCTGTTAGGAGTTAAAAATTTATGTAAGACGATCCGCCCCCGATAACTGATAGTGAAAATAAAATAACAGAGGTGAACACGGAATTATCGCGTTACAAACAAACCAAATGGAGTTGCACAAATTCACGTGATATTGGCCCAAATTGCCCTTAAACGCTGGCAGAAAGGCCATAGCTAAAGAACTGAACTGTGGTCGAGTTAAGTTTCAACCTGTCTACTGTCGCTGGCAGGTGTTCGACTTCGAGGCCGTAGTCCGCGACGCCGTGGACGTGCACTACCCCGCGGGCGAGATGCAGTGCTCGCACAAGATATCCTGCGTGTCGTGGAACGCGTACCACAAGAACGTGCTGGCCAGCTCCGACTACGAGGGCACGGTGTGCGTGTGGGACGCGGCCACCGGCCAGCGCACGCGCGCGCTCAGCGAGCACGACAAGCGCTGCTGGAGCGTGCACTTCAACCGCGCGGACGTGCGCCTGCTGGCCTCGGGCTCCGACGACGCCAGGGTCAAGCTGTGGTACGTATCTGTGTGGCCGAGCGTGTGGTACGTGTCTGTGTGGCCGAGCGTGTGGTACGTGTCTGTGTGGCCGAGCGTGTGGTACGTATCAGTGTGTCCGAGCGTGTGGTACGTATCTGTGTGGCCGAGCGTGTGGTACGTGTCTGTGTGGCCGAGCGTGTGGTACGTGTCTGTGTGGCCGAGCGTGTGGTACGTATCTGTGTGGCCGAGCGTGTGGTACGTGTATGTGTGGCCGAGCGTGTGGTACGTATCAGTGTGTCCGAGCGTGTGGTACGTATCTGTGTGGCCGAGCGTGTGGTACGTGTCTGTGTGGCCGAGCGTGTGGTACGTATCTGTGTGGCCGAGCGTGTGGTACGTGTATGTGTGGCCGAGCGTGTGGTACGTATCAGTGTGTCCGAGCGTGTGGTACGTATCTGTGTGGCCGAGCGTGTGGTACGTATCTGTGTGGCCGAGCGTGTGGTACGTGTCTGTGTGCCCGAGCATGTGGCACGTATCTAAGTGTTACGCATGTGTAGTTTTATCCCGCGGGAACAACGGGATTAAAAGTAGTATAATATGTCCTTCTCCAAGACAGACAGACATAATTATTTTCGCATTCTTCTATCTTTTTAAATGAAAGTCGTGTTAGTTACACTACTTATAATAACTAAAGAACTGCTGAACCTATTTGATTGAAAATTAGTGGGGAGGTAGCTTAGAACCAGGAGAAAGACATAGGATGTTTGTTTCCCTCTAAGGCGGAACATAGTTCGCCGGGTCAGTTAGTTAGTATTAAAATATTTATAGACTAGCTGCGTCCCGCGGTTTCACCAGCGTAAGTCCCGATCCCGTGAAAATATCGGGATCAAAAATGTCCTATGTTACTTCTGGATTATGTAGCTATTAGAGACATAATTTTTAAAATCGGTCTAGTGGCTTCAGAGATTACCCGGAAAATACATACCTACATATGATACATACATACATGTTACTAACATTACCTCTTTCTAATACACTCTATGGCACGGAAAGTGGCACAAAGTTGATAATTTGGGACTTTGGCCATATTATGTTTTTTTTTTTTCGGGAAGACCGTGTAAATGTTTAAGACATTTGTAAATTAATATACCTACTATAATAATATGTATTTATTAATTATTATCGTATAATAATTATACGATAATAAGGCCAAAGTCCCACATTTTCGACTTTGGGCCACTTTCCTTCCCATTGAGTGTATTAGTATAGACTGATTACTACAGATACTATAGAACATTTCTCTCCTAATTCCAGGTCACTAAACGCCGAGCGGTCCGTAGCGACCCTCGAAGCCAAGTTCAACGTGTGTTGTGTGAGGTTCAACCCTCGGAGCTCCTGCCACCTCGCCTTCGGCTCGGCCGACCACTGCGTGCACTACTACGACCTGCGCTCGCCCCGGGCTCCGCTCGCCGTCCTCAGAGACCATCGCAAAGCCGTCTCTTACGTCAAATTCCTGGACGCCCATACTTTAGTCTCGGCTTCTACGGACTCCCAGCTGAAGCTGTGGCGTGTGGACTCCCCGAGATGCCTCCGCTCCTTCCAAGGACACACGAACGAGAAGAACTTCGTGGGTTTAGCCACCGACGGGACCTACGTGGCTTGCGGGAGTGAGAATAATGCGTTGTACGTTTATTACGCGGGGGTTCCGCGGCCATTGTTGGCGCATCGGTTCGATGCCGTGAGGGGGTTCTTGGAGAGGGAGAGGAGGGATGATGAGCCTTCGGAGTTTGTGTCCGCGGTTTGTTGGCGGCGCAGCCACCGGCCGGCGTTGTTGGCGGCCAATAGTCAAGGCACCATCAAAGTGCTCGAGTTGGTGTGATGGAGACCTTTGTTGGCGGGTTTCGACTTTTTAGTTACATTTTCCCGGGTCTTAATCACTTACTAGCTGCGCCCCGCGGTTTTACCCGCGTAAGTCTCGATCCCGCGGGAACATCGGGATCAAAACAAGCCTATGTGTTATTCTAGGTCTCCAGCTATCTATTTACCAATTTTGATCGCAATCGGTTCAGTAGTTTTTGCGTGAAGGAGTAACAAAGTCACATACAGATATACATACAAACTTTCGCGTTAATAATATTAGTAGGATTTTCTTACCTCGACGTTTCAACCATGTTACAATGGTCTTGGTCGCGAGGGGATATGTAAATGAACTACGGAAAATGTTACTATGTTAACAAATCGTGTTTAAAAAGTTTACTGACTTCTTATTTTGATGTGTATTGTGAAAAATAAATTCTATGTCTATTTTTAATGTAAATGCGTTGAAAACAGTCCCTAATCTTGAACTTGGGTCATTTAGCTCGACATTTCTTATGCTATGGTGACATTGGGTCGCGAAGATTCTGCGTTGTCGCGACAAAAGCGGGTGGAGTCCACTATTTCCATAAATGGAAATACTGGAATAGATTCTTCCACTATTTCCATTGCAACAAAAAACGCGGCAACAAAATAACTTTTTAATTCGGCTGTAAATTTTTTTTAATGTTTGTTATCTCATAACTCCGCCGTTTGAGGTCCGATCGCAATCATTTTTTTTTTTTCAATTTAAAGGTAGGTACTAACTATTTTCGAATCAGTTTTCGATTTCCGACATTAGTACAAGGCCATAAGGAATCGATACCCATGAATGGAGCATCTGAAACCACCTTCTCATCAGAAAACTCCTCAATTATTAAAGTTATGGTTACAATTTTGATGGTTTTAGAAGTACCTACGTTAAAAAGGACGTTATTTTCATTTACGTTAACTGCCAGAACAGATTAATTGTGCCTTATGAACAGATTAAGTGGGATGAGGTTTTTCCACTGTTTATTTTCTAGTAATTTTATGAATCAGTAATTTATCAAGCCGTCATAACGGGATATAATTTTTAAAAAACGTTAGTTTCACTATTTCCATTTTGTATTTTCATGGAAATAGTGGTTTCCACCCAAAAAAAGAAACACAAAACATCGCGATAGGATAAATTCTTTGGTCGCACGTGTCGCGACAACGCGACATCTTTGCGTTGTCGCGGTAATGTAGCCAAGGGTTAGAATTTAATGAAACTAGTTAAAAAAGCTCAAAGAACGTCAGTCGAGAGATAAGCGCCGCCGCGTGCGGACGTCTCGTGCCAAATTTGTCGTCGCTATTTAATTCTTTAATAATGTCATCCATGAAATTGTTGTCTTTTTATTATCTACATCAATATACGGGGTATTTGAAATTAGTTACCATCAATTTAGGGGTTGTTCTACACGTCTAGGCGAACAGCTTTTAAAAAGGAAAATTATTTTCGAAACGTTATATTTAATTGAAAATCAGTTGCTTTTTGGAGTTAGATGCCAGTAACGTTTCTTATCCGAGCGATGCCGGGGGTATAACGGTTAATAACGTTGAGCATTTATTATTTACCAGCTGTGTCCATCGGTTTTACCCTCAGATTTTGATTCGACAACCCTTGAAATGGATGCTAACTTATTTCCAATAATCCTGTATAAGTATGTTACGAAATGGGTGTCCGACTATAAATGAGGTTGTTCTAGACGTCTAGGCGAACAGTTAGACGTATAGAACAACAGCCTTCATGGCCGGACACTAATTTCGTAACTTACTGTTTTTAAAGTAATTATTTGAATCAAAGACATTACTCGATTGATTTTGTTAACAAATAGTTCTTTAAGAGGACTGTCTACCTACTCTTTTTCCATACAAACGTAATCGACTCCTCCCTGGATAAAGATATTAGAAAAAAATATGATTATGCCATAAGTCCTATATCGGCCATAACCATGCCCCTACGCTTTGATTTTTAACCCCCGACGGAAAAAGAGGGGTGTTATAAGTTTGACGTGTCTGTGTGTCTGTGTATCTGTCTGTGGCATCGTAGCTCACGAACGGATGAACCGATTTGAATGTAGTTTTTTTGTTTAATAGGTGTCTTTTGCGCGAGTGTTCTTAGCTATGTTTGATCAAAATCGGTTCAGCCGTTCATAATATATGTTGGTTGAAGCTCGGAAATAAAAACCGATTTTTTTCAAATATGCCCGAGTGGGGTATCAAATAAAAGAGCATGACTGTTGTGACAACAATATGCAAGTTTCATCAAAATCGGTTCAGCCGTTCAAAGTATATGTAGGGTCAAACTCGGAAATAAAAACCGAATGTTTTCAAATATACCCGAGTGGGGTATCAAATAAAAGGACGTGACTTTTGTGACAACAATAAGCATGTTTCATCAAAATCGCTTTTACAAAAAGGGTGAAATAAAAAAATTAAATTAAAAATTTAAAAAACCCCCGACTTAAAAAATCTTCAACGTTAAAACAAAACTAAACTTTAAAAAGGCAAAAATAATAACCCGAAAACAAATTTCATGTCTCTGAGTAGGTTCTATGTGGTACCTTACGTTCCCGCGTCGGGGGACGCGGTACTATAAGCACGGTCGGTTACCATCAACTTCTGTGCGCATTCCCGCGTCCCCCGACGCGGGAACGTAAGGTTCCACATAGAACCTACTCAGAGACATGAAATTTGTTTTCGGGTTATTATTTTTGCCTTTTTAAAGTTTAGTTTTGTTTTAACGTTGTAGATTTTTTAAGTCGGGGGTTTTTTAAATTTTTAATTTAATTTTTTTTTTAGAAATTTATTTCTATTCTCATTAGAAAATGAAAAAAACCAAAACGTAGAAGCATTGTCATGGTAGATATAGGGTTTATAGCATAAACATATTTGCTCTAATAATCCAGGGAGGAAACAGTCGACTACGTTTGTATGGAGAGAGAGTAGGTAGACCGTCCTTTTAAGGGTTGAGATATTTTAAAATGTAAAGAGATGTCTAACTGAGCGGTTGTGTGTACATTTTGTTAATAATTGTTTATAGATAGATCGTGGTTATCAATTTATAAGTATAATAATGTCCGCAACACACAGACGGACGAATCTATCTGTGTGTGTGTTGTGAGGCAACTTGCAACTAGCGAAAGGTGAATGTCGTCGAAATAAATCTCTATTTCAAACACAATTACTTTTATTTATTTACTTATCCTACTAATATTAGAAATAGCGGTCTATGTGGCGTCGGGTGAAGGCCCGACTGCAATGCAGAAGGTTGCGGGTTCCATTCCCGCCGGGTGCAAGTATTTGTGCCTAAAAAAATAATAATTTGTTTCTGGTCTGTGTGTTTTCTATGTATCACATGTGTGTATTTACTAAAAAAAAGTATAATATGTAGTATATCCGTTGTCTAGCCTAGCACCCATAGTACAAGCCTAGTGCTAGATTGTGCTATGTGTAACATTGTGCATTTTTTAATTAAAATGTAAAAGCGGTATGGCTGTACCAGCCGTTCTTGAATGTTCGTGCGGGTTAAGCAATGCTTGGCGCCGTCAATACTTGGATGGGTGACCGATGATTGCAGCCATGAACCATGCCCTATGTTTTGATTTTTTTTATATTCAGATCTTTCTAAATTTTAATTCTATTCTAAATTAGAAAATGAAAAAAAAAAAACGTAGAGGCATGGTCATGGCAGATATAGGTTTTATGGCATAAACATATTTGCTCTAATGTCTTTATCCAGGAAGGAAACAGTCGGACTTCGTTTGTAGGGAGAGCGAGTAGGTACCTACCTATGCTGACCTCTTAAGAGCCGGGAAAATTTAAAAACTCAAAATACACGACAGACACATTGCGTAAAGTTGCAATGTGTCTGTCGTGTATTTTATAGAGACCATCAAATCAAATCAAATATATTTATTCTTTAAGAACGATGTATAAGTTCATGAACGTTAAGAAATGTCGAGATTTTACTGTGGTTTCTTCGAAACAACAAGAAACTCATGGGGTTTTTTTCATCATGTGTTAAATTACAATCGTCCTAATACAGATAACTGTAATGTGAGCAGGAGCAGTTAACAATCATGTCCATGGATTCTGATTTCTGGGATCCATAACATCTACAATCGAAGGGTCCGCGTCGCCTCGCTCGATCGGTCACAATCACTAGGTGTCGTGGTTCATACCGTTACAGTCACACAGCGCAGTTATAGAATGTAAACCTACAAGTAACCAATTTACTTTGTAGTACCTAATCGTTCCGCTTTCGCTGCAAACCGCGGACTGTTAGGAGTGTTGGGACACTACGGTTGTCGCGTCGCGCTCGTGGCTAGGCTAGGGTTGCCATCACTCATATTGATGCTACCCCCGCCCGCCCGCGTGGCCGAACAAAACACTGTTAAACTCCATTTTTTTTGGAAAACGGCTAGCTTCGTCCCGCTGTTTAACCCGTGTAAGTCCCGATCCCGTGGGAATATCGGGTGCAAAGGAGACTATGTTACTTCTCGATAATGTAGCTTTCTATTTGGTGAAGAATTTTTGAAATCGGTATATAAGTTTCGGAGCCTATTCGTTACAAAAAACAAATAAATCTTTCCTCTATCTACATCTACACTAATATTAGAAAGAGGAAAGAATTGTGTTTTTTAATGGATAAACTCAAAAACTACTCGACCCATTTAAAAAATATTTCACCATTAATAGCTACACTGAGTAACATAGGCTACTTTTGATCCCGATATTCCCACGGGATCGGGACTTAAGCGGGAGAAACCGCGGGACGCAGGTAGGAAAATATAAGTAGGCATAAAAAGATGAATTAAATAAATAAAAAATAAAATAAATAAATAAATTCTGTGAACAACACACAGCGCCATCTAGCCCCGTGGTAAGTGACTAAGCTTGTGTTACGGTGACTAGACAACGGATATAATACTAATAAATAAAATAATACTTAATTATTATAATAACGGATATAATTGGAAACTTAATTAAATATCCAATTATTACAACTAACAATAACAATGAGAATGACAAATTACATCTCATTCTACCCCTGAGGAAGGGATCTTTAAAGAGCTCGATACGTTGTATACCTATTGGTAAAAGCTACGTGAATAAATCTATCTAAATCCGTAGAAACCCGGACGGGTGGCAGCCCTAGTTGTGACTGGAGTTGGCCTACTGCCTTGCTACATCTGTGGTTTACTCTCTTTTAACTATTTCGAGTGCAAACTGTGTTAATAGGGTCCTAAATTCAAACTCTACTCAAAATAATATGTTATTTAAAAAAACATTTAAGTACGTGATTGATCGTTTTAAATCGTCAGCAATCTAGTGTGTAATTTGACAAATGTTTAATAAGTTTCATAATAATAAATAAGTAAGTATTGTAAAATCTAGGGAGGTATCTCCATCCTTCAGCCTCTCACGTCCCTGTTGCTCCCTTGCTGTAATTTGCTCAGCTGATTAGGGAGCCGTATGCCAGAGGAGTCTTGGGCGAAAACCACTACGGACTGACTGGATCCCAAACTCCAAGAGGCGACTCGGTAGATCAAGGCGGAGATAGCGTGACGAGGTCGACAAATTTAGGCCTGAGTGGCGAACCATAGCCCAAAACAGACCTAAATGGCAGAGTTGGAGGGAGGCCTTTGCCCAGCAGTGGGACAATTCAGGCTAATATAATAAAAAAAATGATTAGGACGCCCAGTTTGTGAGTTGGCGAGTCTGCCATTTTTACGTGTTTATTGGACATTGTTACGGCAGGCGGGCGCCATAGTAACCATAGTTCCCCCAGTAGCTAATCCACTACCATCACATCACTATATAGCCCATGTTGTTTTCATCCGTAGATTTCTCAATAGTTCTATCCGGTCCGGTGGTTGTCCTAGGTTGCATTTTATAGTGCAGACAGGGATAATCGCTTCATTGTTTGTGAGTAAAATTGTTATTGAAAAGGGCCTCTACGTCTTGGCTTCGGCTCCACGCACGCCTTCCAAAAGTCCGGGGCTCCATAGATAGCCCCGTGATACTGGATGTATAACAGACAATAAGTATTGTATTATATTGTTGTGTCTTCGGAACGCGACCTCCAATGGGAAGACAGAAGAAAACTCATGGGGTTTTCTTGCAGATATCATGTGATTCACATTGTCGCAACTACCTATGTATAGTACCTACCTACCCTACCTATGTTCAGCAGAAATACTTGTCGTCGGTCGGCGGGAATCGAAGCTGCGACATTCAGCGTCGCAGTCGGGGGTTCGCCCGGCACGGCACAAAGGTCACAGTAGGTACAGTGGCCGGCACATTAGTTGAAAAAATGGCGGATGCGCAGAAGTCGATTTTTTATAGAAGCCATATGTAAAATGTACTGCGCGAACTTTCTCCATCCATGTCAAAATCTTTCAACTTATCTGTAGGTACATATTTTAAAATATGTATATAAAATATGTACCCGTAAGATAACAAATCGTGTGAATTTAAAAAGTTAGTTAGCTTTTACTAGCGTTGTCTGCGATTTCACCTGCCTAAAAGCTGCCACACGGCCGAAATTAATAGAAAACATATAGGTAGGTTAGGTTATAGGTAGATAGATGTTTCACATCAAAAATGTAAGCCGTCACGGGACGCCTGGCACGCAATATACTACATAATATTATATTCCATCATACATAATATACACAGCGTGGCGAGGCGTCCGCGTCGCCACGGCCTGTATCGCCGTGCAAATTTTTAGGTTTACCCTCGCCTATAGATGTTTCACATCAATAAAACCTAAAAAATAATCCAGTACCTAGACGCCGCGCCGCCGCGTCGCATGGCGTAGCTAATACATACCTAGACCTACATAATAATACGCTACAGAGCGCTCATTTTCAACTTGCCCCATTCTCATAATATTTTGTGTGGGTTTGTCAGCATTTTGTCAGTCGGAAAATGTCTAAGGACGAAAAAGTCGAAATTGAAATGTTGAATCTCAATCCCCCCAGCAATGGGATAGAAAGGTCTCCCCATCCACTCTATTGGTCGCGGTTTCGGGCTACCTCCGGCCAACGCTTTCTTGGCCGACCTCAACGTCTTCGAGGAATTCATTTTGTTGATATTGCAGCCCATTTCACGGCGGGAATCGAACCGACAACCTTCTGCGATATAGGCGGATATTCGTCGTCGCGCCACGAGATAATGATAACAAATACAATGAAAATAAACATAGAAGGGTTAGGGGTAAACTCCCCCGAATTTAATTTTGGTTTTAATGTAAGTTAACATGCTAATTCGAGGTAGTGGTAAACTGATCCCATCGATTGGTGTGAGTTTACCTTTTCTTCATATTGTAGGTTTCGTGGCAATTTATTATCAGATTTCAATTATTATGGTAATGCACAGTACTGTTCTTCAAATATTTATTAGCAATAGGTATAATACCAATATCGCCATGAGATTTGGGCTTTGGGGTAAACTCATGAAACACAGCTAGTAAATGACGTAGGTAAGGTTTAATGCTATTTAGGTTCATATTATTTTCTTTATAAAAGCGTAAAAAGGTCTTCCAATTATCTAGAATAGAGGCCCAGTGGAAAGCTCCTCCCGATCTCGTTATTACAAAGGAGGTCAAAACAAATAACAAGAATCCGAACGTAAAATATAACATTGTCTATGGTCGCGACTCGATCCGAAGTGAAGCCCTATAGAGGGGCTCGTGCAGAACCCTCGCAGTACTACACAATACAAACGTGTATTTGGAATTGGAAGGGGGGCGCTACCGTCACAGCGCAGCCAACAAACCATACGAAATCTGAACCTTATGCAATACGCGGCAAATTAGTTCCATTTTTCCCCACATTTAAAATGATCTTTGTCAAATTGTACGACCGTTTCGCTCGATCGAAAACGAGAGAAAGAGATGGAGTATCAGAGTTGACAAGAAGCGGTGCGAAAAAGCCTTGTGGTGGGTGTGACGTCACGGCGGGGGTGCGCTGCGCGGTAGCGCGGGGTCGGGGGACGGGGCGGTGGCGCAGGCCGCCGCCGGTAGTGCTCGGCCGGCCACCACCGTGAACGGACGTCCCACGATGCGTGCGCGGTGAAATAAAACAAATCGCGATGCTGTTCGAGAATCCCAATGCTAAACTGTTCCCAGCGTTCAACATCCCGCCGCCCGTCAGGCTCAGGTGAGGCGTCTTGACGCGACCTATGTGACTCCAGTGCCAGTGATCTGTTGTAACCGAAGCCATAAAAACGCGTACACAGTGTAAAATGACGAACGACGTCGATACGGGACGTTTCGTCGCAATGTTTCTACCACAGGAAACGTGCGCTGCAACAAGAAACGCAAAACACTGCATTCCATGATAACAATCGATATTTATACGAGCTAAAGGTTAAGATCGCTCGAAATACCCTTGCGAAATACATCTGATACATGTCACAGGCAATAAATCGTCCCAAATATCATGGATTGAAGTTGCAGACGCTGTATAAATCATCTGAATTGGATGTAGAGACCAATATTATTAACAGTACTCGTGTAGTCATACAGAATAGTTGTGCGAAATGTCACTTCGAATCGATCAAGTTGAATTATATGAGTTCGCAACTACAAGGCTCACGTTACTCGAACAATTGATCGAACGTGATGTCTAATCGATTAATTGAAGACGATTTTATATGAATTTTATAAATAAAAAGACGTGTAAGCGAGAAAGGACGTAAACAACAGCTTCCTGTTGCGTCGACGGCCGAGGAAATGGCCGGCCTTTCTAGTTCGTACAAGCGCAGGTTATATTAGGTATTTATAGATCTAAGACTAGGCTATATAGAGCCTCTAGAACCCAGATTCAACACCTTTGAGAGCTCAGCTTACTTTACCGGCAATAGACAAGCATTTAGCTATATAGAAGTATTCATACACTTCATGTTTGAACCATATAAGTAGGTAATATAAGTTCTTGACATTCATGTTGCTAATCAATTCCACATGCTTTGTAGTAAGTAAAGCAAATGTTCGACTAATTTAATAATCACGACACACGTGTGATTTGATTAGATTCCGATAATGTTTATGAATAAAACAATATTGGACTCTTATATCGTAATATGAATTGTTGGTTTATATTATTATGGCGTCAGCAAGTTTTAATCCAGGGTCTTTTTGACGTTAACGTCTAGGTAGCATTATTAGAAAAATCCTCGAATTAGCAAATAATTTAAATAAACATACGAATGTAATTTTACGGTGCAAGTGGCAGAATTAATGTCATAAAACTCAAATAACAGTACGTAAACACTTTTAGGTTCTGTACCTAAAAAAATACTAATACTAAATCAAACCTTATGGACTATTCGTCCCGTAGGATCAGTTGACCAAAGAACCCATATTATGCCTATCGCCACAGATTAAAAAATATCGCTTTATGGTTTTAACTACATACATACATGTGCTATCTAGTTCTTGAATTACCAGTAGGGTCCCACTATATTGATTGACAACTAGTGATGTGCCGCTGGGAATATTCCCAATTCCCAGTAATTTACTCATAGTAATTTACGGGAATATTCCCAATATGCCCGGGAATATTCCCCAAAGTTTCCAACAATCAATATTATATAATTGTCAAAGTAAATCGAGTTATTACTGCAGATTAGTTGTTGTAACTTATATCTAAGCTAACTTACCTAAATATCATTTATAGTTCATAATTGGAAAATTAAAAACAGGGCCTAGAAACTCCCCATGGTCAAGGCAGACGGAGAACAGTCTCCGAAAATGGTCTCCCAAATGTTTCGAGGCCATAGCCAACACGCGACATGGTATACCGTCAGGCCCAGGTGCAGTGGCCTTGGCTCTGACACGACGGAGAACCATTTTTAACACCTCAGCGGTCACTTCAGGGTTATCGTTTAAGCCTTCTTTAAAAGCTGCAACGATCTCCGAAACGAAATTTGGATCAAGCGTCGTTGTTGTGGAAGGGGTCTGAGCTTTTTCCTATCTAGACGATAGGGATGCCCCCATGGGTCTTCGCTCACTCAACGATGTTAGCATATTCTCTTTTCTTGGCAAGCAAACCCAGTTCTCTAATACTTACGCATATATGTTATACCGTCCCCAGCTATGCAAGAGTATAAAGAGAGGGGTCTGCTGTACCGTCAGGTCACCCCGAAGGGCAACCGTCAGGGATCAGTTATAGACCGATCGAGTCCCCAAATGCTAGATTTAGCCTTTTTCTTGGTAGTGGCCATCGCTATCAGGGCCTTCTTGGCCTGCTTATAGGGGACGTGGAGCTCCTCCTTCACGAGATCCACCTCTCCTGGTGTAAGCCGGCGACCTCGGCGACGACTCCGATGTCGGGTGTACGGGCGGCGCGCTACTACGCAGGCGTCGCGTTGGGAGGCTACCTCCGCGCACCATCAGTACTCCTGTCGCGAGGGACTTCCCACGGGGCATCGCCGAGTCGCAGACGCTGGTCATGGCCCCCATGAGCCACTCAACTTCAGAGTTCACATCATCCAGGGCCTTCAGCACGGGCACCCAGGCCTGGATAATGGTTGCCTACTTGAGTAGCTCCGGATCTAGCCGCTTCAGCGTCTAGCGAGGACGGTCCATACAAAGGAAATTGACCGGAGAGTTAGATGTCTGGGCGAAGAGTATGTCGAACTGGATATACCGGTGATCCGACATAGACTCCATCTCCTCCACTACTCTCCAGTCGTACAATCTACGGGCAAGAGCGGGAGAAACAAACGTGAGATCCACGATCGACTCTCCCCGAGGTGCCACGAAAGTGCTTGTGGATGACCTCGAGGCCGATAGTGTCGACCCAGTCCTCGAGTATTCCACCCCGAGTGTCAGTAGCTCTGCCGCCCCACCTGGGCGAGTGTGAGTTGAAATCCCCCAGGACGAGTGCGGGACGAGACTGAAACCGGGCCCAAACGGCCCCAATCTCGTCCAGGAAGGATTCGAACTCAGAATCGCGCCGCCTCGGTGCAAAGCACACACCGAATACAACTACTTCTCCCCACTGCACAGCGATGTAACCAACGCCGCGGGCAATGGGCTTCGGGGACGGTACACATAGGGCTCGGGACGGGATAACCGCGACTTTGGATGGATGTGCGAAAACGGAAACGGGGAGTGCAAGCTATTAAGGACACTCGATATCCACAACGACACCATTCATATCTTCCTCGGAGGCCGTAGTTGAATAAGCTGGAGCCGAGAATCGTTTTCCGGCTGCTTTAGTTCTTTTCTAATTTGACTTTTGGGCCTTACAATCCTTGGTGCCCATTTGATGTAATTCTGATTAGACACCATAATAAAACATTATAACTAAACTTTTAGTATTTCATTATCATCGGGAATATTCCCGGAAACATTGGAAATTTACTCGGAATATTCCCAGGAATATTGGAAACTTGCGGAAATTTTCGCCTTAGAAGGGCAATTAACTTTTTGCATCATATTAAACGATATTAGTAATGCAAATTGAACGATAAAAATAAAAACATAGAAAACTAATACGCAATGTAAGCAATTTTCCCCTATATTTCCATTTTTGGGAATATTGCCGGGAACGTTACTGGGAATATTCCCAAAATTCCCAATATTCCCGGGAACGGCACATCACTACCTGTTGTATTGCGACGTCCCCTTTGCCAGTTACCGAGAAGTACAATTACATAAAAATTTTACATTACATTTTACATTAAAACTTAAGACTGAGTCTTTTATGATGTCTTTTAAAGTAATAAATCTGATGTAATACCTTACAAATGTTGTTTAAATGGATGATTCTATGTCTCACTGGAAAATCACTGGTGGTTCATATTACTTACATGAAAACAAAACAGTTCGTTGGATCGAATTTAACTTGAAAGGTACATGCAAACGCATTTTAATTTCATAGTAATTACTTTTCTTAGCGATATCAACTAATAACCAACATTTGAGAGGAACTCTGATTCAATTTTAAAGCAAATGTTATGATCGTTAAATTCAAAATAATGAATCAGTCCAAATAAAACCCTATAATAAAATTGCTTTGATACCTACATTTTTAACGTCTGTAATTTTTAAAAAATCTAGTTTTTAGTCAATTGATCCCATTGGATCAGTTAAACTGATAAATATGTTATTAAAAGACATTGAGGTCAAGAAAAGTACTATTACAATATTTTTTATTTGAGATTTGATAATATTCGAATTGGATCGAATTGGACGAAATTAAAATTAACTGTAATATTTTACATTGTAACACTTTCTAATCAAATAAAAAACAACATAAAAACCAGCTACGAATAAAAAAGACAATAAAATTTTAATTATAATTAACAATAGAAACAGCCGTTAAAATAATCAATTATTGTTTTGCGAATAAAGGTAGGTATACAAAGATGTTATAAAATAATCAATAAAAGTTCCCCCTATTCTACTAAGGTGTACAAATTACAATAAATAAGCCGTTTAGTTTAGATTGTAATCACTTTATTATCAAATTTTAATACACTGTCAGAAAAGAAAATCATAGTAAAAAAGCACAGTCAATGTCAATTTCGATTACATCGTCAAAATATTTCAAAAAGAATCATTTTGGTCAAAAAGTTTAAAAAAAAATATATATATATATTCAAAAACATGTATTCATTTAAATAATAACAACAATTTGGTAACTGCTTTCAGAAACGTACAGCGGCAAGTCTTTGTATCAGGCAGCTTATTGTAGACTGAATGACACAGTTTACTCAATAGTTGGTACGCCTCGCAGCGCTCTAGTAAAGGCATTTGTAAATGAGTATAATCACAATAAATAAAATTAGGAAACAACGAACTCACGACTGTTTCCTCCAACATGATGTAAAATACCGTTAACGTATCACGCAGCGAGCGACACATGTAAATCATTCGAGTGAAGCGTAACGTAACCCTGACTACAAGTAGCCGCAACAGCTCGATGGGGAATTGGACATAATCCAGCGTAGTGCATGTAGGTTGGAGACTATTCCATTGGGCGATAGCTTCCCAACCACAAATATAATTAAAGAAAACAGAGTATTTAGCATTTTTTTAATTTAGCTTAATATTTCCGCCAGTAATTTCAACTGGGTTGTTCACGAGACTGGAGATTGCGTAGGTGATGGATGGGTGACAGTTGGGGCGTCCGTATCGGACTACCTCCTTTCGCGTCCGTCTGGTCCGAGTCATTATCCCATATGTAAAATAATATTTGAAGTGAAAACATCTATGTAAGTTCGAAATTGCTTTTCAACCGTCTAATTCATATCCATATTCATTATTGTTTAAGCTTCTTGTCAAGTTATGGGACATTTGTTTTTTTTAATTATAACATAATTTATGCTAGCTCGTGACAATTGTTGATGCGGTCTAAGATTTATCACGCTGACCTAGATGATACCTTATACATATTATATTATTGTATGCACACTTAGAATATTAATATAGAATTTATAAAGAATCACATTAGAAATTTAAAAAATCAAACGTTGCATAAATTACATAAATCAACGCAAATAGCTACGAACGCAAAAAGTGGTGATCTAGTATCAGGAGAGCCGACTCCAAATAGGGAATGCGCCAGGCGAATGATGATGAGCTACAGCGAGTGAATAATATCTTCTATGTAGGTATAAGCTTGACACATTTTAGACCACATCCGTCACTTACCATCTGATGAGAGACAAGTCAAAACGTTCACCTATCATCCCAATTAGACGTAGATTGGGATTATAGGTGAACGTTTTTACACTAATATTATAAAGAGGAAAGATTTGTATTTTTATGTGTGTGTTTCTGTATGTTTGTAATGAATAAACTCAAAAACGACTGGATCGATTTCAAAAATTCTTTCACCAAAAGAAAGCTACATTATCGAAGAGTAACATAGGCTACTTTTGATCCCGACATTCTCACCGCGGGACGCAGCTAGTCAATAATAAAAACAAATACAGACAGAAAACTACAACGCTTCTGCCACCTCTAGCGCAGTGTTTAGTTCAATTTAAAAGTTAAGACTTTTGTCAACGTCCACTTAATTAGGTATCGACAGACGTGTGTTTACGTCATGTTTCATAACGCTTCGAATTCCAGAGCGTTAGTTTAACAAACGAGGTAACTGCTGTAATTATACTGAACTAAATAAGTTTGATTCTAATATTAGTTCAGTAATATTAGAATCAAACTTACAGTTGGGGCCAAAAAGTTCTCGAATAGAGACCGCGGATCGGAAAGCGCTGCGTTGGACGTCCACCAACGAGACGGACGGACGACTTGGTTAAGGCCGCGGGTTCACGATGGATGCAGGCTGCTTATAACCGAAGCATCTGGAGATCTATGAGGGAGGCTTATGTCCAGCAGTGGAATTCTTACAGCTGAAATGATGATGATTAGTTCAGTAATAGCAGCGCTTATTTGAGGAGATAATATTCACCCGCGTAATTCCCGATCCCACTAGGTTATCGGGATCAATGTCACTTTTCTATGTCTCCAATATATCTCGTGTCACTCTCCATCACTTAAACTATTTCTATGCAAGTTTTCATCCAAATCGGTTTGACCGTGAAGAGGAACAAACAAATACAGATAGATTTTCGATTTTAATACATTAGAAATTGATCATTTTCGGAACCTAAAAATGAGTTTAATTTCAATCTAACATCGCGTTTGGATTTTTCATGTAATATTACAAAACAATTATTACAAATAAGTAGTAGTATTAGTATTTATTTTATAGATTATGTAATTATTTTACCGTTTAGGTCTAATATCAGCTATCAGGCTTGTCATATGGGTACAACGTGAAGACTACAGATTTATACCATCTGATTTATAATCTTATCTTAATTATAAAGTAAAAAAGTAAAAGTAGAAACTTCTAATTGGATTTAATCAAAGGGTAATCCTATCAAAGTCATTAAAAGTCATTCGCATGAATCACTTGAATGAGTTTATAAAATGAGGACGACTTCGAAACACTAAATACCTCTTTAAAATATGTATTACTAGCGGCTCGCCCCGGCTTCGGGTGTGTAACTCATGAATCACTATCTATTAAATCGCATCAAAATCCATTACATACATAGACTGATAAACACATAACCCTTCTTTGCATCACACAGTCAGGTCAGTAATATAAGTAAATAAATCTTAATGGCGATGCAAATACTTTTAGCAAAACACATTTTATTAAGATCTCGTCACGGACATATAACTCAACATTAATTATGTTAATAATAAATATAAACATTTCACTATATGCTTGTAAACAATATAATGACTATTATCGGACTCGGACCAATTAAAAAAAACCCGGCGGTTTTCGTTGTTTTCATATTGTCATTCATTATTATATAGGTAGATATTTTATTATTGTTTTCGCCAATCTGTCTTTTCCTTACAAAGTTCTATTCAAAATTCGGTCGAATTTACCCCCAACCCGTTTATGACTTTTAGGAATTAACATATTGGTACAGTTTTTTTAGGGTTCCATACCCAAAGGGTACAAAACGGGACCTTATTACTGAGACTCCGCGGTCCATCCGTCTGTATGTCCGAGACTGTATGAGACTCCGCTGTCCATCCGTCTGTATACAGTCTGGTGGCAGATAGACGAAGGGACGGACCTTCGTCTGTCTGCCACCGGACTGTATCTCAACTCAAGACGTGATAGCTGCATAGTTGAAATTTTCACACATGATATGTTTCTGTTACCGCTATAACAACAAAACTAAAAATAGAATAATGTCAGTTTTTTACATTTCTTTTGGTATTTGAAAAGTGTGCATTTGACAATTATCTCACCAGATAGTAATTGAAAATTGGGATCTAAGCTGTAACATCCTCACCTAGGAGATAAAAGGCATGAAGACGACAGTGAAACGACACTTGAAAGGGCTCACACTCGACCGACTTCAAATGTACCGTCTGCGTTTCGCTCATAAAACTTTAATCTATGTCACCAAAATCTAAGATACATTCGAGTTCGTAAAATGAACATAAAATAATTATAATCCAATGTACGCTTTATGTTTCCCGTTGCTTCGTGTCAACATATCCGTTTGGCTCTGTAGTCGACTCATCCCATGACGTCAAATACTATGGGTTGAATCAACACCTTTTGATTTCGGTGTGGTCGATTCATCCCAGGGACAAATGACAGTCAATTGACCAAAATGCAATGCTTTACTGTGTGTGCGTCTTCCAAAATTAGCCGAACGAAGTCGCGGGCACTGCTAGTATAATATAAAAGAAAATCTTGTTAGTTACACTATTTAGAACTCAAATACGGCTGAACCGATTTGGCTGAAATTGGTGGGCAGGTAGCTTAGAACTAGAGAAGTACATTTTGTTTTTTTTTTGCCACTACGGCGGAACAAAGTTCGCCTGGTCAGCTAAAATTAAAATTAAATTAAATTAAGAAAATAATGTTTGGTTTTGCATTTTCCCGCCATCAAAATAACTAACATTAATAATGCATTTATAATGGAAAAATGTTTATCGATAGATAGGCATGTCATCATGAATCAGAAATAACTATTTTATGTAGTAGGTATCGATCGAATATAACATTTTACGATACGCCATCTAGAATCTAGGCGTTTAGTCTCTCTTTTAGATACCTACTAAACATTCTTACTCCGATTGAATTACTTCAAATATTCGATTCTAAACAAACATGGTTGTTTCCTCTTTTTCCGGATAACCGTACTTAATATCCGGATCAATTAGCCTTAATGTTAATCGAGGTCTAAAGCTATCTGCATACAAAATTTAGTTGAAATAGGATAAGCCGTTTTTGAGATTAGCGCGCACAAACCACAGACCAAAACATAATACTGTGTTCTATAGAGTTAAAAAATCAATGTAGGTAGGTATTTATTTATTTTGTTCAATGCGTGAATGCTAGTACTGCCATCTACCGGTAAAGCTTTACAGGTTCTCGTAGTTAACCCGTGTAAGTCCCGATCCCGGGGGAATTTCGGGATAAAAAGTAGGCTTTAAAGTTGTCCAGGTTTTCAGTTATTTTCATAATATACCTAGGTATATCTACCCTATTTTTGAAACTCAGATAAAAAAGGTAAACAAAGAACTGTCAATTTTAAATGAAAAAGTAAATACCTAAACAGCTGTCACTTTATGTCAAATGTATAAGATTTTTGTTTACCTTTTTAGGGTTCCGTACCTAATGGTAAAAACGGGACCCTATTACTGAGACTTCAGGTTCATGTGATACACCAGGCTGTATCTCATGAACCGTAATAGCTAGAAGCTTAAAATTTTCACAGAAGATGTATTTCGGTAGCCGCTACAACAACAAATACTAAAAACAAAATAAAACAAATATTTAAGAGGGGCTCCCATAGAACAAACGTGTTTCAAAAACTACAAGGGAATTTGAGGTCGCTTCTGATTAGTCAAAGTCAAATCGAGTTGGCCATGAAATTCAAAATGGCTGCCTTGTCTGTCAAATATACCAGTCTGCCTTCACTTACTAAAGAGTTTCATAAATGTTTCAGATTTTCTTTCTGCCAAAGTTTTTTTTTTTATTTCAACTTTTTTTTGAGAAATGCGGTCGTATGATGGGAGTAAGAATCGAAGCAGAATATTTCACATTTTACTATCAAATTTAAAAATTGGTTGTTGTTAATCATTTTAGGGTTCCGTACCCAATTGTGATAGTGGTACGGAACCCTTCGTGCGCGAGTGTCGCACTTGCCCGGTTTTATTTATCTAAGTTTTTGAAATAGGGAATAGTACCTACCAACTTACGTTTTTTAATTTCAGACTATAATCTGACATTTTGGCTCCTTATACCTATTTGACATGTTTTTCTCCAGAAAGATGTGTCAAATCGTAGTTTACAATTTCATCGTAATCGTAACAGCAGTTTTACAGGCGCAATAAATTCACACACCGTCACAAAATTTTACCGTTTTTATATTACTTAGGTACCTACCAAATTCTTCAATTCATTGTAATTTTTGTTTGTTTACGTTTTGCGTTGAACAAAGGGTATTATAGTAAAGTAGCGAGGTTGCCGCTCCGTGCACTCCCGCGCATGCACTCAGCGGCAACACGCCGGATCCTCCCCTTTCTATTGTTCAATCCTCACTTCTTGTTGGAGCTTCGTGGAACAATCAGGAACACGTAAACTCTACGAGGACAGTCTACCTACTCGTTCTCCATACAAACGTAGTCGACTGTTTCCTCCCTGGGTGAAGACGTTAGAGCAAATATGTTTATGACCTAAAACCTATATCTGCCATGACTAAGCCCCTACGTTTTGTATTATTTTCTTATTAAAATAGAAAAAGAAAAACAGTAAAATGAGAAAATGTAAAAAATCAAAACGTAGGGATTTACTACGTCATGGCTAATAAAGGACTTATGGCATATTTTTTATAATATCTTTGTCCAGGGAGGAAACAGTCGTATACGTTTTTAAAAAGTTTGTAAACTTTTTAAACTTAAAAAACCCCTGTAAGCCGGATTTAAGGGAACAGTCTACCTACTCTTTCCTCCATACAAACTTTACAAACGTAGTCGACTGTTTCCTCCCTGGGTGAAGATATTAGAGCAAATATGTTTATGCGATGAAGATGAAACCTATATTTGCCACGAGCACTAGCAGTGCCCGCGACTTCGTCCGCCGATTTTTTTTTGAAAATGCAATATTTTCTATTATAGATAGCCTTCCTTAATAAACAAAATGGAAATTTTCCAAATCGGACCAGTAGCGGTTCCTGAGGTTAGCGCGTACAAGCAAACAAACAAATTTATATCTCCTTCTTCTTCTAATCTTCTAATATAATAAAATGTCCATGTCACAATGTTAGTTACCGTACTCCTCCGAAACGGCGCGACCGATTTTTACCAAATTTTATATGCGTATTCAGTAGGTCTGAGAATCGGCTACCAACTATAATTTATAAGGCAAAACAACGGTTGCCGGGTCAGCTAGTTATTAGTATAGATGGCCATTGCATTAACCATGCCCCTGTGTTTTAATATTCTAATAAGCATAATATAAAAAAGAAAAATCTATAAGGGATCCGTTTTTTTTTTTTTTTTTTTTTTTTTTGACCCCTTTTCTTCCCGTGGGTGTCGTAGAAGGCAACTAAAGGATCTGAGAGTAAACCTTAATTCTCCCCGCGCGGTGGCGAATAAACTGCTTGGAGGGTTTGTGTCAGGCAGGCAGCCGACCGTAAAAATAGTACCTACCAAATCTATTTGCAGACGATATGGGTCAATGATGATGACTTACCTACTGCGCCGACCCCAAATAACGGACCCCGGGAGCCCGAATGCAACCGTAACATCGATCAGATGAGAAGACTGGCTGATAAATCAACGCACAGCCTAAACCACTGATAGTACAGAGCTGAAATTTGGAGAGTGTGTTCTTTATTACGATGTAGACATCCGATAAGAAAGGATTTTTCAAAATTTCCACGGGGTCGGGACTTACGCGGGTAAAACCGCGGGACGCAGCTAGCTAACTAATAGTGTAGTTCTTTACAATTCTTTACAAAGTAATTTGAAGTGGCTTACAGACTCTACAACAGTTTTCAAACTAGTATCTAGCCATCTTTTATCTACTTATTTTAACTTTTTACATAAATAAACTAGCCTAGTGCCGAGTCGGACTCGCGCGCGCAGGGTTCCGTATCATTATCTATACAACAGGTTTTGTTTTGAAAGGTAAATTGAGCGGTGTTAAACAGCGCAAAAAATGAGGATGGTCGCCTTCTGTTTAACACCGCTCAATTGCGGTTTACGATTTAAGACGTACCTATTAAAAAAAATACTAACAAGATCTCGTTCTAACCAATTTTCGGTGGAAGTTTGCATGGTAATGTAGATCATGTTTTTTTTTTAGTTATATCATTCTCTTATTTTAGAAGTTACAGGGGGGGGGGGCACACATTTTACCACTTTGGATGTATCTCTCGGGCAACTATTCAGTTTAGAAAAAAAATTTGAAGACCCATCCACACGTATAGGTTTGATGAAAAAAAATGATTCAGTTCTAAGTATGGGGAACTCAATTTTTTTTTTCATTTTTACTTTATTATTCACAGAATACATCTACTTACATTGTTTCTATAGTTCTTATAGTTTCGGAAAAAAGTGTCTGTGACATATGGACGGACGGACATTTGCCATTTGGCTACGGAACCCTAAAAATGTAAAACTTTATTAAAACTAGGCGCACAAAGACGGCATTTTTATTTTTTAGTTTTATTCTGCAAAAGGCTCATACACATAACTGAGATGTTATAAAGAGGAAAGATTTGTTTGTTTGTTTTTAGGGAATAGCCTCGGAAACTACTGGACCGATTGCAAAAAATCTTTCACCAATACAAGACTACATAATCGAGGAGTACTTTTGATCACGACTTACGCAGGAAGAGATCCTTACCAAAAAAAACCAGATTTGTTGTATTATAGCCCACTCTTATGTGTTGTTATAGCGGCAACAAAAATACATCATCTGGGAAAATTTCAACTGTCTAGCTATCACGGTTCATGAGATACAGCCTGGTGACAGAGACAGCAGAGTCTCAGTAATAGGGTCCGTTTTTACCCTTGGACTACGGAACCCTAAAACCTGAGCTACGATATAAATCTCTCGTGCTTGGTAAGTTAATTAACAATGGAGTGTATCTGCGGAGCTAACAAAACAACACATGTTTACTATATCGTAAACAGTGGCCGGCGCGCGCGCAGCCGACCGCGGTATTTATAGATAACTCATATTTAGAGTTAATACTAAACTGATAGATCATAGATTAAGTATATTAAAAAAACCGGCCAAGTGCGAAGGGTTCGTTTTTAACCTTTTGGTACGGAACCCTAAAAAACCGGCCAAGTGCGCGACTTGCGCACGAAGGGTTCCGTACCACTATCACATTGGGCACGGAACCCTAAAATGAACACTGGACAAACCAATTCGTGAACACAACGCAAACGCTTAGTCTATTACTAGATGGCGCTAGTGATAAAAATACGTCGCGGTATCGTTGCGTTTTTATGTCAGAAATCACTTTTGTTGTACGGGAGCCCCTGTTAAATGTTTGTTTTATTTTGTTTTTAGTATTTGTTGTTATAACGGCAACGAAAATACATCTTTTTAAAAAATTTCAACCATCTACTAGCTATTACGGTTCGGGAAGATACAGCCTGGTGACGGACAGACAGACAGACAGTGAAGTCTTGTAAAATGGTCCCGTTTTTACCCTTTGGGTACGGAACCGTAAAAAAGCTAACGAAATCATGAGACTCGTTTAGAGTGCATGAATTCACAAAAATCTAGAATACCATCAAAATCTCATAGATCTTACGAAAACGCAGAAAACATATTAAAGATTTTTGGCGGCAACTGACAGCTGTCGAATGTGGTTTTTTTTCTCTATATTTATTACGGCACCGGATGTACGAGGCATACGGCCACGATCAGATGTTTGAAGTCAGACTAAAATAGAATATTTAGAGCAGTAATGAAACTCTATACAGCTTATTGCTATTTTATGGTCGTAACTAGCTACGCCGCGCTGATTTTCTCGCGTTTGTTAAGATACCGGGGGGAAATTGGGGTAAAAAGTATCTAGCTAGACTACGAGAGGTATCTGCAAATAGTGTCTTCCTTCCCCTAGAATATGGTGGAGAGAAGGACATCGAGGAGTTTGAGTGGGTAAACATGTGGCCGCCCACCATCCTAGGCCAACGGGAGCCCCACACATCCCCGCCGCTCCCCCCGGAGCGGTGGGATATTGCTTAAAGTCGCAGTTTTCCTAGTTAAAAACAGATTACGAGGTTTAAGGTTCTTACCAGTAGCCCCAGCAAAGAATAGGGTGATCCCATCTCTTGCCGTGGGGGTTGTAAAAGGACTAGCAAACCATTAATCCTCAACGCGGTGGCGGATAAACTGCTTGGTCCCTAGGGGACTTGGTCGTATGAATATTGCCAAATCTATTTGAACAAGGTATGATAGCCAATGAGGGTAGGTCAATGATGCCTACTGTGCCGTGCCGAGCCGACACACGTGCATTTGGGGACACGATCTGTCCTAAATAGATCTCTGATGGTTGCTTCTCGGAGTGGCCTGACGGTACAGCGGACCCCTATCTCCATACCCAAAGTGGTCATAGTTGGGGACGCTATAACATAGTGGTTTTAGTGTTCGCGGTCCCGTTGTGCCGTGCCGACACTGCCGACCCCAAATAACATTTGGGGTTCAAGGAGACCCCGGGCTCCTGAGAAGAATGCAACCGGGAAAGTCGCTCAGATGAGAAGAGCGAAATGTTTAGACTCTTTGATATAGAAATGAAGTGAGGCGTAGTGGTTGACATTTAAATGTTGCCAGAGATCGGCTTTCTTGATTTATTTCTACCTAAATTCTACGCGTGTTTGTGAATTTTGTGATGTACTATCAACAACGAAAGTGGGTATACACCGTAAGGTCTATATTCACTTGCAAGGATCGAATCGCGGTACGAATCGCTTTTATATTAAAATCAATGCAATAAGAGCGCTGTGCTAACCAGACGCGCATAGAGTTGAAATTTAGATACACAATAATTGTCACACATTTGATATTTATAGATATACCTATATCAATGTGTGTATAATATGCTTATTTTACGCTCGGCGCTCGGTTCAACCGAATCTTTCAACTAACTGGATACCGACTTTTGTTGTTGATAGTACCTACTCGCTGTGATCTGCGCTAGGTACCTCTCGCATACGTTTTTGCAACTTATGATTTCGGCATAAAAGATGATATCATAAATAATAAAGAAATGGACACGATTATTTAATGAGGAAAATTATATATATCAGATTTCGGCCTCTGGTCGGGCGAAGGCTGCAATGCAGAAGGTTCGTTAAAATTAAACAAACCTTCTGCACGGAAATAAATTGAATAAGATACCACCAAAATTACACAATTTAACCCGGTTTACAACATAGTTTCACGAAAATAAAATTGGAGCATGACATGTTGTCTGCGCGCTCCCGCCAAAACTCCTCCTTACTTGTCCTTGAAAAATTAAACCAAGAATATAAACTTTCGGTTTCAAAGCGAAAGAAAAAAAGTGTCGAATAGCATAATTATCAATAAAAAAAAATATTTTCATTCGATTTTTAAATTTACGTAAGTAGGTATCTACCAAGTATTATTTTTGTTAATTTCAGACAACTTAATGTAATTTGTTCGGCGTCTCAAATGTTAATTAGATTTTGTAATAACCAAATAACTAATTTTGAAACGAGACGCGAACTTTAAATCGCATAAATCTACAAAACGATTCTGCGAGTGAAGCAAATGAGGAATTTAATTCACAGTCCGCCATCTTGGATTTAATTAAACATGAGAACATCGTATGAGTAGAGTTTTGGCGGGAAATGACGACTATTTTTACTTCATCCCTCTTAGATTAGAGGTGCGATCGTAAAAGTGAAGTACCTCTCTCTCGTTCTATTAGATTTTTCGTTAAAATATTTAGTAGCTGGAAGCTAGTAGGTCTGTGGCGTGTGCTCGGCTGTGGTGCAGAAGGTTGGCAGTTTGATTTCCACTGCGAAATTAATTTTTGTTTTGACCTACAGAAGGATAATATAAATTACAGTTTTTTTAACTTCCCACTGAATTAAATTAATAAATGAATTAAATTAAATATAAGTAAATATTACACGACGTTAAACACACCTCAATCTAGCCCACATTAAGAGGCTAGTCTCCATTATCTTCGCTTCACCGTGGGTGACCAAGCCACGGTTACTAAGCCCCCCCGCCACGACAAGGCGGGAACCGCTCATCAGGGCTTTAGGGCAAAGCCAACGATGAAGCGGCCAGTAGGCTGCGTGGTGTATGGGCGCCACGCAACTGAGGCGGGCTGCAATGCCGTATGGGAGCCATTGCAGCTGAGAGTTGGGAGGCCGCGGCGGGAGAGGAGTGTCGGTGTGCTGTTGCCGCTCTCCCTACCTGCCGCGGCCTTGGCGGGGTCGCCACCGTTTTGATGGCGGACGCGGTGGGGCTGCAGGGGAAGAGGAGTGACGGTGTGTCGTTGCCGCTCTCCCTATCCTCTGCAGCCGAAAAGTGGTTGGCGACGGGACCACAGACCTGACCCGTCGCAGGGAAACCAGGGGTGTCCAGACACGGGGTCGTCTGGCGCCCACGTGCTTTGGTTCCCGAGGTGGTCACGGCGTGCCATGTCCCCTGGTGCGCCGGTGATGGGGACGTTCCCCCAGAGGAGGGTCCGGCGACGGACGGCCGTGGCGGGTTACACAGATGAATGCGAGAGCGTGCCCGTGTTTCCCGCCATTAGCGGTAGAGGAGGTGGACCGTGGAGTTTTAGTGGGTTGGAATCCCACATAACTGCACTACCTCCCCGTGGTAGTGCAGTATGCGCGCGCATTTCTCCACGTAAAAAAAAAAAAAAAAAAAAAAAAAAAAAAAAAAAAAAAAAAAAGTCTCCATTATCTTTCTCCATACAAATGTAGTTTATATTTTCCTCCCTGGATAAAGACATTGGAGCAAATATGTTTATGCCATAAAACCTATATCTGTCATGACAATGCATCTACCTTTTATTTTATTTTATATTTTATTTATATATATTATAATATTATATATATTAGAAAATAAAAAGTTAGATCTTTTTATTTTCTAATTAAAATAATAATAAAAAATAA
This sequence comes from Idaea biselata, assembly GCA_958496205.1. Lineage (NCBI taxonomy): Eukaryota > Metazoa > Arthropoda > Insecta > Lepidoptera > Geometridae > Idaea > Idaea biselata. Next base: position 14,405,568 of record OY292406.1, read on the forward strand.
AAAAAATAATAAAATGAAAAAAATTAAAAGGTACCTAGATGCATAGTCATGCATGACAGATATAAGTTTTATGGCATAAACATATTTGCTATAGTGTCTTTATCCAGGTAGGAAAATATAAACTACGTTTGTATGGAGAAAGAGAATGGAGACTATTCACTTTTAAGCACTAGGTTTGTAACATAGGTACTAGACATACATACAACGGATAAACTAAATATTATTTTTTTGAAAATACCCTACATAAATGACACTTCCTTACCCACATAGAAAACACACAGACCAGAAACAAATAATTATTTTTAAGCTTAAGTACCTACTTGCACCCGGCGAGAATCGAACCCGCAACTTTCTGCCGAAATTGGAATGATGCGACAGTCGTCCAAAACCATAAATTAAAAAAACAAGCCTACCTACCTACATATTTGACTGAAAATCTTAGAAGATTATAGATTACTAGCTGACCCGCCAAACGTTGTTTTGCCTTATAAATTATAGATAGTAGCCGATTCTCAGACCTACTGTATACGAAAATAAAATTTCATAAAAATCGGTCAAGCCGTTTCGGAGGAGTACGGTAACTAACACTGTGACATGGAAATTTTATATATTAGATTAGAAGAAGAAGAAGATAACAATTTCTCGATTCTTGTGAGTAAAACCGACGGCTGCAACTGGTGTCGAAACGAGGAAATCGATGAGAAAGACTGACCGATAGTGAAAGCGGTACGCGGCGTGAAATTAATCGGGCAATAACTAATGAACATTTAAATAACCGTACTGAGTTTCAAATTCAATTAACTAAGAGAGAAAAGAGTCTATTACCTACCTACCATACCTAAGAGAACACCTTAATTTACTCTTTTTAGGGTTCCCTAGGTACTATCAACGACGAAAGTCGGTATACATCGTAATGTCTAAATTCGCTTGCAAAGATCAAACTTCGGTACGGATTGCTTTTGGAACGAAGTTCCTTATCGCGTGTTGCGAAAGGGGGCTAGACGGAAAAAAATAAGACCAAAAGTTGTAACGACACTTTTTTTTTTGCTTGGTACTTCGTTCGATCCGGGTGTCCCTTGACACCTCTCAAGTTTTTTTAAATTAAAATCAATGCAATAAGACCGCTGGGCTAACCGCATGGAGTTGAGATACACAAGGATTGTCACACATTTCATATTCATAGATATACCATATCAATCTATATCTATAAAATGCTTTGTCCTGACTGACTGACTGATCAACGCACAGCCTAAACCGCTGATAGGAGAGAGCTGAAACTTGGAGAGTGTATTCCATATGTAATATAGGCATCCGATAAGAAAGGATTTCTGAAAATTTCCACGCGATCTGGACATATGCGGGTAAAACCGCGGAATAATAATAATAATAAAATAGTTTATTTCCTTGAACATTCATAAGTTCATCTTACAACTAATGTACTAAGTATCTAATATCCAGGGCATGCATTATATAGGAATACAGCTAGTTGTGTGTACAATATAGTTATTCCACGCTCGGCGATCGGTTCAAATGTTTTTTTCTTGTAACTGGATAGCCACTTTTGCCCTCTTTTGTACCTAAAGGGTAAAACGAGACACCGTTAGTATTTTACCCGCCACCGCGTGAGGAGAACTTAAGGTTCGCTAATCTCCCTCAGATCCCCTAGTCGCCTTTTACGACACCCACGGGAAGAGATGGGGTCACCCTAAAAATGACCAAACATGTGTAACATAATGTAATACCCAATGTAGCCCGTGAGAAAATAAGTTAAAACAATGATGATTGATGATAGCTGTTTTGTTAACTTTAGTATACAAAGAAATAAAAGTGAATTTTAAAGAAATTATGGAAGCATCACGCACTGGCACTGGAGCGATTATAATCTTTACAACAACTTTACAATAGTTTTTTTTTATAAAAAACATAAATTATAATCTATAAGTACTAATATAACAAAGAGGTAAATGTTGTTATTTCTTTTGTTTTCGCGATGTTGTATTGGAATAAAGACATTTTTCGGTGTTTAATCGCGTGGTGTTTATTACCTTTAGCATTGTTTCAACGCTCAACGTTTCGAGACCTTTACAGGTCTCTTCCTCAGGATTGACTGAGATGTGATTTTTAAAATCACATCTCAGACAATCCTGTGCGATGTCATCTCAGTCAATGTGATTTTCAAAATCACATCACATTTTTTTACTATTATTAATTGTAGTTTATTTTGTTTCAGGTACTGATTGCAATTAAGCATACAAACCCGTCGCAAAGCAACCGTCGTGATCGATTGTCTCTAAAGCTTGCTTTAATGGGCGGCCTTGTTGACTCAGGAGAATCTCTTCCATTGAAAAGACTAAAGTTTATAAAAATTCAATTGACGATACTTTTTTTAACCGACTTAAAAAATGAGGTTTTTTTTTAATTTTTAATTTCGTAGCTAAAACATAACTCTAATGTCTTTATCCAGGGAGGAAACAGTCCACTAATAGGTAGACTTTCCTCTTAAACGACCCAAAATCTACAGTTACGGTACGGTACTGTTAGTCGAAGACAAATACATAGAATAAATACGGGGTGTTGGAGTTTATGATGTTCAACACGTCCAGGCGACTTTTCGAAGAAGTAAAATTTGAATTATTTTTATATTTTAAAATGTTTCTTTCTAAGCCTGAAAAAACCGAGTTTATTTTATTCTACTAAAACAGCTGTTTTTGAAAATAAATGCAAATTATATTTTAGACTAGCAGTGCCGTGACTTCGTCCGAATATTAAAAAAAATATATAATATAGCCTATTAGGTATAGCCTTCCTGAATAAATGGACTATCCAACACTGAAATGATTTTGCAAATCGGACCAGCGGTTCCTGAGATTAGCGCGTTCAAACAAACAAACAAACACTTTAGCTTTATGATAATAGAAGAAGAAGGATATAGGTTGTAGTAGATATAGTTCAAAAGACAATTTAGAGTCAATGACCTCCGACACTCGGAAACAGCTGATTTTCAAGTTAACTGATTTTTAAGCTTAAAATATTCGAAAACTACTTTGAATTTCCAAAAGTTACGACTTTTACGTAACGTAGTATGTATGTATGTATGTAGTTACGTTCTACACATATCTAAGCGAACAATTACGTTAATTGTTTTACGGAACAAAAGTTTGTTCGCTTAGACGTGTAGAACAACGTATATAACCAGGTGCTCCATAAACTCCAACACCCGGTATAACACAAACTTAGCTACTAACCTATACCTACATAATAACAATAGGTAGTCAAGAAATACCTACTTAAAATTTCTAGTCACTTATCTGTTTTTATTGGCGATTGTTATAGAGGTAAACGGGCAACACAGTCTTTCTAGGTATAGCAACATTATGTTGCTTTCGATATAAAGTTTTATTTATTTTCCAAATAGCCTATCTAGATGGCGCCAGTGGTAAAAATACATCGCGGTATCGTTGCGTTTTTATTTCAAGAAGCACGTTTCTTGTATAGTATTTGTCGTTATAGCGGCTACAAAAATACATCATCTTTGAAAATTTCAACTGTCTATCTATCATGGTTCATGAGATACAGCCTGGTGACAGACAGACGGACAACGGAGTCTTAGTAATATTGTCCAGTTTTTAGGGTTCCGTACCCAAAGGGTAAAAACGGCACCCTATTACTGAGACTTACGCTGTCTGTCTGTCTGTCTGTCCGTCCGTTCCGAGTCCGATAGATTTGTTTGTAACCTTGTAACGAATAAACTCCAAAATCATATTAGCCAAAATATTTATTTATTATTTATAAAGAGGAAAGATTTGTATTTGAGTGTGTGTATGTATGTTTGTAATGAATAAACTCAAAAACTACTGGACCGATTGCAAAAATTTTTTCACCATTAGATAGCTAATAGCTACATTCACCCTTAATAACATAGGCTACTTTTGATCCCGACATTCCCACAGGGTCGGGACTTACGTAATTAATAAAATGATTGACTGTTTCCTCCAATCTCCTAGCCATATTCTTTGAAACCCGGCCTACAGGATAACTACTCTTTTCCATCAAAATGGAGGCATTTTGTTCCTAATTTGCTCTGAATTACTGTGCTCATGAAACTAAAACCTAATAGTTATACAATATTAGTAGGTACCTACCTACTACACGTCATCATATAATTCTCATAGCAGAGAACAATAACACAAGAAATGGCCACAAAAACTGTACTTATATCTCGTAATGGCGATGCCAAGGTCACCGCGTGTCGTTTCACGTAATATCGGTGTACGTATTGTAAGTAATCTAATAGGTACTATCTATAAAACGCTTTGTCCTGACTGACTGAATGACTGATCAACGCATAGCCTAAACCGCTGATAGTAGAGGGCTGAAATTTGGAGAGAGTGTTCTCTATGTAATGCAGACATCCGATAAGAAAGGATTTTTGACAATTGCCACGGGTTCAGGACTTATGCAGATTAAACTGCGGGACACAGTATACCTTTAAGTATACGTTTATTAATTGTAGACTATGATTTGACACATCTTCCTAAAGTAAAACTGTCAAATACAAATAACAAAAACGTCAGATCGTAGTCTTGAATTAAAAAATCTTAATGCAGTTCACAGAATGCATCTACTCACCAAGTTTCAACAGTATATTATATGTATAACTAGGCACTATTACATTTTACAGCCAATATACTTATTAGTACATAGGGGTACATTTTATATTTATTACATAAGAAGGTTTACCTACCTACATACATCTACATACATAATTATATTTAGGCCAACAAAACATAAATTTAATCAAAAACTATATTTGAAACCGCCATAATGTTTACACTCAATTTACTACAACGTAAACAATCGATAATCTACTTTCACAAGCTGTGTTATCGATACGTTTCATAACACGATTTATTACTTTTATCGATAAACCGATAAATCAATCGACGATTCACATCACTAGTTTTGGTAGTTGTAATTTTGTATTTGGAACATTTGAATTAGAAGTTTTGGCGGTAACTATTTGAAACATGATTAAAATTCCGATGGAGTTTTGTTTGGGTAGCGTTAATGGAGCGTGTTCTTGAATTTTCGTTTTTGTTTTCGTGAAACCTAGTTTTGTTGTGTGTAAATTGTTTTATTTCAGTGGCATATCAATTAAGTTCTAATAAAAGATACGATAGATAGATATAATACTCCATTTCAGAAATTTAGATAAAAAATGTAAACAAAGATTTGTCATTTTTATAGGAAAACAGTAAATAAAGAGCTGTCACTTTCAAATAAATTTTTGAGAATTTTGTTTACATTTTTTATCTAAATAATGTATACCTACAGACAGTTATAATTTTCACACAAGATGGTATTTATGTAGCCGCTATAACAACAAATACTGAAAAAAAAATGTAAGGGGTTGCCATACAAAAAACGTAATTTTTAAATTTTAGACCATAATGTCGCGTTTTATTTGTTTGTAGTAGGTCCATTTTCAGAAATTGAGCCCAAAAGTATTTTGAAATTACAATAAAACCGGCCAAGTGCGACTCGTGCGAAGTTCGTGTGCGAGTCCCACTCTCACTTGGGCGGTTTTTTGTAGATTCAAAACTTTGGGGCTCGATTTCTGAAAATTAGGCAATTATTTTGTAAATAAAATGCCCGTACGCTTCGCTGGCTCGTCTTGGCGGGGGCACTACCGTGCCCCCAGATTATAACTGGACGTGATACGTTTGAAATACGGAAGATTATTTTCAAAAGATCAAGAACTATCGAACCCGGCCACATCACACAAAACATTGGCACTGGCAACACTACAACGCCCTCGTCACATACTGAAGAAAAAAAACAAAACTTTTTTATGCCCGGTTTTCGCCAGTGCGTTTGTTACAAAATTATTATATTTTTTCTTTCCGAATCACAACAATATAATTTACTCGTACATAAAATCTTGACAAAAACCTTCCTTTTCATCACTCTATTATTTTATTGGTAGAAACTACATAAAAATTAGTTCAGTAGTTTTAGCCAAACGGGTTATCGTTTGCCGAAACGTCGAGGTAATAAAAAAAAAATGATTATCTATAACGCGATTTAGACAAAGTCTAAAAATAATGATGGACGGAAATCGTGTAAAATTAAAGAGTGTGTCAACCCACGATGAAACTAGGTATGCAGGCAGATACCTGGAAGGTATCTGCCTGCATACCTAGTTTCATCGTAATCGGTGCAGTAGATGTTGTGTGATTGTAACACAAATATCTTTTCACACTTATAAAGTCCCGAAAACATTTTGTTATGGGATACCTTCCGACACCATTGAATTCTCTCTTATCAGAAATTTATTCTGTGCATTGATCAGTCAGTCAGTCAGTCAGTCAGTCTCAGTCAGGACAAAGCATTTTATTGATATAAAATAAATAAATAAATAAATAAATTCTGTGAACAACACACAGCGCCATCTAGCCCCGTGGTAAGCGACTAAGCTTGTGTTACGGTGACTAGACAACGGATATAATACTTATATTTATTTTTCTTTTGTAAATACATACATATTATACATAGAAGGACACCCAGACCAGACACAAATATTTATTTTTTAAGCATAAATACTTGCACCCGGCGGGAATCGAACCCGCAACCTCCTGCATTGCAGTCGCGCTCTCGCACGACGCGCCACGGAGGTCGTCAAATATATAGAAAGATGATCATGCCCAACGTTTAGTTTTTTCATTTTTCATTTACCCCTAAGAGTGTTAAATTGGGGATGAAAGTTTCTATGGGAATTGGTTCAAAGAGATTTTATTACTATTTTAGGGGGTTCGTACGGAGCTCTCTGATTGGTCGGAGTGAAATCCAGCAGGTCCCTGTCTGTCAAATATACCAGTCTGTCTTCACTAACCAAATAGTTTCTTTTAGGTTTCAGATTTTCTTTGTGCCCAATGTTTTTTTTTATGTTGAGAGGTGCGGTCGTATGATGGGAGTAAGAATCGAAGCTAAGTAATCTACTGACATTTTACTATCCAATTTAATAATTAGTTGTTGTAATTCACGGAACCGGATGAAATTGGAACTATCCGAAGCCCGACGGATTTCGGGTTCACATCACTCAGGCGATCTTTCTCCTTGTAGTCTCTAAGTCTAACACCCGTATTTATAGACGAATCTAGGTGATTACTTTGGCTAAGCAATGCACTCTGTCTCGCTCTTACTAGTGATTTTTTACGTCAACGAAAATGTGACACATTACTTAGACAAGTAATTACTTAGAATTGACTATAAATACGAGTGTAAGAGAAGAGACCAGTCCAGTTCTATGATTAGTAGGATAAGCATGCAAAATCCTTAGTTACCTACCTACAAACGAGTGCACATGCATGATACAATTCGCGAAACAAAGCGTATGTCCGCGCCAGTCCACACTGGTTGGACCGGTGCGTGGTGTCTGTCGGCCGTGGAGAGTTCAACGACTGGTTGCGCGGGGTTCATTGCCGATGGCGGCCGTCGTGGCTCACTGGCTGCATGGAGACACACGCGCGAGCCTGCGCCCCGACTAAAACCGGTTTTAATTTAAAAAAAAAAGTGTTAATTTTTTAAAAAAATTAAAGACATCATTTTTAACCCCCGACGAAAAAAGAGGGGTGTTATAAATTTGACGTGTCTGTGTGTCTGTCTGTCTGTCTGTCTGTGTATCTGTCTGTGGCATCGTAGCTCACGAACGGATGAACCGATTTCAATGTAGTTTTTTTTGGTTGATAGGTGACCTTTTTCGGTTTTAATCGCGTGGTGTTTATTACTTTTAGCATTGTTTCAACTTTCAACGCTAAACGTTTCGAGACCTTTCTAGGTTAAATAAATAAAAATAAATAAAATAAATAAATTCTGTGAACAACACACAGCGCCATCTAGCCCCGTGGTAAGCGACTAAGCTTGTGTTATGGTGACTAGACAACGGATATAATACTTATATTTATTTTTCTTTTGTAAATACATACATATTATACATAGAAGGACACCCAGACCAGACACAAATATTTATTTTTAAGCATAAATACTTGCACCCGGCGGGAATCGAACCCGCAACCTCCTGCATTGCAGTCGCGCTCTCGCACGACGCGCCACAGAGGTCGTCAGGTTGCTTCTTCAGAATGAGGAGGAACACTAACTTTTTATCCCGGCAGAGGGCGTTAGTCGAATGATCTTAGGTTTGAATTAAGAACTGTCAAACAGGTGTTTTTTACAACTCTCCGAAAGAAAAAAAAAACTCGGCTTTTTCATTCGTGGGGGACCATCAACAAAAAAAAAAGATCATCCGATGCCAGCGCCATCTGCTCACAGCTTTGCGTGTGCCACCCCATTGACTGAGATGTGATTTGTTATTCTAATGTATTAAAATTTAAAATGTCTTTAATTTCAATACAATTTCCCGACTGTTTAACTATCTATGTTCAGTGACTATACTTGTTTTATTTACTGTTCAGTTTTAATGATGAAGTTTTCCATACAAACTTAATAACCAAATAGGCCAAGCTGCAGGGAAATCACCTCTTACGTAGCCTTGCAAAAGGTGGTGTAACAAATTTTATGATTTTATGTTATTTAGCTAAGTTAGCTTGACATAAATTCAATTTCTTGACCTTGGGGCACGACGGGGTATGTCCGATATTTTGCTAATTTTTCGTTTTTTGCACATAGTGCCTCGATAGTAAGTGATATGACAAAAGTGTCTAAGAACAGTATGTAGAAGTCAAAAACTCTTACATTCTGTCCATACATGTCAATTCTGTAAGTCTTACAGGTAAAAAGTTACAATCAAAAGATTTTTTTGAACTAAAAATAAATTATGAAAAATTTAGTTTTCTACCTTAATATCGATATTATTCGGATTAAGATTTTACTTTTACAGGGTCCTCACCACAAGGTTTTCTAAAATATTCATTCGAAATGAAATAAAACGGCGAAACATTTTTTTTTTTTTCATTTTTACAGCGTAAATTACTTTTTATTGGCCATAATATAAGACAAATGAGATGTAAATGTGGTGGGGACCCTATAAAAGTAAATTCTTAATCCGAATAACATCGATATTATGGTAGAAAACTAAATGCCTCAGCATTTTAGGTTTTTCTAAATGACGTTTCGGCATTTTTTTGGAATTTGTGCAATGCAATTTCGCTTTTAAAGTAACTTAATAACTAGCTGTCTCCCGCGGTTTTATCCGCAAAGTCCCGATTCCCACTAGTTGTTGAGTCTGGGTCGATTCAAAGAAAAATTACTTGGGTTCGATTTCGACTCCTTGGGCATATCGCCACTCGCCACTCGCCTCTCGCCTCTCGCCACTCGCCACTCGCCACTCGCCACACGTGGCGTGTTGCAACCGCAACTAGACTTCCTAGTGTAAAACAATAGGAAATTATTATAATTATTATAGTGAGCTAATTACTTGGAGCACGCGAACTGGTCGAAGGAAGTCATCGTTTTTGCTGTTACACTTAATTTATGAATGTATACGTTTAAACAGGGTGGGATTTTATTGATCATCTGTTGAGGGAAAGTGATTTGTTTTCAGTTTTCATCGTCTTAGAAATTGTGATGGAACTAAGAAATTAGAGTTAGATCTCTAACCAGTCAGACAAAACCGATAATAACGTCGTCGAGATAAATAAAAAAAAAACACAAACAAAATTCAAAGAACTAACATCAGTTTTCACGTTGTAACGTCAAGTTAAAAAAGGTACTTAAATGATGGAAAAATCTTCATAATAAAGTACAGCTAAATATAAATCCTCATATCTTTTAACCACCGAGGTTTTTTTAAATAATTTTTATTAAGTATGTAATTTAAATATTTTTCATATAATTATGTAACAAGATATTTTAATGCAAATAGTTTATGGCCATTGTTCTTTAGACCACCCCAAGCTTAGGGATACCAGATGAAAAAAACAAAAGTCCTGAGAAAAGTCCTGATTTCCACCAAAAAATCCTGTTTTTTCCCATACTTATTTACAATTTTAATCCTCGTAATGGGGGGGGGGGGGGGGGGGTTGGCAGCGTTATAAATAGGTGTTAATTTTATGCAATAATTACCAAAGAATGATTATTAGAAGACACCAAATGATTCTGCCCATTGGTTAATTTTAATTGTACAATTATTACCACAGGATAAGTTACTAAATATTAGGTACCTATGGTAAAACTGATTAAGTAGGTATCTCTTAGCAGCACTATTTATTGAAGTACTTATAAAATACAGTCGTAAAGAAATGCTGATTGAATTTAAGAAACAATGCACCAGTAGTAGGTTTCTAATTAGATAAATAATGAATGATTATTTTTAGTTTGTTTACTTTTTACTAAAAAAATCTTTAATTAAGTTGGTATTTTGTTGAAATTTCTAAAAATCCTGAGATTTTAAGAGATTTGCGAAATCCGCCCGCAATCCTGAGAAATGTCCAAAAATCCTGAGATCTCAGGACAAATCCGGAGATCTGGTAACCCTACCCAAGCTCGTCTCAAACAATACTCCAGTAAAAACTCTCATTGAATGTGAAAGTGTTCACGTTGGAATCAATTTATTTCGGTGGCAGCCATTTTGATTGCATTACGGTTTCGATTGTTACGCATTCTATCATTTCGAAACTTGATTACCTACTTAGAGTTTTCTAATCTGTCTTGGTTTATTGGTCTACGTTTGTCTCCATAACTATAGGTACATCAAAGTCAACAATTTTTGGAAAATATAACGTTAAGGGCGCGACCTAAGTACCTATGTGAAATGACGATCTAAGAAACAATTTTTTCACGCCGAAACAAGCCACAAATAACTTTCTTTATTTATAGATTACCATTATACTCTAAATGTCCCCTTCATAGTAAAACATGAAATTTTACATTTTAAACAATAAAAAATAATCACATAGTTACGTACGTCTATTTTTTAACTTAAATCAATTTATTTCCAAATCTTTGCGTATAACTGAGTCAATATTTTATTCAGGTCCTCTTCATCGTGCTTTGATAAAATAATGTAGGTACCTTATTTAGGTACATTTTACGAGTAATCATCGGCTTAACGAGAAATCATCGTTTTTTTTTCATAAAATTCTATCCCACTCACTCCTATGTAACCGAAAAAGGACCGGTGATTATCATATATCCCCATCGTAAGGTAGGTTTTCCTTAGATACTTATATTAAAACGGTCCAGCAGAAGCTACATGCTGACCCTATATCCTTGTCTAACTATTCGAGGACAACTTAAGTGCAAAAAGGACAGAGGCTCATCGACTCTCTTTTCTCTAGTATCAAGTGAGGCCATTTTTTCGAAGAAGTGCGTTTTCCAGTGTATGTATCCATTCTGAGATCTAATGTGATTCACTCCCACGTTGTTGATTTCCAGGACAGACTAAAAAATCAAAAAGTAGTGGTTTTAAGCACATTTGTGCTATACCTACTCGTATAGATGTTTTATTTTGTATTAAAATTATGATAAAATAAAATAAATAAAAATTCGACCATCAGGCAACTTACAAACACCGAGATTTCGAATTAGTAACTTAATAAATCTAAGTATAAATTAAATTAAATATCATTATCTAAATAATTCCTATATTACACTACACTTACCATCATCATCACCGACTCATCATCATCATTGAATCTCCCTTACCATCGGTCCTGGCTGACCAAGCGAACTTAAACAGTCGAGTGAAGCATGAAGGAAACGTATGAGATCATATTCGCACGATTTCCCGCGCATTTCTGACATTGACAGTTGTACAAATTGCCGGCAAAATAAAACGCAGTGTGGCCAACTGTGATATGTCAAGTGTCACTAGCAAAACGCGGGAAGCGCCGTTTGTTTTTTTTATTGAAGTGTAATAATGGAACGTAGCTACCTATACGCTCTGCATACTAACTTAGTAATACGTAGAATAATATTTTGAAAGACACATAATATATGTCGGATGTGAATATTATTCTTCGTTTTTAGGGTTCCGTAGCAAAATGGCAAAAAACGGAACCCTTATGGATTCGTCATGTCTGTCTGTCTGTCCGTTCGTATGTCACAGCCCTTTTTTCGAAACTATAAGAACTATACCTACTGTTGAAACTTGGTAAGTAGGTAGATGTATTCTGAGAGATTTTCAAACAAAAATAGAAAAAAAAACAATTAATTTTTGTGCTTCCACATACATAGTAGAACTGAAACTCAAACATTTTTTTTTCATCAAACCCATACGGGTGGGATATATCGACACCTCTGGGCTCAAAGGTCGTAAAGGACAAAATGCGACTTTTCAGGAGAAGCAAAAAACTAAAAAAATAAAATTATTTTTGCTGTAGCATCTTCGTTTCTTGAGCTATTTAAATGAAACCTAGGAAGAAAGTGCTTAGAATTTATAGTATTTTCTGAGACAGTGTTGAACAATTACCCTAGTGCCGTATTTACCGAAATAAATTTCCTTTACGACCATAAATTTCAAAATAAGTGTCCTTTGCACCCCACAAATTTGTACCGTATGTCAGTACCTAAGGGCGTAAATCCACCTTACTGCACGAAACTGAACAAAATAAGGGATGAATCGGCAAGTGTAACATTTTTTTTGGTCTTAAGGATCACCCGTTGTATAGATAAATTATTAATTTAAGTTTAACCATCATTAACTGAGTGATTTTCACTGTTGCATCCCTCTCGGAAGCGTGTGCAGGTAAGCCATTTGCACGCGTTCACCATTTACGACGTCAATCCAGTATTTCTCGTGACTTCCCAATCTGCCACGGCCGGGCGGATAGCCTAATATTTGTTTTCCACGTAACTAGTTGCATTACACTTGATCGTACCAGCCATCAAGCAATTAATAGGTAATGTCTCGAACATGAAGGCTGCCTCAGTTGCGGAAATTCGTAACGCGATCTGTCCATGTCCACATCACTCCACACATCCAGCGCACCATCTTCATCTCCGTGATACGCAACTGCTGTTTATGTCACTAAATCACTGGCCCATCGTACAAAAGGACAGATCTAATGATGGTTTCATAGACATGTTCTTTCACTTTAACCGGCATACCCAAATACTTAAACGGGTATATCTGCTCATATCTGAACATGACTGTCTATGTAGACAGATGTGGATTTCGTGATATTCCAAGTGTCTGTCAGTCTTCTAAAATTTAGTTGCAAACAGATGTTTGCGACCAACTCCTTCCACGTATTTACGCGTCTCCGTAGCCGTTCCTAATCTAATGACAGCTCAATATTATCAGCATACCTACATGAGCGAGCAGCTATGGAGGCCGAAGTCAGTTCATCTAATATTGCTCTTAACAGGAACGGGCTTAGGACGAATCCCAGGTAAACTCTGACTGTAAGGGAAGGGATAATTAGTGTTACCAACATCAGTTCGTATCGAAGGCATCTAAGGCGTTCTCCATAAAGATTAAAAACAAAACAGGATATGGACTATGATCTGGGCGGAAACCATACTCGCCCTTCGAGACAGTACACTTCTGTCGGATCCGAGAGTCGATTAACCACTCAATTATCCACACACTCTAGCTTCATGGTGTGGAGTAAGATCTTTATACCTCGATAACTTCCATACTCATGCACCTAATTTTTGCCCTGATACTGGTGCTATAACACTCAGTCTCCGTTGCGCATGGATGTCGTCGGTCTCGCGGATGGGGTTAAAATGTTAGTTAAGATGCTCACACAACAAGAACCCATCGCCGTTCTTGTGTTAATAAGAACTCTATCGATGCCAACAGCTTTCCGATTCTTTATGCTGTGAAGTTTTGATGGATGTAGCTGTTTTTCTACTGATAAAACAACTTGGCAGAATAAGATTTCCATTTTTCCTTCACAACGAGGTCCTCGCATAGCCTCATCGGCACGTCTTGGATTCTATGTTGCGTCGCTTTGATCCTCAAACAAGGTTTCTAATAAATAAGCTTCTGCCTTTCCAACTCACGACGACCTTAGTGGCGCGTCGGGGGAAGGCCCGACTGCGATGCAGGGGGTTGCGGGTTCGATTCCCACCGGGTAAAAGTATTCATGCTTAAAATAAATATTTGTATCTGGTTTGGGTGTTTTCTATGTATCATATGTATGTATTTACAAAAAAAAGTATATAATGTAGTATATCCGTTGTCTAGTCCCATAGTACAAGCTTAGTGCTTAGTTTGGAGCTAAATTGCGCTGTGTGTAACGTCGTGCAATATTCATTTATTTAACTTATCATACAGTGACTGTAACTTCTTTCTGGCTCTGGCTACTGCTCTTTTTGTGAAACTTTGGTGGTCCTGTACGTTTCGACATCTTCAGAAGAGGTGCTCGGTTGCCATATTTTAAACAGGGCTTGTTGAATAGTTAGAAACTATCCCCTTCCAACAAATATGGGACAATTGCTCAGTTATATTGATATTTTAATTATGTTCATCAACTAAGGCCAAAAGCCTTAGTTGATGAACATAATTAAAATAAAACTAGGTAGTACAGGACACACGTGTCATGTTTTATTTAGAAATGTAAGGCTGTAAGGGACACACGTGTATGTTTTATTTCGAAATGTAAGGGTGTAAAGGACACTTTGCAAAGACGATGTCCTTTACAACCTATTTTTGAGGTGACTTATATTAAACACTCTAGGTCGTATAAGACTTTGCTTTACTTTGATATGCTTTACTACCACAGTAAGCACATTTTTGTAACTAAGTGTTATTTACATACCCATTTTTATGGAAAAGTTTGTTTAGCGTGCCAAAATAGGTGGGTCGTAAAGACCATTTTTTTGCGAATTTCGCTACTCCGAATATACAGATCGATAGAGAATTAAAAACTAAGTAAGATAGTGTCATCAAGTCCTTTACGCCCAAATGTCCCTTACGACCTTTGAGCCCAGAGGTGTCGATATGTATATAGGTCTTAAAAAATGTTGAGATTTAAATAAATGGATTTAAAAATCTACAGCTTCTGCTGACAGTAACTCAGCGTCCTACGTGGGCGATTGGATGCGAACGCGATGCGGTGCGGTGCGGCGCGGAAACAAGGAACAGTCGAGAATCGCGCCGCATCGCACTTTACGTGCATTCGGTCACGTAGGACACTTCAATAGCTATCGACTGTTCGTTGTTCCCGCACCGCACCGGATCGGATCGCTTGGCAATCGCGTTCGCATCCAATCGTCCACGTACGCTGCGTTAGGCCCCTGTGTACATAATTACAATCGATAAATGGAATATGCTTAGATCTAATCTCCATGTGTGTGTCGGCCATTACTACGTCCACGCATCGCTGGCGCCGCAGCCATGACAGTGACATTTCCGCGTGCGTTGCCTTCGAAACACACGCTATACTTAGGAAGGTACCTAACCAGCTCTCGTCTATGCTGTGACCACTGAAATGAAACTATACAAGTACGCTGGAATTGGTATACCATACAAAATAACATTAGATCTTTGTGCCGATTTGATTTGCGCCATGCATGTTGCGCTGTTGTCGCGCGTTTTCTATTGAAAGTGACGGTGACCGTCTCCGGAACTATTAGTTCCATGGACCGACACCGTTCAAAAGCGCAACATGGCGCAGATCAAAAAAATAGGCACAAAATTCAGTGCGAGACCACCTGTCCATATAATTCAGGTCAGTGGCTGTGACACTTAAAATTAGAAAACTGATCCCGGCTTTTTAAACAGACAGTGCACTGAAAGTGCCATTTTTAGGGTTCCGTACCCAAAGGGTAAAAACGGGACCCTATAACTGAGACTTTACTGTCTGCTCGAAACGAGTAGACTCTGCACTAATATGATATTTTAGGATAATGTACCTACACAGTTAGAACAATAAAAGATTCTTATCCTTATGTCTGTCTGTCCGTTACCAGGCTGTATCTCTTGAACCGTAATAGCTAGACGGTTGAAATTTTCACAGAAGATGTATTTCGGTAGCCGCTACAACAAAAAATAAACTAAAAACAGAATAAAACAAATATTTAAGAGGCGCTCCCATACAACATACGTGATTCAGGGACAGAAAAACGCAACGATACCGCGATGTATTTTGACTACTAACGCCATCTTGTGATGCGAGTGATAGACTTGCGCTGGTAGTAAAAAAAAACGTTTGTGTTGCGTTCACGGATTGGTTGGTCCAGTGTTTATTTAGAGTTATGTGTGCCCACTCTTTACCTAACCCCTGTATCTAACTAACAGTTATATTCACAGTCCCGCGGTTTCACCTGCGTAGGTCCCGATTCCGTGAGAATATCGGGATCAAAAGTAGCCAATGTTACTCAGGGTGAATGTAGCTTTCCAATGGTGAAAGAATTTTTGAAATCGGTTCAATAGTTTTTTAGTTTATTCATTACAAACATGCGACACGCATTCATACAAAAATACAAGTCTTTTCTCATTAATTAGAATAGATATTATACTTACGAAAAAAAAACTTTTATACCTAACTAGGTATACCTACATTTTTAATCCAGTAATGCAACCCGACATTAGGGATCGTACCTCAAGAGGTAAATACGGAACCCTCAATCGGTTGTCCGTCTGTCGGTCTGTCGAGACACCTCTTTCTGAGAACGAAAAGGGTAAAATATTAAGAATTGAAACTTTACTTCAAGTCTCTGGGGTAGATTTAGATACCTTTTTGGTTTAAAAAATGTCGAAAACCCTTTTAAAAATGTACTAGTTATTTCCCTTCGTTCGATTTTTGTTTACATTACTAGTTGACGCAGCGTACTACGTATCGCCATCGGGTCATTTCGAATAAATTAAATTAAAATTAATTTGAAATTGGTAGCACTACAATGAGCCCGGTATCAAAATGGAACCTCTTTGGTTTACTACAACTTTTTAGAAACGTTATGTATGCAATCTAGGAACCTGCCGGAAAAAAATATTACATTATAATACAATCCAATACGACACGGATACCGGCGCAGCCATTAAGGAAGACGGGTCGGATCTTGTTCCACTTCAGTCTTCCTTTTCCAGATGAGCGCGTTACTTCTTAGACCATATCATCCATCACTTACCATCTGGTGAGCTAACGCTCATATATCGTGTTTAAAAAAATGACGAAGATTAAAGTAAAAACCCTTATTATCATTATCCTCACGATGCATCCCTCTCTCAGCCCGGGGTCCGCTTTCCTACTTTTCCGTCTCCACTTCGCACGATCTTCGGCATCCCGTGTAGTGAGGCCATTTGCACGCATATCCGATCTTACAACGTCAAGCCAGCACTTCTTGGGTCTTCCCAATCTGCCGCGGCCGGGCGGAGGCGCCATAGCAAGACATTTGTTACCCACGTAACAGCCGGTTTTCGTAAAACGTGATCGATACTGTTGTTCCCTAGTAAAACTCTTATTGATGTTCCTTATTGAACGTTTAGTTGTCCCTTTTAGTTAGTTACGTATAGAGGCAGGATGCAAAGAGGTGCAGTCTGTAAGTCAGCAGTACATAGCACACTTTCTATTTCATGACACAGTGCAGCCGATACAGTAGACTAACTCGCAATATAAAAAATAATGTAAAAAAAAAGAACAGCGACTCTAATAAACTTTAAAAAACCTCTATAGTTTGAAGAAGTGCAGTTTTACATGAGTTTTACATATTCTATTCAATTTGCGTTTGTGTTTTTTCAACCTTTTGGTTGTAGGTAAGCACCATATTTTCGAAATCGCAACTCGTATCGATAGGTACCTGTGAGGAGTTGAGGAGTTTTGTGATGTTCTCATTGTGATGGGGTGATTCCAGGGGCTCCATCAACCTGCACCTAGTTGTTTTTAAGGATTTACTTTTCTAGTAGGGACTGTCTAGTAGGGTTGTTTTATATTAGTTTTTTAGGGTTCCGTACCTCAAAAGGTAAAAAAGGGACCCTTATTAAAATTTATAGGTCCGTCCTTCTGTTTGTCAAGACCCTTTATTTAAGAGGATAGTCTTCATTCTCTTTCTCCATACAAACGTAGTTTACAATTTCCTCCCTGGACAAAGACATAAGAGCAAATATGTTTATGCCATAAAACCTATATCTGTCACGCATGACAATGCATCTACCTTTTTTTTTTTATTTTCTAATGAGGAGGAACACTAACTTTTTATCTCGGCAGAGGGCGTTAGTCGGATGATCTTTGGTTTGAATTAAGAACTGTCAAACAGGTGTTTTTTACAACTCTTGGCGCCAAATTGGCCATATCGGTCTCAGACCGCAAGAAAAAAAAACTGGACGTTTTCAGTGCCATAATCAAAAAAAAAAAGATCATGCGACGCCAGCGCCATCTGCTTTTAGCTTTGCGTGTGGCATTAAAATAATAATAAAAACAGACAGACAGACAGACATGACGAATCTATAAGGGTTCCGTTTTTTGCCATTTGGCTACGGAACGCTAAAAATGAAAAAAATAAAAAGGTAGATGCATAGTCATGCATGACAGATATAGGTTTTATGGCATAACATATTTGCTCTAATGTCTTTATCCAGGGAGGAAAATGTAAACTACGTTTGTATGGAGAAAGAGAACGGAGACTATCCTCTTAAAGTAGGGACTGTAGGTAGGTAGCCAAGCCAACGTTACTCCTCGATAATGTAGCTTTATTTTGGTGAAAGAATTTTTAAAATCGGTTCAGTAGTTTTTGAGTTTATTCATTACAAACATACTACACACAAAAATACAAATCTTTCCTCTTTATAATATTATTGTAGATTATAGTGAAGACTTCGTTTCTTAATTTTACACTACGATCTGACGGTATGGTTCTTTATATTTGACATTTTATTATCAGGAAGATGTGTCAAATCATAATCTACAATTAAAAAACGTTGTCTAGTGTAGTAATCCTTACTGTGACACTACTGCACTGTGCCCGGTCAGCAGTGCGATTGACTCACGGCAATGATTTGCTTCAATGGTTACAGTTAGGTAGGTACGGTGTAGGTAAGTGGATATCGCTCGTCTCGCTCGTTTTACTGCCTTGTAGCAAATACTCGGTACGAACAATAAATAAGTACTTTATTTTTAAAGGTAGGTTAGATTAGGTTAGGTAAATAAAAAATGACTTAGATTTTACTTGATTTTTTAGTGTTCCGCGCGCCGAAGGTTCCTACAACCTATCCATTATGCAGTCTTTAAAAAAAAATGCCAAGTGCGAGTCGGACTCGGAATCTCGAATAAAATCGAACCCAACCAAATTTAAAAGACTTCTAAAGTTTGACGTTCTTTATTCGGTCGTGTTACATTTTATTGTAGGTACAGATAGTTAACTCTGTCTAGAGATTGGTAAAATTAGCCCTAAATCCACTGACCTCCACGGTACAAGTCGCTGGACAGGTCATAGCGACCGTCTACGAAACTATTAAGTAGTACCACGGACGGCCACCATCACTTTCAATAGAAAATGCGCGGCAACAGCGCAACATGGCGCAAATCAAATCGGCACAAAGATCTAATGTCATTTTGTATGGTATACAAATTCCAGCGTACTTGTATAGTTTCATTGCAGTGCCTAAATCTTACGAAAAGAATTTAATTCCATCGTACATTGGCCACAATTAACCTCTGCCCAGTCAGCAACTGCTTTAATCAGCGGGCAACACTCAACTGGGGTGAAACATGTCGCCTTTACCCTATCAGCTATTTATCGTGACGCCATCTTTCTTTTAATATAGAGTTCTATTCAATTAATTCTGGCTGCTTGGGGCGGAGTTTTTGATCGGGCGAGCGAGTCACTGCTGGTAAAATTCTCTTTCGTCTGTCAGTATGTTGATTCTCCTCTACAGGTCTTTCTCAACCGATCTTCACGAAACTTGAGGTTTAAATTATTTTTTTAAAAAAGGTAGCTAAGTAAAAATAAATATACTTAACTATTATATCCGTTGGCTAGTCACCGTAATACAAGCTTAGTCGCTTACCACGGGGCTAGATGGCGCTGTGTGTTGTTTAGATAATTTATTTATTATTTTTTTGTCGTGGGGGATTTTTGATCGGTGGGGTATTTCGCACACTATGGAAGTAAATTGATATCTTAACTGCATGAGAAAAATAAACCTTACATATTACATTTTTCCGCAAATAACATCATTATTTTTTTCTCTTGCCGAAAAGTCAAGTCACTTAGTACATTTAGAAACTGTCATAACACCAACACCAGATTTTTTTAAAGAGGTTTGTATCCATGTGGTAAGTGAAGATTTAGTCAAGATGTACCACGCTCTTGACACTGGCTACTTTTCAAACGGCCATAGTCGGTTTATAACCGATGAAAAATAATAACAGTTTGTTTTCTTCAGATAATGGTCAGATAAAGTGCCATTTTTCAAGTTGCAAATGTTGCCAGTATCCTTGTTAGGTTTTCATTTATTTGGGGTTCTCTTTGAAAACAAATCGAATATTAAAAACGTGCTATAAAATAACTTCCTATTAGAAGGAGTAACTTCCCGTGATAGTTCAAGATGGCGGTTAATGTCAAAATTTCCGCCGGCGCGTCACTTCCGGACACGGGAGCACTTCCGCTCAATGCAGATAGATATTATACTTGTTACCGTGTTTTTTTATTGTTTTTAGGGTTCCGTACCCAAAGGGTAAAAACGGGACGCATGTTCTAGCTACATCTGGGCAGGCTGGGGCGGCGGCAAAGAGTAGTATAATAGTCTTAGATAAAAACAAAAAACAGCAGATACGTTACCTAGTCTCGGAAAAATGAGACGATAAAACTGCGTCTAGCTGACGTACTAGACTCTGCGATTATCTTTTTGACATCCCTAGGAATGCCTCTTTGCATTTACAAATGCCTGAATCATTTTTAAAGAAAAATGTTTAGAAAAATACAATAATGAAAATGCATGTAGGTGTTTCTAGCTCGTTTTTCGAATACGTAATGTTAGAATATACCGTATCTACTATTTTTCATCTAAGGCCTATAGTAACATTTAGTTCGGAAATTCCATGTTAGTGTTAGAGAAAAAACTTAGTTCCTACTTGCGAAGTCCATAGACGTTGTAAGCCTCAATATCCATCAAGTGAGGCTCTTTCTCCGGCTAAGTGGTGGTAGCACGACAGCGGCTCGGGAGACTGCAGGCGGCAGACTGAACGATCGCCCGATGGTCTTCCGTCTTCCATCCACTGTACCTGGTCAAATTTGCTCCGATAAATTTGCAAATAACTCGCTATTTATGGTACAAACGTTATAAAAATTATAAATATCTGTGTAGAAATAGAATATACTAGCTGCGTCCCGCGGTTTACCCGCGTAAGTCCCGATCCCGTGGGAATATCGGGATCAAAAGTAACCTATGTTACTTTTCGATAATGTAGCTTTCTTTTAGTTAAAGAACTTTTGAAATCAGTCTAGTAGTTTTTATGTTTATTTATTACAAACATACGACACACACACAAAAATACAAATCCTCTTTATCTTCTTCTATTATTATAAAGCGGAAGAGTCTGTTTGTTTATTTGAACGCTAATCTCAGGAACCGCTGGTCCGATTTGGAAAATTCTTTCACTGTTGGATAGTCCATTTATTGAAGATGGCTATAGGCTACTTTTGAGGAGCCTTATGGGACTTATGCGGGTGAAACCGCGGGGAGCTGCTAGTGTTAGAATAAGACCTTTATAATGTACTTGTGATTTACGAAATAAAATAATCTGATCTGAATCTGATCTTAAAACCATAATTAACCGTTGAAACTAAATAAAATTGGATGACTACTTAACTACATAATCGGACAACTACATTTCAGTCTCCAGTCTGCGTCGACCCCACAAATCTCGAAGTCACTCTATAAGAGTGGTACTCCACCCCCGCGGCCCAACAATGGAAGTAGCCAACTGAAGCCTAGTTCTGAAGAGATGTATGCTCTACCTACATCTAGGTACCTAGGTACTCTACGTAGGTCTAGATTTCTGATCTATAAGCCACACATAATCCTATCCTACTTTATTATTATTATAAAGCTGAAAGTTTGTGAGTATGTGTGTGTGTGTTTGTTACTCAATCACGCAAAAACCACTGAACCGATTGCAATGAAACTCTTTATGTAGATAGCTGAAGACCTGGAATATGACATAGGCTACTTTTTATCCCGATATTCCCGCGGGATCGGGACTTACGCGGGTGAAACCGCGGGATGAAGCTAGTAGGTAAATAAAATAAATAAATAAATGTTGCACTGCACTACGCCACATACGAGGCATGCCTTTTAAGTACTGTCGTTTGAAGAAAAAAAAAACTATATAACCTTATAGTACCTTTTATTGTTTTTCAAAGTATTCACCACGAAGTTTAATACACTTTTCCATTCGCTCGAACCAGTTATTATAACATTTATTCCACTCCAAAGTGGGGGTGTTCAAAATGGCTGACTTGAAAGCGTCGACCGCTTCTTCACTGCACTGGAACCTTTGACCACGAAAAGTTTTCTTAATTTTAGGAAATGTAAAAAAAATCGTTAGGGCTTAGGTCAGGACTGTATGGAGGATGGTCAAGAATTTCTTCGTTTTCCTGCTTCAAATACTCAATCGTTTGACGAGCGGTGTGTGAGCTTGCGTTGTCATGGTGCAGGATGATGCGTCGCTTTGGGCTAGATTTCCGAAGTTCGGCGATGACTTGTAGTAAACAAACTGTGGTATACCACTCCGCATTAACCGTTCTACGATCTTCAAGTGCAATCGTCGCAACATGAAAGGTTTTCGCCACGAACGTAGCCACCATCTTCTTTGAAGTGCTTCGAGAGCGAACAACTTTAGTCGGCTTTGGCTCGTTTTGGAAAACCCAGACTGTAGATTCAAGATTCGTCACCACTGATGATGTCGTAGACGTGATTTGACTCTCCTCGGTTGAACCTCTGAAGAGTTTTCTTACACCATCTGACGCGGGCCGCCTTATGATCGTCGGAAAGCAAATGCGGGATCCAACGGCAAACTAGTTTTCTCACACCAAGCGCCTCATGCAATATCTTTTGAATGGTTGTCCCTGAGATGCCTAATAACGCCTCTATCTCTCGATATGTCACATGACGATCTTCGACGATTAGTTGTCTCACAGCAACGATGTTATCTTCAGTGAAGGCGGATTTTGGACGTCCTTCACGAGATTTGTCACTAAGTGTGGTATGTCCACGCTCAAATTCCAAATACCAGCGTTCGATGGTCCGCAGACATGGGACTTCATCATGGAATACAGATGTTAACTCTTCAAAACACTGAAGTCGCGTGAGGCCTCTTCGAAAGTTATAGAAAATTATTGCACGAACATTTTCCTTAGTAAGATTCATTTTCGTACGTGACCTGACAGATTCAAACCAACGCTGTGACTAAACAATTGCATTAATCCTAATGCTTTCAATTGTTTTGATATTCAAAATTCTAACAAATTTGAATTTTGAAAAGTTCTAATTTTAAAATTGGCGGCAAATATACAAACGACAGAACTTAAAAGGCATGCCTAGTACAGCACAATCTAGTCCCAAAATGATCAACTAGGCTTGTAATATAGTTATTGGTTACTAAACAAGAAATATACTACATATTGTACTTTTTGTAAATATACCTACATGCTGCTGCGACCCGCGGTTGCACCTAGGGTTGCCAGATTGCCGGGATTTCCGGGAAAGTCCCGGAATTTAACGTGCTGTCCCGTGTCCAGTAATTTCACTTCACTGTCCCGGAATTCATGAGCACTAGTTTTTTTCCACAAAGTTAGGTAAGACACCACGGTGCAGCGCGATTCTAGCACCAAAGTCGCTAAATTGGCAACACTGTGTCGAACATTCACATTTCACACTGTGAATGCACGAAGGAGTATGATTACCTATAGTATTTTAATTTTTATCTAATACTCCAGTTCATTTGCATTTTTGCTAGGAAAGTTTTGGGATAACCTAGTTCTGTTTTTTTTCTTCTATTTATATGAATTTTGGGGTGCTGAATCCGAATCTAAGGTTTGCGGACAAAATTTCGTGAAGCAACATTTAAAAAAAATCGCAATAATGTGTATTTTTTTGCCTTTTTTCCGGTTTGTTGCCTTAAACTCAAAAACTATTGGCATTAGTAAATGGTCTGTTTACAGAAATTATAGAACTTAAAATTTTTGACAAAAGCACTACCTATCTAGGCACTATCTAGGTTTTTTTTTCAGACGAACTGTTCGTTAGGTTAGGTTAGGTTTGGTCACTCGGCCGCAAGTGCCGAGTGATCTTTCCAGAGACCGCAGAAACATGCCAATTTTCAACTCGCACATGAGACCGAACAGTTTGTCTAAAAAAAACTAAATAGTGATATTTGTGGAGAAATTTAAGGTCTTTAATTTCTGTAAGCAGACCATTTACTAAAAGCTAATACCTAGTTTTCGAGCAAAAAAAAAGGAAATGTAGCAGAATTTTTTCACAAAACATTTTTAGCAAACCTCAGATTCGGATTTTGGACCCCAAAGTATTGTATATAAAATATTGTATTTTGGGGTGATGAAAGTAATTGAAAAAAAAAGAAAGGTAGGTAGTCTTTCTTTTTTTTTTCAATCACTTTCTTTCTTACAGCTTTTAGAGTCTAATTGCACTGAAATATAAGTACCTACCTACTTATAGATTTTATGTCAATAAAATAATTTGCATAATTAATTAGTTCTAAATTAAGTAATTACTAGTAATTTTGTAATATTTTTGCTATTGCCTGTTCAACAACAAAAATTTGTATGGATTTTGACTCTACAACTACAACTCCGTTTGTAAAACCAGAAAAGTCCAGGAAATTATAAGCCCGTATCTGGCAACCCTAGTTGCACCCGAACCCGAGTCAGCATAAAAACTCGTCCCTGACGGGATTCGAACCCGCTACCTTCTGCGTTGCAGTCGGGGTTTTGCCCGATGCGTCACAAAGGCCGTCAAGTCTATTCATTTGACACCTCGATTCAATTCAATTCAATTTAAAGTTGTTTTATTTAGGATATCTACTATATCTTATCTATCTATATTTATATTATATCTATCTATAAAAGGCTTTGTGCTGACTGGCTGACTGACTGACTGATTATCGCACAGCCTAAACTGCTGATAGTAGAGGGCTGAAATTTGGAATGTGTATTCTTTATGTAATGTAGGCATCCGATAAGAAAGGATTTTTGAAAATTCCCACGGGATCGAGACTTACGCGGGTAAGACCGCGGGAAACAGCTAGTTAACAATATATCTCTTTGAAACATTCGGCATTAGTAAACTAAAAGTAGAAATAAAGTACACTAGGTAGGAACCTAATTTATCGTAATTCGGTCATCCATTACATTACGAAATAGTCTAAATAGATTATTAGTATAAATATTGTGACTTGGCGTCCGTCTCACGTACGTAGTATCTATCAGTGAGCTATATCTGTCTGTCTGTCTGTCTTGATTTATTACAGGGTAGGGTTGGTGCAACAGCGCGGTCATCACAGATAGCGTGTTACACCTTAGATCGTATCTTCACATACCGTCAGGTGAGATGGTGGTCAAACGCTGTATCGTATGCAAAAAAAAACTACGCAAACTATCGTAAAGTAGCTGTCGAATTAAACTTGAAGGTCAGGTTTTTTAAACCATCGTAACTTTACGTTTCAAAATGGCGGATGTTGAAGAGCTGATTTTTGTCATTTGCGAAAAAAGTAAGAAATTTGATATTGACAATGACAACAGTCTTTATTTTGACAGATAAATGACAGGAAAATATGAAAAAATTACAAAAGTATGAACGATTTCGTCTAAAAATCATCTGAAACTGCAGTCTTGCCAGAATAAAATATGAAAACGTTCGTATAGTTAGCAAGGCGTTAGGTAGCGTTTGTAAGTAAAGTTTTTTTGATGCAGTGAATAAGAGTTATTAACGACATAGCTAACACGCGGCTATGTGTTAAATAACGAGATTTTTGTAAGTAAGACCGAAGGAGTTAACATATTAAGAACACGGCGACTCTTACCATTTCCATACAAACTTAATACCAATTTATTTTGGTATTAAGTTTGTATGGATATTATGAAAAATTTAGTTTTCTACCTTAATATCGTTATTATTCGGATTAAGATTAAGATAAAAGTAAAATCTTAATCCGAATAATATCGATATTAAGGTAGAAAATTAAATTTTTCATAATTTATTTTGGTATTAAGTTTGTATGGAAATGGTAAGAGTCGCCACGTCCTTAAGGCATAATATAGGTATTGTACAAGGTGATTGTGTCAGCCCTAACCACCAGCAATCGTAGCCGAGTTTAAATTATTGAAGTCGTCACTAATTAGTTAAATTCAAGAATATTTTACGAATTAAAACTATTTACCAAAGTATTCAGACAAAACAGATCAAAACAAATTTATTTCTACTAATAAAATTTAGTTAAGTACCTATGTCTTCTTCTCATCATTCTCAGCTGAGCGATGATTGTTTCTTCCTCTGCAGGTCGCATTTCTTGACTGATTTACTTAAACATAAAAAGATCGAGGGATAGATTATTATCTTCTTTTTGTGGGGGATTTTTGATCGGTGGGGTATTTCTCCCAATACGAAGGTGAATTGACCCACCAACTATTAGGTAATCTGTGTCTAAGCTAGATGAGATAAAAAGGTAAGTATTCAAATCTGCGAAATAAACGTAACTTAGAAGCTACCTACATATTTTTCTCAGATTGTATTAATATGTCCACTCTATTTTTCTGGAATATTTTATTCAAGTCATTTAAAATTAGAAACTGTCATTTAACGCCACATCAGATTTTATAAAGAATTCAGAAACTCCAAGAAAGGTTTTTTTTTTTCAAAAAAGCTTTTAAAATGGAATAAGCTAGGATACCTACTAGGATCTTTGGCGGGAACGCCTTGAGGAGATGTGTAGGTACTTAATTACAATTGCTGAATGTTCATTTTCGTGAAACCTAGTTAGAATGCGAGTAAATCATTTAATTTTGGGGCATATTATTAATCAATTTAGTTTCGTGAAAGTCTACAAGTGTAAGTGTAATGAGAACCAGTGTACAACATGGACGTTAGGCGTTGTCTCCAGACATCGTGAAAAAGTCATTGTAATTAACCGCCATTTACAATAACTCCCTCGACTTGACTGTTTTTGTATCTGCATATATTATAATATCTACTTGACACTGGCTACTTTACAAATGGCCATAATCGGTTTATAACCGATAAAAAAAACTACCTACTAGGTAAGCTGTGATTTGTGTTTACACGATGTTCGCGACGTCTACTGTTCGCAAAACTTCTACTAAATAGATGGATTAGATAATTCCACATATAAAACATTAGTTGGGATAACGTCTCGTTGTATTTATATTGTTCTGACGTCATACACATATAATTGCGTTGCGTCGTCCGGCGGCCATGACAGATCGGTAAAATTAATACGCGGGCTTAACTCAATGAAATAAACTACATTTTATGTTTGATCTAGATTTGATGGAACTGTCCCGTGGAAACTTTGCATAGGAAAACCTAAAAAAAACCAGACAAGTGCGAGTCGGACTCGCGCATGACGAGTTCCGCAGGTATCATATCACAAACAAATTCAGTGTGTTGTATGGGAGACCCACTTAAATATTAAATTGGTTTTGCTTTTAGGCAACGATTGTTTTCAATTTGGTTTTTTTTCTGAAAGATTTTATTATTAATCATTATGGAGGAAAATGGTTACTAAAATGCGTTAGTTAGTATTTCTTGGCTACAGAAATGCTTCATTTGTGAAAATTTAAAGTGTCCAGCTATCACAGTTCTAATAAATAAATATTGCACGACGTTGCACACAGCGCAATCCAGCCCCAAACTAAGCACTAGGCTTGTACTATGGGTACCTACTAGACAACAGATAAACTACATATTATACCTACTTTTTTTTGTAAATATTAGAGATGGGCCGACTAGTCGCCGACTAGTCGGGAAAGCCGACTAGTCGGCAGGTGCCGACTAGCAATTACAATTATACAATAAAACCAATATTTATTCAATTAGTAGTACAGTTTAGAAGGTGGGTAGTCAGAAAATCGTAAACAAAACACGTCATAGCTTACATACATCATCTAAACATCTAAAATGTCATAACTATGCCTCGGCTCCATTTTTTTTTCCAACTTTTATTTTTATTTCAACCATTTTTTCGAAGTTTCGCTACAGCTTTCGATGTGCAAACTTATCCAAAAATAGCAACAATCGCCGAGTAATCATGATTAACCCAAATATCTCGGAATTATAATGATCTGCATTGCCGTCTAGTCGGCCGACTAGTCGGCAATTTTGGAACCGACTAGTCGGCTAGTCTGCTAGTCGGCAGAACCCCTAGTCGGCCCATCTCTAGTAAATATACATATATGGATACATAGAAAACACCCAGACCAGAAACCAATATTTATTTTTAAATATAAATATTTGCACCAGGTGGGAATCGAACCCACAAACTTCTGCATTGCAGTCGGACCTTCCCCCGATGCGCCACAGAGGTCGTCTTGAATCAAACTATCTAATAGATCCCTAATCTATCTAGGTACACTATTATTATAAAGCCGAGGCCGGACGGTTTGTCGTTGGTGCCGTGGTCGAGGGGTAGGGCCCTTATCTGGGACGCCACGTGCGTCAGCACTTTCGCGCCTAGCCATCTCCCGCGTACAGCTAGTGTGGCGGCCGCAGCGGCGGAATCAGTGGCGGTGGTCAAGCATTCCAAGTATGCCCCGTTGGAGGATAATTACATCTTTGTCCCCTTTGCTGTGGAAACTGCTGGTTGCTGGGGTTCTGAGGCAGTCAAATTGGTTGGGGAGATAGGGCGGCGTCTGAGGAGAGAGGGTTGGATGGGTGGTCTGGTTCGTTCCTGATGCAAAGGTTGGCCATAGCCATAGCCATAGCTCTTTTGCGTCGGGAACGATCCGGGGCGGGTAGTTCGACTAGCGTCTTTTTTGGTGTTGGCCCGAGCCAGCTTCTGGAGAGTCGCTAGTCGGATCTTTTTTGGTTGGTTAGGTTAGGTTTATTTGGTTTTATGTGTTTTATTTTTATTTTGTTTTTTCCTAAATGTATTTTGTTTTAATTTTTATATTGTTATTTAATTTAGATTTAATCTTTGCCTTTGGTGTTATCTTTATTTGTATTTTGTGACTCAATAAAGTGATTTTATTATAAAGAGGAATGATTTGTATTTTTGTGTGTGTGTGTGCGTCTGTATGTTTGATAAGAATAAACTCAAAACCTACTAAACCGATTTCAAAATTTCTTCCATTAGAAAGCTACATTCACCCTGAGTAACATAGGCTACTATTGATCCCGATATTCCCACGGAATCGGTAAGTTTTGTGTGTGAGTGTTCACACACAAAATACAAATCTTTCCTCTTTATAATATTAGTATAGAAAGTCTAGGTAGATATAGATAAATATCTACATAGATAGGTGGACACTGGGCAGGCAGGTAATCTCTCATTTAGCATCATCAGTCATTCAGTCAGCTGCATATGTGGCTCCGACAGACAGATCACCTCTCGACACAGTCTGCCATCTGCATACTTACATACGTAGCATAGGCCAGTGTCCATACACAGGCCTATGCTATGTATGTAAGTAGGTACCCGCCCGCGACTTCGAGTGAGGTGGCGAATAGGCCCCGGTCCCAGTTTTAAAAGGGCTCATTCGCCACCGAACTCGCGACTTCGTCCGCCTATTTTTTTTGAAAATATATTATATAGCTAAGCTAAGCTGAGATTAGCGCGTTCAAACAAACAAACAAACACTCTTCAGCTTTATAATATAGATTCATCTGGTACTAATTGATACCCCGATACCCTTTCACGAGCTCTGTGGCCCCGACTGCAAAGCAGAAGGTTTTGGGTTCGATTCCCGCCGGGAGCAAGTATTTATGATCAAAAATAAATATTTGTCTCTGGTCTGCGTATTTTCTATCTATCATGTGTATGTACATATTTACAAAAAAAAAGTATTATATGTAAGTATATCCGTTGTAGTACCCATAGTACAAGCCTAGTTTGGGACAAGAAGCCTAGTGCTTAGTGCAACGTCGTGCAATATAAAAAATAGGTTATTAAAAAAAACATGGTCAGGTTATTTAAGGCCTAAGATGTAACACGCTCATTGGGAAGAATATTATATCTTTATGGCTGCACTGGTCTACGTATCGGGAGACGGTTTAGCCTGGTGGTTGGTAACCTCCCTCTAAGAAACCCCTTTCGGTCGCCTTTTACGACAGGCAGGCAGAAGCCATATTATAACTTTTAAACTCTGGCTACAGGGGACAAACTGGCTCAAATATAAACTTAGTAACTAATACAATAAACTTTTCAAACTTATACAATTTGTTCTTACTGAAAGCGGTTTTTCCCGGTTCGTATTCGGTCGTATATACACAAAATATTTATAATTATTATGTTTAAAATCGATGTAATAAAAATTCTACACGAGTATTAGCTACTGTAATCTACATCTATCTATCTATACTTCTATATCTATACTAATATTATAAAGAGGTAACGTTGGTAACATGTATGTATGTATGTATGTATGTATGTATGTATGTATGTATGTATGTATATTGGGGGTAATCTCCGAAACTACTGGACCGATTTCAAAAATTCTTTCACCATTAGAAAGCTACATTCACCCTGAGTAACATAGACTACTTTTGATCCAGATATTCCCACGGAATCGGGACGCAGCTAGTATAAGATACAGATAACTTAATTAAATATCATTTTTTAAGGTTTTAGTTGTTGGGTGTAAAAATGGGGTGTAAATGAGTGGAAGAAAGTATAACCATATTAACGAGGTTCTACCTATGATGGCGTATTCAAATATTGGCCACATGTAACCAAAAAAATAATAAGCCTAAAACAAATTTCATGTCTCTGAGTAGGTATGTGGTAGGTACCTTACGTTCCCGCGTCGGGGGACGTGACGAACCTACCTAAGGTTAGAAAATTTTATTGTTTTTTTACTACATTTAGATAAAATCACAAAGTTACTTACGTCTAATTTTTAACTAAATTAAATTTATTTCCAAATCGATGCGTATTTTTGAATGAATATTTAGTGCAAAACTATACAGGATATTTTAGTTTATGGACCAGCTGTTAATATACGTTGTTCTACACCTCTAAGCGTACAACTTTTTGTACCTACTAACTTTTTAAAATTCGAAGTAGTTTTCAAAAATTTTGAACTTAAAACTGACTTGAAAATCAGCTGTTTCTGAGAGTCGGAGGTCATTGACCTTAATATAGATATATCTACTTTAGGTATGGGTATTCATTTTAGTGCTTTAATGAAAGTAGGTACTAACATTTTATAAGTAACTAGCAGCTCCCCGCGGTTTCACCCGCATAAGTCCCGATCCCGTGAGAATATAGAGATCAAAAGTACCCTATAGCCTTCCTCAATAAATGGACTATCCAACACCTAAAGATTTTTTCAAATCGGACCAGTGCAGTGGTTCCTGAGATTAGCGCGTTCAAACAAACTAACAAAAAAACAAACTCTTCCGCTTTATAATATTAGTATAGATGATCGTTTTTAGAAAAAAAAATATTTAGACAAGCACACAACAATAAAAAAAAATTAGAATAAAAAAAATAGGTAGTAGGTACTAGTAGGTAGGCATACAAGAGATTATCGTGTTTTCATGCAGTTCCATCTCGCTCATTTCTTTGCAACCGGACAAGGACAGATGATTATTATCATCTATAGCCGTCTTAATTTAAATATTATAAGCTTTGGTACGTAATTGTGATATATTTCTCTTAGCATTTCGTATGCACCGCGCGCGACCTCGTCCATCAACAAACATATTGCACCAAGTAGAGCAATAAACTAGTACAGAGCCTCTACTTCGAACGTTGTAGCTTCGATATTACCTACGGAGAGCGACTAGGGTTGCCAGCTAGCTACAGCAGTCGTTACTGTATTGTAATTAGCCTGCAGGGTCTCTATACTTACTATACTTTTACGCAGCGTCCTACGTGGGCGATCGAATGCGAACGCGATGCGGCGCGGTGCGGCGCGGAAACAAGGAACAGTCGAGAATCGCGGCGCATCGCACTTTACGTGCATTTGGTCACGTAGGACACTTCAATAGCTATCGACTGTTTGTTGTTTCCGCGCCGCACCGGATCGGATCGCTTCGCAATCGCGTTCGCATCCAATCGTCCACGTAGTACGCTGCGTAACTGTGTGTTTCCGGGTGTTTCAGTAGGGTGTACCGTAGTGTCGTGACAGCCCTGGCTGCAACTGGCAAGTCGCCAGCCTTCACTCGCTCGGCTCATTCACAGATTAAACACAGAATTATTATAGAAAGTGCACTCTGCGACTTGCATACAATACACCATGCTCTGCATTAGTTTTATGGTCTTCTATTTTGTTAATAAGATTTTAAGAAACCATTATCATCAGCTCATCTCATCACTCATAGTTACAAGGAAAGTAACATCTTATTCACAACCGACCCTATTCTTTGTCCTGCTCTTGTGAGTGATAATCAACGTCAGTGGGAAAGTGACAAAAGCTAACCAGCATAGGGTCGTTTGTGAATCGGCTGTATGTAAGGCACAGACAGTTCTAGAAACATTAGGTTTTAACAAAATAATACAAAATCTAAGTATAAATAAACTAGCTGACCCGGCAAACGTTGTTTTGCCTTATAAATTATAGATGGTAGCCGATTCTCAGACCTACTGAATGCGCATGTGGAGTTTGGTGGAGATCGGTGAAGCCGTTTCGGAGGAGTACGGTAACTAACACTGTGACATGGAAATTTTATATATAAGAAGAAAGAAGAAGAGAAGATTAGATAAAAAAAAGTCGTGTTAGTTACACTATTTATAACTCAAGAACGGCTGAACCAATTTTGCTGAAAATTGGTGGGGAGGTAGCTTAGAACCGGGAGAGGGATATAGGGCACTTTTGATCCCGTAGATCCCGCGGGATCCGTCATACGCGGGTGAAACCGCGATAAATACATCTTCAAAAATTCACTCTCCACTTTCCTTTTGTTCTTTAACTTTTCTTTTGATAAAAAGAGCGACATCTTTTGGCGAATGTGTTAACTGTAAAGTTAATCATTAGCACAGGTAAATCACTGGAAATGTTCTTGTAGATGCGTTCAAACGAGCCCAAGTCGAAAATAGTAGACATACATATTCTAAAATTCACCGCTCGGGGTGGGAACTCGCGTGGTCTAGTTCGTGGTGTACCTAACTCTTACTGTGTGACTAACAGCCGAATACAGATACGCCACTTAAAATTTCAGGGATACCTACTTAAATAATTGAGCAGCTTCCAAATTTAAAATTTGTATGAGAATTTTTGAAATTGAGCACTGTTTACTTAATTAAGTAGAACTCAAATTTTGAGTAGCGTTTCTGTATTCGGCCGTTTAAGCAGGTTTTCTCACGATGTTTCCCTTCACCGTAAAAGCACACGCGATGTTTAATAGCGCACATATTTTTTTCTCAAAATAAAGACATTGGTGCGCGCTCGGCCAGGATTCGAAACCACGACCGGTGAAATGAAAACATAATAAATAATGGATCAACTTATCAAATATTAATTTAAAAAAACTTAACTAAACAAAATAAAGAAAAACAAAATCACCAAAACTAAAATAACCCATCCCCAAATGTTCCCGATGCAAGGCTGCCCAAAATGCTAGCAGCATTCCCGCGTTCAACCGCAATGGACAACCTTTGCATAAGGAACGCCCCAGAACGGACATCATGACCCCATAATATGACATAATAATTAATATCAATGATTGAAAACTAAAAATCTAGATTTTGAGCGGCTAAGCCGTAAAAGACGTTGCGAAAGCGACTGCGATTCTAACTGCATTTCTCCTTCTAAAGGCAGTAGCTACGCGGCACTTAAAATTAACGAACTAAACAATAAATTACCCAAGTTTATTACTTACAAGCCGCCATATTTTGTCGTCATAGCGAACAATGCAGGCGAGCGACGCCGGGCGCTGCGCCTAGTTCATTAAATAGTTTCTTTATTAGATGAGACTTTACGGTCGACGTGTATTTTCATAGAATTTGTAGGTTTTAACGGTTCCGTACTCAAAGGGTAAAAACGGGACCCTATTACTGAGACTTCGCTGTCTGTCTGTTTGTCTGTCTGTCTGCCTGTCTGTCACCAGGCTGCATCTCATAAACCGTAATAGCTTGACAGTAGAAATTTTCACAGAAGATGTATTTCGGTAGCCGCTACAGCAATAAATAAAATAAATTAAAACAAATATTTAAGAGGGGCTCCCATACAATAAACGTGTTTTAAAAACAAGGGAATTTTATTATAATGTGAAAATGTGTTCTGATTGGTCAGAGTCAAATCGAGTAGGTCATGGAATTCAAAATGGCTGCCCTGTCTGTCAAATATACCAGTTTCCCTTCACTAACCAAAGAGTTTCTATAAGTTTTAGATTTTCTTTGTGCCAAAGTTTTTTTTACGATCATATAAAGGGAGATTGGGAGTAAGAATGGAAGCTTTATATTTCACATTTCCTATAAAATTTAAAAATTGGTTGTTGTAATCCATTTTACGTACCCAATTGTAATAGTGGTATGGAACCCTTCGTGCGCGAGTCTCGCACTTGGTCAGGTTTTTTATTACTACTCGAGTAATACCTTGATTTTCATTTTTATTAAAGTTTTTCTTACACTTGGATGATTAATTATTTGAAGAAATGTTTTCAAAAATGACACCCGACAGGACTTGAACCTGCAACCTCGGCATTCCGTGTCGCACGCTTACCAATTTTGCCACAGGTGCTTGTTCTGTCGTGCTGAAATTATGAACCACATCTCTTTGTTCTCTTATGAAAAGATCCATCCAGTAACATAGGCTTTTGGTCCCGACATTCCCACGGGATCCGGACTTACGCTGGTGAAACCGCGGGACTCTGCTTGTCTATGAATATGTAGGTAAGTTATTCGAAATAAATTATTGACTCCCTTACTTACAAGCCAATCATAACTCTTTACGCATTTAATAGCAGTTGGTTAAGGCAAAATCTTACTTACAAATGCTACGTATCACTACGTAAACTTATCGTAAAGTAGCTGTCAAATTAAACTTTATGGTCAGGTTGGTTAAAACCATCGTAACTTTACGTTACAAAATGGCGGATGTTGAACAGCTGATTTTTGTCATTTGCGAAAAAAGTAAGAAATTTGACGTTGATAATGAAGAAAAAAATATTTTGACCGTTAGATGACGGAAAAATATGAAAATTTGACAAAAAGAATGGACGATTTCGTTCAAAAATCATCCGAAACTACAGTCTTGCCAAAATAAAATATTATGAAAACGTGCGTATAGTTAGCAAGGCGTTAAGTAGCGTTTGTAAGTAAAGTTTTTGATGCAGTGAATAAGAGCTATTATGGACGTAGCTAACAAGCGGCTATATATTAGACTTACCCGCGGTTTCACCCGCTTAAGTCCCGATCCCGTGGGAATATCGGGATCAAAAGTAGCCTATAGCCTTCCTCAATAAATGGACTATCCAACACTGAAAGAATTTTTCAAATCGGACCAGGCAGTGGTTCCTGAGATTAGAGCGTTCAAACAAACAAACAAACTCTTCCGCTTTATAATAATGGATGGATGGATGGAAGATAATGAGGTAATGACATTTTTGTAAGTAAAACCGTGATTGATTAAAACAGAAATAAGTTGGAAACAAGGCGTACAAACTGTAGTGCCTGTCGTTTGTCTATACGCCTCCCTGTGTTGTACGTCTATAAATTGTCGTTGTGTCCGAAGCAGGGCGTCGTTGCGGGCACCTGCTTTTGACTAATCACCCTGCGGTCTCCACGAGATACCTAACACAATACCTATTAACGTAGGCAAGGACGCTGCGAAGGCGCCACATGGGCACCGAGGGTTTAAAAGGACTATACCTAGCCATAATAAAGACCTTTACCTCGAAACGTTGAGTGAGCGTTGAAACAATGTTAAAAGTAATAAACACCACGCGATTAAATACCGATGTCTTTAATTGCAATACAACATCGCGAAAACAGAAGAAATCTTCTTAAATAAGAGAATAATAAAACTAAAAAATATTACAATGTACATTACCATGTAAACTTCCACCGAAAATTGTTTTTTTTTATTAAGTACGTATTAATCGTAACGTTAACCACCGCCGCCGTCGTAAAAATACAAAACCTGTTCTTAGAGATAATGGTAAGGAACCCTTCGTGCGCAATTCCGACTCGCACATGGCCGGTTTTTTTCCCTTGTAGAAATCGAACCTTCGTGCGTTCGCAGAGGTAAACATTGAACTAGTAACGTCCCCCGAACGCTCCCATAACTCAAATAATTCTATTGTCACTACCAGAGATTCCATTCAGCCATTTATCATAAACTGCGGACCATAGACAATAGGTAGGCGAGAACAAAATGGCGGACAAGTAGGGTATTTTGGTATTCAAATAACTTGCCTGTGAAATATGGACCGCTTTTCATTTAATATTTGTCTATGCTAATAATAATATTGAGGTAAAGTTTGTATATATGTTTGTAAAATGAGGTTTCTTTCATTTGACAAGAGATGTCGCTATTACAAAAAGAATGAACGATTTCGTTCAAAATGATCCGAAACTGCAGTCTTGCCAGAATAAAATATGAAATAAATAAATAAAATAAATAAATTCTGTGAACAACACACAGCGCCATCTAGCCCCGTGGTAAGCGACTAAGCTTGTGTTACGGTGACTAGACAACGGATATAATACTTATATTTATTTTTCTTTTGTAAATACATACATATTATACATAGAAGGACACCCAGACCAGACACAAATATTTATTTTTAAGCATAAATACTTGCACCCGGCGGGAATCGAACCCGCAACCTCCTGCATTGCAGTCGCGCTCTCGCACGACGCGCCACAGAGGTCGTGAAAACGTTCGTACACGGCGTTAGGCGTTATGTAGCTTTTGTAAGTAAAGTTTTTTTGATGCAGTGAATACTAGCTATTTACGACATAGTTAACAAGCGGCTATATATTAAATAACGAGATTTTTGTAAGTAAGACCGCTAACAGTTAATATAATAAGTTATTTTCAAGCAATGTTTATAGTGAAGTCAACGGAGTAATTGCAAATGGTGGCTATTTACAATGACTTGTACGACAACACGAGGTTTGGAAACCGCAGAAAAGTCCATATTTGACACTGGTTTTAATTTTCACAACACTTGTACACTTTCACGAAACTTAATTGATTAAAATGCCTCCGAAATTATGTATTATTTATTTACATATATTTACATTGGTAGGTGCATAATAAGAAATTAAACAATTTTACTCGCACTTAAACTAGGTTTCACGAAAATCAAAATTCAGCTAAACAATAAACATGTTGTGTGGAACTGTACCATTTCTGTACTTTTAAGAGTCTGTCATTTTGAGAGTCTGTCTTTATGAGTATAATACCATTTCGGGTTCCCACCAAAACTCCATAAGTGGGTAAGATTCGGTACCATGGTATTTTCCTGAGCGAAACTGCAGGACGCAACTAGTGTAGGATCAAACGAATGAGTCGGCTATTATGTTATCTGTGCTCTTTCCATGTCACTGGGCTGAAAGAGACACGCCATGCAGCCTCGCTGTACGGTCTAAATTATCAACGTAGGGAACTTCGCTGGGATTTCACACGTAAGCGGTATCACGTTGTCCTGTCGTTTAGTATAAAAAAATAAAATTCATCAAAATCGGTTTAGCATTTTTTCTTTCATAAGAACCTTCTCCTGACAATAGCAAACACAACAAAAAAAGAATTATCGAAATATGTGTAAAAGTTTAAGTGTGATGCCGTGACCAAGGGAAATAGGGATTGATTTTTATATAATAGATAGATAGATAGAAGAAGATAAGATTAGACACGGGTCTAGATCGCGTTGTAGATAATCATTGTTATTATTCACCTCGACGTTTCGGCAAACGGGTTATACCGGCCGAAACGTCGAGGTGGTTCCGAGAAAACTCGGAAAATGGACGAAAATCGTATAAGTTTAAAAAGTGCAGCATCCCATTGTGTTTGATTATCGATAAAAATATATTGATTGTCTTTTCTTTGTTTTTAGGATTCCGTACGGTACCTCAAAATCGCTTGTTAAGGGGAAAGCATATCAACTCTTTTCCTCCATACGAACTTTACAAAGGTTGTCGACTGTTTCGTCCCTGGATAAAGACATTAGAAAAAAATATAATGTTCTTTATGCTATAAGTCCTTATGTCAGCCATCAAAACCAAACTTTCGTTTTGATTTTTTTCATAATCTATTTTTTGTAAATTTTATTTCTATTCTAAGTAATTATTATTAGACAATAAAAAGAAAAACGTAGGACCATGGGGTCATGGTAGTAAGGTATTATAGGTTTTATGGCATTTATTTGCTCTAATATCCTTATCCAGGGAGGAAACAGTCGACTACGTTTGTATGGAGACAGAGTAGGCAAACTTTTCTCTTAAGTTTTCAATTTTTCAGAAATCTGAGTCGGATACCTATAGGGTAGGTACTTCCTAACTAGGGAATGCAAACTTGGAAGAAAAAACCCGAAAAACCCGGATTTTTGTTTTTCGTTTTTTTTCTTTAAAAAAAAAAAACATTTAAGCCGATATTCAGTGTTGGCGTATGAAGAATACAAAAACCGAAAAAACCGGGTTGCATGCCCTAGTACTTACCTATACTATAAGGTTAAACGTCCCATATGCCCCAATAATGAGACAAAATAGAAAATTGAGACAAATGGAAGGCACCCTAAATTACCGTCCGTACAAAGCCTCCAGGTTATTATTTGGATGCGAAAATGTAACCATGTAACCACAAAAGAACAAAATCTACCCTCGAAATATATTCAGTAACCAAATTCAATTACGGCTTCTCAATAAATAGGTTTCGCGCCATAAATCGGCAGCCATTTTGTCGTCATTGTGTCGCGTGAAATACGGCAACGCGCGACGAGGGGATACCGCCGAGATGGGAGGCTTTATTACATTATATCGAGTACCTGTGGAATGTCCCGACTTGCTAAATGAGGGGTGATGTTGTTTGTTGTTGTGGCCAAAGAGGTTTACCTATAATAATAGGTACTACACACAGAGATTTTTGTTTTGTCCTGGGCTTCTACTTACTAAACTTCGTTTTTAGGGTATTGAGGCTTCGCTGTCCGTCTGTCCGTCTATCGTATTGATAAATTTTGGGATAGAGATAGATAGGACCTTGGAGAAGGACATAGGT
This sequence comes from Idaea biselata, assembly GCA_958496205.1. Lineage (NCBI taxonomy): Eukaryota > Metazoa > Arthropoda > Insecta > Lepidoptera > Geometridae > Idaea > Idaea biselata. The sequence continues at coordinate 14,444,829 of OY292406.1, forward strand.
TACTTTTGATCCCGTAAATCCCGCGGGATGGGGACTTACTGCTAATTATTCATATTTCTTAGTTTAGCCTGCTACTCATCCCTGTAAGTTTATTGTAATGGCACAATGGCACATCAAAAATATCTTTTTTTTTTATTAAAAAAAGTAAGCTGTCATTATTAAAACATGACAATTTTTTACACCTGAAGCATAATAATAAATATCAAACACTAGGTATAGGTATACCTACATAAGTACCAATTATAAAATTAAATAAATATAAATAATTAATAAATAATTTCTCCGAACAACACACAGCGCCATCTAGCCCCGTGGTAAGCGACTAAGCTTGTGTTACGGTGACTAGACAACGGATATAATACTTATATTTATTTTTCTTTTGTAAATACATACATATTATACATAGAGGGACACCCAGACCAGACACAAATATTTATTTTTTAAGCATAAAGACTTGCACCCGGCGGGAATCGAACCCGCAACCTCCTGCATTGCAGTCGCGCTTTCGCACGACGCGCCACCGAGGTCGTCAAATATAAAGTAAAATTAAATAAAAACTAAAAAATCAATATATCTTAATAATGGATGAGTTTAAAAGCAATTAGAAAATGACGTCGCATCAATCGATCACTCAAACGGCAGATGGTCTGTCGGTCGTTCGGTCGGTCGGTATTCGGTATGCACATTTAGTAAATGCAATCTATTAATATTGCTAGCTAACTGTAGGTACCAATAATTGGTGTGCATTTGCTGCAATTTTATACCAACATTACATAATACTGACTTTGTCCCGTGTTTTACCCGCGAAGTCTCAATCCCGTGGGAATATCGGGATCAAAAGTAGCCTATGTTACTCAGGGTGAATGTAACTTTCTATTGCTGAAAGATTTTTTAATATCGGCCTAGTAATTTCGGATCTATTCGTTACAAACAAACTGCAATAAATCTTTCCTCTTTCTAATATTATTATAGTATAGATTGGAAACTGGTAACCTGGCGCCTTTTCGTATCGTCATAAAAAAAAACTTGACACTGGTAGCAATATAATGCCCTCGTTACATAATGGAGAGAAAAGAAAACAAAACTTTTTTGTGCCCGGCCACTGACCTCCATGGTACAAGTCGCTGGACAGGTCATAGCGCACTGAATTTTGTGCCTATTTGATCTGCGCCATGTTGTGCTGTTGTCGCGTCTTTTCTATTGAAAGTTTTAGTGACCGTCCACGGAACTATTAGTTCCACGGACGACCACAATCACTTTCAATAGAAAACGCGGGACAACAGCTCAACATGGCGCAGATCAAATCGGCACAAAGATCTAATGTCATTTTGTATGGTATACCAATTCCAGCGTACTTGTATAGTTTCATTTTAGTGTGCCCGGCGTACCGGCAGTGCCGTAACTAGCCTTTTATGCACCCGGTGCGAGCTTTCAAAACTGTGCCCCTGGCTCTGATTATTTTTTATTTTTATAACAAATAAAAATATTTTTATTGGAGATTTATTTTGTTGTGAGATATCATTGAAAATAACGGTATAAGTTGTTACTTTTGTTTGTGTATGCCCCCCCTAACCGTCAAGTTTGTTCAAGGTAACAGTTTTTTCACTTTTTTGGGAAAACTATAATAGATATGAAAGAAGTGTCAAAAGATGAAATGATCCTCATTAAATCCTGAACAATTATGTCCTATGTCTTGTTTTGATAGGCTTGATGGTTTTCGAGCTGTGGCCTGTTTGGTTTTGGAAATCTTGACAATCTATACATGTAATAAAATTGTGACTGAGCGATGTCTGTTGTAGAATATATTAAGATGATAGTCTCCATTCTCTTCCTCCATACAAACGTAGTTTAAATTTTCATCCCTGGATAAAGACATTAGAGCAAATATGTTTATGCCATAAAACTTATATCTGTCATGACTATGACAGATACAGTAGGGCGCGTCTACACCATGTTCGTAATAAAACAAAATGTACCACTAGCTACCATGCATGAGATAATACTTGATACTAGTCTGGTCATTTCTGCGCCCCTCCAGGGCCTGCGCCCTGTGCCTGGGCACTGCTGGCACCGCCCTAATTACGGCACTGCGTACCGGTTGTCAAACGTTTGAAAATGGAACCATGTTCGTCTGTTACAAAATGCATGAGAGAAATATTTAAAATTTTCATCTGTTTTCGCTGTGTTGGATTGCAATTAAACTAATTTTTTTATTAATTCTAACAAAAGTAGTTCGACTACACGTTAGAACAACCCCCTTTCGGATTAAATAACCATCCACAAAATGTACTTACAATAGATAGGACGGTAGAACTGGAAATCCTCAGGAATAAATTGTTTGACAAAAATATGTTTTTTTTGTTTCAGGTACTTACTTATAGCACTACTGCTGCCGCTTAAGCTGAGTAAAGTTATAGGTACTATCGCCTTTGAAATAATTAGAAAAACAATGCTTTTTGTTTCATAAATCCACCCGGTAGATGGCGCCACCACGAGCCTGACTCGAAAAATAAGAATAAAGTGTTCTTTATAATTGACCTTAAGGCAAAATCAAAATCAAAGTACGTTTATTCATTCGGATATTAGCAAGATATCTCTTTGACATGTCATTTTTTTTTATTTAATCTACTCTACTATGTCTTCGGATCGCGACCTCCATGACATGAGAAGAAGACACAAGAAACTCATGGGGTTTTTTTTTAATTTTTTTTTTTTGCAGTAATCATGTGATTTACATTGTCGCATATATAATATTATTGAAGAAAAGTGGAACTGGAGCAATAATCCATACTTACTATAATAATCCTTACTAGCATTACAAGAGCGGAAGTAATTAAAAAAGCGGAAGTGTCTGTCTGTCTATCTGTTCAAATAAGTTATAATATACAAAATAATAAACATAAAAAAATTATTTACTTAAAACACTATCTCATCCACAAACACACAACCCGCCCAACACCGCCCAAACCGCCCCGGGACCCACCACCAGAGTTCTGTGGTGCCAGCCAGGCTTGAGCGCAGTTGGCGCAGTTAGGTAGCACGGCCGTTACCCGCTAGAGAACGAGCGTCCGCGTCGCGTCCCGCATAGGGCATTTAATTTTCATATTACAGGCGATTTTTTAAGATATTGCATAGATTTTATCGCGGGCATTGCGCAGCGTTGGACGTCCACCAACGAGATGGACGGACGACTTGGTTAAGGCCGCGGGTTCACGATGGATGCAGGCCGCTTATGACCGAAGCATCTGGAGATCTATGAGGGAGGCTTATGTCCAGCAGTGGACTTCTTACACCTGAAATGATGATGATGATGATTGAGCGCGGCCACGGAATCAAGAAATTCCGTAACGTAAATAAAACCTAACACCCCCCACTCCGCCTACCATGGTGCCATGGTTACCATGTTAGCTCGGCCGAGAACATAGTAACCATGGCAACATGGTACAAAATAAATTAATAATTATAATAACATAAGTTGAAAAAAAAAATGCTGTGCTTTTCTTTGTAGCGTGGGCCTCTACGAAACAAAAGTAGTAGCTTTCCACATTGTACTCGTAGCACGTCTACAATGTGGAATGGAAAGTTCGTAGAGGTTACAATGTGGCACGAAAAGTTCGTAGCTAGCTTCCCACATTGTAGCACATGTATCTACGTAGGTACTACAGAGCGCCGCGAAGCGCACTAACTATTAGGTAAACTGTGGTACTTCTACGTAGATTGTGTCAAAACAGTTCGTAGCTTTCTTAATGTAGCACGGTACTAGACATAAAAAGTTACCGTAGACGCGTTATACTTATTATATGTCGTAGGATAATAAGATAAACATGATTTTTTCAAAAATCCTAAGTTTTTGCAAAAGACCGAATAATTAGAGATTGGCAATGATATTTCTCAAGAATTTCGTAGCTTTCAACTTTTGAACCGTAGAGGTCTGCTACGTTCTACCCACGACGTTTTTTACTACTAAGGGCACAGAATACATAAATAGTACAAGTACTAAGGGCTCCTTCAATTTAGACGTTTCGTGTCGGACCGCTGCAGTGCCGAAGCCTTAGATGAAAACAAAAATAGTAGATACGGTATATTCTAACATTGCGTATTCGAAAAATGAGCTAGAAACACCTATAAGCCCCGCAAGTTGATATTGCGATGGAACCTTGTCACAATAACAGCTGCGTGACGTCATCCGTTGCACAAAAGTACAGATAGCAAAAAAATTGTAATAAAAAGTAAATAAGCTAGGGTTATGGGTTTATTTGTAGTAGCGAGACGGCTGTTTATGACCATAGGTATATTTCTAAGAAATTTCTGGACCATAAAAGATTAGTTTTGTATGCTGCTTATAAAAAAACAATGATTACACCCATAAGTACATAATAATTATATTGTTGATGTGTAAATATTTCTTAATTAATTTCTGGGTTATGTGGTAAATTATAGTGGTATATTATTTACCTTGCGAACGGTACCGACGGTGCACGTCGACTACGTCACCAAGATGGCCGCCAATCGCAATATTAACTTGCGGGGCTTATACATGCATTATCATAAAATTATTGTATTTAAAAACATTTGTCTTTAATAATGATTCAGTCATTTGTAAATAAGCAAAAAGGCATTCTTATGGATTTCAAAAAGATAATCGCAGTGTGACAGCACTTTCTCACGCGGCAACGGTTTTATTGTCTCATTTTCCAAGACTATCAAGACAAGACGTATCTGCTGTTTTTTTGTTTTTATCTAAGGCCGAAGCGGTGCGTTTATCGCATGGCGGACGGCAACGTCACAAGCACCACGTGTTCATTTCGCACCATGGGTCCATGGCTTAACTGCTGTCAAATTTATTAAAATACTACTAGCATACAAACGCAGATCAGATCAGATCAGTCAGATACGCTTTCAATGTAGGCGTTTGGTATCGGACTGCTACCGCACTGCAGCGACACGGCATGCGGCAGCGGGTTATAACCAGCGGCACGGTAAACATGCGACAGAGCGGTCCGACACAAAACGTCTAAATGGGGTGGCACACGCAAAGCTGTGAGCAGATGGCGCTGGGGTCGGATGATCTTAATTTTGTCCCCCAATAATGAAAATGCCGAGTTTTTTTTTTTCTTTTGGTCTGAGACAGATATGGCCAATTTGGCGCCGAGAGTTGTAAAAAACACCTCTTTGACAGTTTTTAATGCAAACCTAAGATCATTCGACTAACGCCCTCTGCCGGGATAAAAAGTTAGTGTTCCTCCTCATTGAAAGCACCCTTAGACAAGCACAGACAAAATCATATTGAAATTAAAGACATTTTTCGGTTTTAATCGCGTCGTGTTTATTACTTTTTTTCGTGTTGTTCAATGCTAAAAGCAAGCTAAAAGTAATAAATGTCTTTAATTTCAATACAATATCGCGAAAATAGAAGAAAAATCTAAAATCATATTGTTTTTTAACTTTTTAAACTTCGTCCCGCGGTTTCAACCGAGTAAGTCTCGATCCCGTGGGAATATCAAGATCAAAAGTAGCCTATATTACTATTCGATACTGTAGCTTTCTATTAGTGAAAGAATTTTTGAAATTGGTCCAGTAGTTTCGTTACACACAAATAAATCTTTCCTCTTTAGTACAGATATAGAAAACGTGCGAGTCCGACTCGCGCACGAAGGGTTCCGTACCATTATCACAATATTGATCAAACAATCCGTGAACGCAATGTGAGAGTTAAAAATTATTTTACCACTCGCGCTAGTCTATCATTCCATCACTAGATAAAATACATCGCGGTATCGTTTTTATGTCAAGAATCACGTTTGTTGTATGGGAGCCCCAATGAAATATTTGTTTTATTTTGATTTTATTATTTGTTGTTATAGCGGCAACGCTATTACGTTTCATGATATACAGCCTGGTGACAGACAGACAGCGAAGTCTCAGTAAAAATGTCCCGTTTTTACCCTTTGGCTACGGAACCCTAAAAACAACCACATCTTACGATAAGGGTTCAGTATAGACACATGTAAATCCTCTACAGTAAAATATCCAATACTCATCCTTACTTACGATGATTCTGAGATCGTAAAGTTAGGTTCCTGTGCTTACCTCGAGCTGAATTTACGATGTGTTTCGGCTGTAAACACGACGCCGGTGTCATGGATAGTACGATTGTGAAGAAGATTTGATTGGGTTTTGGTGGGGACGCGTTGACGAAATGGTGTGCTCAATTTTTTAAAGTTTTTTAAAGTTAAACGCAACTTTACGGCGATTTATTTTTACCACTAGCGCCATCTATAGATAAACTGGCGTCAGTGTCAGTCAGTCGTTGCGTTCATGGATTAAGCTCGGTTTAGTGTTTGTTTTATCCAACCCTTAAAAAGTATGCGGCTTATTTACGGCCGAATACTCAACTCGAAATTTGAGTTCTACTTAAACAACTAAGCACCTCTCAAATTCAAAAATTCGAAAACTATTTTAAATTTAGAAGCTTCTCAATTATTTAAGTACGCCTCAAATTTTAAGTGGCGTTTCTGTAGGTATAGTGTTATTACACTATACAGAAACAACATTAATACTTTTTACGTTTTAGTGCTCAAGGCATTTTCAAGGAGAAACACACCATCAAATATCCTCCCATGATAGGATTCGAACCCGTGCCCCTCGCTTGCCGGGCGAGTGCGAGGGGAAATCATAATCATGAATTCAGCATGTCACGTGGGTTCCCGAGTGGCACAGTGGTAGCGCACTCGCCCGGCAAGCGAGAGGCACGGATTCAATCCTGTCATGGGAGGATTTTTGATGATCTGTTTCTCCTTGTAAAAATATTTCTAATAGGTAAATATTCCTTTAAAATAAATACCACAAACTAAACCAACTTTCGCTTGAAACAAAAAACCAACAATGAATCAGCCATCATCACCAACAACATTTGAATAATCTACCAAATTCCTAATCGCTTCATAATTTCAACAAAAACATCTTCAAGACGACAAGAATGCGTCTGCGTGTGGCAGAAAAACGAACTAACGCGCTTCAAACAACACAAGCCTCAAATTCGCTTGAATTCATAGATTTGTGAAGACGCTAGCGCCCTTCGTCGAGTTAAAGATATTGTTGTCCACAATAAAGTTCTGAGACTTGAGAAGGAAAGAAACGTTGTAATTGTTTCTTAATAACAGCGCCATCTGTTGTCAAGGAGCGGTGACTTAGAATTTGTTAATTATTAATTTTGATTTTACAACGTAATGGCACGGTAATGGGCGGTCTACATTTTTTTGTGTTTTTTTTTCACAAAGTTCACGAGGTACTTAGAAATTGTGTTTCGGAACAAGACAATTACTTTATGTCTTTACATCTTACCCTTCTTTGTTTTCTCGTCTGATTGATCGTGATGATTGTCTGGAAGAGACAGCTTTAAGTTACAAGTCCGCCCTTGTTTCACCTAGATTTAAGATGTTATTTTTTTGTAGTAAATGTGGTGTGTAAAAGAAATATTTTAATCAAATAAATCTATTCTCTTTAAAATATTAGTACAGATACCTTCATTGTCAGCTCGTATCTTACGTGGGGTAACCCTGGAGACGGCGACTGTTGACTCGATTGTCGGCTATTGATTGTGTTGCCACGAGTCGTTCTACTGCATTGCGATTGCATCTATTATAATATTATTAGGGGATTTTAATTTCCGTGGTACCTTTCGCTCTTTGTAAGGAAAGTCTACTCATTCTCCATACAAACGTAGTCGACTGTTTCCTCCCTGGATAAAGACATTACAGCTATTTGCTTATAGTCTAAGAGCCCGTGAGCCCCAGACCTTCGTTGTTTTATAAAACCAGAAAGTTTGTCAGGGCATGCTCCTATACACAGGTAAGAACACTGGACTATTATGAAGTTTGACTTGTAGTGGCTTTGGCAGGTACCGGCTTTCCTTTGTCTGGCAAGGGATTGGAACTGTCAAAAATGTCTGGCTAATGAGGAAACATCATCTACTTATTACCCAAGTATTATATATAAAAATAAGCTTTTATACTATAACGTAAGTAGAATTATAATTTCATGAACATTAAGGGTGTCTGGCAAGGGGTTGCCACGATGTTAAGTGACTGGCAATGAATGACGTGATTTTTATTAATATTCTGAAGGTAATAAATAAAAATCACACCGTATTATTTGATGAATTTAGATCGATAATTTTACACACCTTTAGTACCGTTTACCTGCCAAAGCCACAACAAGCCAAACTTCATAATAGTCCAGCGTTCTTACCTGTGTATAGGAGCATGCCCTGACAAACTTTCAGCTTTTATAAAATAACGAAGGTCTGGGGTTCACGGGCTCTTGCTCTATTAAGTATGGCATAAAATCTATATTTCCCATGACCATGCGATATAGGACCATATCTTATGGTCAAGTCTGGACCCAAAAACGCAAACCAAATACTCATAAGTACTTGCGGTAAACAAGGGCCACCTTAAATTAAACTTAAATATTTAGTACAAATAGAGGAAACCACTAAAACAAGTTATTACATAACGTACTTGCTTTATTGACAATCTGAAAAAAACAATACAATTAATTGTTTTGTTGCACTATTGTCATCAAAATTAAGCTTTTTGAAAAACCTCTCTGTGGCTCTTATTAAACCACAGTGTTCTAATAAGGGCCACCTCAAATAGTTAAAGATTTTAATAACAATCAACACGAAATAGATATTTTTTTAGTTTACATTAGCTTATACTACTATTTAGTCATAAATAACGATTTTACTGTAAGTAGTTAAAGATAAAACAGACACTGGACCTTATTAAACTGTCCTTACAAAAATATGTTTTAAACAGCTTTTTTCAGTACTATACCCACTAAATAATCACATTTATTAAATAAGTATACGCAACATTATATAAATCTGAAACAGCAATAACGTTATTAAACAATAAAATTACAAAAAAAAAAACAACTTGGCTCTTGTTAGACTTATGAAAGGATGTCACATATGAGATTCCCTACAAGACAAGGTTTTTTTTGTGAAATAGGCTTTTAGATGATTGACTAAAGTTCTCCTGGGAATAGAATACCTAGTCTTGTCACAGCGTGCTACAAGCACGCTGTGACAAGACTCCTTCATTAACATCAGTCATTGCAGCTTCTAACTGTTGCAGTGACCAAAGGGCACGACGTGTTTTAGGCGGAGGTTCCATTTTTTAATCCTGAAAACGTGTACGCGTAAATTAATATAAAAAATAGAACTGAGACAACTAGAAATACTAAAAACTTTAAAATAGACGAGTATTTTGGCCGGCTCTTTTTACCCGCCTCAAATGTGGCCTTTGTTAGACCTTAATGTTAATGTTAAAGATTTCAACTTAAAACTGTCAGTTATTAATAAAATCACTACACTTACCCTGATTAGTAAACAGAAATGTACACATTCAACGTTATATTTATGAGATATTCGAAAAGCAATATATTTTAGGCACAATTTAAGCGTTTTAGCACATATTATTTTTAATTACGAGTGACGCCGTCCGGGTCGTTCGATTGAATCGTTGCGACTGATAAGATGGCGGACCGCGCGACGGTGCGAGCGCGCATGTTAGCTCTCCTATTGGTCCTTTAGATATGTGCGTGAGAGGAATCTATTAAAACTGTTAGAAGTGTGTTTTTGAATTAGTGGCCCGTATTAGACAGCGGCTCTTGTTACCCGCAAGTATATTTTTTTTTGCAGTAATCATGTGATTTACATTGTCGCCAATATATTATTGAACAATAGTGGAACTGGAGCATTAATCTATACTATAATAATCTATACTATTTTTTATTTTTTTTATAATAACGTTGTGTATACCTATAATTGGTAAGCACACTTGTCCATCCTTCAATGAAATGTGTTTTTCTGTATTAGATATAGTGTACCTTACTGTTGGTGTACCTAATAAATAAATAAATAAATAAATAAATAAATAAATAATCCTAATCCCGATATTCCCGCGGAATCGGGACTTACACGAGTGACACCGCGGGGCGCAAATACTCCAGCTCTCGTATACGGAACCTTCGGTCATCGATCGCGCCGGAAATAAACAGTATATTTCGATAGAACCCCGAAACGGATGCGGCCAGAGGTTTAGCCTAGATTCAACATTATCGAACTAATAAATTATTTTGGAAATGCACTCTGAAATAGTGGCAGCGATATTACATGACTCTGTGATATACTGCTGCGCCCCGCGGTTTCACCTGCGTAAGTCCCGCGGGAATAAATAATAATAATAAATAAATATATTGCACGACGTTGCACAGCGCAATCTAGTCCCAAACTAAGCACTAGGCTTGTACTATGGGACTAGACAATGGATATACTATACGTATACTTACATAGAAAACATCCAGACCAGAAACAAATGTTTATTTATAAGCATAAATACTTGTACCCGGCGGGAATCGAACCCGCAACCTTTTCATTGCAGTCGGGCATTCGCACGACGCGTCACAGAGGTCGTCATTACAAACATACAGACACACACACACACATACAAATCTTTCCTCTCTCAATATTAGTGTAGTTACACCTACATACCTCTACTGTTTTTGTATCAACAAATAACTAGCAAAATATATTAAAGGTTGTTAGGTCAACAACAAATAAAAAAAACCCTAGCTCCGTGGATGAAGCCGTTTTGGGTTTTGGTAGTATTTCGTGATTAGATCGATACAATACCGCGGATCTGCCCGCGATATCTCCCGCTCGCGTGACTCGCTCCGAAACCTCAGTACCACCTGGTGGAAACAACCTCCCGAAACAACCAATAATTTTGATATTTTTGCGAAATTTCGCCAAATCTAAACCATTTTGGCCAGCTTTCATAACGGCCACGTTTAAAAAACGCTGAAAAAAAATTTACCGACATTTTAATGTGAAAACCTTTAAATGTTGAAAATTTCAAACATGGACTTTTCTCGTTGCTTCCAAATCTCGTAAAGAGTTAATGTAAAACTGTTAACCGCCATTTTACTAGAATTGGCTGTTTTAGTATCTGCAAATATTATAAAATACTTGACACTGGCTACTTCCCAAATAGCCATAATCGGTTGAAGACCGAGAAAAAAAAACTACACTGAAAATTCCCGCCAAAAAACGTCACTCAAAAAACCAAAATGGCTGCCGTCGTTTATCAGAATTTAATGGCAGTTTACGTCAGACGCAGTTGTTTAGGGAGAAGACAATAACAAAATTGAAAAAAATGACGAATTTATCAAGTTTTTTCCAACGTTGCATACATTTACGAGCATTTTGGCACAGAATAAATAATAGTACTATTTTGGTAAAAAGAATAGACTAGAAAATGGCGTCTGCGTATGGAGTAAAATAGCAGTTTTTATTGTGTGCAAACACAGCGCAATCTAGTCCCAAACTAAATAACTAAGCTTATACTATGGGTAGAGTATATAGTAGTAGACAACGGACTATACTATATATTTTACGTTTTTTTAATTGTAGACTACGATTTGACACATCTTCCTTCAAGAAAAAATCTCAAAGGATAGAGAGATAAGTATTACTTATATTTAGGTGGCACTCCTACTAAACTACTACTACTACTAGCAGGGCCCGCGACTTCGTCCGACTATTTTTTTTGAAAATATAATAGGTATAATACTATAGGCTAATCTTCTTGTCTTATATATAAAATTTCCATGTCACAGTGTTAGTTACCGTACTCCTCCGAAACGGCTTCACTGATCTCCACCAAACTCCACATACGCTTTCAGTAGGTCTGAGAATCGGCTACTGTCTATAATTTATAAGGCAAAACAACGTTTGCCGGGTAAGCTAGTATAATATATAATAGTCTTCCTTGATAAATGGACTATCCAACACTGAAAGAATTTTTAAAATCGGACTAGCGGTTCCTAAGATCAGCGCGTTCAAACAAACAAACAAACAAACCCTTCAGCTTTATAATATTAGTAAGATATCCGTTGTCTGGTACCCATAGTACAAGTCTAGTTGCTTAGTTTGGGACCATTTTGCCATTTGTGTAATGCCCTGCAATAAATACTTAACTAAGTATTTATCGATTTATCCTTCTATTTATTATATTCCTTTATTCAACCTTCAACTATTTATACGTATTTATTAAGTATGACGATTTCATAATAAACTTAACTATTTTTTTCCCCTTTTTTAATACATTAGAATGACAAATGACATCTCAGTCGATCCTGAAGAAGGGACCTGTAAAGGTCTCGAAACGTTGAGCGTTGTAACAATGCTAAAGGTAATAAAGACCACGCGATTTAAACCGAAAAATGTCTCAAATTTCAATACAACGTCGCGAAAATAGAAGAAAAATCTAAATTAAGCTAAGCTAAGCACGCCTTTCGGACACATTTTGATTTAAGACCAAAATGCACCGAGCGTAAGTAATGCATGACGTTTATTGCTGACGTCAGCAGCACGTGACGTTACATTCTGCTGATGGACGTGTGCAATCATCGTTGTGGACGAAGGCAAAGATATTTCAAAGCATTACGCCTCTCTGTGTCAACATAAATCAGCGGGAAAGGTGAATGAAACCGCGAGGCTAAACTAGTCGATATTGGTCAGGAAAATATAAGCTTTCATATTTTTTTATCAAAATTGTTTCCAAAAAGAACTATAAATTAAAATAGAAATAAATTAAATAAATAAAACCCTTTGGTTTGATAACAGAAGTGCCAATAGTATTACTTTTTTTTTAAATAACATCTTATGCAGTTTTTGCAATACAAATACAAGTGGATACTTTTTCAATACAAAAAATATTAAATAACGGGGTACCTATTTTATCATGTTGAGTCTCGTGAACAAGCCAGTTAAAATTACTGGCGAAATATCGAGCTCGTCCAAAAACAAATTAAAACATGGCAAATAACGGGGTATTTGCCATATTTAATAATATTTGTAGTGAAAAGAACCATGATCTTTTCAAATGACCCATTGGATAATATTTTTTAATAGGGTGCCACACGTAAAGCTGTAAGTAGATGGCGCTGGCATCAGATGATCAGATTTTTTTTTTTGATGATGGTCCTCCACCAATGGAAACGCCGAGTTTTTTTTTTATTCTTTCGGTCTCAGACCGATATGGCCAATTTGGCACCGAGAGTTGTAAAAAACACCTGTTTGACAGTTCTTAATTCAAACCTAAGATTAGTAGACAAACGCCCTCTGCCTGAATAAAAAGTTAGTGTTCCTCCTCATTTGTGCCGGTAATCCAATATCTGCCGGTGTTCCTCAGGGCGGCGTACTATCACCACTCCTTTTCGCTGTGTATATCAACACAATTTCTTCCAATTTGTCTTCCTCTTACCACCTGTATGCAGTGTCCAACCTTTCTATGACTCTACGTTTTATCAGATGAGGTTTTATTCATCTACGAAATGATTGGCGCATGTTAGCGCGGTACCAAATATTGGACTGTTTTATAGTACTTAATTGTACTATTTATTTATGTATTCAGTGCTTATTGATTGGGAGCCTAAGTTTTAGTGTTCCTTCTACCATATTAGATATTAGTCTCCACTTGGTACTCGATGAGGTATGGTTGCCAACTATAGGCTCCCAATCTATTATAGAAGAAATAGTAATCCCATCAACAAAATATGCTCGTAAAAAAAGCAAGTCTCGCAACTCAGTTCTTCTACCGTAAAAGTTGTGAGATCCATGTAATTCCAAGTCGGTAATTTTATTCAGTCCCATAACATAAGGGACCTTATTGCCTAGGTACGTAATTAACTAATCTAACAATATCTTATAGTGACCATAATATCAATACTAGAGATGGGCCGACTAGTCGGCAGGTGCCGACTAGTCGGCAAATTATGCCGACTAGTCGTCAACTAACAATTATGCAATAAAACCAATATTTATTTAATTAGTACTACAGTTTAGAAGGTGGGTAGTCAGAAAAACATAAACAAAACACGTCATAGCTTACATACATCATCTAAACATAAATATGTCATAACTATGCCTCAGCTCCATTTTTTTTCCTACTTTAATTTTTATTCCAACCATTTTTTGGAAGTTTCACTATAGCTTGCGAAGTGCAAATTTATCAAAAAATAGCAACAATCGCCGAGTGATCATGAATGTTTGTTGAATGTTTGCCTGTTTTCTAAAAACGGACAAGTCATTTGTCAAATTTCCTACATTTCCTACAACTTATGTGACCTTTTCTACAACTTATGTGACCCGTCCAGGGAAACAAATTTGTATAATGTTGTTTTACCTATTCCAAATATTATAAGAACCTGACACTGGCTACTTCCCAAACGACCATTAGGGTTTGAGAATGAGAAAAAAAACTATGCCGCGCCCTGCGATGTTTCAATTCAAACAGCGACATTTGAAATAAAATATCTAAAGTGAACTACCACCATTGTTTAGTACCTAGGCAAGTGGATCGTAATCTAGTCGCGACCGACACAATAACAATAAAAGCGGAGACACAAAGACTCGGTGACACCTGACACTTGCGGTCGACACGTGTGTATCAAGCTTCAGACACTGCGTACCTTAGAGTATTACAATAGATATGTGATCTCTATCTGAAGGCCTCTGCCACTTGCAGACTGTTTCATTTCGTTTATACATACTACATACAAATATTAAACGAAATATAAAATCGGTTTTTTGAAAACTGATAAACTCAAAAACTACATAACGGATTTTCATTAAATTTTCACCAATAGATAGACTGATTCAAAAGGAAGGTTTAGACATATAATTTGTCTAAGTTTTATGTAAATTGGTTAGAATGTGACGATAATTGTTGGAATGGTCGGAAAAATATTTTTCTCATTCATTACTTTGGTAAGAAAACGAACTGGGTTCCATTCCATTTTCAAACATTATGGTAAACCAGCACTGACCTCCATTGTATGGACAGGACATAGCGCACTGAATTTTGTGCCTATTTGATTTGCGCTGTTGTCGCGCATTTTCTATTGAAAGTGATAGTGACCTTCTCCGGAACTATTAGTTCCATGGACGGTCACCATCACTTTCAATAGACAGTGCAACATGGCGCTAATCTAATGTCAAAGGTAATTTTGTTTAGTATAGCAATTCCAGCGTACTTGTATAGTTTCAGTTCAGTGTCAACCGGGCACCTGCTGTTTTTTTTTCTTCAGCACTATGTAACGATGGCATTGTAATGTAGCCGGTGTCAAGTTTTTATTATAGCGTTAGGAAGTGGTGCCGAATCAACTCTAACTCCAGTTAGGTAATAATTAATATACGGTTGTTATCTCTGTTAGCAGTCGTTAGGTCAAGTCTTGCCTAACAAGTCTAACACTAGGTGAGACACACTACCACACAAAAAGAAGAACAAGAATATTTGTAACGAAGCGGGAATCGAATCCCGTAACCCAAAAAAAACCTACAACGAGAGAAGATATCGCCTTACTTATGAAAATACAGAGAGCAAAGAATGGAGATGCCTAATCAATACACGGTAGACATCTTGGCGCCGACACATCGTCGTCGTAAGTTGTTAGTTGAGGAAAACTAGCGGATTTGTGTTGGGGATTACCAAAATATAAGATTTGGTACTACATAGCTTGGCCCTGCGGTTTCACCTGCACAAGTCCCTAGTAGCTATACTTACAAACTTTCATACCTATTTTTACCCCCCTAGGGGATGAGTTATAAAAATTTCCTTGCGTATTATTTTCAAATATAGGTAAATCACGTTTGTTGTATTACCTAACTTAAATATTTATTTTATTCCGTACATCGTTTATGCATCTGTTAATCATCGTTTAAAAGTAAGGGGGCTTCTTATTAGACAAAAAAGTGATTGAAAATAGATTGTTTGTTGATTGATTGGTTGACTCAAAGTGATTTCCGTGGTAATTTCCCCTCATTATGTAGCCATGAAAAATCAAAGAAAAAAAACTTAAAAAGTTGTAGTTTAGTTCCAGTTTTCATCAAAACTACTTATGTTTTTTTTTAATGCCCAACTTTACTCTATATTTTTGTTGTCTTTAGTAAGGATTTGTTGTTATAGCGGCAACAGAATTACTTCATTTGTGAAAATTTCAACTATCTATCTATCACGGTTCATGAGATACCTACAGCCTGGTGACAGACGGACAGACAGCGAAGTCTCAGTAATAGGGTCCCGGTTTTTACCCTTAGGGTACGGAACCCTAAAAAACATCCCATCCACCACCCTCCCTACTTCTGTAACCTCTCGAGATCTCTCAAGTGAAGTGGATTCGAAACCCGCCGACGTGAGATAAATCCGTGATCTATCGCAGATGAGGATCATCGAAAACTGTCGAGCAAGCGACTTACAACCGAATGCAAATATTGGTACCCCCGGGGGTGTTTAGTTCAAACCCCACGGGGAAGAAATTATTGGAAATCATTTGCAATTTTTTCAATATGTTTTGATAATATCTGTGGCGTGGTGTGTAGGTTTTTTAAGTCTGACGTCACAGATCCATTGATTTTTACACACACAAACTAAGACTCCAAGGTCCGTCTGCCTGTCACCAGGCTGTATTTTATGAACCGTAAAAGCTAGACAGTTGAAATTTTCACAGATGATTACTAAATTCAAATTCAAAAATTAAAAGCGACCTTAAAAAAATAATAAAATAACCTCAATTACATAGAGTGCCAACGACTAATCGGTATGTAATCTTGACAGTTATCTTACAGATCTCTAATTATTTTGAAAATTAATTATAAGTCCCGATTCCGTGGGAATATCGGGTTCAAAAGTAGCCGATGTAACTTCTCGATAAAGTAGCTCAGCTCTCTATTGTTGACAGATTTTTTGAAATAGTTTTAGTAATTTCGGAGCCTATTCGTTACAAACAAACAAAGAAATCTTTCCTCCTTATCTATTTCTATACTAATATTATAAAGAGGTAACGTTGGTAACATTTATGCATGTATTTTCCGGGTATTCTATGAAACTACTGGACCGATTTCATAAATTCGTTCACCATTAGAAAGCTACATTATCGAAGAGTAACATAGGCTACTTTTGATCCCGATATTCCCAAGGGATCGGGACTTACGCGGGTGAAACCGCGGGAATTTGCTTGAAATATTATATTAGTGTAGATGTAGAGAGTGTAGATGTAGAGAGTGTAGATGTAGAGAGTGTGGATGGGTAAGTATTCTGTATACCTATGAAATCATTTGAAAGGCTTCATTCAACCTTCGAGTTTGTTTTCAGGTTTCTATTAACAATGTTATCTATATCACAGAATACTTACATAAATAGTACAAGCCTATATAAGAAAATCACTTGGATTGCCCCGCATTTTCACCGAGGTCGGTCCCGATACCACGGGAATATCGGGAAAAAGGGAGCCTGACGTTTAATAGTTACTTAACTATCACTAAATATAGATTTCAAGAGGAAAATCTTTACTTAGTGATAGTTTAAGTAATCATTAACCGTCTCTGAGTGCGGCGCTAGTGTTGTTCTTATTCTATAACTCGAACATCTCAACATCACCTCAGCATTGTTAATTTTTTTTCAAAAACGGTTCAAAATTGTTTATAAATTGTGCTGTTTTTCTTCTAATTTCTTTCAAAATTGCTGCTGTTGCTCCATGCTGAAGCTATAAATAATAATAAATAAATTCTGTGAACAACACACAGCGCCATCTAGCCCCGTGGTAAGCGACTAAGCTTGTGTTACGGTGACTAGACAACGGATATAATACTTATATTTATTTTTTCTCTGTAAATACATACATATTATACATAGAGGGACACCTAGACCAGACACAAATATTTATTTTTTAAGCATAAATACATGCACCCGGCGGGAATCGAAACCGCAACCTTCTGCATTGCAGTCGCGGCTTTCGCACGACGCGCCACAGAGTTCGTCAAGCTATGTGTGAATAATTTAGTTATTAAATAGGTACGTGTCCAGCTATCTACATATTGAGTGCCATTGCAATAAGTTAGCTGTTTTTGCGAGTAGGAGCATCAAACACACATACACACTTACAAACTTCCACTTATCTATACTAATATTATAAAGCAGAAGAGTTTGTTTGTTTGAACGAGCTAATCTCAGGAACCGCTGGTCCGATTTCAAAAATTCTTTCAGTGTTGGATATTCCATTTATTGAGGAAGGCTATATGCTATATTATATTTAAAAAAAAAAGGGATCCTTACTAAAAGTTCAATAATGTAACACAAGGTGTGAAAAAAATGACCCAAAAATGCGAAAACTATTGGATAGAGAACAAAACTACGTACTACAACTTTGTAGAACATGTGATTGTCTACAAAAAACATCGCGACACCATATGTCTAACTATTGTAGTTATCTCACAATAAGTGTTTTTGTTATTTTTTTTAATAATTAAAAAGCTGTCGCTTTAATAACCTTTTATTTTGTACCTTGGTATTAGTCCATATCAAAATAATGACTTCATATTCAAGACGAATTCAATACCTTTCTAGAACCTTTTGAATGATTCAATTCGGACATTTCATTAAAAAGATATCGCGATATTAAAAATGTAAGTACATATGTTGCAACCACTGACTTCCACTGTACAAGTCACTGGACAGGGGATAGCGCACTGAATTCTGTGCCTATTTGATCTGCGCCATGTTGCGCTATTTACTATTGATAGTGATGGTGACGGAAACTAACTATTCCAACGGGAACGCGGGGAACGCTAGTATAATATAAGTAAGAAGTATAAAATAGGATCAAAAAATCTGTAATTTAAACCGAAAAACCTCGAAAAGTTTGTTTGATTAGGGTTATGTAGCCGCTAAACTCAAAACCTTTGTCGGATTCATCAAAAATTGTTGATTATAAAAGTATCAAGATGTTGTAATCGGGTAACCCAAAGATTGCTGAATAAAAATTATGAAAATTATATATTTTTTTTATTTTGTACCATGTTGTCATGGTCGGCCGAACTACATGGTAACCATGGCAACATGGTAGGCAAAGGGGGGTGTTAGGTTTTTTTCGTTACAATTTTTTTTTCATTCAAAACTCAAAGACCGCGATAAAAGCTATGCAATAGCTTAAAAATAAATGCTATTTTCTATCAGACTTCGGTACACCTATAAAGTGGTTAGTAACAAGACGGTTTTTTATGTCTATGATCAACTTAGATAAAACTTTTACGAAAATTATCCTAATATTAGCTGTAAAGTTTTTGTGAGATTATTTCCCAAAGGAATAGGTACCTAATGGCGCTGTGTTGCCATATTTTAAGATGAACTAGCTGCGCCCCGCGGTTTCACCCGCGTAATTCCCGATCCGGTGAGAATATCGGGATTACTTAAAAGTAAAATTCACCCTGAGTAACGTAAAAGCCTATGTTACTCAGGGTGAATGTTTAGCTATCTATGGTGAAAGAATTTTTGAAATCGGTCCAGTAGTTTTTGAGTTTATTCATTACAAACATACAGACACACACACACACAAAAATACAATTTTTCCCTCTTTATAATATTAGTGTAGACTAGCTGCGCCCCGCGGTTTCATCCGCGTAATTCCCGATCCCGAAAGAATATCGGAATAAAAGACATTCGGACGATCGATCTACACGCCTTAGTTGCAGAATAGCCTTCCCTGGTCATAAATATTCTATATCTACTCTATTTCAGAATCTTATACTTCGATATTTCTCTTGTTTTCGCCATGTTGTATTGAAATTAAAGACATTTTTATTTATGGCTTACTTTTAGTATTGTTTCAACGCTCAACGTTTCGAGACCTTTACAGGTCCCTTCTTCAGGATTGTTCAGGTTCAGGATAGACTGAGATGTGATTTGTCATTCTAATGCATTAAAAAGTTATAGTGTAACTACCGTCTTATCAAAAATTTAATATTAAAAAACCCGCCTGCTTTAAAAAACTTTAAATAAAAACATATCGGTACATAATAAAAACTGAAAAAAAAAAGAAAATAAAACAAGTCCAGGAGGGTTACTGCGGTTCGTTTCGATACGACATCGATACTGTCATACGATGATTCTACTGTCACATTCTGATAGTAGGGTGCCAGTAGAACCATCGTTATGACAGTATCGTTGTCGTATCGAAACGAACCGAAGTAACCCTCCAGTAGTCACCGAACATAGCGACTTTAACAGTCGGGACCCATTATTGAAATGGTAATGATGAGCTAGATTTTATTATATCAATTTTATTGTATTTTAATCGCAATCGCATCATTTAATTAAGGGGGTTATTAAGTTAAGAATTATTAAGTAAGTTGCGGTAATCTAAGGTATGGATGACTTTTAATCAACTTTAACCGTTGTAAATCCCAAATGGTTACATTAAATGAAAAATGGTTAGAGAAAACGAACAATGATTTTCGAATACCTATGCAACGATACCCTACTTGATATAGTCAGTCAACTTTTGTTTTCTTAACCAACTTTAAGTCGTTGTAGATCCTAATAGTTAAACTAAATGAAAATTGATCAAGGAAACCCATGAATGATTTTTAAATACCTACCTATTCGACGATAGCCCACTCGACATAGTCAGTCAATTTTTCTTTTTTTCGTTTTTACAATATGGTGGCTGGTGGTCGCCATTTTGAATTTTGATAAAAGTTATGTCTTCAGTGACACTCCCAGGATTAAGACGAATCGATTGACGTGCGAATCATCAAAATCGGTCCATCCGTTTAGCCTTCAGAGCGCATAGGAACAAACAAACAAACAAATAACATACATAGACTGATAAACACATAACCCTTCTTTGCGTCGCGCAGTCGGGTAAAAAGGTATCAAAACGTTCCTGTGTACGCAGACTTTAAACTTGGATAAAATTGATAATATTGGACCAAGACATGTTTTCTCCGCGTTCCCGCCAAGAAAACCAGCTGTCACTTTAAATGTATGAGTTTTTTTGTTTACATTTTTGATCTGAGATTCTGAAGTAGAGTAGGTATAACGTAATAATAACGTAATAATGTAGATGTAATACCTACTTACGAATAGGTAAATAATAATAATAAATAAATAATATATATTGCCCGACTTTATACACAGCGCAATCTAGCCCCAAACTAAGCACTAGGCTTGTACTATGGGTACTAGACATCAGATATACTACATATTATACTTTTTTTTTGTAAATACATACATTTAATGCGTAGAAAACACCCAGACCGGAAACAAATATTTATTTTTAAGCATAAATACTTGCACCCGGCGGGAATCGAACCCGCAACCTCCTGCATTGAAGTCGGGTCGTTCCCCGACGCGCCAATGAGGTAGATACTTATATCTAAATCTGTTGTAACAACTTTTGAAACGTTCTCGCGTCCCATCCGGTGGTCGATGGTTTCCTGACGGATGTATTTATTTATTTATTTATTTATTTATTGGGAAATTCAACAGCTGTTACACAAGAATAGAAACAAATTTAAGAAATAGAAAGCCAATTACAGAATCTCACTGTTAAGAAACAAAATGTTTAAAATTAAGGAGCGAACTTAAAATACTAATACAAAAACATACATACTTGCTAAATAATAAGCTTGATAATTACAATATATATTATATAAAAAGAAAAAAACAACAAGCCCAACAAAAAGACTTAAAAAAAAAAAAAAAAAAAAACATATTATACCCAACTTTTTCCAGCCAAGTTAAATTAAAAAAGAAATAAGTTCATAATGCTTCATTCACCATCAAAGTAAAGTTTAGTTAGACGCCGCTGTGCCGTCGCGACACAAAGGACACGGACATTTGCGGACATAAAGGTAGGTATGGAGTGTAGGTGGGAACGCGTTTAGGAAATACGGTGCTGAATTTTCATTTACGTGATAACTAGTTAAAATGCGTGTAAATTGTTTAATTTCGGTGGCTTAATAATCAATTTAGTTTCATCAAAGTGTACAAGTGTAGTGAAAATTAAAAACAGTGTTAAATACGAACTTTTCCGTTGCTTCCAAATCTCAAAAAAGACTAATTTTGTCGCCATTTAAAAAAGGCCGCCATTTTGTCACCTAATAACTTTAGGTGACAAAATGGCGGCTGTGGAACAGCTGATTTTTGACATTTGAGAAAAAATATAGGTATATGAAAAATTGATAAAAAGAACGAACGATTTCGTTCAAAAATCATCCGAAACTGCAGTCTTGAATTTGAATTCAAATTATGAAAACGTTCGTAATCAACAGACTAGCCAGCAAGGCGTTACGAAGTGTTTTATGTGAAGTTTTTCTGATACTTACAGTAAATAAGAGTTATTAAGGACATAGCTAACAAGCGGCTATGTATTAAATAACGAGATCTTTCGTAAGTAACACCGCTAGTGTTTAGGTTAGGGCTAGATTGCGCTGCGAGTAACGTCGTGCAATATTCATTTGTAGTGTAGTGTAGTAGATAACGAAGACGGGCTCTATCAATACAAGATGCGATCACCATTAGCCGGCAGACATTACGACCGGGCGTGCCGTCGCGGGCAGAATGTGCGTGCTAATGTCGTCTCAAACACACACGCCGCACGCCGCGCCGCTCGCCGCGCGCCGCGCTGGCAGTGCACTTAGATCCTATAGCGAGATAATCTAACTGTGTTTTATTAGGGTGCAGGCAGAGTCCCGCGTGTCACTCGTGTAAGTCCTGATCCCGTGGGAATATCGGGATCTAAAGTAGAGTATGTTAATCCTCGATAATGTGGCTTCCTATTGGTACCGGTAAAACGGGGCTATTCGGGATTTTAGCGATATTTGGGACAACAAAGAAATTTGAACTTTAATATTCGCGGTAGTCATTGGATTGTAGAGCGGAGACGACTGATCATCCTGGAATTAAAATAAATCAAAATTTAGTTAGCCAACGACTCCTGCGAATATTTAAAAATAGAATTTCTTAGTCGTCCTAAATATAGCTAAAATCCCAAATAGCCCCGTTTTACGGTAGTAATCGATAGTTTTGGAGCCTATTCGTTACAAACAAACAAATAGGTATATACCTATAAATATTTTATCATAGGTTTTTCTTCTGTTTTCGCGATGTTGTATTGAAATTAAAAACATTTTTCGGTTTTACTAGCGTGGTGTTTATTACTTTTAGCATTGTTTCAACGCTCAACGTTTCGAGACCTTTCAGGTCTTTCTTCAGGTTTGATTCGGATTGGATTGGTCAATCCTGATAAAAGTAATAAACAAGACACGAATAAAACCAGAAAAATGAGTTTATTTGAAATCTTTACTTTTTTAAATCTTGCTTTGTCCTGACCGACTGACTGATCAACGCACAGCCTAAACCGCTGATAGTAGAGAGCTGAAATTTGGAGAGTGTGTTCTTTATATGATGTAGAAAATGAGTATAAGACTTACCCATCTAGTATTATTTATCTTATTATTTTACATACTAAGTCTACCAATTAAAGGGTGGTCCCAATGGGATAGACCAGCAATAAAAAGTTATATAAACTTAATAAAAATCTTCTATCTATCTATTATACTATTATAAAGCGGAAGAGTTTGTTTGTTTGTTTGAACGCGCTAATCTCAGGAACCACTGGTCCGATTTGAAAAATTCTTTCAGTGTTGGGTAGTCCATTTATTAAGGAAGGCTATAGGCTACTTTTAATCCCGATATTCCCACGGGATCGCGACTTACGCGGGTGAAACCGCGGGACGCAGCTAGTACTTTATAAATAGGTTACATAAAAGATTATACATATCTATGACTTGTAGCTTATTGTAAAAAGTGCTATCCTAGTATTAGCACAGAATACATAAATAGTACAAGTAGTATTAGTAGTAGGTAACTACTAACTACTAGATACCTCGGTATCCCTGGCTGAAATCGCATTAAAATATCGATAGGAATCGAGTTTGGTGGTCACCGGGTCCCGGTCCCGAGCTAAAGTGCTTAGTTGACCTCTCGTCGCGTGTCGGAAATGTACGTCGAACTGTATCAAATGACCCGCAAAACTGACCCCGACCCGGAGGGGACTCAGTCTACCGACTTATCCGTCGAGTTAGGGGATACGTTGTCGTCCGAATTTCATTCGTGCGCGTTTTTTAGGCATAGCTTTTATCGCGGGCTTTGAGCGCGGCCACCGAATCCGTAAGAAATTCCGTAACGAAAATAAAACCTAACACCCCCCCACTCCGCCTAACTACCTAACGCTCGGCCGAGCTACATGGTAACCATGGCAACATGGTACAAAATAAAAAAATAATTATAATTGCATAAGTTGATAAAAATGCTATGCAATAGCTGCTTTACCGCGGCAGTCCCCGAGTGCCACACGTTTTTATTCTTCTTCATTTCGTGTAGTGGTGTGTCTCACCTAGTTTTTTGATTCGATCGTCTTTCGGTTTAGTTTCGATCGTCTTTCCAGTTAGTTTCGATAAAATGCTTTAGCGCAGATAAATACTTGAACAAAAAGACATTGTTGTGTCGGCCGGGATTCGAAACCACGACTGTCGGAACGAAAGAAAATAGATAGATAGGTAGAAATTCTGAAATTAGATAATAGGTAGATAGATTTACGCTTTATTTGCACAACAAACAATATACAAAACAACATACCTACATTCTACATATGTAAAACAAATACACAGAAAGCTTAAAACTAAAACGTTGCACAAATAGGCGGCCTTATCGCTAAAACCGATTTCTTCCAGGCAACCTTTGGATGGGTTAGCTTCACGATCGATCGACTAACCATCGTCCGACTAGACAGTCGCTGGTCCTCATCCAAGTCCCCGTGGCAGTACTAACTTGTCATTAGAATATGGCTGACCGCACGACACATGTGCGTAATGGCCGCCGTTACCGACTCCGCCTAAAAAAGGTAGAAAAAAGCCTCCAAAATTAGCCATTTCGCGAACGGGTTTTGAATATTTTATGAATTTTATTGAGGGACCTATCTACCTATCTATCTATAGACATTATACCTAGAGAGATGTTACTATAAAACCAGCCAAGTGCGAGTTGGACTCGGGTACGAAGTGTTTCCCGTACTACTATCACAATTGGACGGAACCCTAAAATGATAATCTTATCTTACAGACAGAGTTACTTTCGCACTTGTAATGGTAGTAAGGATTATAGTATAGACTAGCTATATCCCCCGGATTTGCCAGCATAAGTCCCGATCTCGTCATATAAAGAACACACTCTCTCCAAATAGCTCTCTACTATCAGTGGTTTAGGCTGTGCGTTGATCAGTCAGTCAGTCAGGACAAAGCTTTTTATAGATAGGTAGGTATAGAAACCATTCGTCTTAATGTGATTCACATGATCACTGCAAAATAAAACCCCATGAGTTTCTTGGGTCTTCTGTTGAATCTATATCTATAAAATGCTATCAACCCACAGCCTAAACCGCTGACAGTAGAGAACTGAAAAGAGTATGTTCTTTATACAGGCTGTTTCGACGAGCGGGTATTAAGCCGAAAGGGGGTTGTTCTAGAGGTACTTTTATTTAAACTAGACTTTTATTCTACAACTTTTGGAAATTCGGACTTATTTTCGAAAATTTTAACGTTGTATCACTAAAAAACAGCTGTTTTTGTAAAGAAAAGGCAATGTAGGTATGTTTAGATTGTAGTGGTCCAAACTAAATAAAAGGGCACCTTAAGGCCAATGACCTCAAACTCTAAAAAAACAGCTGATTTTCATGCAAACTTTAAACTCAAAATTTTCGAAAACTACTTCGAATTTCCAAAATTTGTAGAACAAAAGTTGTTCGCCTAGACCTCTAGAACAACCCCCTTTCGGCTTAATACTCCCTCCTTGGAGCACCGTGTATAATGTAGGGATCGGATAAGAAAGGGGTTTTCCGAAATCCCCACGGGATCGGGAATTAAGCGCGTAAACCACAGGACACAGCTAGTTATCTATAAAATACTTTGTCCTGACAAGCTGACTGATCTATCAACGCACAGCCTAAACCGCTGATAGTAGAGAGCCGATATTTGGAGAGAGTGTTCTTTATACATATTAAAAACTAGTTTTATGTGACCGATTTCGATGAGACTGAAGGCCTAGAATAACACATAATCCACTTTTTTTTCGATATTTCAAAGAGATCGGGATTAGGCGGGTGAAATCACGGGGCGCTGCTAGTCCTTACACATAAAATCGGCTATTTTTAAACTTGATATTCCGAAAATGAAATGAAATTTCGTCTCAAATGTTGAAAAACATGCGAAATTAATTTCGCCCAACTACTGAAAGGGCAAAATCAATAAGTTTCAAAAGTTTAGATCAGTGACATCTAGCGGAAATTACACGTACTATTTCTTTTCAACGTGTTTCCGCGTAGCTGCGTATAGGTGCCGCTGATTTTAATTTTGTATTTTTTTTCATAATAAATAACATACCCCTTACTTTAATAAACGAAACGTTTGTCTCTGTCTGTTGACTTTGGAACTTCATGTCACAGTAAAAGACAAACGTTACATAAAGTTAGTCATCGGTTATAAATAATAAGTAAGGGGGATAGACGATGAACTATTAGTTAAGTTAGTATGTGGTAATGATACTAAAATATTATACTTTTAGCATGCTGCTATAAGGTAGCTAATTAAAAAAACAATATGTAGCATTTTTATGATTGTGTTTTTTTTATATTGTTTCAGGTACTTACATAATATGCGCTCTGCACTAAACCTTCATCAAAGAAAAAAGGTTTGGGTAAATAATACAATATGATTCTACAACTAAATCGTCTCCACATCACCTCAGCAATGTTAAATTTTTAACGTAAACGGTTCGAAAACGATTGTATTTTCACAAAATAAAACAAATTTACACAAATATGAAAATTCTACAACACACTTCCTCAACGCGTTCCTGCCAAAACTCTCTATTTACTACTATAAAATACAAAATACAGCTATTTATTTTTAATTTACGACCCATTCTGTCTTTTGGCATCGCACGGCCTTTCTATTCTCCCGCGGAATCATTGTAAATAGCTCCATTGATTTATTCCCAACACCAAAATTATTATTATTTCAGCTAAATACGTCATTAATGGTATGAAAATACCGTTAAATATGATAAATGGAATGAATTTAATAGGTTCATCGTATATTGGGTCTCTGTGGTTGTAAACTTCTTGATGATTTACGATTCGTCTAATGGAGCTCGCAGTTCTGTAATAAAAACTTTCACGATGTGCTTATGATGCGGCAATAATGAGATGTTTACTTAAAGTCGTACTTAAAAGTGTTCCCAAGGGAAACTTTAGTTACGGAGTGCTTTCTCTCGCTCTTGTCTATACTAATATTATAAAGAGAAATGTCTGTATGTTTGTAATGAATAAATTCAAAAACTACTGGATCGATTTCAATAATTCTTCCTCCATTAGAAAGCTACATTCACCCCGTAACAAAGGCTTTTACTTTTGATCCCGATATTCCCACGGGATCGGGACTTACGCGGGTGAAACCGCGGGACGCAGGTAGTGTTAAATATAAACGAAAATTTTAAGGGCTTATTTCTCATGTGACTATACAAAAAACCGATCAAATGTGAGTTGGACTCGCACACGAAGGGTTCCGTACCATTATCACAATTGGATACGGAACTCTAAAATAAACACTGGACCAAGCGATACCCGTGTACGCAACGACGACGCACGTTTGCAGTTGTGTTTATTACTGACGCCAGTTTATCACTAGATGGCGCAAATCTAAAAATTAATCGCGCTTAAGTTGCGATAGCGTTGAAAGAAAAACGATTGTTGTATGAGATAGGAGCCCTTATATATTTGTTTTAGTTTGTTTATTATGTATTTGTTGTTATAGCGGCTACAGAAATACATCATGAAATCATCTGAAGGCATATCTGTCATCGTATCTGTGAAAATTTTAACTGTCTAGCTATTACAGTTTATGATAGGTATACCTACAACCTAGTGACAGACAGACAGGCAGCGGAATATTAGTAATAGGGCGTTGGGTACGGAACCCTAAAATAGAGTTTAAATCCAAGATAAACCTAGTAAAATTTAATTATTAGCGTATCTTTTTCATGATTTCCCGTCCATTAACCGCGGGGTATAGGAAGGTAACTCCGAAAGACTCGTCGGAACGCAGTCATTGGCGCTCTCTCTTATCGCCTTCACACTCGATTTGCTGCCATGTCGGGTATAGCGTGCCATTATAATTTGTAATTTATGGCAAACGCACACAGTGCTAAGTAGGTTGACAGCTAATGATTTTTGGAACGAAGTTCCTTATCGCGCGTTGCGAAAGGGGGCTAGACGGAAAAAAATAAGACCAAAAGTTGTAACGACACTTTTTGCTATAGTTGTAAGCCGTGCGGCGTGCGCGTGTTTCTCTTTCTCTCTCTCTCTCTTTCAAGGAAAGCTTTGTTCCACCCGGTGTCCCTTGACATCTCTCAAGTTTTTTTTTATTTAGGTAGTTACATTTTTCCGGGTCTTTATTGCGTGTTATTATTATGTCCCCTCGCGACCACGACCATTGTAACATGGTTGAAACGTCGAGGTAAGAAAATAAATAATAATACGCGATAAAGACCCGGGAAAATGTAACTATGTTAACAAATCGTGTGAATTTAAAAAGTTTATTGATTATTCTTTTCTTAAAATTAAGAAACGAATGGATTTCTGATTTTCATTAAAGATCCCAG
The DNA here is from genome assembly GCA_958496205.1 of Idaea biselata. Taxonomy (NCBI): domain Eukaryota; kingdom Metazoa; phylum Arthropoda; class Insecta; order Lepidoptera; family Geometridae; genus Idaea; species Idaea biselata. The sequence goes on from OY292406.1 coordinate 14,473,457, forward strand.
TTGGCTAAGTTGTTTAATTCGGGTTCCGTACCCAAAGGGTGAAAACGGGACTTACTTATTAAGGTGCACGTTCCGAAACCACACTAAAATCATTGTCTTAAGTCGACATTTAAAAATAATCATGTAACTGCATACATTTCTCTCAGTGAATAAACGGATTTTTCATTTGAAGACTCCACTGTCCGTCTGTTTGTCTTTCACCAGGCTGTATCCTATGAACTGTGATAGCTAGACAGATGAAATTTCCACAGATAACGTATTTCTGTAACCGCCATAACAACAAATACAAAATAAGAACAGAACAAAACCGTATTTATTTAGGGCTCCCATTTACTCCCATACAACAAACGCGATTAACCGCTAAGAGGTCCTAAACCCAGTAAACTTACTTTTGCCCGGAAATCCCCTTCGCCGGGGATTTTTGGAATACCCCGGCTACAACCACTAGCGAAGCCAGTTTATTAATACCATGATTATAATAAAATAACCCTCAGGATAAAGACATAAAAACCATGGAAATGCACCCCATAGCACCCCATTAACCGCACGCGCGGCGATAGACAAAGATTATATTATCTGTGGACATTCGAGAGGACCTGCGTTTTATGGCCGCTGTCTGGAGGCGACAGAACATCATTTATTATAATTTGGACCCTTTCATCGAACATACACCTACCTATTCATATTATGAACTAGCGACCTGCCCCTGGGTTTGCACGAGGGGGTTAAATAAATAAGTTATACAGGACGCTGCACACAGCGCAATCTATCCCCAAATTAAGCTAAGCGACTAGGCTTGAACTATGGGTGGGAAGTGGAAACTAGTTAACGGATATTTAATATAAAACTTTTTCTTGTTAATAAGTTTGTTTTCTTTAAAGTAAGAGTTAAGTTAATTAAATATAGGTATACGGAAGATGCTTTGATTTAGATTTAAAAAAATGTAGTGTAGCTCCCACTTACCACGTTTTTCCCCTTAGGGGTAAACAGGAACTTCACTTTTATACATTTTTAAGGCTAATAAAATATTGAAGATTAATTATTAATTATTGTAGGTAGGTACTGTAACTTACCGAAATAAAATATTTAGGTACTTAGGTATAAAACGTAGTAAGTATCGATTCTTCTTCTGTTTTCGCGATGTTGTATTGAAATTAAAGACATTTTTCGGTTTGAATCGCTTGGTTTTTATTACTTTTAGCATTGTTACAACGCTCAACGTTTCGAGACCTTTCCAGGTCTCTTCTTCAGGATAGACTAAGATGTGTTTTTTTTTAATACATTAGAATGACAAATCACATCTTAGTCTATCCTGAAGAAGAGACCTGGAAAGGTCTCGAAACGTTGAGCGTTGTAACAATGCTAAAAGTAATAAAAACCACGCGATTCAAACCGAAAAATGTCTTTAATTTCAACGTAGTAAGTAATAAAAATAATGACCTAAATTATTATTAAAATCTGGTTTATTCATATTGTAAAAGAACTTGAATAAAATTTTTTAAATAAAATGGCGACCTTGTTTCCACTGAAAACGTTTATATTTGCATAAAAAATGAGATTTTACCTTTGTGACAGAATTTATAGACGAGGCTTAAATATAATAACATACCTTTCATTTTAAAATCTTTTGTTTTATAGTTTCAAAACGGTTCGTACTCGTAGATGGCGCTGTAATCCATGTTCAAGATATTTTCGCGAAAACTATGATAATTTGTATTTGTATGAAAAAACTATGTCATGTCATATCATAATATTATGTAGTAACAAAGCATAAAATTCATTTATTTCGCCATAATATTACATACTTAGTATTAATAAGCTAATTTATAAAGTGATTTGTCCTGACTGACTGACTGATGGATACGCTGATAGTAGAAGTCGGTGTGTGTAGAAGTGTCTTTTTAGACATCACTAGTCTTATCTTATCGGACAGACGGACAGACGGACTGACGTACAGACAGCGAAGTCTCAGTAATAGGGTCCCGTTTTTACCTTTAGGTACAGAACCCTAAAAATGAACAAAGAAAAACTTAACCTCATCGTTTTTCCCCTAAACCTTACTCAGCAAGTCAGCAAGTATTTAATTAACCACTGTATGTAAGATAGAATAGGTCTCATGATGTGACAGTTTTCATTCATAAAGTAAAACATCATTCAATCCTCTTAAACGAGAGAAGGTCGAAGAGATGATCGCACTGTATCAACTCACTAAGGGACAAAATGGCGCGGTTAATTTTGTGACTTTTTTTATTTTTTATCTGCTACAATATTTTTTTTTCTTTTTTGCTCTTGTCACGGTTACTGTCTGAAAGTAGAATTGAATTATTTTGCCAGCGATTGATTGAGGATAGTTACCTAAGTTTTTTGTCGATCACTTTTCGTCTCTGGAGTGTTGTTTGCGAGTCAACTAAAGTTCCTTGGTCGTTAGCCATTAAACGTAGTCGCCATTTTCTATTTCGAAAGTTTTTTTTTCTCTTTAGAGGCGTGGGTATCTGATGCGTGTGTGGTGATTATGTTAGAGCCAAAATGTAGGCACACTTTACTCGCCGCATTTTCTTTTACCGCAATATAAAAATGTTGTAGTAAATGGAAAACCATTAAGGGGAAATGGAGTGTAGTTTTGTGTAAATTGAAGGCCGCGAGAGGCGTCAATGATATTGAATTGCCGATTTATAAATAATGATGAAATTTAGGCCCGAAAATTAAAATGGCGTTAAACATCAGTCTCATTAATAAAAGTTGACTGAACTACTAATGCCTCTAATAGCCTTATTAATAAACGTGGAGTAAGGTCGGAGAAGGAATAACATGCTTTGTCTTTTTCCGTGACAAGAGCTTTCAAAGTTGACAGACAGAGACAAAACGTAGTCAACCTCCTCCAACTCCACTTTTATTAATAAAGCTATTTGTGTTTTTAACACGATGTTTTTCTAAGTGTTTCTAACATTCTGGCAATCCTACATTTTGGGAAAGGAAATTGTTCATTTTCCCAGGGGCTCCAGGCCCATATAGAAAATGCCCAAAAATAGACACGTGTCTGAACGGTAGTTATATCCTGTGAAAACTTTTAGTTTTTATTCACCCTGGATAATGAGAAATCTAACTATTCTAGGAAATTAGACCAGAAGTGACTTTTTTAAAAACAAAATTACGATGACCTAATGGAAAATAACCACAAAACACATAGACTTCCAACAACAATTTAATTTTAACAAACAAAACTTAAAATGAGACCTAACCAAACAAACCTAAAACGAATACACCTCTAACAATAACACGTGACAAGAATTATGACAACTACCTTAACTATTTTGACAATAATAAGAACAACAAGACCTCGCAACGATGTTCACTCGCCAAGAGCTGGAACAGGAAAGAGGGCGTCGCCGGTCAGGCGTCGCCTTTTATACTTTTCCCCCTCTCTTCTGTTCTCATCTCCTACACGGCCTCTCCTGACAGGAGACCGTCCTCGGACTCCTTCTTCTAACTCTGGAGATCAGTCTCTAGAGTTGGCATTGAATTTCCCGAATCTTCATCGCTCGACGAAGTGATTGACGGCGCAGCAGGAACCTCGACGCATCTCTGCGTCCCTGACGTGCTGGGTTGTGGTTCGCCTGCGTCACCAGGCGTCTCAATTTCAGGCTGACTGGCGCTGGGAGTAGCGGACTCCTCAATTGCATCTTCTGCATCTGTACAGAAGAAAATACACAACACAACAGCATGTCCAACAAAATAAAGCACAAACTAGGAAACCTAGGTGTCGATTTCAAAAAATAATAATAATTCGACACATCTGTAAGCTAAGCGCACCTGGCATAGCCCTAAGCACAGCGGATATGAAACAAATAAATATCTGTACCAACCACCTGGGGCAGGACCCGTCGGGGGAGTGCCCCTCACGGCTCGCTAGAGATCTACGTGAGACATAACTTTGCGTGTGTTAATCAGTACCCATAAAAACATGTTTCAACCCAAAATATCATAAAAACGATGACAATGTTATCCACACAAACATATGTCACACACCACGACTCGTCAGACGCCAACCCGTGACGTGACCCTGCGTGTACCACCGCTCAAGGACCACCACTGTCTGAGCGACTCCAAGACAGTGTCCGAGCAACACATAAACACCAACTAAAAACACAAAACCACCCAAGGTAGGTCCCATATACTAGGATCGAAATGCTCGAGCGACTCCAAAGCACCATCCAATAACATGAAACCATACCTCACTTGATCCGTCAGCTAGGGTACCACACCTGACTACCCTAACTGCAAGACAAAACTCCCCTTTACGAGTTCACCCAACGAGAGAACACTTAACACAGGTACAGAAAGGGACAATTCATTTTTAAAATTTAAACTTTAAACTTCACTTTACTTAGGCAAAAGATATAATCCTTAAGTAATAAAATTGCTTACCATTGAAAAAATCAGCACACACATCGGGAGTCCACTCTCCTTGCCACGGAATCATGTATTCCGCAGCCGCCTGCGTCGACTTCCCATACGAGCCGGCCAGGAGCTGAAGTTCATAGCGGCCGTGTGGAAGGACCTTCACCACACGATACGGCCCTCGCATGCAGGAGTCCAGCTTCCCAGTCGCTTGTGCCTGTTTTCTAACAAAAACTAAGGAATTGAGTTCAAAGACACGAGGCGCCTTGCGTCCTCTATTGACGTAGGTATCCTGGGACTCCTGATTTGCGCGGAGACGCTCAGACGTCCTCTGGCGACGCATCTCGCGAACAGCTTCCCTGTTAGGGCTGGAACCGTCAACGGCTACGTCGCGTACCAGGCTTCGAATAAGTGGTGTTGCTGCATCAATGCCTACCAGTAGGTTTAAAGCTAAATGTTGCGTGGTTCTGTGCTTGGTAATATTGAGAACCAATTGCAGCTTCCACATGACAGCCGGCCACCTTTGTACGCGATGATTACACTCGATGCGCACCATGTTAAGTACGGTACGGCAGTAGCGCTCGGCTTGCCCGTTAGATTGGTGCATCTCGGGTGTTATCAGATGCGTATCACAGCCCATATCCTTGACCCAATTAAGAAAGTCAGCGCTTTGGAACATTCGACCCCTATCAGCTACAATTAGTTTAGGTGTTCCAAATAGTGAAATGACATTAGTAAAATGGCGCTTTAACTCGTCAGTGTCCTGACGATACATTGGGTACAACAAACAAAACTTGGAAAACGCATCGATTACGATGAGAATATAACGATAGCCATCAGCTTCGGGGAGAGGTCCTAGAGCATCCATGTGGAGTGTCTCAAAAGGTGCATCTGGCTTTTCCCAGGAGTGGATAGGCTGGAGAGGGGCACGAGGGGCTTTCTTATGAGAAATGCACACCAAACAATGTGTTACATACTTTAGCACGAAATTTCTTAACCCCGGGAACCAGAAGTGTTTTATAATGAGGTCAACGGTCTTATCTACCCCTGGATGGTCATGTTCATCATGAAAAATACGCAGAAGGCTAAGTCTATGACCTTTCGGTATAAAACATAACAGCTTTGGATTGTCACCAGTAGGTGTATACTTAAAGTACAAGATATCATTCTTAACTACATAACGAGAAGAATCTAATTGTCCATCCGACAGACTTTGCATGAGAGACCTAGTCTCCTCATCAGAAGCCTGAGCAATCTGGGCCCAGTTCAGAGGTTTCTGAACTGTTACCACATTGACAGGATTCCGACTAAGATAGTCGGCATGGGACAAAAGGGTACCTTTACGGTAATCCAAACCAAAATCGAAATCTTGAAGGTATACCCACCACCGAGCCACCCTAGGCAACAAATCTTTCTTACGCTGAGTAAGTTTTAATGCGTTGCAGTCGGTCACTACGGTGAAGCGTACCCCCACAAGATAATGCCTAAAATATTGAAGGGCCTTAACAACGGCAAGCGTCTCTAGCTCGTATGAGTGGTATCTACTCTCAGCCCCCTGAGTAAGTCTGCTAAAGTAAGATACCACTCGCTTGCGGCTACCCTCATGTTCTTGCATCAGAACAGCTCCATAACCAATAGAGCTCGCATCTGTGTGGACCTCTATTGGCAACGAAGGGTCGTAAATAGCCAGTACCGGCTCGCTCGTAAGACATTCGATAATGTACTTTCGGGCGGCCTGTTGTTCTACACCCCAGTTAAAATTAACTCCCTTTTTAGTCAAAGCCGCGATACAAGCAGTCCTCTGGGCAAAGTCAGCTATGTAACGTCTAAAATAGCTGGCTAAGCCCATAAACTGACGAACCTGCTTGACATTTCGTGGTTCAGCTGAGTCAATCAAGGCTTTCACCTTCTCATGACTCGGCCTAACCTGATTCTCACTAATCGTTCGTCCTAGGTATTCGAACTCAGTCGCTAGAAATGAACACTTCTTCAAGTTGATTGAAAAACCGGCTTTAGTCAACGTGTCCAGGACATTACGAAGTAAAATAAGGCCAAGATCCACGGTTTTACTTAAAATCAAAATATCGTCAATGTAGACAAGAATATCGCCAGATTCAATAAACTCGCGAAGTGTTTTGACGATGATTCGTTGGTAAACGACTGGAGCATCTGCCAAACCGTAGGGCATTTTCAAATATTGATAATGGCCCTCAGGCGTGACAAATCCCGTAAGCGGTACTGATTCCTTATCCAATAAAATCTGATGGAATCCAGTAGCCATGTCGAGGCTACTGAAGTACCTATTGTGTCCTAACCGGTCTATATGATCATCTATACGCGGCAATGGAAACCTATCTTTAATCGTAACTTCGTTAAGCTTCCGAAAATCCACACACATTCTATCCGACCCGTCTTTCTTTTTGACGAGAAGGATAGGGCTCGCATACTCAGATTCTGACTCCTCAATTATGCCCTTATCCAAAAGATCTTTAATAATTTCACGAACACGAAGTGTTTCGGCATGAGAAAGACGGTATGGGCGATAATTGACAGGAATGTCAGAATTGAGCTTAATTGACATACACCCTGTATTTACTGTTGAGGTAGCGGTACCCGAAATAAAATATTGAGAAAATTCGTTAATAATCTGTAGAAGTTTTTCTAATTGATCGTCAATAAGAGGCGTGTTGATTGGAATTGAAGCCTCAGATTGAATTGTCATCACTCTTTCTAATCTACTATCATCCCTCGTAAGTAACTGATAATCCTTAGTACGAACATACCTTACTCCGTCTCTATTTAAAACATCGGTACCTACTATAATCGGAACGTTCATAAACATGGACGACACAACAAACAAATCTACTTCGAGAGTTAATCCGTCAAACTCAATTTGCAATGTAACATACGACGTGCTCTCTACTTCTTGACTACCTAACCCCTTTAAAATTCGAAACGCGGGTTTACAAGAACATTTAAAATGAATTAGCAAAGATGACGAAATTAAGGAGATAGTGGAACCGCTATCAATCAAGATATCGACTGGTACATCCTGAATAACCGCTACTACAACGTCACTATTTGTAGAAGTTACCAAAATATTGCAAAGATTAACAGTGTCTTTGTTTGCCGCTTCCGATCTTTGTTTGGCAAAACAAGTTTCTATTTTGTGACCCGGTTTCTTACAAAACGCACACGGTTCGGGTCTCGTTGGTACAAAATCGGGCTTGGAAGCCGTAGAATTTGATATGGCAGACGAACTACTTGATCCCTGTTCGATCCTAGGTCGTTTTGTACACGAAGATTGTCTATGGCCTAACTTGCCGCAAGAAAAACAAACCAAGTCACTACTACCTCGTTTTCGTAAGAAATCAGAAGTTTGTTTAGTTTTGAAGCTATTAGACGATACCGGGCGCGACCCAATGGTCTTTGAAGTACTAATCGGTTTGACATAAATGGAAAAGAATTCTACCAAATCATTTGGCAACAACTTGGCATTAGTTGCTGACGCTCGAATGTTAGGATCGGTAATACCGCGTATAATTATTGCCGAAATCAATTCGTCACTTAATCCTCGCACTATACGTAAACGTAACAAGCTACGACGCGCAAAATCTGCGTACGTAGGGTACTTATCAGAATTCGTATTGATAACGTCTGCTAGAATATTCGCGATGTCAGGTTTCTTTGGACATAACGGCCTGAATTCTTTCTTAAAGTTGCTCCACGTACGATCACTCGATACCCACTCGTTAAGCCACGATCGTGCATCACCTTTCAGACAATTTCCTATACGCGAAAGACACTCGTAGTCACTCCAGTTGTTAAGCGATTTAGCCCGATCTACTTCGGCACACCAATCGTCGATGTTATGTAAGTTCGGATCAAAATTGGAAATGTAAAAATGTTGGTTCGACCTACCCGCATAATTAATCGAACGAATGGCGTCAACAATACGATCGGTAACCGTGGTATGATTCGACGTCGACTGTACGTCTAACTTGCTAGATACGGGTTCAGAATGTCGTGGTTGCGTTCTAGACCGCGTACGTCTACGTAGAATACGCTCACGAACAGAAGATCGACTTCGCGATCGCAACACTGTACGCCTACTAGGGGATATTAAAGTACGCGTACGCCTCGACGGCGATGATCGACCCGCATTACCATGTTCCATGTGATTTGAACTTAATGCACTATGTCTTAAGGACGACCCTGCCCGTTCACGTTGTGAAGGCGACATGTCGCGACTCGTGTTTTCCGGCACTAGCATATCACTATTACGTACCGTTTGGCCCTTAGAATGCGCCACTTGATCATTTGAACGCACCGAAGATTTTTCTTCTAACGCCCTAAGACGAGCTATCATTGCTCTCATCTCAAGCCTTAATTGAATATTCTCGTCACCAGATCGCTCGCGATACCTACTGTCGCGTCGATCGCGACTATCACGGCGGTCACGATAACGACTTCGACTGTCACGGCGACCCTCACTACGATTACTACGCTCGTGATCAGACATTTTCACGAAAAAACAAAACAAATGCAACTGTTCTGCAACAAAAACCCACAAAACAAACAAAATTCGAAAAAGGAAAAAAATAACCGCCTCAATTCAAACACGTAGATAACGCCACAAAAATACCTTCAACTAAAACCACGAAGAGAACAAACAAATTTGAAAAATAACCGCCTTAAATCAAGCACGTAACGGCACTTAACTATTTACAACGACAAAATCACCACACTTATCAAAATCGAACGAAAAACTGCTGTACAGCCAAATTGAAAGAACAGCACCGTCTACAAAAACTAAACAAAAATAATCAAAAACTAAACCACTGCACAACACTGAAACAAAGGAAGTGGGCTAACAGGAACTATCCCACTTCTGATCTAGGAAATTAGACCAGAAGTGACTTTTTTAAAAACAAAATTACGATGACCTAATGGAAAATAACCACAAAACACATAGACTTCCAACAACAATTTAATTTTAACAAACAAAACTTAAAATGAGACCTAACCAAACAAACCTAAAACGAATACACCTCTAACAATAACACGTGACAAGAATTATGACAACTACCTTAACTATTTTGACAATAATAAGAACAACAAGACCTCGCAACGATGTTCACTCGCCAAGAGCTGGAACAGGAAAGAGGGCGTCGCCGGTCAGGCGTCGCCTTTTATACTTTTCCCCCTCTCTTCTGTTCTCATCTCCTACACTATTTATATTGCTGAAATCGAACCAAAGAGTTCGGGTAAGCAGGTTTATCAAAAATATTTCCATAAATCTATCATTTAAACAAATCGGGTTGAAATTTAACAGAAGTGCGAAACGTTTAGTGCAAATATTTCATAAGTAGGTAGGTACTAGGTACCTAGGTAAAAACCTCTTCCTCAGTGACTCAGTGACTTCCTCTTCAGTAAAAAAAAAATTTCAATCTTGAACGAAAGCAAATTGAAGTTTCTGGCCGCTACAGCTATCAAATGGCGGGTGCGCTATTTCGATTTTTATAGGAGTCGCATGTAAAATGTACCTACCTGCTGCGCGAACTTTCCCGTTCCACGTCAAAATTTTCCAACTTGTTTGCCGGTCACTTTACCTGGTTTAAAAATAATTGTACTTTCTTCAGTAGGTACACCTACGAAATTAAAGTAGGTACACCCGCCATTTATTGACATCAAGATAGCACAGTGTTACAGTGACCGGCAGTAAAGTGGAAAAATTTTGTCCTGGGAGGGGAAAGTTCCCGCAGTACATTTCTGTGAAAAATCGACTTCTGCGCATCTGCCATTTTTTTCAACTAATCTGTCGCCCACCTGTACGTAGTAGTTAGCGCCTCGGCGCTTCTTACAGTTGCCCAGCTTTCATACGAGCGAGATAGGTCATTCATGTAACTTGTAGAAATTGTAGGAAATTTGACACATGACAAGTCAAAGCCCTTTTTCAGATACTAATTACTTCTATCTAACTATGCTAATATTTCTACTTATTTTCCTCAAAAACCTAACCCTTTTTGTGTCGCCAGGCTAGTTTGTCACTCATTTTGCTCAATTTCTGTACAAAACTGTTCCAAAACAAACCTTTTAGTCTAATTAAAGGATTGTGAAGCCTCTGTCGAGCTCTACTCAGCAAATAGTTCGTTATGACGGTATTGAGTTTTGGCGCGAATGAGAAAAAAATGGCGACTTTGTTCCTTGTTTCATGAAAATAAAACTCTTGATGAGACATGGCAAGATAACATCACAACTAAAACGTCTAACCTCGCCTCAGCATCTAAAACGGTTCAGCAATTGTTGGTAATTTTGTTAGAAACTACTAAAAAACAAAAGCTTAAGCAGAACTGCAATACTTTACAAAATAAATCGAGACTTTAATAATAAGATACATAGGTAATAATTTTAATCCAGTTCTTTCCTGATAACTGCTGTTGTAGCGCTGATTTACCTCATACATAGGTATTTACATAACTTAGAAACAAAAATAATAAAATGGCGCTATACAGGTAGGTATATATAGGTAGGTACTAGCTACTACTTAAGCAGTTGTGTATTTAATATATTTGGCAACATAACAGTGATAGTGTGGTTATAATATAATCTAGTTCTGGATACCCATTATTGGCTTTCCTATTTCTATTGTATTATTAGTATGTATTGATAGCTGTTGGTTTCCCTAAAATGTAAAAATAAAAAATAAAATAAATAAATAATATCGAAGTTCCAAAACAAGCTCCAAGTTTCAAGCTTGCCGTAGCGCTATAGCACCTTATATCGCCTTAGGATGTAGGTAAATAAGCTCTCATCGAATTTCCTATTTCTATTGTATTATTAGTATGCATTGATAGCTGTTGGTTTCCCTAAAATGTAAAAATAAAAAATAAAATAAATAAATAATATCGAAGTTCCAAAACAAGCTCCAAGTTTCAAGCTTGCCGTAGCGCTATAGCACCTTATATCGCCTTAGGATGTAGGTAAATAAGCTCTCATCGAATTTCCTATTTCTATTGTATTATTAGTATGCATTGATAGCTGTTGGTTTCCCTAAAATGTAAAAATAAAAAATAAAATAAATAAATAATATCGAAGTTCCAAAACAAGCTCCAAGTTTCAAGCTTGCCGTAGCGCCATAGCACCTTATATCACCTTAGGATGTAGGTAAATAAGCTCTCATCGAAATATTTGTTTTCTTTCCATTACATTACCAAGTTTAAAACAAAGATGATTTCCGCGATAACTTTGGCAACACAGCAGAGATAGAGTGGTTATAAAATCGAAGTTATAAACCTGTAAAAGTTTGCCGTAGCGCTATAGCAACTTATATCGCCTTAGGATGGAGGTAAATAAGCTCTAATCGAAATATTTGTTTTCTTTTCATTACATTACCAAGTTTAAAACAAAGATGATTACCGCGATCTTTGGCAACACAGCAGCGATAGTGTGGTCGAAGTTATAAACCTGTAAAAGCTTGCCGTAGCGCTATAGCACCCTATATCGCCTTACTTAGGACGTAAATAAGCTCTCATTAACGGCCAAATATTTATTAACTTTTCATTTACACTACCTACACTAATATTATAAAGAGGAAATATTTGTAGTTTTGTGTGTGTCTGTTTGTTTGTTATTTTCAAATAAATTATAGCCTATGTTACTCCCTGATAATGTAGCTTTCTATTAGTGAAATAATTTTTGGAATCGGTCCAGTGGTTCCGGAGATTACCCCCAATATACATACATACATACATGTTACCAACGTTACCTCTTTATAATATTAGTACTTATATACATAATTTATAATATAATATAATAATATAGATTATAGATTATTATGGATAGATTATATTAGTATAGATAGATGAATAAAATCAAAAACTACTGAACCGATTTCAAAAATTCTTTCACCATTAGAAAGCTACATTCACCCTGAGTAACATAGACTACTCAACATGTTTTAATCCCGATATTCTTACGGGAACGGGACTTAATAGATATATTCCAAGTATTTACAACATAGGTGATTTCCGCGTCTCTCTGCATGTTGATCCAGTTCTCCTAAACCGATTTTGATGCGATTTTCTTCGTCAATTTGAGAATGACTTCTTGAAAGTTTATTTTGTATCATACATGCATACACATAAAATGTTTGCCGTGAACAAATTTAAATAGAAATAAAAAAAACAAATATTGCACGACGTTACACACAGCTCAATCTAGGCGCAAACTAAGCACTAGGCTCGTATCATGGGTACTATACAAAGGATATGTATGTATGTATGTAGCTGGGTAGGTAGGTACTACGTTTTATACTTTTTTATTTGTAAATACATACAAATTAAGAAACATAGAAAACACCTAGACCAGAAACAAAAAAATATTTTTAAGCATAAATACTTGCACCCGGCTGGAATCGAACCCGCAACCTTCTGCATTACAGTCGGGCCACGGAGGCCCATTTTAAAGTTTTGCGCAATGTTCTAAGAATGTAGGCATTTATAATTTTAAATGTCAGGGTAGGTACATTAAGGAGGGAAAAGTGGGCGAGACCTAAATATACACCACCTTTGACCTTTAGATCAGGGGTTCCCTAACTGGGGGGCGCGCCCCCCAGGGGGGGCGCAGACATATTTCAAGGGCGGCGCGGGCCACCTGTACAGTTAATACCTGCGATCGCTGAGAGAATGCATTCCAGACGGCTCGATACGACCAATGAAATTATTTGAAATTGACGCCTGTGAAGAACATAATATTGTTTCCTCAGTCGGCCAATATCAGCCTCTAGGCTGGCAGTGACCAAATACCTTTTGTATGAATGAAAAAAATTAATGAGCAGTAAAAATCCTTATTTTGAACAGTTTTTTTTATCTTGACCTGACAATCTGGACTGGAGGACGGAGGGGCGCGGATTTTTTTTATGGTCGAAAGGGGGGCGCGACTCAAATAAGTTAGGGAACCCCTGGTCTAGATTGTTCTTTAAAAAGGTATTATAAGGGTAACAACAAGCCACTGCTTGTTACCACCCATCGGCCTCATATAAGTACCACTTATACGGTGCTGCTTTCCAATCTATTCTAAAAAAAGTGGCTGTGACATATGGACGGACGGACAGACAGACAGATAGACATGAAGAATTTATAAGGGTTCCGTTTTTTGCCATTTGGCTACGGAACCCTAAAAAGGAAGCAAGAGAGTATTCGTTTACTTTGTCTGTTAGTTTGTTTGTTATTTATTACTTCCCGCAAAAATTACTAAAGCGGAGTCATGTTGCGGGTTCGATTCCGCCGGGTGAAACTATTTACCTATGCTTAAAACTAATATTTGTTTCTGGTCTGGGTGTCTTCTATGTAAATATACCTAGGTATATCGATTTACAAAAAAAAAGTATAATACAATGAGTTGTCTAGTACCCTTAGAGTACAAGCCTAGTGCTCAGTTTGGGGCTAGATTGCGCTGTGTGTACAGTCATGTAAAATATTTATTTATTATTTATTAACGTTTCAAAGAAATCATCTATCTATCACCTTCCAATCCAAGTGATGTTCCCTGTTGCATTTCTTTCGGGATGTAACAGGGAACATGTTCCATGTTGCATCCCGGGAATCCGCCTAGGGTTCGCTTAAACACAGTAGGTAATTAAGTTTTATCTATACTTCTATACTAATATTATAAAAAGGAAAGATTTGTATTTTTGTGTGTACCTACTTAAGTGTGTGTCTATATGTTAGTAATGAATAAACTCAAAGACTTCTGTGCCGATTTAAAAAATTCTTTCAGCGTTAGAACGCTCACATTCACCCTGAGTAACATAGGGTATTTTGATCCCGATATTCCCACGTGATCGGGACTTACGCGGGACTCTGCTAGATTATAAATCATCTATCCATCTTCTTCCGATCCGAGCGATGTTTCCTGTTGCCCAGGGTCCGCTTAAACACAGTACTTAGGTAAGTTTTATTATTGCAAATAAATTTGGCAGTGTTTTCTTAGGGCCGCGGCCGCCTGCCTTACACGGGACGAACTCGTTTACCCGCCACAGCGCGGGGAGAAGTCCAGGTTCGCTAGTCTCTCCTAGTGAGTCCTAGTTCCCCAAGTCGCCTTTTACGACACCCGCGGGAAGAGATAGGGTAGCCTTGTTCCATGCCGGGGCTACAGAGCAATTCATCTAACTAATCTAAATAGCTACTACTTATCTAAACTATTAATAGAAATAACAGAAATTATTTAAATTAAAAATGGGAGGGAGTGGAGTTTCCTACTGAGTGGTACTAAAATTAATTTAACCTAAGTTCAGAATCAAAACTTAGGATAGATGAATTTTATTACCCACCTAAGTACCTACATGTCCTTTAAAAAGGACACCCCGAATTTAATCCACGATACGCGCGGCTAAAACCAAGAGACATAGCTAGCTATAACTTGCAAATATCGTTAAAATAAACAACATTTCTATTGATTGAAATATCAACGAGTTCCCACAACTGAATCAGGACCTTAACCCGATGATGTAAGATTGAAAATCCTTCGTTGTACGAAACCAACCCCTGGAGGAAATGGCTGACGAGATGCAGCGAAGATGGCGGGCGCATGCGCGCTCCATCGCTCAATACATGCACCCTCTTTACTACCGCTAATAAAATCTATCTGTGATCACTAACACAATAAAACACTAAACCACGCACTTTTACTTCAAAGAAAATTATCGTCAGACACGTTCGGAACCTGTGAACAGAAAGCATTAGATCACCACAACCAGACACATCAAATTTCAAACCGGGGACGCGTTCGGTATCTGCGAACAGAAAAACTTTGAAACACAAAAAAGCAGTCACTATAAATTCGTTCTTGGTGTAAATCTTCTCTTCTTCTCGGTGATGATGTGAGCGTGTTCCCAGCCGAGTTGTCATGACGCAGCAGTAGCAGTGTAACTTACTGCTGTGACAGGACAATATGGCCAGGAGACGCGGCGGCGGTCGCTCGGCGTGTGAGGCCGCATGGCTCATACCGGCGCGCCCGGACGCCGCGCGCCTGCGCTCTCGGCTCCCGAACACACCCTCAATGAAACTCGATCGATTTTTGAACGAAAAATATTACATTTTATGCACTGTATTCGGAGAAGAGGCATTTAGGTTAAAGGTCAATGAACTTGGTGGTTTTTGGACCCCAAATTTTTACCAAAAAGCATTTGTGAAGCTATCAGGACGCTAGGCTCTAAATAACTCTTCCTGAGTCTCCTAAAGAGCCTAATTCCTAACCCTTGCACGAAAACGAAAACGAAATGTACTAAAAATAAAAACCTTAGATCATAGCTAGGTACTTATCTAAGGATTTTATTCTCGCATAATATTATTATATTGAAAGGGGTTGAGTTTTTTTTTTGGATTCAGTAACACAACTGGTCCCAAGTGGGCCGAAAATAGCTCGAGCGAGATCCAGATTTAGAAGTATCTACTTATTTCCTTCAGATTTCGCAATTTTAAACTTATCAACCGATTAATTTTGTAGGTTCCGAAACCACCTTTTTGCGTTTTTAGGGTTCCGTACCCTTAGGATACGAGTGGAGTCTTAGTAAAAGTGTCTCGCTGTTCCGTGTCTGTCAGTATCGTGTGAACCATGATAGCTAGACAGTTGAAAATTTCACAGATGTTGTGTTTATGTTGCATTTAGGACAGCGTAGTCATAGGCAGTAATAGGATTCCTTTTTTATTTTACCCTTTTAGTACGGAACCCTAATAACAAACTCTCGTTGACTCAACTGGAGTTTAGAAAATACTTTGTTCTCTGCCTAAAATAACAAATTAATATTGCAAGAACCAACTAAGCAACTAGGCTTGTACTATTGGTTCTAGACATCGGATTACAGATACGGGTATATAATACTTTTTAAGGTTCCGTACCCAAAGGTTAAAAACGGGACCCTATTACTGAGACTTTGCTGTCTGTCCGTCTGTCACTATCTCATAAACCGTAATAGCTAGACGGTTGTAATTTCCACAGATGATGTATTTCCGTTGCCGCTGTAACAACAAATACTTACAACAAAATAAAACGAATATTCAAGGGGGGCTCTCATTCAATAAACCTCATAAACGTGATTTTTGACATAAAACGCAACGATACCGCGATGTATTTTTGGTACTAGCGCCATCTAGTGATAGATTGGCCGCAGGGGTAAAATTTCAACGAACACGAGAGTTCACAGATTGGATGGTCCAGTATTAATTTGTTATTCAGTAGGTAGTAGGTAGGTACAATCTATATCTATACTAAATATTATAAAGAGGAAAGATACTAATATTATGAATAAACTCAAAAACTACTGGACCGATTTCAAAAAGTGTTGCATCATTATTAGAAAGCTACCTACATTCACCCTGAGTAACATAGGCTACTTTTGATCCCGATATTCCCACGGGATCGAGACTTACGCAGGTGAAACCGCAGGACGCAGCTAGTAGAATAAAATACTTACACTAAAAACCAGAAACAAATATTTATGATTTTTTTAGACATGGGTCTAGATAACGTAACAATTTTTTTTTTTAATAAAAAATATTATCACTAATAATTTTTATTAAATTACCTTGACGTTTCGGCAAACGGGTCACACCGGCCGTGGTCCCGAGAAGGCTAACGCGATGTGTCTGATAAAAATGATTGACGGAAATCGTGTACCTAAGTTTAAAAAGTGTGACATATTTTATGACAAACATGCCTAAGTTGTAATAGATGAAGCAATACTTGCGAAAATAGAACATATGAGTCACCGATGCCGGAAGACTAATTGGTTCAAGTCGTGCTCCCGGATTGAATAAGATGCGGGTTCGAGCCCTGCGTCTATCGTGCGTTGTGTTTTTGCAGAAGTATTGTTTCTTTTATTTCTTTAAATATTTTATGGTTAGACACTTGTCCTCGGCGGGAATAGAACCGGGAACGTCCCGATGGCCGTATGGCCCGACGCGCCACAGAGGCCTTCAAACTAGAGTCCGACCGAAACTGGTTTTCCGGCTGAAACCGAAACCCACGTGAGTTTCGGTTTCGGTTTCAGCCGGAAAACCAGTCAAGTATAAAATTCCTTAAAATACTGAAATTTGGTGATTTTACCCATTATTCTGCATTAATTATGACATGAAATGGAAATTCAGTACGTAAGTAATACTTAATCATGTTTAATTTAATTTATAATTTTTTTTTTTTTTTGATCTCATAGCAACATTTTTATCAGTTATGGCCGAAACCGAAAATTGCCGCCGAAACTTGATGTTTGGCCGAAACCGAAACCGAACTTTCGGTCGGGCACTACTTCAAACGTTAAATTAAAACCAAACATTAAAAGCTAACAACAATTAAAATTTAAAAGCGACAAATACCAGAATAAATCACAGAAAGGTAACAAAAGAGAAATATTTTGCGTTTAAAAATTATTTCCTAAAAGCTATGCGAAATACTTTTGCACTGAAACATTCTGAAATGAAATTCCGACGACAATATTTTTAATTGAAACACCGAGTGTCGTCGTAATGGCGCTAAAATCGAAATGATTTGTGTCATTTTGTGTTTTTTTTTTCTAAGTGTTTTAACACGATATTTTCCTAGGTGTTTTTCAACAATTTGAGATTCAACATTTTAGAAATCGCTCCGTATCAGAAGGTCTATCAAGGAAAATGACGTAGTTTGCAGAACGACGGCATATTAAAACGTCTATATGGTGGCAATGTCTTGAGTGGCAAAACGACTTACTAGTAAAACGTCTAAAATGTGAAATTGTCAACGATATAAAACGTCAAGGATACTCAATAACAAAAACAGAAAATAATTTTAAATATTTATTAACAAAAAAACATTTTTTTCAATTTTACCGCGGCAGTCCCCGAGTGCCACATTTTTTTTTCTTGTTTTTTTTTCTTGGACCGAAAGTTATATTTTTTTACGAGTAAGTCCCGATCCCGTATTTCCTCAAATAATCAGTCATCCAAACTGCAGGAAATACTAAAAAAGAAAACAAGATACATACTACTGAGATCTATTTTAATTAATTGTAATATTGCACTTGAGTTTGGAAATTACTCTAAGACTCGATAAAACTCATATAGCCTTATTAATAAACGTGGAGTAGTGAGAAAATGCTTTGACTTTTTCCGTGACAAGAACTTTCAAAGTTGACAGACAGAAACAAAAAGTGGTTAAATTATTCTGACCTTATTCTACGCTTATTAATAAGGCTAATACAGTTTTTTAGCTTCTTGACGGATACACCAAAACAAATAGAAAGGCTCCACATTTATAATTATTAGAGAAGAATAGAAACTAGTGCAAGGGGTTTCGGTTCCATTCAGCCGTGCACAGGTAAAATAACGATTACCTAGGTAATTGTTATTTACAAAGTTAAAGAAGTCATCCATCACGCATCACTGGACACAGTAAAAGTAACCATTCAAATCTGTTTGTGAAACTTTTAAGGCGTGAAACAGATCTGAAACTTTATATCGGTTTTAAAGTGACATGATGGATAGATGGATTAATGAGTTAAAGTATTAATACAAAACAATAAAAAACACATAGGTAAGTACCTAAGTACATAATAAATTGAAATGAGACGCAGAAAAATAGGTGGAGAACATGGTTATTTGCAGTACAAATATTTTAATAAAAAAGTTAAATTAAAAATTTAAAAAACCCCCGACTTAAAAAATCTTCAAAGTTAAAACAAAACTAAACTTTAAAAAAGGCAAAAATAATAACCCGAAAACAAATTTCATGTCTCTGAGTAGGTATGTGGTACCTTACGTTCCCGCGTCGGGGGACGCGGTACTATAAGCACGGGTAGGTTACCATCAACTTCTGTGTCACATTCCCCAATTATTATTTTTGCCTTTTTTAAAGTTTAGTTTTGTTTTAACTTTGAAGATTTTTTAAGTCGGGGGTTTTTTAAATTTTTAATTTAACTTTTTTATTTCACCCTTTTTGTAAAAGCGATTTTGATGAAACATGCTTATTGTTGTCACAAAAGTCACGCCCTTTTATTTGATACCCCACTCGGGTATATTTGAAAACATTCGGTTTTTATTTCCGAGTTTGACCCTACATAAACTTTGAACGGCTGAACCGATTTTAATGAAACTTACATATTGTTGTCACAACAGTCATGCTCTTTTATTTGATACCCCACTCGGGTATATTTGAAAACATTCGGTTTTTATTTCCGAGTTTGACCCTACATATACTTTGAACGGCTGAACCGATTTTAATGAAACATGCTTATTGTTGTCACAAAAGTCACGTCCTTTTATTTGATACCCCACTCGGGTATATTTGAAAACATTCGGTTTTTATTTCCGAGTTTGACCCTACATATACTTTGAACGGCTGAACCGATTTTAATGAAACTTGCATATTGTTGTCACAACAGTCATGCTCTTTTATTTGATACCCCATTCGGTTTTTATTTCCGAGCTTCAACCAACATATATTATGAACGGCTAAACCGATTTCGATCAAACATAGCTAAGAACACTCGCGCAAAAGACACCTATTAAACAAAAAAAACTACATTCAAATCGGTTCATCCGTTCGTGAGCTACGATGCCACTAGGGCATGCAATATCGGAAGGTTTTCAATCTCGAGATGATATCGATATTAAGAGCTCAATCCCGGGATCCCGGGATTGATACTGGGATTTTAGATATCGTTAAAAAGGCGAATTTAATACAATAAAAATATGTAAAACCTAAAATATTTAATTTAATTTAGACTCTAGTGGTTTCATTACGTAAATAAGTTACCCCGAGGGCCGTCCATCCCATGATTTTGGAAATATGGCGGGCAATTAGCCTAAACCCGAAAGTATCTAAACTTTTGCGCCAAATTCTAGGCGCACCACTAAAATGATTTTAGCAGTAAAATTTTGCATGCGAGCTTGTATAAAAAATACTTGTCTTAAAAATTGCAATGAATCACGGTACTTTTATTGTTTTAAACATTTTACCAATTCTCTACGCTTCTAAATCTAAATCTCAGGGGTAGACTAATTTGGGTTTAATTTTAATAGTTCTATTCAATCATTCCATGAGGCAAAATATAGCTAAAAACCTTAATATGAACCCAAATAGTAAATTGGTTAAATCTCGATATCGGATTACTCAATCCCGGGATTATAATATCGAACTTTTTCGTCCGAGATCCCGGGATTACGATATCCCGGGATCCCGGGATTCATGCCCTAGATGCCACAGACAGATACACAGACAGACAGACAGACAGACAGACAGACAGACAGACACACAGACACGTCAAACTTATAACACCCCTCTTTTTCCGTCGGGGGTTAAAAATGGCGGTCAAAAGATCGGTGTTGGTCTAATATAATGGTAGATACCCCGACTTTCCGACTTCGATGGGTTCGAATCCCGGTCGACAGCGTCCCTATCGGCCGAATACAGAAACCCCACTTAAAATTTGAGGCGTACTTAAATAATTGAGCAGCTTCTAAATTTAAAAATTGTATGTGAATTTTCGAATTTCAGAGGCGCTTAGTTGTTTAAGTAGAACTCAAATTTTGAGTTGCATTTCTGTATTCGGCCGTAATTGTCTTTTTGTTTAAAAAATTTAAGGCCTCGTAGTAAGTCAGAACTCATGTTTCTAGGATGAATTACTACAAAAGTTATTAGAAACGAAAGTTTTTAAAGTCGAGGATACTTACTAAGTCTGTTATGACGTGAAAACACGATTCCTGAAAATTTTCTCGATAGAAAAAAATCCCAAACTTCCCTCTAAATTTTATAAATAAATCGTTTTTGTCAGTCAATATTTAACTAATAAAACTTTGTAGATGAACTGATCTTAGTTCAATCCAGGGCTTTGTTGATTTGAAATTAAAAATTAATGTTTTATTATCGTGTAATTACCAATTGTTTGATATTACGCTCTAAAATTTAACGTACTAGCATCTTACGTCCTTCACATCTGAAATTCGCTAGCGCTATCCCTGTCACGCAATTGGGGTTATATGGGCCCTCAACATCGCTCTTACGGTGAAGGAAAATATCTTGAAAAAAACGACATGTCCTCCTTAAAACTCACCACAGTTCGAATACCCCGTTAGGTATTTAATAAATAACATTCGTAAGTAGTTAGTTTAGAACCCTTCCTTTTGTCTTTGCCGTAGTCGGGTGAAATCTGATTTGGATTTCTAGGTAGATAGGTACCTAATAGATATAAATATAGGCATATAGGTATTATTATACGTAAGTATATGTATGATACCTACTACACCACCATCACGTGCAGTTTCGAGCGGAGGGCTTATTTAGATTTAAGAAAATATTAAATTAAAACTGATTGAGCGATGAACTATCGGCCGATATTAATCTTGGTAGGCAGTCTGCGTCCGTTAAATTCGTTTACGACAACTTTTACGTAACTTTGAAATAAGTTTCACTTTAGCAAAAAATATCTGTGACAAATTAATTTAAAATGTAGGTACTGTGGTCGGCAGATAAGTTGCCGGCCACTGTACCTAATTCAACAGTTTACCTAATCGGCTCTCTAGCTAATTCACTGTCCAAAAAAAAATCGCAATTATTATTTTTTAAAGATTTTTATACGAGACGTTGGCTTAATGCATTTAGTTGCACAAAACCATAATATCACTTAAAAAAAAACACGTTTTTTTTCTCTTCACGGCTAAATAGTGCACATAGCCAGTGTCAATTTAATTTACTTCCTCAATGTTAAAAAAATGAGGCCGACTAAAACGACATTAAGATCTAACTAATAAAAAAAAATAGTAACCTACGTTGTAGTTTAAGCAATCAAATTAATGTAACTTTAATTTAACTCGACTCGGTCCCACTATCAATTTCTCTATTGTAAAGATCCTGGGCGGCCGAAACGTGGGACCATAATCCCCGGGCTTACATCACATAAATCATTCGCCTACTTTGATTTATACCACCAGAAATTCAGTGGAAAATGTAACATTAGAGCTATGCCTACGACTGGTGTGGCGTGGCGGGGCGAAACATACACTTTACTATCTTAGGGTTGTGGTTTGACTTAGAAAGCGATGCTTATAATAATTTTTAAAAACGAAGAATAACAGCTAAATGTTGTCTGATTCAACCTTATTCTCCTGTCAAAGAAATGCGGACTAGTCTCTACCTACATTTTGATTATCTATACTAATATTAAAAAGCGGAAGAGTTTGTTTGTTTGTTTGAACTCGCCAATCTCAGGAACCGCTGGTCCGATTTGAAAAATTCTTTCAATCTTGGATAGTCCATTTATTATTGAGGAAGGCTATAGGCTACTTTTGATCCTGATATTCCCACGGGATCGGGACTTACGGGGAGCTATTTATGATACAAGTTTAGTGTCTAATGTACCTACTATGTGATTACCGCTGAGCCGATATTTGAATTGTGGTATTTGTGGTCATCAATTAATACCTAGTCACGTGTATCATACACAATATTATGACGCTGACGTTATCTATACTACTATTATTTAACTAAATTGTATTAAATTAAATTGATTTTTTCTCAAATTGCTATATTACATGCTATATAAGTAAAATAATATCGATAAGAACTATTATGATATTAAATGTTAATAAATTGGAATAATTAAAGAAAATTTTAGTAAATGTGCCATGCCAGTAAAAACTAGATTATCGCACTAAAGCAATTAGTCATTTTCTGAGGGTGTTACAAAATGCTTTTGTTGTCTGACTGTTACCGCGTTACCGTTTACTTATTATCTGCAAAACAGAGGCATTTCATAAGTGGTTGGTAGGTAGGTACTTGCTTTTAAAATATTATTCTTCATCCGTCAAACTTTACACAGATTAAAAAGCCTATTTTTTATGTTAAATAGGTTTAAACAGAAGCGTGTTCTTAAGCAAAATGTATTAAACTTGTTTATCGTCGGATTAATAATCAGGGCTTTCAAGTTTTGTATAAAATGTTAGTTATAATTTTAAACGTGTACTTACCTATTTAAAAAAGATTACTTTCTTTTATATAGGCCACTGAATTGTTAATACCTATTTAATTGATTAGCTTAAAAATTTAGAAGTTATAATCTTGTACAGTTTGGCCTTCTATAACAGTTGAATAATTGATACTGTGCATTTATATTTTACTAAACCAAAGACTGTTGGCTAATATTTTAGGCCCAATGTGTTATGTAGCCTACAAAATATTTATCACCTTCCCCATTGCTTCCCTTTATTATTGCTACACATTGATAATTCTTCATTAAAATATTTTTAATTCTCCTAATAAACTACGCCAAAATAACCCTTCTTTGCATCGCACAGTGGGGTATATGTATAATAAAACAGACGCCATGGTGAAGAAGCAAAAAAATAATAATAAAATAACATATTTTTTTTTATATTCCCGCCAAAAATTGCTAAACACAATTTTGACAATGCCGCCGAGCCCCGTTTTGCTCCCGCGTTACTCCTCCTCTTCAGTTTTGGCGGAAATGCGTTGAGAAAACTAGGTGTTGCTGAATTTTCATGTAACTTTAAAATGTTTGTAAATTGTTTAACGAAGTAAAACTCTATTGTAAAATGTTAGCCGCCATTTTTAGTTAATTACCGTTTTTGTAATTGAAAATAACTTGCAAAATTGCGAAAATGCAATTATTATTATAAAATAATTGACACTGGTTAATTCCAAATAGCCATAAATGGTCCATGACCCAGAATATAATAAAAAAATACCCTCTCTTCTTTTCTCGTCCCTCTCGCTCGCACGTAAACAAAAACAAACCAAAACATTTTGAATTTTCGATTTAATTTTGATGCTGCGGATTTTACAATTAATACCAACATACTTACCACAAAATGATTAGAATTGTATACGAAATTAACTGCCGAGAGTAATTATTTCCTTGTGTTTATGTGAATTTCTGAGTTTTTATTGTGATTCTAGCTAGAATATTGTGAAAAATGTGATCTCACAGCTCATAAAACTACTTACTACTAAAAGTACTTTGCTGACCTTTCGAAGTTCAAAAACCACGCGAAGCCTAACGCGACCTTCTTGATTCAAAGTAGAATAAAACCTCTATCGGGAAACTCAAAAAAAAGAGAAAGTTTTGATCTTCTTTTGTTGCCGGCTAGAGCGTCACAAGTTTCCCGCGTCCATTTGCAATTTGAAATTTTCAACCTGGATTTGTTTGAAAATAACAAAAAAAAACAATTAAAACCGCAATTTGACGCTGTTTTAGGCTTGGAATTAGTGTTCTTTGATTAGTTAGTGAAGTTTTAAGTGTGAAAATGATGGGATTGTATTCTAGCGGGGCGCTGGGAGGCGTGGAAGTGATTGAAGGAGGACTGGTCGGTGGAGAACTGACTGCTCATGTCCTGAGCGCGCAGGCCGCCGCACATGCCGCAGCTACGGCTGCAGCACATCAGCAGGCTCAGCAACAACAGATTGCTGCACAACAAATCAGTAAGTTGGAGACAATAACCGTAAATAACCGACTTGTTCCGCCCTGTGTTTCTGCACATACAAGTCCTGTTCTAGACACTTAAGCGTGATGAGAAGTAGTCTTTGCTGTATGCTACAACTCTATATATTTCAAATTTCATTGCAATCAGTTCAGTAGTTATTGAGTAAAATACCCTTCATATGTTCATAATATCCCAAGGTTTTATGTAAATTGGTACCTAAGTATGTATTGATAATGGCATTATACCATTTTTCATGGCAGTCAAAAGTGAACTTAAATAAACTTTTTAAAGTTAATAAAGGGACAAAATAGGTAGGTAGGTAGGTACCTAATTTAAAGTCCAGCAGTTTTACTGGGTTGCTCCAGATTGTAGCTTAGCTGCCAGACTTCAGATTACATAACACAATATGTTGGAGGCACTATATGTAGGGTATGTTATTTAGTTTTAAATACTATATGACCCGTCAACTGTCAATATTAAAAAAAAATCATCTAAGTACCTCTTTAAAATTTAAAATGTATTTAAATTTTAAATTTATCTTTAAAATGCTTTGTCCTGAGTGACTGATCAATGCACAGCTTAAACCGTTGTAGTAGAGAGCTGAAAGTGTTTTTAATATTAATGGAGGCATCCAATAAGAATGGGTTTTTAGAAATTCCCACGGGATCGGGACTTATGCAATTGAAACTGCAGGACACAGCTAAGTAATTAAAAAAAAAACTATTCCACAGAAACCTCCCCATCATCAGGACGGTCGACTCCCACACCGGCTGCCACCGGCACAACCTCCCCCTCACCATCCAAGCTGTTTGTCGGAGGTCTGAGCTGGCAAACCAGCTCCGAGAAGCTCAGGGAATACTTTGCCATGTTCGGACCTGTCACCGATGTCTTGATCATGAAGGATCCTGTCACACAGGTGGGTTTGTAGATGAATGGACTAGAATAGAACATGTATAATATTCAATATTTATTTTTAGGAAATGATACCTACTCTTTTCTTCAGACAAACTTTACAGAAATAGTTGATTGTTTCCTCCCTGAATAGAGACATTAGAGGTAATGAGTTTATGCCATAAAACCTATATCTGCCATGGCCATGACCAATAATTTTTCATATTATTATTCTAAATTGTTCTAAATTTTATTACTGTTCTAAAAGAAAAATCAAAACATAGGGGCATGGTCATGGTTGATAAAGGTTTTATGACATAAACATATTTAGTTATATTTTCCCGGGTCTTAATCGCGTATTAACATTATTTTCTTACCTCGACGTTTCAACCATGTTACAATGGTCTTGGCCGCGAGGGTCCCCTCGCGGGCCCGGGAAAATATAACTTTGTCAAATCATGTGAATTTAAAAAGTTTATAAACATATTTGCTCTAATGTCTTTATCCAGGGAGGAAACAGTCGACTACGTTTGTATGGAGAAAGAGTAGGTACACTTTCTTCACTTGACTATCATAGAATTATTTTAAAGGAAAATACATATACAAAAACATAACTTCAATGACGCAAGGCGGGATTCGAACCCGCACCCGTTCTCATGACTTGACCGAGTGACTTAGCTTTCATCCACTCACGTCAGTGACGCATTTTAATGCATTTTACCTATTCTTTACAATTTCGGTATGTTTGGGGCATTTTAGGCGGGTTCGAGTCTCGCCTTGTGCAATGTTTATGCAGAAAATTAAATTAAAATATACGCCGATGAACTAAGGAGCGACGCGCGAATCCTCGCGTTATCGCGATAATGTAGCCACAGGGTTAGAAACATCGAGATGAAGGTTACATACAACTTGAACACCCTCGCTTCGACTTAAGGTCTCTGCATACGTAACGTTTCCCGGACGGGACGTGTCAATTCCTACATACAAAAATCCCGTCGGGGCGACGCGGACGATGGGGGGGGATGGCACGGGATTTTTGTATGTAGGAATTGACCCGTCCCGTCCGGGAAACGTTACTTATGCAGAGACCTTTACTTCTCAGCGAGCGTCGCTTCTAAGTAATATTATGTAATGTTACAATGCAGCTGTAACGCTGATCTGCCAGCGATTCCAGCGAAGGCGCTTCTGCCCTAAATCTTGAACTTACCAAAATGTTGTATTTTGTTACATAAGTTAATGTGACTTGAGATACAGCCTGGTGACAGACGGACAGACAGACGGACAGACAGACAGCAGAGTCTCAGTCTTAGGGTGCCGTTTTTACCCTTTAGAACCCTAAGAATGATCTCAGTATACCCCTGAGGAAAAGGTCTGTGAAGATCTTGAATCGTACAGGGTGTTGGCTGTATGGAGCAGCTGCTTATATACGCTGTTCTACACGTCTAGGCGAACAACTTATACTTTTATTTACATAGTTTTCGAAACTTTTGAGTGTAAAGTTTACTGAGTTTGAGTTTTAAGTTCTTGAGTGTACGCCATTTGACCTTACAATTGTCCTGTTATTTAGTTTGAGCTACTACAAGCTAAACAATAATTGCCATTTTCAGAAACAGCTGTTTTTCAGTAAAAACTGAACTCACATTTTTGAAAAAATGATTTACATATTAAAAAATAAAAATAAACGTGTAGACAGCGTATACAGTACAAGCCTAATGCTTAGTTTGAGGCAAGATTGCGCTGTGTATAACGACGTGCAATTATTTATCATTATTAAATTAGCGGCTGCTCAGCTGCTCCATTGTATTTTATATTGGTGTTTCAATAAAGAATTAGTATCTATCTGTCTGCTCCATAAACTCCAACGCCCTGTATAATAAAACCAACGCGATTTAAACCGAAAAAGACTTTAATTTTAATACAAAAAAAAAACAGAAGAATTATAGCTTTGATTGTATTTGTTCAGTGTGAGGAAGAAATGGTATGAGGTTGTGGTAGGCAGTCCCGAAGACTTGGAGTGGAGAATGGTCAGTCTTGTCTTGTTGGTAGGGTTGGTTGTAGGAGTAGGAGTACATAGGTAGATGTAGGTTGTGTGCGGGCCGGACTCTCGAGGTCTTTCTTAAAACTGTTGGAAAATTAGATTTAATAATGAAATATAGGACCTATTTAGTAGGTATCTAGTCTATGATCATTCTGTTTTGATATTTACTTATCTAATTTACTGCTGCTATATAATTTTTCAGTATTCTTTGAATTAACCAGTTGATGCAATAAGAATATATTTTTTTTTTGTAATATACTTATTGCTTATATTCTTATAGATAGCTTAGACCTAGAATAACACATAGGCTACTTTTTATCTCGATTTTCCCGCGGGATCGGTACTTACGCGGGTGAAACCGGGGGCGCAGCTAGTAGGTATATAAAACACACATACACAAATCGAACCCTAATTCGTGTACGTATCGACATCGATTGCATTAATAGTAGCCTTTAGTCTCGGCTTGAATTGATAACAGCTTCTTTCTTTCAAGTCGCTGAAAAACTTACCTGGCCTGAAAATCACTAGAGTTTTCTTGCATATCAAATTTTATGCAATTTAAATGCAAGCGAGTCGTGGACATGAATATTTATTGCACTGACCCAGTAGGTTTTGGGACAAGCAACAAAGTTCTTTAGCACGGTTTGTGGGCGTAGTCAATGGGGTTGGTGTGGACTTAACACAGCGCCATCTAGCCCCGTGGTAAGCTACTAAGCTTGTGTTACGGTGACTAGACAACGGAGATAATACTTATATTAATTTATTTTATCATTAAAATTGAGCGTTTGCCCACTATGTATGCCACCTGATGACCTATTCTCATATTGAAATTATTCAACATAATTACAATATCATTGC
Source organism: Idaea biselata (assembly GCA_958496205.1). Classification (NCBI taxonomy): domain Eukaryota; kingdom Metazoa; phylum Arthropoda; class Insecta; order Lepidoptera; family Geometridae; genus Idaea; species Idaea biselata. The sequence goes on from OY292406.1 coordinate 14,502,110, forward strand.
AGTCGAATTAATAATATCCGAATGAATAAAAGTACTTTGAATTTTTAATATTAATTTTAAATTTGACTTAAGTTTTCGATATAAATTTCTTTGAATGTAAGCGTTTTTCATATATAATATGAAGTAGGTACTGTTGTAGGTAGGTACCGTCCGCACACAAATAGTTGGGCTATGGTTGACCACAGAGTATTAATTATTATGTAAAACTAACTAAGGCTGGATTGCACAGCTACGTCGAACTAACTAATCCGGATTAGCTAAACCGGAATAGCAAATAAAAATACAAAATGTCGAACCATCCACGAAATAACGGCATTTATCGCTAGTACTATATTTAAAAAAAATGCGAACTTCATGTGAATACTTTACAAAAAAGCGTCTACTTAAAATTCGTAATTCTTTTTTGAAATTAAGTATTAAATTACCTACGCAAAATGTTGTACTTCATGGATAAATTGACCATCCATAAAGTACGTCATAAATCGGTTTAAATATAATATTTAAAAAAAATAAGTTGCAATTTTCCACCCGGGTAAACTTGTATATAAACGGAAATACATTGCAAGTAAAAAAAGGCTTTTAAAAAGAAATGAGAACTTTTTTTTAATTTCAAACTAAAATCTGACATTTTGTTTCATTGTATTTGACATTTTTTCTTCGAGAAGATGTGTTAAATCGTAGTCTACAATTAAAAAACGGAGTATACATAAAATTCGTAAAATTCTAATTTGTTTATTATGTATAAATCATCGATAAATGTTGTACTTCATAAATGCTCAAAACTAGCTATTCTGGACTAGTTAGTCAATTCGATCTAAATAGGTGTGCAAGTGAGCCTTACAGTATTATAGAAAAAGTTTGGCATGCTAGAGTCACTAACAAAACTATAGTCGGTTTCAAAAGGAGCGAGAAATGCGGTCATTGACCCGAGGTACCTCAAGTTAATGACCTTAATAACCATCTGTTTTTGAAATAGACTATAATTAGAGTCGATAGGAATCCCACAATCTATGGTAGACCTCTCTCCGTCAGTGTTGCCTAATTTATCAAAATTTCTACCATTTTGAAAGATTTTTCCTTTCCTACGTAGTTTTAATCACTATTTAGTAAGTTAGTAATAATAACTTATAGCTAGTTAAAATTTAGATTAGGTGTTGCAACACTGACAAAAATCTACTACTTATTATAGTTTCACAAGACAATAGAGGATTTTGGTAGAAAAATGAGTAATTTTTAGTCCTTTCTTTCACTCTGGTATTGTTGCTCTTTGGGATAATGGTAGAAAATTGGGTATCAGACTGATTCTTTGCTCGGAAGCTATTAACTACTATTGGAAAAAAATATATATAGATAGTCATGTAAAATATAGCAATTGTGACTGTTTCGATACGAAAACCCTACCATTTCCGTTAATAAAAAAGTAGTAAAATGGTAGAGTTTTTCAGAATCGACTTGGCCACACCGTCGACTAATTTGTGTTGTATTTTATAGCAATTATGACCATATTTGGTGCGAAAAACCTACCATTTCCCTCTCAAATAACACTGATAATATAAAATCCGGTGTAATGGTAGTTTTTTTTTCAGAATCGAGATGGTCACACTGGCAAATATTTTGCGATGTAATTTATTGCAATTGCGACCATTTCGGTGCAAAAAACTTACCATTTTCCTTAAAATTTTACTTAGATAGTAATAAAAATCTAATATACCTAATGGTAGATTTTTTTAAGGTCGAGATGGTCACACTGTTGAATAATTTATGATTATATTTAAGCATGGTATATCACCCTTATTTAAAAGTAATTCATTGGTGATAGAGATGTATCGTCTAGGTATTTAGTAAAACTAATATACATTTTTGTTTTTTTTTTTTTAGTACAAAACGATATTTTGTTTTCAAGTCCCGATCCTCTAGGAATATCGGGACAAAAAGGTGGTTGGTTTTCAAACTGTATTTGTACACAAAGTATCATAGCAATCGGTTTAGTCATTTTGGTTCGAAAATGTTACAACAATAGACCCTTTTGTGTAAATTATTGTATGGTTGAAAAGAAAATGTCGTTTGAACTACCTACTTATGTATTTTTTCTGAGTTTGTGGGCATATTTTGAGGAATATGTGGATGATTAAGTTTTGTTCCGAATGTTGCTAAAAAAACCAACACTCTGTATTTTTTTTTGTTTTGATATTCCTAACTCTTTGATCAATAAAATAATGGTTCACAAAGCTATCCATATTTATATACAATTTTTCACTCGCTGTCAGTCGCTACACACCGCGTTATAAATCATTGTGAGACCAGAGCGGTGAGCATGTTGCAATAGCGATACTGCTTATCGATTACAATAATGCGCAGCACCGCGTTAGCCCATAAATCACATGAGTGGGAGAGAGAGAGACAGCGAAATACTCTGCATCGCTCTCACGTTGTTCAACCCCGTGTGCAGCGAGTCAAAAACTTTATTTTTGTCCAACACAAGTATCTATCTAAAACAGAAGTTTTTTAAGATTGATTTTACTGATAAAATCCTACCATATTAGTAGATTTTTTCTAATCTGGTCACCCAATAAAGCGAAAAACCTTTTAGAAATACAAAAACCTACCATATTAGTAGATTCTTTCTAATCTGGCAACCCAATAAAGCGAAAAACCTACCATATTAGTAGATTTTTTCCAATCCGGCAACCCTATAAAGCCAAGGCAACAAAACTTACCCATCCACAGTCCTCCTTAGCTAGAGCTAGTGGTAACAGTCAGTCCGCGCGCAGAGATCGCGCGGCTTCGGCTTCATTACGTTCCAGGAAGCGTCTTCAGTGGACAAGGTGCTTGCCGTGCCGGTACATACTCTAGACGGCAAGCGGATTGATCCGAAACATGCGACGCCCAAATCGGCGCCCAGACCGGCTAAGACTAAGAAGATTTTCGTCGGTGGCGTCGGCCAGGATACTTCGGCTGACGAGGTAATTTTTTTATTTAAAAAAATAACCTCTTGTTGCTAATAACTCCTAACCCCTCTGTTTATACCCTTGCTGGTCATAGCTGGGGACGCTATAACATATATGCGTAGGTATTAGAGAACTGGGTTTGCTAGTGGTTACAACAACAATCGATGGTAACATCGACAAACTTCGGCTGCTGAGGTAATTTATAAATAATATGTATTTTTTCCTAAATTTAGCTAGCAACGGGGTTCGAACGCGCAACCTCCTGATATTGAGACGAGTGAAATTATCTAGGGTACATTTTTTCATTGTAGTTTGGAAATAGGGTGAGTAAGTGAAGTGGTCTAAGACGTAGCATGTCCCGGTCAATCTACACGGTAAGCGAATCGATCCGAAACATGCGACGCCCAAATCGGCGCGCAGACCGGCAACGACTAAATAAAAAAGATTTCGTCGGTGGCGTTGGCCAGGATACTTCTACTTTATAGGTCCACTTGTTCCTGAGAAAACCTATGATAATTGTAACACAGAGAGGCAGACGGATATCAAGTGATCTTATGAGGGTTGCTTTTTTACCTTTTGAGGTATTTTGAGGTTAAAAAAAAAAAAAAAAAAACTGGAGTAGCTATATTTTTAGACCTGTCAAAGGCTTTTGACTGCGTTGAACATAACATTCTTCTTGATAAATTAGAAAGAGTAGGTATTCGAGGTTCAGCTCTTGCTCTTTTAAAATCTTACTTAAATAATAGAAGTCAAACTACAGTTATAGACTACTTTAACAGAAATAATAAAACCATAGAAAACAAGTACTCTAACTCAGAAAACATAAAAGCTGGAGGACCCCAAGGAAGTATCCTTGGCCCGTTATTGTTTTTAATATACAGGGTGTCCCAGAAACGAGTGTAAAGCGACAGTCCAGAGGTAGAGGACCTTAAGGGGTACCCGAATCACCCCCATGTTTGTTTCGCGATTTTTCGTAGTTTAGAAGTTATGGCCTTTTTTCTCAATTTTCTACTAAAATGCGACCACTGATACCTATTTGGTCATACTTACTGCAATAATTGAGATAATTGGCTGATTTCTTTCCAAATGTGGAGCTGAATAATAGGGTCATGTTACCTGTTACAAAAAAAAGGCGTAACACTAACCAAACTGTTACAAATTAAAAAAGAATTTCATAAAGTGAGCGTTGACAAAACGCTATAAACACTTTAAAGAGCAATTAAAAGAAAAACTCGCCTATTATTTTTTTCCCAAAACAACTTCAAAAACTTCCTTACTTCATTAGCTATCTACGCCTATTCATTTTATTGGTCTATCATTAGAGGATCATATCAAAAAAAATATTTAAAAATTCTTTGGTCGAAAATTCTCTCACTCATCCCTATTACGAAGACTTCGCTGTCTGACCGTCTGTCACCGGGCTGTATCTCATAAACCGTGATAGCTAGACACTTGAAATTTTTACAGAGGATGTATTACTGTACCCGCAAATATTTAAGGGAGCTCCTATACAACAAACGTGATTTTTGACATAAAAACGCAACGATACCACGATGTATTTTACCACTAGCGCCATCTAGTGATGATTTTTGTCTTCCGCAAAAAAACTTCTGCACAAATCTTAATTAAGATTTGTACAAATAAATGTATTAATTAAGATAATAAGAAATATGTTTTTTATGTTATTCGATTAGGCCGGGAGTTTCCCTTCAGGTTTAAGTAAGATGAGTGAGAGAATTTTCGACCAAAGAATTTTTAAATATTTTTTTTGATATGATCCTCTAATGATAGATCAATAAAATGAATAGGGGTAGATAGCTAATGAAGGAAGGAAGTTTTTGAAGTTGGTTTGGAAAAAAAATAATAGGCGAGTTTTTCTTTTAATTGCTCTTTAAAGTGTTTATATATAGCGTTTTGTCAACGCTCACTTTATGAAATTCTTTTTTAATTTGTAACAGTTTGGTTAGTGTTACGCCTTTTTTTGTAACAGGTAACATGACCCTATTATTCAGCTCCACATTTGAAAAGAAATCAGCCAATTATCTCAATTGTTGCAGTAAGTATGACCAAAAAGGTATCAGTGGTCGCATTTTAGTAGAAAAATGAGAAAAAAGGCCATAACTTCTAAACTACGAAAAATCGCGGAACATACATGGGGGTGATTCGGGTACCCCTTAAGGTCCTCTACCTCTGGACTTTCGCTTGACACTCGTTTCTGGGACACCCTGTATATTAACGAATTACCCAACCTTGTTCAACCTTTGTGCGTTATGTTTGCTGATGATGCCACTATATACATACCCCGGAATAAACTACCAATCCATGCTTTTGAAGAAAAAATAAATAAAACTCTAGACACTATAGTAAAATGGTTAGCCTCCCTACATCTTAAAGTAAATATAAATAAAACAAACATGATTAGATTCAAAAATTATAAAACAACTCCAATTAACCTAAACATAATAAATAATAACAATGTAGTTAAAGAAGTCACTGAAACCAATTTTCTCGGTATAACAATCGATAGTCATTTGAATTGGAAAATGCACGTAAAAAAGGTTAATAGTAAAATCTCAAAGTATTGTTATGCTCTTTCAGTTCTCAGCTCAATTTCTTCTAGAAAAATTGCAAAACAAGCGTATTATGGTTACATTTACCCTCATTTATCATACGGAATTATATTCTGGGGGAATTCCGTTGATGTTAAATCAACATTGCTACTCCAAAAAAGATGCCTTCGAGCTATATACAACATGCAAAGTATTGAATCCCTGAAGGACATTTTTAAAAAAGAAAACTTTCTTACTGTACCTTCTATATGTATATATTTATGAAATATGTAACTTCGTCAAAAATAATGCGACGTATTTCTTTAACAAAAAATCACACAGATCTGATAACCTGCGTCATAAATTTAAGTACAATATCTGTTACCATCAAATAAATAACGCAATGTATGAAAAAGGCACCTTCGTTTCTGCTATTAGAATATTTAATAATTTACCACTAGAAATAAAAATGCTAGAAGGCAACATATTCCGCAATAGACTAAGAAAATGGTTGATCTCAAAGGCTTTCTACAGTGTCAAAGAATATTTAGATTTAGATGTTTACTTTACATAAGATCGTTTAGTCTCTAAGTACCTAAACCGCAGTCTGTCAATTTCGCGTTGTGCCTAGACCTAACGAGAAATGGGCATATTGATGTATAGACTTATTGCGTATTAGTTCATGAGCGAAGTAGGTAAATTGAGGTTTAGTCATAGTGCGCATTAGCCCTAAAGCGAAGTAGCTTAGACCTAACTCGCCATATAACTAAACTCGGTTCGACTCTAAACCGAAGCAGGCAAATTGGGATTTTGTTTGTAAGTTAAGTAGGCAAATTGACATTTATTTTGAGTGCGCTCTCTTAATCGGTAGTACCTAAAACGAAGTCTGCTAATTTTGCGTTGTGCCAAGTCCTAACGAGACATCAGCACATTGATATTGAACTTGAAAAATAATTCTATGCGAATATTTCTCACGTAACTATTAGACCTATTTTTTTGTATTTAAGAATAATTCAAAAGAAATACATAATCTGTGAAAATTTCAACTGTCTAGCTATCACGGTTCATGAGATACAGCCTGGTAACAGTGGTAACAGACGGACGGACGGACAGCGAAGTCTCAGTCAGTAATAGACCGAGACCCTAATACTAAGCCTTCGCTATCTTCTTTTTACCCTTTGGATATGAAACTCTGAAAAAAAAAACTGAAAATTCAAACGTGCTGGACCGAATATCGACTTAGTCGTATCGCTAAATGGGCACTATGAGAAGTAGACCTATTGCAACATAGTCATATCGCTAAATAGGCACTACAAGAAGTAGACCTATAGCGACTTAGACTGAACGCAAATTTTAAATGACAGTATGGCACAACGCGAAATTGACAGACTGCGTTTTAGGTACTTAGAGACTAAACGCATAAGATTCATTTGTTGACTCTAATTATGTTAATAATTGTTAATTTTTATTTAGAAATAAGTAATGCTTAGATTAAGTTACTATAATATTGTATGTCCGGGATGGACAAACTGTTGATACTTATAACACATTCCCATGTCACCTTAATGTACACAGTTATTCAATAAATATTCTTGATTCTTGATATGGAATCTTAAATAGGCTTTTTTCGTTGAATTTAGTGCTTTCAGTGGGATTCAAACTAACATCCCATCCTCCCAATCTTTAGCCGGCCGATCCTTAAATTAGTATTTGTATATATTTAGAATGTTGTCGTGTCACCAGGTCCGCGCATACTTCTCGCAGTTCGGTCTGGTGGAAGACGCCGTGATGCTGATGGACCAGCAGACCAAGAGACACCGCGGCTTCGGCTTCGTGACCTTCCACTCGGAGGAGGCCGTCGAGAGAGTCTGCGATATCCACTTCCACACCATCAAGAACAAGAAGGTGGAATGCAAGCGCGCCCAGCCGAAGGAGGCCGTGGCTGGGGCTCCGCTAGCCCTGGGGAAGAGACTGGTGCTCCGCCCGGGGAGAGGCCTGGTTTACGCTACAGGATCCGCTGTCCCAGCCACCCATTACGCCCGGTATGCCCCGTACGCCTTGCCTACAGCTGGCGCGGCTACAGTCATCGCCCCGCCCCAACCTGCCCCAGCTCCAACTATGCCCCAGTTCGGGACCGCGTACTCTCTAGCCGGGGTCGATATGTCCTCTTTCCAAGGGGTCGATTGGGGGGCGATGTATGGTCTACCTATGTACATCTAAATTTGACTTTGTCTATTTCTGTGAGTTTGCGAGTTTCTATTAGATTTGGTGTGGGAAATATGGTTTTCGGAAATTCTATGCCTTTGGGTGTTGAATTTTGGAGAAGCGTATTTTGGTCGCAGATGTCTCTCGATCTGAGATTATGTAGGGTTTAGATTCCGGCGCCATTTGGCGGACGATTCGGAACAAAATAAGTAAAAAAGTTTTTTTTTTCGAAACTTTCACGTTCACTTTCTATGTAGAATAGTGGGCGATACTGATAGAAACTATATAAATGTCACAGAATAGAGGTACTAACTGTTCCTACCAGAGCCCTCTAGGGCATCAAAGATGAAGCATTTCGAAGTTTTTTAGTTTAAATTAAGGAAGGGCCCGCCCGCGGTTCCCCATGAGGATCTCAGATAATTAAGTTGCATTCAACAGCTCTACCGCGTAATATTCGATTACAATTGATTTTAACGTCATAGCGATCGATTTCGTTACTCCGCCACCTTGAGTTATCCGCCATCTTGTTTTAATTTTCTTCGTGACAACATTGACAAGTATATTGTTTTGAAATTATATCAAAAAGTCAATTAATTGATGACGATTCTAATCGCGTTTTGCGGTAGCGCTGCTGATTTCTTTCGTTTTTTCTTTTTTTTTCATTACTGTCTTGAATTTTGTAACGTAGCGAATTAGTGCACGTGTGTTGGCAATACTTATGTACTTAGTATATTATACATTATAGTTATATACATTATGTATAAGTCTCATGTAGGTATACATTGTGTATAAGTCTTATGTATACATTTATACATCGTGTACAAAGCTTAAATAGCCAACTGGACCGGTCTAGGTCCAATTTATGTCATATGGAGTTAGAAGGGTCCTATTAGCGAATTCATTAGATTGTACACCGTGTATAAGTCTTATGTATACATTTATACATCGTGTATAAGTCTCATACGGCTGTATATTGTTTTTATAAGGCATATTGAAGGTGACGCCGAGCGGAGTCGGGAACGAACTCTAGTATTGCGTCGTGCCATTTTTTTAATTGAAATTGTGCCAAAAAAAACAGTATTAATTTCGCCTTAAGTTTAGGCTGGTCCTCAAACAGTCCTGTTTCCTAAAAATCTTCAAAAAAACGTCAATTGTCAAACATGGCTGTCAATCGTCAATTATGGCTATCAGTTGTGTCTCAGTTGTCGTGAATGGCTATCAATAATGATAGAATGTCTATCATCTGTCACTAATGGCTGTCAGTTGTGACACAATATTGGTCCAGGATTCCTGGTACATTTGTTGCAATCGATTACTATAAAGCTAATTTTCTGTGGGTAGCTTCATTTTGATGAGACGCCCAACAATTTCCTATACGAAACTCGATTGTGGTAGATAACAGAGGTAGGATCTGTACTACTACTTTTGAGTGTAGGACCGGGATAACGTACCACGCAATTTGTAGGACAATATGACTGACTGTAGTATTTATATGATTAAACAGTCATATTGGCCTGTTATCTACCACAATCGAGAGTTTCGTATAGGAAATTGTTGGGCGTCTCATCAAAATGAAGCTACTCACGGAAAACTAGCTTGATAGTAATCAATTTGCAAAAACGTACCAGGGATCCCTACTGTAAAATATAGCTATCACTTGTAATTATAAATGTCTATATAGCGACATGTCTATCACTTGTACTGTATGGCTATCAGTCGCCATTTGCAATCCGCTCGCCCGGCGTCACCCTTTCCCTCAATCCCCCGTAGCTCACACAATACTCGTAACATATCTCGCGTTGGAAAAGCAATCTCATTTACATATTTCTTATTGTATTTATACTTACTTTACGTAGTTATAGGTAGACGCTCTCTGTCTCGAGATGGTGGTGGTTTATGATTGGTTTTTGTTTGAAAATATTCGCTTCACAGCTTTGGGGGTAGTTTGAAAGGCGGTTGTCAGTCTTATAGTAGTGTCTAGTGACTTAAGTCGCGAGCTCAGTATTGCAAAAATCATTTTTGACTTCAAACTGCAAAAGTACGCCTTAAAACTTACTTGCAATGGTTAAAAATATCTTGTAGAGGCGACCAGTAAATTTTGTATAGCGACTTCAGTATTGCAAAAGTTGACTTCGGAACTGCAAAGTATGAGTTAAAAGTTGCAACAGTTCTGAAATGTGAGAAGGGATTCTAAAGCAGAAAACTGAAGAGACAATAAGATGGAATAAATACCTACATTTGTTACATAGGAACCTAATTCTCTATAAAGGATTTATTGTTGGAAATCAGTTCCTTCCTTGACACTGCATTTTTCGTAATCATTTTTTTTCTAAAGCTTAAAAAAATTTAAACTGAAGTCTGACTATTGCAGTTTTGAAGTCATTGACAATAAATTACATTTTTTTGCACAAGATTGACATCGCCGTGTAAATTTTGAGTAGTGAGTGTTTCTAAAAGTGTGAAATGTACTTAACTATGTAGTGTTAATGTGAAACTACCCACATTCGTCTGTTGACAGCTGATATACGTCAGAACGCTGGCTTCGAGAAACTGAAAGGTAAAAACTTAAACATAAAACTTAATATATAAGTAATTTGCTTTGAAATCCATATTAAATATGTATCACATATATTAATAAATACTTAGATATTTTTAGTTTTTATTATAAAAGCATGGACGGATAGAGAGAAAAAATTAACGCGATATATTTTCAAGAAAAACAAATCAAAACATGACCACAGTATGGATATTAGTTAAATTAATATAATGATTAGTTGAGTGAATGCTATGATTACTAACACCCCATTGTTTTGACAATAAGCTAGTGAACCCGCCTGCCTTTGTCTGGGTCAACGACCTGGGTTCAATGACCTCTCGATTTCTCTTATATTTCTAGATTAGATTTGTAAAATTTTGTACTTATTCATACCATGTTGGACGCCATTCTTTTGTCGTAGCTCTTTTATAGAATTTCTTTTAGCGACTTCAAAATTTAAATTTTTTGCTTGTCTCCTGCTATGTGATGAAAATCTTAGTAACTATAGGAAAATCTGCCGCAAATAGACGTAAGCGCGCGTGGTTTAGTTGTTTAAAAGAAAAGCAAAGTGATTTTGAAGTCGCTTTTTTATTTAATTGTAGTAGTTTAGTACCTTAAAAGCAATATTTCGACCCCCTGTGATTAAAGAGTATTAAAAGACAAAAAGGTTGTGTTGGTGCAATTCGTAGTATTAAGTCGGGACAAGGTCCGGTATTTCAGTATTATTCTATTTAAAAAAATATATTATCCTAAAAATTTCTAAATTTTTCAGTACTTAATTGGTGTACTTAAGATCTGGACAAAGGCAGGGTTAAGTAGTGCAGATGCATGGTAGCTTAGTCGGCGACATTCCTTTGCAGGCCGACGGATGTAGCCCTGGCGTGTAGAGATACGTCTACACTTATATCATACCTCAAAATTTCTAACCACCATAATAATATTTTCATGAATATCATAAAGAAAATAGGTCCTAGGATACCTCCCTGTGGCACTCCCTTTGTATAGCCCATTTTAACCCGTCAAACAGCTTCATCATGTATGTAAAACTTAAACAATCCTGGTCCCAGAATGTCCCTTGAGGTACTACTATTTATTTCCTATTGAAATTATTAAGAAGCTCACTAGATTTTAGAAATATTCTGCACGTACACACAATCAAAGGCTTCCTATAATACCAAAGTCATGCAGATTTACTTAAATTTTGCCCTTTACTTGCCCCATAACATTAATATCTATTTGCCTATGTTATTTTTCATTTTAAATTTACATTTTTCTAGTAGAGTTAGTTATTTTTTTTATACAATGCAGTTATTTCAAAAGGATTAGTCGTAACGCCATTTTGTGATTTTTCTCACACAAAATGGCTGTAATCTTTATTGTCAAATTAATTGCATTGTTCACCCGTCGAATTTAATTTTAAGACTGATTGATGTCTTAGATTAGTTTTTTTTTTTTCAATTTGTTTTTTTTTTCTTTTCTACACGCCACGGCTACTTTGCTGAACATGTAATAATACACTTTATGATAGCAGTATTTTAGTATTAAGTAGGTTAGATTAGAACCCTATTGAGATTAACAGTCGGCGAGGCGATTCGCTTACAGAAGAAAATGGTATAAAACTTGAAATAGATTATTCAAATAGTAATTTTCACTTATGAACGCTGCGATGATGCAGATGATTAGTTGATTAATCTTTTTCGAACGCTTATTATAAATTTAGTCACATTTTTTAAAATAATTATGGTATGACTAATAAAATAACTTTAAAAAAAGGGACACTTATTTGATATTCTAAAACGTGAAAATCAAAAACTTAACAAGAGAATTTGCAGCCAACTAATCTTGCAGAAAAATAAATGCAGTTTTACAAACAGGACATATTAGATCGCATTCTATACCTAAAGATAAATATGAAGGCAGCTGATTTCAGTTGGGAGTTCAGTTCAGTTCAGAACGAGATATAGCGAATGGTCTCGCCGACATTACGTTAAGCCCTGTATATTAGAGTTTTCCTAACTTCAGTATTATTTAGATTGTTGATTGTGATGCAAACCCGCCGCCACTCCCCTTGCCAAAATTCTTTAACGCCTTGGAGTGGCGTTATTTGTACTTAATTTTTTTCTTATTTGTAGTGAAATATGTTTCACCCTACACTGGTAACTTTTGCGCCGGCGCATGTGACGTCGCCGTGATATTACGTCACTCATGATATATTTACGTCACTTGTGTGATATTTACGTCACTCGAATGGTATGACGTAACTCACGTATTTTTACGTCACTCGTGTAGTAAGCGACACTTGCGCCGGCGCGCGTAGTATAGTACTGCCCGTTGTAATGGAGCACCTTAGAACGTACTCGATGTGTCATTACATGGATATTATTAGAATAAAACGTGTGTTTTATTTAGCTCTCGTAGCGATTGATTGCGGGGTTTTACACTGCACGTCATTTTCTTTAAGTTCTTTTCAAGATTCGCCTTTAAGTATGAATAAGAGTTCACTGGACGGAATTTTAAAGCGCCATTATAATCTTACCCGAAAGGGAGTTGGTCTATTTGTTTCAGAATATTAGATCAAAAATTTAAACAAACTGCTCTCACTTTCAAGGAAAAGTGTCGAGTGTTTTGCTTACATTTTTTTATTTAAAATTCTGAAATGAATATAGACGGACATCATTTTTACATACACTGACTTACGCTCATTATTTTGGTATCTACGTGGTTTGAAAATATTTAGATCCAAAATGGCAATTTTGACGTCAGTTTGGCCAGACCACCTTTGATTTCTCGCTATCCAACTTTACATGCTCCATGTTATACAGTGATTCGGGAACGGTAATTTAAACCGAAAGAGATTTGTTCTAGAGGCTTAGGTTTCGGCTTAAATCACCATCCTTGAAATACGCTGTACATGCCCAGATTTAGTACCTATTTGGTACCTACACGTATATTTTTTTTCACAGTCCTAGGAAGCTCTAATAAAAAGTAACGTGTGCGTCTCTAATAAAAAAATCTTAGAGACCCACACGTTTAGTTCTGTTTTAATTTTTTTAGCTAAAATTTTATCTAGCGGTAGTAACCTTGTGGGGTACCTTCTTAAATATTTCTAATTTAGATTTAGCGGGTCGCGTTTCTTGAAAAGAACAATAGCATAAATAGTTGGATCATTCAATCATGGGCGGCGGGCGGCGCATGTGCACCGAACTCGGGCATGTTTTGGCATGGACAATTGATACGTAAATACTTCTTCCAATCCACTGTCAATTTTCTAAGGCGTAAAGCCTCACATTGGTTGTGATACGTGCTACATCAGCTGTGATGGTTCAAGGGATGATGTCTCGGGGCAGTGTTTTCGTTAATATTATGCAATTTAGACAATTCAACATAATTATTTACACAATTTATAAAACTTGCCGGGACCGGTCAGGAACCGAACCCATGCATATATGTACTTGTAATTATAACACAACTATTTAAATAAAAAACTTTTATTTAGTGATTTGCGTGTGATGTTACGTCACTCGAGTAATATTACTTCACTCGTGTGATATGTAGGTATGACGTTACTGGAGTGCAGTTGCATTATAAAAGTGTAAGTGAAGTTTGAAGCCCTTTTAATCAAATTAAACACCGGCCTAACTAAAAAAAATCTTGTTAAGTATAGATATAGGTACTTAACAATTTTTGTTTGATCAAAGTGGCTCTTCGTATTTGACTCATCGTCACGCATATATCCGAGTAAAACGAAACATTGCAAGATATTCGTCCCTTGAATTCTCAGCTGAATTCCTTCTAAAGTAACGCTTTATAAGGAATAGTTTAGTACCGTAGTGTCGCTTCGCTTGAGGCCCCTGTCTTCCCTAGCCAAACGTCAGGCCAAAAACTAGCCAAAATCTACGTTAATTTTGCTCAAATGCCGAGCGTGAAGCTCGCCGAGATAGGCCTAAAATGCTCATATAATATTTAGTTACGTATTTCTGTGCAGTTTTAGCGTAATTCGTGTCTTTGACGAAAACGTCACTTTGAACGTTGAACCATGACGTGTAAAAAATTCAAGTAATTAACAAATGCACCCGTCAAAATATATCATGCATTTGTTTGAGTTGCACAGAATTACGTATTATAGGAGCTTTGTAAACGGATTTGCAATAATGTGGTGATATAGAAGTCTGGAGACTTCGATCGTGTGATGTGTAATCTTACATATTTCTGCTAAGGTATGATACATAGTGCTGCCGATCAGTTACAATTACCTATAGCTTCAATTACCTCGGACGTTATTGAAGTAACCGACGTTAGTCACTGAGAAAACCGAGGTTGCTCTGTATTACTTACTGGTCGAAAGTAATTGATATTATGTAATTGTAATCGACCGGCAAACGGGATTTGCTTACGCGGGTAGCTTAAGGATGTGACAATAATTGGACGATGCCAACCGAGAAGCTATCGATTACATTCCTTTCTAGTCATTTTTAGGTTATATTTGGCGGGAAACAGTCTTTGCTCAACTTCTTGCCTAGCTGTAGTCTATGCTTGACGCAGTAGATGTGCCATACACTGCACGCGACGCGATCCTGTGTCGTCAGCTTTCCAGCATAACAGCTGGACCAAATGTCGACATTCTTATAGTCTAGTTAAGAAACATTTATTAATATACAAGTTTTGGATTGGTATAAAGTATGTCATGTTTAAAAAATAATACTATAAATCATTATGTTGTGTGTTTTAAATGTATGGCGATGCTAGAGTAGTGTTGTAGTTGTAGTGATTTTGAAGTTTTACATAAAATATATTATGATATATAAAGTATGACTAACCGAAAGCAATAACGTTATTAAGTATTAATTATTATGAATTACGCACGCGCGCGCTGCGGATACGGTTCGGTCGTATGTTTTGGAATTTCGCAAACGGCTACGTTGTCAAATAACTTCAATTACTTTTCATTTCAAACACTTTGTCACGAGATCAAGAGTGGTTCCTAATGTAGCGGTCGTTTACTAGATGACGCATACAACATTATTCAACAAAATGACAAAACATACGCGAGAAGTTCAAAAGACGAGACGACTTTTTGATTTAATGTTGTTTTTAGCTTTGCTTCTTACATTAAAAAGTAGGTAATTGAATTGAAAAGTAATTGAAAGAGATAGTACAGCTGTGTGATGGTTGATTGAGAAGCGCGATTCGCTTGGTTTCCTCGTTGGCACATTAACGCTAGATAGCACGGCAGCGCGCGCTCATTTGTGTTAGAATCTTAATATACACACTTGCATACAATATTGAAATATTTTTGTATTATAGGTATCAGTGTATAACGTATTGTAGAATTGTATTTATAAAGTTCACTTGAATGATATTGTGATTCCACTTGTTTATTCGTTTAGACGCTAGTAGCGTCAGCTTTAGGCGTGCGGTCAAATTTCTATTCTGTGCAATTTTACTCTAGAAACTAAGATTGTCTATTTATTTAATTTTCTGAAACTTGACAGCACTCATGAGTTTGTAATTTAAATTAAGAACTCCTGGCAGTATAAATTGACATTCCGTAAGCATTTTACTCGTAGAAAAATATAGATTCTTAGACAATTTAGACATGGGCTGTTAACACCAGCTAGTATATACATTTTTGTTGGAATTTGTGAGGTACTTACATACAGTAGTTAGGGATTTGGGTTTTGTAGATTAGATTTTTTTCCGTATTTTAAAACTATTGTGAGGTCCCGGAGTCGCGCAACTTTGCGCTGTAATGAAGACATTTTTGGTGTGCTATTTATTAATTACTGTAAAAAATAAGTTTCATTAAGGCTTCATCGCGGAGTAATGAATGTTGTATACAGCGTACAGTCATGTTGGTAGTTGTTTTTATGTAATCGCGCCTTTTTTGAAACCTTGTAATCAGTATTCGTTCAAAAAGGGCGCTCAGTCTAGCAACTAGCGCCCCCTAGCGTAGCGCAGGGCTAGCTAGCGCCCTCTAGCGAGCGATTAGCGCAGGCCGCGCGCCCTCTACGCCAGTACAGTTGTCTATGGTTCACGTAGAATAAAAAATAAAAAAATTGGTGACACAGTCGTTTTTCATTTCGCTTTTTCGTACCTTTTTAGATGATAGTTAGATTTTTTAAGTAGTAATAGTGCTTCATGGCGGGTTGGTGCGTCGGGTAGATATTGTCAGGATCGTGTAGTGCATGAAGGATGTACCTGAGTAGCGGTGCTGCATGCGGCGGACTCCAAGACCTCAAGATGGAAGACTTATGGACCTGAAATGACGGTGAGCCAATACTGCCACTCATTACCTATACTAATCTCTTGACAAGACATTTTTGTAATGTATATTTATTTAGACGACATCATAACTTGTTTATCGTAATTTAATACTTAGATTTTAGACCTCATGAATGACTAAAACCAAAGGTACGTATTTATTACCTTGTGTATTTATAAAAATGTACTTAATATTTGCCCAGTAGCTTATCCATTAGACTGTTTTTATAAAAGTGTGTACTGCTTTCAGAGTATTCAAAGGAAATTTTAAGTAGATTTTGTCAAGAGATTTAAAGTAATTTAGTACAAAAAGCATGAGTTGAATGAAATTCCAGTATTGTCTCAGTCGTCATTACAATATTATTATTGCTTAGATTTTATAAATAATTTATTTATTATTAGTACCCATTCCGAGAGTGCATCCCAGTAAGATAGTTGTAGTTATAGAACTTTTTGGGTGCCGGGTTTTTACATAGTGTAGATTAGTTTGGAATAAAAGACTGGTCTTAACTCGATTCTGCTGTTTTAGTGTGGCCATAGACAATGTCTCTATGGAGTTTAAGCGGTCATCTACGAGATGGCGTCACAGGTACGAAAACCTAAATCGCGCTTGAACAATAATTGAATTCTATTGGTGGAAAATCTTATCATACAACCCCGTATTAAATATGTAAAATAATAGTACCTAATACAGCTAATAATCACGTGTCCTAATATTGATTCCCGATTAGTCCTTGCCTAGATACTGGGCGCTTGTTTTGTGGTCACGTGATCGATAAAAATAGGATAAAATGGTCAATATGCCATTTTTTTTAATATCTACTTCGCATAAGACATTGAAGTGGTAACACTAACCTAGTATTTTGTCAGTTATCATTATCACTTACAGTACACTTGTATTTCTTTGAAAGTTTCATTGAGAAAGAATCGAATTTTCAAATGTGATATCTTTGGAGCTTTGAACGTTTTATTTTCGATTGTAGTTACCGTAGAGTAGTTTAGTTTAACAAACATATCATCTGAGAGATCCCATTATTCAAGACACAATGGATTTGTGCCTTAAAATTCTTAAAATATACATTTTGATTTCGAAATACATTAGAAAAATGGTAGAAGTAGAGGATACGGACCAAAAATCATACTGAGAAAATGGAGAAATATTTTTTGTAACAATTTAATTGAAGCTTCTCCCACACAATGGCGTTAATCGCTCGAAATATCGCGGCGTACGTAGTAACTATCATTATACCATGCCATAACAGGCGGCCGATTTTCCGAAGGAAATTTTCATGATTTTCGTGTCCGTCAGATTGGTCGGTCAATACAATAGATTTACATCAAACTATGCTCATTATCAGGCACCTATTTGGTACCTTTGTTCATATATTTGATACCTACGTGGGTTCGAAAATATTGAAAACCTAAGGCCAGCTCAGCTATTCAGACGTCAGGTTGGCAGAACCAATCTCGATTTATTGCGATCCAGCGTAACATGCTCCATGTTAAATATGCCCGTATTTATTACCTATTTGATACCTAAACATATATTCAAGAACTGTCGAGAAATATGTTTAGGTAAACCAAATAGGTAGTAAATAATAGCATTTTATTTTATATCATGGAGCATGTAACGTTGGATGGCGAAATTAAAGGGTGGTCTGGCCAACCGGACGTCAGAATGGCTGCCCACTTATTATCTTAAATATTTTTGAAACCACATCGGTACCTAACATTTGAACAAAGGTAGGTTATGAGTATACTAAATAATTCGCGTAGTTTATTGTTAATCTATTGCGGGGTCCGGCCAATCTGACGGTCACGTATTTTCGCCGCAGTGTGCGAGAGACTTCACTGTTGAAGTTGAAATTAGCAATCTTGTAGCCGTAGTCTAAATCAGACAATGAATAGAAAAATAATTAGTAGAAGTACAAAGAAATACCTTAAATATTGTATTGAAATTGCATCGACCATGTCTTCCTCGATGAAAACATAGACTGAATAGACCCGCTGTAATTAAATTCCCGCTGGGGTGCACTAGATTTGTTTAGATTTGAAAATGTAAGAGCACTTTTTTTGACATTGTAACCGCCATGTTTCTTGTCTATAACTATCTTTTTTTTTACAATTTATATTCAGCCAGGATTTTTTTTCTCAACCAAATGGCAATGTATATTTAATTTTCTTTAAAATGCCGAGTGTTTTGTCTTTTAAAAGTGCTCCATTGAAAGAGTAACTGTAGTTATATGAAGTGTTCAGTAGAAACCCAGTACAACGGATGTACACAGTGCCTAATGTGTGACAATATCTTATATCACACTTGTTTTTTGGTCATTGAATGCCGCAAAAGAGAGATAGCATACACCTTTACCTAAATAAGACAAAAAACGCTAAAGTATAACCTACTTAGGTAGGTTAATCTGGGTTAGTATCTATAGGACTTCGTCTCGATATGACTAGGTAGCCGATACGACATAATCGTAGTTTGACTAAATCTCTTTTGGACTTTATCGTTATTTGACCAGATCTTTGTATGACTAGATAGCGTTATGACTACTCAGCTCTCAATTAAAATATGTACCTATTTTAATTGAGAGATTAAGGCCCTGCGCAGACGGCACACTTTTTGTGCGATCGAGTCTGCGGCGCACAAAGGTTTTATAGGCACAAACGCCTAATTGCATAGGTTCTATTTTCACAGACTAAAAAGTGCGTCACGGATAGTCTGTCGTCTGCGCAGGGCCTAATAGCCGAATACAGAAAATTTGACGGGTATATAAATAATTGAGCAGCTTCTTAATTTAAAATTTGTATGATGATTTTGAGTTTGAGAGCTGCTTATTTGATTAAGTAGAACTCGCGTTTCGGCTTCAAAAAGCCATCATCAGGATAGAAGACTCCGATCGAGCTGTGTGGGCGACGATACTTCGACGCTGGAACAAGAGTGCACAAAACGCTCTTGTTCGCATTCGGGTCTTCTTCCTCTTTGGAGGGGGCTTGCTCCATCGGGTTTTCTGACCTTGTTCATTCATAGCTAATATTATAAAACTTTTAACTTTTGTCTATGGAATTACTAACTTCAACATTTTCCTCAATAACAAAAACAAAAAATAATTGGCGAAATCGGAGCAGATTTTCTTTAAGATCATACAAAACAGAAACGGTAAACTATTGTGTTGCTATGGCTAGTTTGGAAACATGTATTTGCGAATATTTAATGTTCTGTGGCTAATGAATTAGGGGCAAGATCATTTATCATAGCCAGGTTTTCGGAGCGGCGATTAAGGTGTACCTACGTAAACTAGGTACATTAATCATCATAAGGTATAACTATTTGTGTGGTATAATATCCTTGCTCTCTACTTTGTACCTGCCCCAAATTATTTCCCGCTGACTTGGTTTAAAAAAGAAATTTAGCCCCATCAATTTTGGCCCCAACTTGTGATGGCACCAATTTGTTGTACTGTAACTTGTGGTTCCACCAATTTTATTTCACTGTTTTCATGCTACATCATTGTTTTAGAATAATACTCCTACTTTATACCTTGTACCTACCACAAATTAAGATTCTGTCTACTTTGTTTTAAAAAAAATGTTCCAGTAAATTGGGCCCCTAGGTACAAAAATGTAGGTAAAGATAACCAAGCCTATTAATTAATTAAAAAGACAAATATTATTTTAAAGAAACAATACTTCTGCAAAAACACAAGGCACGATAGATGAAAGCCCAGTGCAGGCTTAAGCACTTAAAAATAAAATGTTAAAAAGACAATTGTTAAAATATTTCTTTTTTGCGGCATTCTTAATTCTCTAACAATTATTTAGTAATATACCTACTTAGATAATTCCCCATTATAATTTGAATTTGACCAAATTCTAGTCAGTTTTCGTTTCATTAGAACATAGTTAGACCCTTGACCGGGTGAAACGATATAGTTGTTTTATATTATTGTAAATATAATTATATAGGTAGTTAAGAAGTTGTTATTTATAAACGTGTGGTTTGCTCTTTATTTTATAAACCGTGCATAAAGTTTTACTTGCTAGGAATTATTACTTGAACAGGTTTTATGCGTAAAACATTCGAAGCCATACCTAAGTTGGAAAAAATATATTTTTTCTCTATAAAAATGGACATCGGCACCGGTGTTCAACTGTTGTGGCCTATGGTCAATATTGTATCAAATTTTAAGGTAAAGCGGCTCAAGTCTAGTATGATTAAATTACTTAAATGTTCTGAATTGTATTCCAAAATAAAATCAAAATGTGCATGGTTTATTAAAAAAAAGATCGGTTTTAATTTTGGGGTTACTTGTAGTATTTCCTCTCTTCTCTCGTTGTGTATTTGACTTTGAATGTAGCTAATATAGGTACTTGTCTTTGATGTTTTATTGTTGAACTCGAGTCTAGGCTGTACCTACACTGGCTTTGTGCATTAAACCGTGCGAAACCATTCTTAAATCGAAATTAAAGAAACAATTTATTCCATAGTTCATTCTGTTTCTTTTTTTTTTTTAATTTTGGCAATATTTATAACAGTATATTATGCCAGAAATTGAGTTCACCAATAAAAATAGTTTTGAAATTTAAAAACTGAAGTGCCCCACGAATTTGTATAGGAACTAAGCTCATTATTATAATAAAAATATTTAAATTATTATTTACATTATCTACCTACTTATTGTATAGATGTAGAGTTTGTGATTTGTATTACATTGGAAGTACCTACCTATAGATTTTTCTATGATATTTACTTAATATTAAATTAAAATAGTTTACATTGATTTTTTAGTAAACCCACCTTACCATTTTATGATAAAAATCAATATATTTTTGTCTGCAGAAGCGATCTTTAACATACTTTTTAAAAACCTAAGGTTAACTTAAAATCCATTTTTCAGACCATTTATTACAGCAATTGGTACCAAAACTGTTCCCAAGCAATTCATTAACAATATAATATGAGCCTGGTTAGGCTAAACTTTTACGAGCAATAGCACAAGTAGTGCGACTGCGAAGCCGTATTTAATAAAAAAAAGAAAAATATGTCTATGGCGATTCAAGAAAACAAATAGACCAACATGGCGGCTTGCGGACTTCACGTGCCATATTTCTCTAAGAGCTTGTTAAAATGAAAATAAACGTAAAAATACTAAAAAATCGATGTAGAATTTATAATACCTATTTTGTTTATAATCGATACTAGTCACAAGTAGTTTTCTAAAGAGTTTTATCGAGTTTTGCTTGTAACTACCCTCATTAGTGTCGTGCAGGTGACGACACGCGACGGACGACGTTGCTAAATGGTTTCCATAAATAAACGTTTTACAATCGACCCATTCGTTTTATTTAATTGCCTTATTAGACGTATGAACAGAAATGGACCAGCTGTACGAGTACGACAGACTGTAATAGCGATAGGTACGCGACCAGACAAGACCGTTTAGGTGCACAATGTCCAAGTTGCATAACGTCATGCGGGTGCAAAATGTCATGTTCGCACAATGTCAAGGTTGCAGAATGTCATGGTCTCAAAATGTCTAAAAAAACTCCGATCTTTTTTTGTTTCTACTTTGATCGTCTTTTGTTTCTACTCCGATCGTCTTTTGTTTCTATTACGATCGTCTTTTGTTTCTACTCTATTCGTCTTTGGTTTCTACTCAGATCGTCTTTTGTTTCTACTCTATTCGTCTTTGGTTTCTACTCTATTCGTCTTTGGTTTCTACTCAGATCGTCTTTTGTTTTAGTTTCGATCGTCTTTTGTTTTTTTCACCCTTCGCCTCTATTAACTTTTTAACTTCAAAATTTTTAAGTCAATTTGCAATTCAATTTTGAAAGTATTTTTGAATACGAGATTTTTCTAAGTGTTTTATGGACATTTTAAGACCATGACATTCTGCAACCTTGACATTGTGCGACCATGACCATGACATTATGCAACTTGGACATTGTGCACTTAAACGGACAAGACTTATTCTCCATCTCTCTCCCTCTTGTTCATTTCACGATCATAATATCTATCTGTGCGTCAGGTTGGCCGGACCACGCAAAAAAATTACTCCAAAAATTACGCTCCATTATTTACCTACTAAATAATTAGCGTAATTTGAAGTATTAAATAGTATCAGTTCATAATGTTTAGTAGGCTTCATAGACATTTTACAAAATCTAGATAGGTTCTGGGAAAATAAAAACCAGCTAAATAATCTTAGATCAAAAAATGTAAACAAAGAACTGTCTATTTCAAAGGAAAAAGTAAATAAAGAGTCACTTTGCAAGAAATGTATGAGTACCTAGGTATTTTGTTTGCATTTTTTTTAAGAATCTGAAATTGAGTTATAGCACAGAATACATAAATAGTACAAGGTAATAGGTAGGTTATAGGACAAGTAAGTCGGTGAAAATCCTCAGGAAGAACCATTATATGGACAAAGGTGAGGTTTGCAATAAACTTCCTCTGTAGACCTCGCTCGCTACGCGGGATGCCGAAGATCGTACGAAGTGGAGAGGTAAAAGTAGAAAAGCGGACCCCGGGGTTAGAAGGTGGGTACTGTTACCATTTCCATACAAGCATAATTAAACGTAAATTACTAGTTTACATCTTATTTGTTTTATATTATTCTTAATAAAAAGTAATTTACGCTGTAAAAATGAACCAAATGGATCTCCGTTTTATTTCATTTCGAATTAATATTTTGTAAAAACCTTGTGGTGGGGGCCCTGTAAAAATAAAATCTTAATCCGAATAATACCGATATTAGGGTAGAAAACTAAATTGTTTATAATTCTATTTTGTTATTATGTTTGTATGGAAATGGTAACAGTCGCCACGTTCATAAGTAACCTTAACGTTAGGTAGGTAGGTACATGGTTAAAATTTATTTACCAATTTTTTTAGGGTTTACGTTTACTTGCGTTGCGTTCACGGATTAGTTGGTCCAGTGTTTATTTTAGGGTTCCTAATTGTGATAGTGGTACGGGACCCTTTGTGCGCGAGTCCAACTCGCACTTGGCCGTTTTTTTTTGTTTGCCGCACTGACCTCCATGGTACAAGTCGCTGGACAGGTCATACGCACTGAATTTTGTGCCTATTTGATCTGCGCCATGTTTTTTGAAAGTGATGGTGGCCGTCCATGGAACTAATAGTTCCGTGGACGGTCACCATCACTTTCAATAGAAAATGCGCGACAACAGCGCAACATGGCGCTAATCAAATCGGCACAAAGATCTAATGTCATTTTGTATGGTACTTGTACTTGTAGGTATAGTTTAAATTCAGTGGTTTGCCGTCTAGTTATAGGAGCCGAAGGCGACTACCTAGCTATCTTGTCTCTGGAAAAAAAATGCCCAAAACCGAATCACAACGCTTAGATAAATAATCATAACAAAAAACAAAAAAAAAATAATAATTACTGAAGCTGACTTCGACAAAACTGGTTCGACCACCGAACGGACCAAACGTGTTCCTCTACGTTCGTTTGAAACTTGTTCATAGTGCATAGTTATAATTATTTACTTACTTAATTATAATAATAAGTGAAACAGACTAGTAAAAGTCTAAATTAACTTATTGAACGATTGGTAAGAAACATATTTTTTTTATTTTATGTAAGATTCACGTTTTAACAGTTTTAAAATGGTGACTTTTTATTTTGTTTGTTTTTTTTTTGTACGTAAGAACTTTACGTTTTGCGGAATTTCCCAGTTACTTGCTTTGCTTGCTCGGTTGTAATAATGAGTTGGGAATACAATCTTCTTTATCCGAGCGATGTTCCCAGTTGCATCCCTCTCGGGAGCCCGGGGTCCGCTAAACCACAAATTTGTTTTTTTTTTATTTGGGGTCGGCACAGCTGGTAGGTATCCAAGTCTTTATTGACCATACCCTTTGGAAATAGATTTGTCAATATTTTTACGGCTGGCGCCTGCCTAACACCAACCCTCCTACGGACCAAGCAGTTTATCCGCTACCGCGCGGGAGAACAAGGTGCTAACCTTGGGCTAATCTCCCTCAGATCCCTTAGTCGGCTTTTACGACACCCACGGGAAGAGATGGTAACCCTATTCTATGCCGAGGCTACATTTATCTTTATAAAGAAGAAAGATTTGTTTGTTAGTAACGAATAGGCTCCGAAACTACTGGACCGATTTCAAAAATGTCATCACTAGAAAGCTACATTATCTAGGAGTAACATAGGCTACTTTTGATCCCGATATTCGCGAGGGATCGGGACTAACGAGTAACGCGGGTGAAATCCCGGCGCGCTGCTAGTAAACAAACAATGAAAAACGTGGTTACTGACTGTAAATATCCCGTTCTTACTGATATTATAGGTAAACTAACTGCGCCCTACGGTTTCACGTAAGTACCGATCACGTGGGATACAAAGCCTGTGAGTTAATCCAAATCCCTAGCTATCTACATACAAAGTTTCATCGCAATCTGTCCAATAGTTTTTGCGTGAAGGAGTTACAGAGTTACAATACAATATACATCCATAACTTACAAACTTTCACATTATTAATATTAAGTAGGATATGATGTGAAAGTTTGTATGTAAGTTATAAAGTAGGTAGGTAAGTAAGTAAGCGAGCTTGTTTGTTCCTACTTCACGCAAAAACTACTAAACCGTTTGTGATAAAACTAGGTATGCAGATAGCTGGAGATCTGGACCATAGGCTATCATTTTAATCTAAAGGTAGGTACTTACTTAATTTAAATTAAACCGGGGTCTCCCGCATACAACAAACGTGATTCTTAAAATTTAAACTGAATTTAACTATTTAATTTTACCACTGGCGCTAGTGTTAAAATTTATTGCTTAAGTTTCGATATGTTACGTTGTCAAATGTTTTTGCATTGATTCTTTGTTCCGTGACGGTTTACGAGGCATGGTCTGCTGAAGGCAAGCTTTGTATTGTTTGACGTCTTCTTCCGATTGGTATGTGAAGGGTCCAAGGGAATAATAATGGATGTCAGTTTTTTTTATAATTTTTTTTTGGCAACATTTGAAAGTCCATCAAAAATACTTTCGTTACAGAATGCACGCAAAAACCGCTTTTTGTCACTAGCTAATTAACAGTTAAAAATTGAGGTACTGGCTAAAAACGATGGATGTTTTGTGTTACTGGCGAAAAATGATGAATGTCAGTAAAAAAATTATGTAGGTGTCTATGGTATGGAGGGGTTGTAATAATTCATCAATGTGATCTGTCATTCTGCTCACAGAGTGCTAAGGATTTTTTTCGTGCACTACTCAATAGAAATAATATCACTGAAGATGAGTTTTGTTAGGTTTTATGTGTTTTATTTTGTTTAATTTAATTATTTTGTTAGTTTTAATGTTGTGTTTTTAGATGAGTAATATTATTTAATTTATGTCACTCAAAAAGTGGTGACAATCATTACTCTTTGATTGACATACATCATTTTTCCCTTGGAATATTTGGTTAAATTTTTTTAAACATGTTTTTTTAATAAATTTAATGCTCATATATTTTTAACTTTTATTCCAACCATTACAATAAACATAGACCTAAAAACCTAGAATTTTACTAAGTGTAAGGTTAGTGTCAAAGAGGTACCGTGAGGCTTTGAACCTTAAAATCTAATTTTCTCTAATTATGGTAAAATTGACATCCATCATTATTCCCTTGGACCCTTCATAATAAAGATGGCTGCCGTTAACTATGCCAAGGCGAGGATTTAAGACATCCTTTATCGACTAATCGTTCCTGGGGCAAAGGTCCTTAAATTATCCTAAATTACATTACAAATTTAGATAATTTCATAGATGTAAGCTAAGATATACCTAGCTAAAATACTGTTTATAGGTACTTAGTATTTAGGTATATTTATTTTCTTATCGGTTAACAAATTTAGTAGGTAGGTATTAGGGTATAGAACTGGGAAATCCCGGTACCAAAATCCCGGGATTTCCCGGTACTGTTAAGCAGCGAAAGAACCGGGAAATAAAAATCTGAGAACCGAGATTTTCGGGATTTCGGGACAAATAAGAAAGCAAAAAAATGTGTTATTTACATTTTATACATTTTAGACTTTATTCTTATTATCTTAATTGATTATTTGAACCATATTTTAGTAATTGATTTACTTCATTTAAATGATTAGCCTGCTTTTAACTGGATTATGCCTAATACTACTAAATGATGAGAGACATCGTATTTAGGTGATTTTAGTAAGTATTTGATTTTGTATAAGACCAAAATTCGTGTACGCAATGTTATATTTATTTCTTAGCGCGAGTTATTTTTCTACCATTGGCGCCAGTAATACTGTAGCGCCAATGGTAGAAAAATAACTCGCGTAACTAATATAGCGCTAAAATTTTAAAAATCACTTTTGTTGTATGGGAGGTTGGGAGGCCCACAGTATTTTTTTTATTATTTCTTATAGCTTTAACAGAAATACATCATCAATAAAAATTTCTATTGTCTAGCTATCAGGGTTTATGAGATACAGCCTGGTGACAGACAAACAGACGGACGGTGGAGTCTTAGTAAAAGGGTCCCTTTTTACCCCTTGCTTATGGAAACCTATTTAAATGTTTTTAAATTTCAAACAAAAAAAGATTAAAGCTAAATATAGCATCAAGAGATGTTACAAAGCAAAGCTTAAGGCATTTTACAAAGATTTACACAAAATCCCGGGATATCCCGGTTCTTGTATAAGCTGGTACCAAAAATCCCGGTTCTCGAAAAAGTTCCCGGTTCTTGATACCCTAGTGCCCTAGTAGGTATAGGTATTTAATTTCTTATCGGATTACGTGCATAGGTTGTAGTTTTTAGGGTCCCATTCCCAACAAAGTGTATAAAAAAAAATAATTATCTGTTACAGAAAGGCCGACCGCGCAGCGACAGACAGGCCGAGGACGAGTTGTTCTTCTTCCGCCGCTAGATGGCGCTGTTATCAATATCCGTCGACGGCAAAGTGCGACGATGTGCGGCAGTCGTGTATCACTCAATGGGACCAGTGTTGGTGGTCTGTTTCACTCTGGTACTGCTGGGAGATGGCGCGGAAAAGTTTTCCAGAGAAGAAGGTAAGGGGTTAAGAGGAAAGTCTTTAAGGGACAGTCTACCCACTCGTTTCTACATACAAACTTTACAAACGTTGTTGACTATTTCCTGCCTAGATAAAGATATTTAGAAAAAATATTATGTTTATGCCAAAAGTTCTATTATCAGCCATGACCATAATTATGTAAACAAAAATTCCGTACATTTATTTGAAAGTGACAGCTCTTAATTACTTTTTCCTTTAAAATTGTCAGTTCTTTGTTTATAGTTTTGAACTAAGTTTCTAAAATAAGTAGGTACCTATAGTTGCAGATATTGTATTGAGTTGATAATATATCTACCTTATATCTCGATGGCTGCCCTGTGAGCCTGGGGTAACATATCTCTCATTAATGATTGTCCAGGTGACAGCTGTGTCCGCGAGAACGTGACGGGGACATGCCAGAAGTACACGAAATGTGCGACCGCTGCTCTCATCGAGAAGGGGTACAGACAGTTCCCAGAGGTATGTTATTAATAAATATAAATTCAACATTATTTATTAGTCTTTACCACACTTATGAAATACTGCTTTTTTTTAAAAATACTTTCAAAATTTGAGTATGACGCCCTACGAGGCCTTACCTACTCGCAAGAACACGAGGAGATGCTTTCTTAATTTCGACCTAGCGGGAGGGTTACCCGTGGCTAAGCGGTCAAACGCGTGGTTCGGATTACCAGTAATCGCGGGTGCCTACTATAATTTTGAAAAAAAAAAAAACTTAAAAAAGAAATACCTATAGGTTAAAGAATAAATGTTATGTTACTTACCTACTAGAAATATTTTTAAGGAAATATAGTTCTTTAATTCACTTGCTGCACCACGCGAAATTTTGACAGCTGTCAAACAATTTAGGACTGGACATTTTGGTCTGCCGATCAATCTTCAAACCATCGATTAATAAATTAAATACCTATTCGATAAATCGTTCAGTCGATACAACGTTTGTCGACAAAAGATTGTTTCGTAATAAAGTCCATTCGAACAATCGTTCAGTTGAAATTTCGTTATTCGAACATAGGACTTTCGAAACTAAGTTACGGACACCGAGTTCCCACCCCGAGTGCGTAACCGTATCATCGCAGTGACTTTTAACTGTCCCGACGCCTAATAATTTGGGGGTTTTAGTGGACCCTGGGGTCCCGAGAGGGATGCAACCGGGAACATCGGGAGGATTAGATTATTCGCAATATAAATCTCGCTTATTGCGAAGTTTTTTTAGTGAACATTATGTTATATTATTTCAGATATGTTCGTTCCAAGGCAAAGACCCCGTTGTCTGCTGTACAGATTGCTACATTTATGACGATGTACGGTAAGTGATCGCGCCTTGCTGAGGCGATCGTTACACGACCCTAGATGCAGGCTCCCTTCGTATACACGTACCTATAGCACACATCGAAACTAAATATCGATGTGTATATCGATAATTAAATATCGATCTCTGTGTTCTGTGGGGACCTGCAGCCTGCAGCATTATAACCGGGGCGGCTCGAAGCCGGCGACCGAGTCTCTATTTGTGGTGGTCGATAGCCCCTATCGGGGGGGGGGGGGGGCAGTTAGCACTCGGTAACCTCAATGTAGTAGGAGCATTTATCCTGCGATGTTTTTCTTTAAGACTAAACAAGACACCGACATAAATGGTTTTTATTTATATAATTTTTACACGAAAACACAAAGACTCCAACTTGACTTCACAGTACAGGCGAGACCACAAGAATTAAAAAAAAATCTCAGTCGACTAGAGCGCCATCTGCACACAGCTTTGCGTGTTCCATCTCATTGGTGACGAACTGATGCATGACTTATGGCAGTGATGATAACTGATGAATGATGACGATGGAAGACTGATGAGATGACTGATAGATGACTGATGATGCCTGATGAATGAATGAATACTTAAATTCATTATTTGTAAGTAGGTAGGTAGTAGGTACCTACTCACCATAATATTATAAATCACAATACCTACAAAGGAAAACATACAACTTTTAAACTGGATGGCACAATGAACGAACTTATCGCCTTAAAGCGATATCTTCCAGGCTACCTTTGACTGGACAAAAATCTAACCATGCAGAAACAAATTATTAGTATTCATACACGGAAGTGTTTTGATACTTTTTTAATATTAATTTTTTGATAAGACGGTAGTTTCATTGTATGTTTTTAATACAACATCGCGAAAACAGAAGAAAAATCCATGCAGAAACTTAAAAAAAACCTTTTTTTTTTCAGTGACGTTGTGATTACGGAAAATGGCGTGTACACACATACGAGAGGAAAAAATAAGGCGTGGGATAGTAAGTATTTTAAAAAGATATATTTAACTATTTATTTATCGTAAAAATGAAATGAGCATCGCTGTGAACGCTGAGAATGCTAAGATGGAGTGTTATTATATCTTCGGGAAAATTTCAACTGTTCAGCTATCACGGTATTCACGGTTCATGAGATACAGCCTGGTGAGAGAGACGGACACTGAACAGTGGAACAGTAAAAGTGTCCCGTTTTTATCCTTTGGATATGGAACCCTAAAAGCATTGAAAGTCTGTAAATGGTCTGTAGGTACTATGAGACTATGAGTGCAAATGATAAAGGGTATTTCTATAATTCGTCGATAATAATATCTTAGCAGTGTGTAGCCGTCTTAAATACAAAATGTAATAAAGCAGATAGCACAATAACACTGCGAGATATTTATTACCGGCCGATAAAAAAGAGCTATACGTCTATGGGAGCCTATTTCTGTAGTAACTTTTTAATATTATTATATCGCACGCTTTGTTCATTTAGCCAATGTCAAATTTGTTTTTGAAATTATCGTCTGACCGCGCCTTAAAAATGATTAACTGTGAACGCAGCCGTTACCGACAACCAATCAAAATCGAGCTTACTTTTGACAGCCCCTAAAAAGCATGGCGGTTATTTTATTATTTTCCGAACTGTGCGCGCCAGTATTGCTTTGCATCTTTCACAATTTTTATCAGATCTTTAAATTAATTGCGTGCAGTGTGTAGGCTTACTTTAAAGTGTTGAACTAATTGAATACTCTACAATGTCCAATTTAGAGGCCCACTCTTTAAACTTATATGGGGCGCCTCCATACGTTTTCATAGATGAAAACAGAAATTGTTGGATGAATGAATCCAAAGACATGATTTTACTATGATAACAAGATGTTGTCCCTAGCCCTACCTTGTTAATGAACAGTCAAATCAATCTTCACCGATGGAATAAACCAGGTTTGTGGTTTACAAATTTTACAACATTGTTTAAATCAACTAACTAAACTAACTCTGCGTCGCGGATTTACTTGCATAGTTCTATTGAGATTATGAAATGTAAAACAGTTTTTGTGTTAGAGACTATCTATAGCTTGTGAACATGATCACAGCAAGTAAGATCCAAGAAACTCATTCTTGTGTCTTCTCCTCATTGAAGGGCGCTTTCCGAAGACATCCAAAACTTTATTTACGTAGGTAGGTATGTAATAGGATGATCTAAATATAGTGACCATGTATACATTACATGTTGAAACAATGATAGAAGTAATAAACACCATGCGATTAAAACCGAAAAATGTCTTTAATTTCAATACAACATCGCGAAAACAGAAGAAAAATCTACATTACATGTGTTTGGTAAAACTTTACAATACTACGCCACTATTTTGGGTGTACGGGTGTCACGTAGATGGTTAAGATAGCATAGATAAGACATGAAGATATTAAGAGTAGATAGAATGTGGAACGTACGTGATAATAAGTTATAACAATAAATGTAAGTAATGATTAAGATGTTTGTATCTATATAAAACCCAGCGACCTACTCGACAGCGGCGTTCCCGTGATTTGTGGTAGGAGGTCGGCCATACTTACATGGCCACATACTTACATGCCAACCACGGGTCTACCTGTCAGGTGGCCCTGTGTCGATGCATAGAGGATAAAGAGGGCTATACATTAATGCTAGTTTTAGGTCTGGAAAAAATAACGTTTTCTCAGTTTGGAGTATGTAATTAAAACATTGTATAAAACAACCCAGACAGCTTTTCTGTCATAGAAACGACATCGGAGTGATAGGTGAGAGAGGCTCAAAGTAAGAGGGAGCGAAGCAATATCTTGGTTTAACCTTTTTGAGGTTCTTTTTTACACTTCTTTCTCCCTTCCCTCCAAATGTTGGTTACGTCGATGTTGGATACGCCATCACTCGCCAGAAGCACCAATCGCTCTGATGAGGAGGTCTTATAACTTAAGCTGCAGTCTAGTTTCGATATAAATGCAGTGGTATGATTCCTCTAATTACTTAGTGCTATGTAAGAAACATCACTTATTGCCACTTGACTTGAGGCGGAACATGGCTGATGTTTTGTACCTCATGAAAGTGAACTTGTTTCCAAAATACAATTATCTACTACCAAACCTCTCAGATTTTGTTCAATATTACAACCTCCATTTGCGCGAACCAATTATAGCCAAAATGCGTACTTCTGTCGAGCGAGTGAGAGTTTCAATACGCTTACTAAATATCCCGACAGTGAACTTGATCTTTTCTACAGTAGTACCAGATCAGCACGGACATTACTGAGCAATCAGTTTTTTACTAAAGACTGAATGCATTTATTGCGTTTTTTTTTACGATCTATATATTAGGTATAATTATGATTCGAACTTTCGTAAGGTATACATTATGTATTGTTAATTCGAAAGTTATCCTAGCTCATAAGCAACTGTAATGTTATTTACACTATTTCTAGTTGTGGATACCCATTATTGGCTTTCCTATTTCTATTGTATTTTTTAGTATGTATTGATAGCTGTTGGTTTCCCTAAAATGTAAAAATAAATAAATAAATAAAGGACATCTACCATGAATGTCTCTAACCAAAACTATAACCCACAGACTGTCTCCGGTACGTGAAAGATCTCCCGTACTTGTGCAAAGCGTACCACCTCTTCGGTAGTTTCAAGAAGTTTCACCCGGAGAAGCAATGTCATTATATCGGTATACAACAGTACCCGGCCTTGATCGGACACGCGGCCAAGAGAGGTGACTTCCCGCATATGGTGAGTGAACTAACAAAACCCAACACTTTCTCAATCATATTTATAACTTGGATAGAGTGACAGACCTTTTTGTAGTAGCTTGATAAACATGGATACAGCACTATATCCAACAAGTTTTTTTTTAGTCTAACTCTATGTTTCGTCATGTATGTTTCTATGTTGTTTCTATCAATCGGTACAATTAATATAGGATGCTTATTTTTTTGCAAAAAGACAAGGTTCGATTCCTGGCTAGGGATATGAATTTTTCAAAACTCTAAATAAACCATTTTATTTTTTTACAAAATCAGGAACGCACCTGATTTCAGCATTTTTCTCTATCTCTTATAGTTTAGGATATCCCCCTGAAGGCCCGTTTAAATGGTTTAACCTGTATACATATTTTTTAGGGTTCCGTACCTCAAAAGATAAAAAAAGGAACCATTATAAGATCACTTTGTTGTCTGCCTGTCTGTCCGTCCATTCGTCCGTCAAACCCCTTTTTTGTAAATACATACATAATCATGATAACATATCAAAAAACAACACAGAGATCGTCAATGCCTTAAAATTAAAAAACTAGTCGTAACTGCCTTTTGCCTGCCCTGTGCCCCGATCCCGTTAGACCTCCAGCACTAAATCTAACTATATGGTGGTATGGTCCAGGCGTTGCTAGGTTACGGCGAGAACCAGGAGTCGGCTCAGTGGCTGTGTGGAGGATCCATCATCAGCGAGAGGTTCATACTTACTGCTGCACACTGCAGGTCTTCAGCCGACGCGTGAGTATTTCATCAGAGTCCATTTCATTCGCCTTTAGTCAGATTGGCACTCCGCAATTCGCATACCAAAATTTTCCACAATTAATTTAAATATGAGCAGGTCTCACCTGCATAAGGCCAGATCCCGTGGGATTTTTCAGAAACCCTGGAATATTCGTTAGTGAATACCTACATATCACAAAGAACACACTCTCCAATTTCAAATCTCTAGAACCAGTGGTTTGGGGTTTACGTTGATATAATATAGTTTAGACATTTAGTCAGGACTTTGAAATTTATTTATTTATTCAATTAATACGATAACAAGACCATTTACATTAATTGACACAAGACAAGAAAGTTCACGCTATCACACACATCTTTCGCAAAAACTCAAACACACTGACAATATAGATCTCCATTCATCCGCAAACAGATCGCATTCAGGATAATTATACTTGTAGTATAGATCATTAACAGTCAATCTTCCATTTCAAATTCACATGCCTGACTGGTCTGTACAGACTAGTCCATGTTCTGTATCTGACTGGACAGACCATACAACTATAGTAGAAAGAAGTAATAGTACCTATGAATACTTAGGTACCTATTTGCTGAAAACAGGCTTTGACAAGTCATCTGTCAAATTTCCTACATTTCCTACAGCCTATATGAGATTTCCTACAACTTGTGTGTCCTTTCCTACAACTTATGTGATCTTTCCTAAAACTTATGTGATCTTTCCTACAACTTATGTGACATCCAACAACTTATGTGACCTTTTCTACATTTTACGTGACCTTTCCTACAACTTATGTGACCTTTCCTACAACTGAGGCAACTTTCAGTTGGCCTACTGAAAGAAGCGCAGATGCGCCAACTCCTAAATGAACTGAAAACCTTTTCTCTCCTCCCAGAGGCAGCGTGAGATTTGCAGCGCTCGGCATCTTGAAGCGCAGCGACCCTCGTTCCTTGTGGCAGGTGTACCGGATAGCAGAGTTCATAGTACACCCGAAGTATAGGCCGCCTTCCAAATACAACGACATCGCCTTGATAAAGACTTTGACACAGTGAGTAGCCCTACGTATCCTGAAGCTTATGAGTAAGTTATCTAACGTTTGTCTCCGTCTGTCAACTTTGAAACTTCATGTCACAGTAAAAGACATGTAAATCATTGTTTATAAGGGGTCCTTTTTGTCTGGCATAAACTTTTTTGTCATAAATTCAGAAAGCTTCGGTATAAAAATGCTTGGTATAATATTCAAAACGCATAAAAATTTAAGGCGCATATTTTTATGGCATATTCATCATGAAGCTTATTTTTAATCGAAGTTCTAGTAAAACAAGCCTAATTTCTATTATGCGTTAACTATTTATGACAAACATTTTTATCCGTAATGATTATTATGACTAAAATGTTGATACTATATAACCGTTATCCCTTTTATGTTTATGACAAAAAAGTTTATGCGAAAAGGAGAGACCCCGTTTATAAGGGGGTAAATTGGCAAACATAGGTGCTTTTCCTGAATTTCCCTAGCGGGATTTAAACCTACTGCTTCTGAAAAACTATGAGCCATGGGGCCACAAATTAAACCCGGATTTTAAGCATTTTTTCCTTTAGTTTTTAGGGTTCCATACCCAAAGGGTAAAAACGGGACCCTATTACTGAGACTTCGCTCTCTGTCTGTCCGTCTGTCACCAGGCTGTATCTCATGAACCGTAATAGATAGACGTTTGAAATTTTTACAGAAGATGTATTTCGGTAGCCGCTACAACAACAAATGCTAAAACCAAAATAAAACAAATATTTAAGTGGAGCTCCCATACAACAAACGTGTTTCAAAAACTGGGAAATAAGGAAAAATAAGGAAATTTTAGTACTTACAATGTGAGGTCGCTTCTGATTGAGTAGGTAAAATCGAGTAGGTCATGGAATTCAAAATGGCTGCCCTGTCTGACAAATATACTACTAGTCTGCCTTCACTTACCAAAGAGTTTCTTATAAGTTTCAGATTTTCTTTGTGCCAAAGGTTTTTTTTTGAGAGGTTCGGTCGTTTGATGGGACTTGATTAGCATTTTCCTATCAAATTTTAAAATTGGTTGTTGTAAACCATTTTAGGGTTCCGTACCCAATTGTGATAGTGGTACGGAACCCTACGTGCGCGAGTCTCACACTTGGCCGGGTTTTTTTAATTTTATTTTTGTATAGGGTAAATCAGGCATACGTGCCCCAGTCGAATACGTGTTTAAAAAAAAAAAACTTTTATTTCGTTTTTTCGAATTGTGGGGCACGTTTGCCCGATTTACCCTACTATTATATATGTATATGTTTCCTCCCCAGAATAAAGTTCGATGAGACAGTGTTGCCAGTGTGCCTGGCGACGGAGCTGTTTGACGCCCCGACGGGGGTGGTGGTGGGGTGGGGCGCCAAGGGGCACCGGGCGCCCGTCGCCGATACCTTGCAGACGGTAAGCTTAGCACACTTGTCGAATATAACACTATTTGTTTAAAAAAATATAATTTGACTAAAATATAATTCGACTAAAACACAATTCGACCAAACACAGTTAGTTTAAAATACAATCGGACTAGTTCAGTTAGTTTCGCTGGGCCTTTTTCCGCACTTAGCCTTACAATTGGGCCATTGTACGTAATTTCTTAGAGGGGTTAAGCAGTAAGACGCCACGGGATCCTACTCTGTGATCTGGATTGGCGAATGTCCCATGCCTTTGGACCGTATTGAGTCCTAGGACATGTCGGTTTCCTCACGATGTTTTCCTTCACCGTAAGACCGATGTTATTAGCGCACATAACTTTTTTCTTAAAGAAAAAGACATTGGTGCGCAGTTGGCCAGGTTTCAAGCGCACCACTCTCGGAATGAAAGTTGGGGTTTACCACTAGCTAGTCCAACACCGCTCCTAAATTGTTAGAATTAAATAAAACAATTGGACTAAAATACAATTCGGCCAAGCACAATTCGACTTTAATCTTTTTAGGTGGTTTAAAAAGTACTACCTTGAGATGTCATCGCAACCAAAGGTTGTTTTAGTCGAAATGTATTTTAAACTGCATTGTTTAGAGTGTGTTTAAGCTAAACACACTCTAAAATATACACAACTTAAAAAATCAGGAAGTGGAGATTTGAAGTGTGAATAACACTAAAAAACCGGCCAAGTACGAGTGCGACTCGCGCACGACGGGTTCCGTACCACTATCAACATTTGGTATGGAACCCTAAAATGAACACTACACCAACCAATCCGTGAACGCAACGAAAACGTGAAATTTATTTTACTACTGAGGCCAATCTATCACTGGATGGCGCTAGTAGTGAGAATACATCGCGGTATCGTTGCATTTTATGACAAAAATCACGTTTTTTGTATGGGAGTCCTAAAATATTTGTTATACTTTGTTTTTAGTTATTGTTGTTATAGTGGCAACGGAAATACATCATCTGTGAAAATTTAACCGTCTAGCTATTACGGTTCATGAGATACAGCTTGGTGACAGACGGACAGATAGAGAAGTCTCAGTAATAGGGTCCCGTTTTTACCCTTTGGGTACGGAACCCTAGAAAGGAAAATGTCGTGTAATATTTCTGTGCCTCCAGTGAAAAGTAATACTTCTTGAGATGTATCATTAGACCCATTTTAAGACACAAGTATAACAAAGGAATTCGGCACATTTCTGTCTTATTGACACTCTCCTAAGACTCATATTGCCTGAGATAGACTGATATAAGTAAGGCATAAAAATCATACTTCTAATAATTGTGCTGTGTAAACTAATGTAAGACCACACGTATCGCTAATAATATTTACTGGAACGAAAATATTTTGTGTCAAAAAATACATCTTGACATGTACTATTATACACTAAGTAAAATGTATGTCATTTTCTGTGTCTTTTGATATAATTATAATAGTATTATTTTACACCATGTAATTGCGTTGTGGATAATGATACAACTAAATTCGTATCATTAAGCACAAACTTAAAGAAGAAACTGGGTCGGTGTATTATGGTATAAGTAGAGTGATATTGTTTTACACACATTTACACATTGTAAATTGTGATACAACTAGTGTTATATTTAATAAAAATATAAAATGGTTTGGTGTCAAATAATACAGGTAATTTAGGGGACGAAGGGCGAGGGTCATTCTTTGAAAGTGAGGATAAAACGCGTCCAGTCGAAATACTTTTTTCTACTATAACTATATTGAAGGGTGACAACGTTATAAGATCCTGTGACTACAAACCCAACTATTTACACGCGAAAGCAAAATAATAAACATAGTTTAATTACAAATTTAATCTAAAATCAGCTTCAAACGTCATTATCTCGCATGTCCAACATGATCGCACGTGGTTATTTTCGCTAATAAAAAATTATTATAAAACTTAAATAAATTATGTTATATGTAAAGTCATTAATAAATGATCAATCTTTTCAAATGATGTGGATTTATTTATGTTTACTTATAAAATATTAAAAAACAGACACGGTTAAAATTTGTTACAAAATAAACATCATTAGTCACAGAAAGGATTGTTCACATGATATCTCCATCTCTCTTGGATACAATGTTGTTGCTTGAATGCAGGCACACCCTCCTAGATGCCCTCAGTTTACTCACGACCTTTAAACGGAGTGGTCGCGCTTTATCTCGCTACCAGGTAAGTTTTGATATGGTTCTTCAGAATTTGTTATCAAAAAAGTCAATAATCTTTTCCGTTCTCACTATGCAAATATTTGATGTATTTGTTAAATTGTTTGTTGTGATGGTGTATCGAAAAGATATCTTTACCCTCTGACGTGTATTAAACGCAGATTTGTTCTTTCTGGACAGGTAACGCCCTGCTTTCTTGGATTTGTCATTTTCGGCAAAATCATTATCATCAAAATGTGTTTTGCGTTTAATGACCAATAAGGGAATTAATGATTTTTGTGTTTTCAATAATCATAGCCTTAGAGCATGTTTGATTTTTGTTACCCAAAGTCCTTATGTTTTAGGAGAGGAAGGCAAAATTCGCGCCTCTCCATCATGGTTATGACCTGGCGAGGTTATCGCCTTCGATGAAGCATTGAGGGTTGGGGTTGAGTCTATCCTAAACGTGAAGATGAATGAGGATTAGTGGGTGCAGGCGTCTTTGCCGATTAGACACGGAGGGTTGGGTGTGAGACGTTCTGTAGATGTAGCTCTTCCGGGTTTTCTTGCTTCCGCGCATGGGGTAATAAGCTTGGTGACTAACATTTTATGTCCTAATGGGGGCCCATATTTCCCTATGCGCGTGAGGCACGAGAGGCTTGGTTGGCTCTCAATCCTGGGGCGGATCTCCCTGAGTTGCCTGATGTGCAGCGCATGTGGGATGTTATCGGGGCTGTTAGGCTGATGAAGGATCTCATGGACCGTGCGGTGGGGGTAGACTTGGCGAGAATAAGGGTTGTGTCGAGGCCAGATTCGGGTGCGTGGTTGCAGGCACTACCATCGCCTCATTTTGGCACTCTGTTTAATTACAGTTCACTGCGTGTGGCTGTGGATCTTCGCCTGGGATCCGACGTATGTGAGCCTCATTTATGCGTTTGTTTTTCTGGAGGCGGAAGCTAGTGGCCACCATGCTTTAACTTGTTATCAATGTCCTGGGATATTTCCTCGTCAACACGTACTTAATTACGTAATTCGGAGGGCTCTTGTTTCGGCGAATATCCCTTGTGTCTTGAAGCCGCCTGGCCGCGTGTGTGGCAGCGGCAGCTGCTGAGGCAGCCGCCGCTGCCATACGCAGCGCCCTTTTGACTAATTGTTTGTGTTTGATTATAGTTGTAGTTTTTAGGTTCCTATTGAATTTTAATTTTTTGTTTAATTTTAATTTTTTGTTTAATTTTTTTTTTTTGTTTGTTGTAAGGGCATTCTTGCAATTTATCTGCAATGTCTCAAAATCTGCAACATGAAGGCTGCCCGTGATGTGGGAGTTTCTGACGCGGTCTTTTCGCGTCACTCCACACATCCAGTGCAGCATCTTCATTTCCGTGACATGCAGCCCCTGCTTATGTCGCTCAAGCACTGGCCACGCCTCACTACCCTACAAAAGGAGAGGTCTAATGATCGTTTTATAGACCTGTCCCTTCAGTTTGACCCTTGATTTTGGGGTTACAGATGACACCAGTCACCTCTCGCCACTTAGCCCAAGCTGCCGAAATGCGGGACTTGACGTCGCAATCGATGTCGCCGGACTCGTGAAGCACAGATCTCAAGTACTAAAATTGGTCTGTCCGCTCGACCATGTGATCGTCCACGCAGACAGGTGTGGGATCTGTGGTATTGCTAGCCAAATATTCGGTCTTCACTACGTTGAGTTGCAAACCGCCGTTCTTATAAGTTTCTGGCACCCCTTTGGACCGCAGCGCCCACCAGATCATCACGCGAGGAACACAGTCGAAGGCCGTATTCTTCGTTCTGTATTTCTCCATAACGACCCTTAGGGCAAAAACAGGGTCCATGGTACTATGACCAGGGCGGAAACCATACTGGCCATCCGAGACAGTGCATTCCTGCCGGATCCGAGAGTCAATTATACGCCCGTAGAGCGTCATGGTGTGGGACATGACCTTTACACCACGATTACTTCCACACTCCTGCACAGATCCCTTGCCCTTGAACACTGGAGTGATAACATTCAGTCTCCACTGGGCGGGGATTCTGCGGGTCTCGAGTATGTGGTCAAAAAGGTTAGTTAAGATGCCCATACCACCAGAACCCATAGCCTTCCATACTTCGATGGGAACTCCGTCGGCGCCGACAGCTTTCCGATTCTTCATGCAGCGAAGAGCCTTGCGCACCTCCTCAGGCGTTATCAGTGGCACAAGTCCTAGATTCGGATGGAATTCCGGTGGCTGCACCTCTTTATACTGCTTATTGATCAGCTTGTAGAAATAAGAGCGCCATCTTTCCTTTACCGCGAGATCCTCGCATAGCAGGTTACCATTAGGCTTTTTTACACAGCGGCACTTTGATATATCCTGAGCCACTTTGATCCTAGAACGTACCAACTTATAAATAAGCTTCTGCCCCTCAGACGTTTCCAACTTATCGTACAATGGCTGTAAGTGGTCCTGACTGGCTCTGGCTACTGTTCTTTTTGTGGCACGTTTGGCAGACCTGTACGTACGCGTCTCGATCTTCAGGAGAGTTGGACGCTTGCTACTTTTTAAAGAGGGCTTTCTTCACCCTAGTCTCCCTCTGGACTGTGTCCACCACCAAGTTTCCTTGTCACACTTGTGTCCTCCCTTAGACATACCGAGGACTTAAACATATCAAAATGAATAAATAAACCCTAAATAATGTCTACTTGTATCAGTTTACATAAGGCAATTAACAATGCAGGTCCCGGTAAAATAATATGTCTAAAAAAAATACAAGTATAAATATATCTATCTCAAAATGTTATTTTTCAAAAAAAAATATCATAAATTTGTTTGTACACTTTTTTGTAGCATGCCGTAGTTAGACAATATACTGTAAAGACGGTGCAACAATATCAATTATCACGAGAGTACCATGTGCTGTGTAAATTGATATTTGTTAAGTAATATTAAAATACACTGTCACCTTGTTGTTGCAAATAGATGTACCTGACAGTTTTTTCTAAATATTTCCTTTATTTGCTAATGAAATAAGATGCACCTGTGACAAATTATACATTATATGGTAAGAAACTTTTTGACATCAACAGTTACGTGGAAATCTTTATAGTAAAAAAAATATGGGCATTCAAATCTTTAATTGGCTCTCCTGAAAAGTAGTGTTTTTGAAGATGTATTACTTTTCACTGAAGGCACAGATTTGTAAGTGACCTAGGATCGTTTCTCCCCCAGGCAACCCTGGTGCGGTTCAACGCCAGCGAATGCTCCACCCTGTACCCCGCGCACCGTCTGCTGGAGTCCGGAGTCAACCCTCGGACTCAGGCCTGCTACGGACACAAGCAGAAGAATTATGACACTTGCGAGGTATTTTTGAGTTTGAGTTTGCCCCACAGACATACATATAGGTAGACCACCTTAGATGAAAATAAAATTAGTAGATAGA
The DNA here is from genome assembly GCA_958496205.1 of Idaea biselata. Lineage (NCBI taxonomy): Eukaryota > Metazoa > Arthropoda > Insecta > Lepidoptera > Geometridae > Idaea > Idaea biselata. Next base: position 14,543,580 of record OY292406.1, read on the forward strand.
GTCTGACCAGTGAGTCGTGGCAGTGAAAAAAAGCGGCAATTTAAAAAAATCTTCATGTGTTAGTAATAATTAGATAGTTAGTTATAGATTTGATACTTTTTATTAAAAGTAAAATAATAAAAAGTAACAAATCTATTTTTTGTATCGTCATGACATCACAGTGTTGACACATGAAGATTTTTTAAAATTGCCGCTTTTTTCACCTGCCACGACTCACTGGTCAGACTCTACGGTATATTCTAACATTTAACATTTGTCTTTAAGAATGATTCAGGCTTTGTAAATAAGCAAAAGGCATTCTTATGATAATCGCAATGTGCTCACGCGGCAACGGTTCGACATATGACTGAGGCTAGTGCGTCAGCTAGACGCAGTTTTATCGTTTCATTTTCCGAGACTAGGTACCGTATCTTTAGTTTTTTGTTTTAATCTAAGTAGACCACGCGAATTCATCTCCCTGTCAAAAAACCCTGGCAAAGCATCGGGGTAGTCGGCGCTAAATGGCAGTCCGCGCGCGTCTATAGTTACCGAACATCCGTAAAAACCATTAAAATGCTTTGTTGCCTGCAAAATAACAAAAAAATCGAGCACCCAAAGGCAGGAACCATATTTCCTGTGGATGTGACGTCACAGAAGGTACCAAAAACTCGCTCGGTTTCAATACAAATCGAGGTACATGTGACGTCTACCTATATATATGTCTGCGGTTTGCTGTGTGCAACGTTCTGCAGTATTTATCTATTTACTATTTTTTACTATTAAAAAGCGGAATAGTTAGTTTGTTTGTTTGAACGCGCTAATCTCTGGAACCGCTGGTCCGATTTGAAAAATTCTTTCAATGTTGGATAGTCCATTTATTGAGGAAGGCTATAGGCTACTTTTGATCCCGATATTCCCACGGGATCGGGACTTACGCGGGTGAAACCGCAGGACGCAGCTAGTTATTGATATAATATCGTGTTACAGGGCGACAGCGGAGGCCCACTCCTGGTGGACGGTCAGTACGGGCTGACATGCGTCCCACACCAGCTCGGAGTGACGTCATACGGGCGGCCGTGCGGAGCCGTCGACTCGGCCGGGATATATACTGTGGTCTGGCCTTATATCAACTGGATAGCTGACATCGTGTGGCCTTGAATAAAGATCTAAACTGAAGACACTGTTGTTTTATTATTAACAAATCGGTCCAGTAGTTTTTGAGTTTATTCATAACAAACATACAGACTCACACACACACACATAAATACAAATCAAGTATTCAACAAGTATTTCACACACGTCTAGCCATTTCATTTGATAGCTACTGTCGGCCATTTTGTGGTGGCAGCCATCTTGGATTTACAAAGATCAGTAGGTATAGATAGGCAGTACTTTTAAATACATAACTGAATAGCTGTCATCGTATGGCCTTCAAAAAAGATTTAAAACTAAAGTCACTGTTGTTTTATTAGCAAAAGTATTTCACACACGTCTAGCCGTTTCATTTGATAGCTATTGTCGGTCATTTTGTGGTGGCGGCCATATTGGATTTACAAAGCTCAGTATAGTCAGTACTTTTAAACACAAACTGAATAGCTGATATCTAAAACTAAAGACACCGTTGTTTTATTCGTAAAAAGCAGTGCCCGCGACGACTACGTCAAATTTTTTGGAACGAAGTTCCTTATCGCGCGTTGCGAAAGGGGGCTAGACGGAAAAAAATAAGACCAAAAGTTGTAACGACACTTTTTGCTATAGTTGTAAGCCGTGCGGCGTATTTTTCTGTCTGTCTGTCTCTCTCTCTCTCTCATGGAAAGGAACTTCGTTCCATCCGGGTGTCCCTTGACACCTCTCAATATTTGAATTTTTCAAATCGGACCAGCGGTTCCTGAGATTAGCGCGTTCAAACAAACAAAGTCTTTATAATAATAGAAGTAAGAATATTATGTAAAATATTATTAAGTTAGAAGATACCTCAAGTAAACAATAGGCGCATACTATAGTACCAACTGTTATAAAAATATACATTATTTTTAAATTGTGTCAATAACACACAGCGCCATCTAGCCCCGTGGTAAGCGACTAAGCTTGTGTTACGGTGACTAGACAACGGATATAATACTTATATTTATTTTTCTTTTGTAAATACATACATATTATACACAGAGGAACACCCAGACCAGACACAAATATTTATTTTTTAAGCATAAATACTTGCACCCGGCGGGAATCGAACCCGCAACCTTCTGCATTGCAGTTGGGCATTCGCACAAAAACGCAAAAACTATTCCCCCTATTTCAGAAACAGTTTCAGTTCTTTATTTATGGCCTTTCTGCCAGCATTTAAGGGCAATTTGGGCAAATATCACGTGAATATAACACTATGCGACATTTAGGATTTTCCAATGTGGGTAGAAATGTAGGTACAAAAAAAGGTGGCGAATTTTTTTGCAACTCCATGTGAGCATCTGTTTGCAACGCGATAATTCCGTGTTCGGCACTGTTATTTTCACTACACTCGTTATCTTTAATGAAATAACTAGGTTTCACGAAAATAAAATTCAGGACCTCGCGTTCACCAAGGCGTCTCAAACAGAACTCCGAAACTTAGATCAAAAATGTAAACAAAGAACTGTCAAAATTAAAGAAAAAAGTAAATCAAGAGCTGTCACTTTCAAATAAATGTATCGCTTTTTTGTTTTCATTTTTGAGTTTACGATTTTGATTTGGTATAAGTAGGTTTATCTAACCTTTTTAGGGTTCCGTACCCAAAGGGTAAAAATGGGACCCTATTACTGAGACTCCGCTGTCTGATCCGTCTGTCTGTCTGTCACCAGACATTATCTCATCATGAAACGGTGATAGCTAAACACCCTAAATTTTCACAGATGATGTATTTCACTATAACAACAAATATTGTAAACAGAATAATATATTTAAGAAGGGTTCCCCTATAGAAGAAACTTGATTCTTTAGTGGTAGATGATGGTACAAAACTTACGGAACCCTTCGAGCGCAAGCTCCGACTCGCACTTGACCGGTTTTTATTCTATACCTAAGAAAGAAGATGTACTTACTTAAATATCAAATTAAAGGTAGGTATTATATTTTTTCACATTCACACGTAATACCTTAGATGAAAACAAAAATAGTAGAAACGGTATTTTCTAACATTGCGTATATTCGAAAAATGAGCTAGAATGACCTACATGTATTTTCATAAAATTATTGTATTTTAAAAAAATGACATTCAGAATGATTCAGGCATTTGTAAATAAGCAAAAAGGCATTCATAAGGATTTCAAAAAGATAATTGCAGTGTGACAGCACGTGCTCACGCGGCAACGGTTCGACATACGACTGAGACTAGTGCGTCAGCTAGACGCAGTTTTATCGTCACATTTTCCGAGACTAGGTTACGTATCTGCTGTTTTTTGTTTTCATCTAAGCGTAATACCTAATTCAAGTCTAGATAAAATGTCATCAGGTTCTACTAATATTTTAAATGCATAAATCTAGATATAGTCTGTGAATCATGTTGTATATCCGCGGTTGTGTCATATTATCTTTGGTGGCTTTTGTGGTCTCAATCAATTGGACCCGGAATTTAGAAGGTAGGTTTTATATAACTTGCAGCGACCCGCAGTTTCACCCGCGTAAGTCGCGATCCCGTGGGAATATCGGGATCAAAAGTAGCCTATAGCCACAGAATAAATAATAGTACTACGTACAGAAGCTGCACGGCTTTGATCTTGAAGAAAGCCGCCATTTTAATAGCCTACAAATTTCCGACGCACCTGGTTCATTCGAAATCGCGCCTTACTACTTAGCTCATAAGAGCGCAATTCCTTTGTGTTCAGAATTTACCTACGCCACAGTTTAAGCGTTAGGGTTGTACCATAGAGTGTAGGTATCTTCTTCTTCTTCTTCTAATATATAAAATTTCCATGTCACAGTGTTAGTTACCGTACTCTTCCGAAACGGACGAACCGATCTCCACCAAACTCCACATACGCATTCAGTAGGTCTGATAATCGGCTACTATCTATTATTTATAAGGCAAAACAACGTTTGCCGGGTCAGCTATAATAATATAATAGTTGAGTTGTACATTAAGTAAAGTAAAATAAATAACAACACCATTTTAAGAAAATCATTTATTGTATTTACAATTGTTTAACTTTAATATAGTGTTGTATGTATTTCTTACCATCTCTAAAGTACCCATTATTAAACTTTAATGTTGCAAAAATTCGAAATCGAACAAACAATTTTACGTAACGTACAACGTGCGCGCGCTTCGCTTGCGACAACCGCACTGAACTTGGATCGCCGGCGGTCCGAGAGGCGGTAGGTAATTATAGCGCGCAAGTACATGGAGTGATGGAGGCCTGCTATAGCCTTCCTGAAATGGACTATCCAACACTGAAAGAATTTTTCAAATCGGACCTGTTCCTGCGATTAGCGCGTTCAAACAAACAAACAACCTCTTCCGCTTTATAATAATAGAAGATAAATAAATAAATTCTGTGAACAACACACATCGCCATCTAGCCCCGTGGTAAGCTACTAAGCTTGTGTTACGGTGACTAGACAACGGATATAATACTTATATTTAGTTTTCTTTTGTAAATACATACATATTATACACAGATGGACATTGGACACCCAGACCAGACACAAATATAATTAATTTTAATACCTACTAGCTGCGCCCGATCCCGCGGGAATGTCGGGATAAAAGTAGCCTATGTGTTATTCTAGGTCTCCGACTACCTACCTATATTCCAAGTTTCATCGCAATCGGTTCAGTAGTTTTTACGTGTTTAAGTAACAAACATACACACATGCATACGCACAAACTTTCAGCTTTATAATATTAGTAGGATACTATACCAGACCTAAACTACCATTTGACCGAGCGAGCGTAGCGTGTAGCGTCTGCTAATGAATAATACTTAATTATTATTAAATTATTAATTCACGCCCAACTGATTTTGATGAGTTTTGGTAGAGAAAAAGATGGACAAACTTTCAACTTTTTTGGACTTCCACGGACTTCCTTGGAGAAGGTCCTTGGACTAAGGTTACTTTACATCCCGTAGGATCGGGGCTAACGCGGGTGAAATGGCGGGGCGCAGCTAGTACAAAACCCTCGAAAAACATAACCCTCATTCGGCAGTCGAGTAATATTCAGGCTCCGGAAAATAATGATACTAAAACATAATGGGGGGTGAGAGCGGTGTTGGTCTAGTGGTAGATACCGCGACTTTCATTCCGAAGGTCGTGGTTTCGAATCCAGGCCGACCGCGCACCAATGTCTTTTTCTTTAAGAAAAATTTAAGTGCGCTATTAATATCGCTCTTACGGTGAAGGAAAACATCGTGAGGAAACCAACATGTCCTAGGACAAACCACGGTCCGAAGGCGTGGGATATTCCCCAAAGGTAGGCTCCCGTGGCGTCTTAAGGCCTCTAAGAAATCACGTACAATGGCCCAATTGTGAGGCTAAGTGCGGAAAAGGCTCAGCGAAACTAACTAATACAATGGGGGGTTGGGGACATGAAGGCTTGGCCTTCATTAGAGAGGTCGGTGGCCGGTTACGGGAGAGTTAGCACAATGTCCGTTCCGGAGCGTTCCTGCTGCAAAGGTTGTCCATTGCGGTTCAACGCGGAAATGCTGCTAGCATTTTGGGCAGCTTTGCATCGAGAACGCTTGGGGATGCTTTATTTTAGGTTAAGTTTTTGTTTTTGTTTAGTTTGTTTAGTTATGATAAGTTTGATTGTTTCATTTAATTGTTTTTTCTTTTGAACTAATAAAGGAGTAACATACACGGAAACATAATGGTCAAAATAGATATTAGGTAGGTACAGATATGGTTACCCCCGGATATGCCCTCTTCATCCACTACTTTTCGCTTCCTTGAGTACCTACTCTCCTCATTTGCCCCCTCTTCATAAATCTCCTTCATTTGACACCTCTTCACCGATATCTCTACCTGGTCCAGGTGAACGCTGCGAGTGGGAAGGCAAGAATGGGACCTGCGTCAATTTCTGGACCTGTCTCACCAACGCTGTTGACGCCGTAGTACACAGGAAGCATCCACCGGTAATTTATCACACTCTCTCCATCAATATTTTCTGTTTATTTAAGTCTTCTCTATCGAAATATCTAGGTTTCATCGTGTGACAAGGGATCGAAAAAAACCAAGTTGTCTGTCGCCGTCAGGCGCTGTTAACAAATGTATTGAACCTAGGCAACACTGATGGAAGCTCTATCTATACCCATATACTGGTACTAAGTTGGCATCGCAGAACGATATAATACCTTAAAATCGATGTAGATGGCACAGTACACAGTAGTTCCTTTGGTGTATTGTGTAGATGGCGTGGAAAAACCATAAACACACCGACTAATTTATGTAGATTGCCATGTTATCCAAAGTCTCCGAACATTGGAGTTTATTTCCTATTGATTTTGTAATAAATTTAATGATTTGTTAATTGACTATATAAAATATGTATAATTTAAGAAATTAACCGTTATATTATACAATAGCTGCAAGTAAATATAATATTTGATATTTGAAAAGGAAAAAACAGCGGACTATCTGGACCAATTTAAATTTACTGTGAAATATGAAGTTTATGTTAATGGCAACACGGGAAAGTCATAATAGTCCGGGCGGCGGCTGCAAAATATCAACCTCATCGAATAACTGAAAAATATCACTTTCCACGAAAAAAAGACCTAAACAAAATAAGAAAATAATTGGTCTGCCGGGGTACAGCTTGGGGGTCCTTCACAGTGAATTAAAATATGGTCCACCTCGGACCATCATTTTATCTCATGTGGCGAACGAAACCTTCTTCTTGGCTTTAGAATTAATTAATAGAGTCTAAAAAATCATGTCGTCCGAGACCGGTGTTGGAGGGTTCCGCAGACCAACCAATTTTACGAGTCCGGTCGGGAGGTCCATTTTACCTCAGTAACCGAGTTACCGGATGAAACTAAGTTTTTCTAGTGGCTAAAATTATGCTCTTTAAATATAAGTTGGTCTGCCATCTCGCAACCTGGTAGTTGACCGACATCCACGATCTTTGTGCGAGAGCGCAGTTCTGTGTTTCGGATTTTGTCCATTAATTTGACACTCAAAATACTGCGCTCCATCGCTCGCTGGCAAACCCCGAGGCTGGTCTTCTGTGAGTACGTGTCTTGTCCGGGTTGGTTCCGGACGAGAATAGGCCAACCCCAACTCTTCATACTAGGGTGTCGTAGAAGGCGACTGATGGTTCTCACGTATTACGATCTCATATGGACTTGGCCCGAACCGGCAGGTTATCCTTTTGAACGATTGTATCTGTTCTGGCCATTTATTTTTTAAATTATTTATTGCAATATTTATATAGGTCAATATTTATATAGATAGTAAGTTCTTAAAATTAAATGAATCTAGTAAGATTAGGTAAATTTTTTACTAAAATAACAGAAATGCTATCTGTTATAGGTAGGTATATATTATTTCTTACTAGGAATAAATGAATTCGCAAACAAATCTATTTTAATTTAACTCTTTACATTCCTCCCTAGAAATAGGTATTTCGATCTGATTTAAAATCAAGATTTTTTACATTTGAAATAGAAAAAATCTTGAAAAATCAAGAAAAAATATTAATGGTTAAAACTGAACTTTCGAAGGTCGGTTGTAGCGACGCTGATAAGAGGTGGTTTTGGGATAAACTCGGCGAGGTCCTTGGGGCTATCTCGTTGTCACAGGGAATCGTTTTGGGTGGTGATCTGCACGGTCATGTGGGTGAAATGGGGGTGGAATTTGAACGTGTTCATGGAGGCTACGGATATTATGAGGAAGGGAAAAAAATCCTACGTAGTTACGTGTGCCATTGCCGACCTGGAACTCGTGAACATACCTTTCTAGAACCTTTTGAATTATTTAATTCGGACATTTCATTCAAAAGATATTGGTGTATGTAGGTACCTATTGGTTCCCGACATATTTTTTCAACTTCATTAAAAAATAATATTAGGGGTTCCTACGTCAAGTTAGTACTGTTGTTTGTACCTTTATTATTCCTTATTGGAATCACTCTTAACTCTTACTAAAGGGCGCCAAGGAGATATTTGCACACGGGCGCTACATGAGCTAGAGACGCCCCTGGTCACACTATAATAAAATAAATTATTTTATTATAGTAGTTACCTACCTATCAGTTTGAACCGAACTTAAAACAAAATGTTCAGAGTTGCGTGTTCATAAGTGGTCGGACTGCAAAAACTACCGCGAGCGAGATGGCAGACCAACTTATGTTTAAAGAGCATAATTTTAGCCACTAGAAAAACTTAGTTTCATCCGGTAACTCGATGAGGTAAAATGGACCTCCCGACCGGACTCGTAAAATTGGTTGGTCTGCGGAACCCTCCAACACCGGTCTTGATTTTTTAGACTCTATTAATTAATTCTAAAGCCAAGAATAATGTTTCGTTCAGTAACCACATGAAATAAAATGATGATCCGAAGTGGACCATATTTTAATTCACTGCGAAGGACCCCCCAAGCAGTACCCCGGCAGACCAATTTTTTTCTTATTTATTTTAGGTCTTCTTTTCGTGGAAAGTGATATTTTTCAGTTATTCGATGAGGTTGATATTTTGCAGCCGCCGCCCGGACTATATCATGGCATGTTGGTTGAATAGTTTGTGTTGAAGAATTATCTTCAATTATCTTGGAAAAACTTATGTTTTCTCCGTTATTACGTTGAGTTGCGTGAATTTTGTTGCTCCGCATTAGTGTTGGTGTATTTTGGAAGCGAAAAATTGACTCTTTGTGTTGTTTATTTTTAAGTGAATATATTGTTTGTATTGTGAACTTATTTCAATATGGCTTACGTTTATAGAAAATGTGAAAAGCAAAGATAATTTAATGCCTGGCAAAGTGCCGGGCATTAAATTATCTCGGTTTCCTAAACCTGGAAGAAGAAATGCTTTGCGGTAAGTTCTGTTTATACCTACTAACCTAAAAAGTCAGAATCACGATATCTTTGCACCTCCTACGAACCCTAGAAATAGAAAATAACTATATAACGTACATACCCTTACCCATGTATTGTAAATTATTGCAAATTTAAACATAGATAGGTACGTATTTCGTTTTTCAGCTGTGAAATGTGGACAAAATGTTGCTTTCCCAATCCCCCTTTGTCATCTCCGGATTTCCAACCAAAGTTGTTGTAAAGTAGCCGTATTGTTGTATCTATACCTTAATTTTTATCCCTAAGTTTGTAAGAAAAGTTATTTTTATTTTCCAGGATCAGCATTTAATGAATATAATGGGCACAAGTTCATCTCATTCGATGGTTCACGTTAATTCCCAGCCGGGACCGTCCATCTTTGGGAAATTTACAACTACCTACCGCATTGCTAAACCATAAGGTAAGTTTGTACTACATTGAAAAAAAAAAATGATTTCCTTCTCTCGATATACCAGGTAGGTAAACTTATTCACCCTTCGTACTTGAACACTTATGTTTTACGACTTTTTGAAATTCAGACTTTTTTTAAATTTATAAGTATACATAAAGGTTTTTTTGTAAAGACTGAAAACCGTTGTTATTAAAAGTATAGGCAATTAATGTTTGTTGTTACTATTACTCAATAATAATAATAATAGGTAATCTTGGGAAATCTGCCTCAAGTAGTGAGTTTGTCATCCCTAGCTATCAACCTATAATACTAAGTTTCATCACAATTGGTTCAGTAGTATTACATAGGTATACGTGGAGATGTAACAAACATAAACATATTCATACACAGGATTACGGATTTTCACATTTATCATATTAATAGGATAAACTAACAAAACTGGTCATAACACCTATGAAATAATAATTATTATATGAAATATTTTACAGGATCTACTAAATGTGTAGACATCTCAACCAGGGCCGTTCGCTGCAGGACCATCAAGTAAGCAAACTACCTATATTTATGCTTAGATTAAAACAAAAACTTGAGAGGTGTCAAGGGACACCTGGATGGAACGAAATTCCTTATAACTATAGCAAAAAGTGTCGTTACAACTTTTGGTCTTAATTTTTTCCGTCTAGCCCCCTTTCGCAACGCGCGATAAGGAACTTCGTTCCAAAAACTAAAGATACGGTACCTAGTCACGGCAAATGAGACGATTAAACTGCATCTAGCTGACGCACTAGCCTCAGTTGTATGTCGAACCGTTGCCGCGTGAGCAAGTGCTGTCTCACTGCGATTATCTTTTTGAAATACATCAGAATGCCTTCTTGCTCGTTTTACAAATGCCTGAATCATTCAGGGAAACACAAAACAAACATTTTACACATAATTTTACTCAAATAATAAAATAAAATGTATAGTAAAAATACCTATATTTAAAGACAAATGTTTTTAAATACAATAATTATGTGAAAGTGCATATAGGTGTTTCTAACTCATTTTTCAAATACGCAATGTTAGAATAATATGCCGTATCTACTCTTGTTTGTTTTCATCTAAGTATTTATGATCGGTTATTAACAATTAGCCGTGTAGCCCCGGAATAGAATAGGGTTACCCCACCCGTAAAAGGCGACTGAGGGATCGGAGGGAGAAAAGCAAACCTTAAGTTCTCCCCGCGCGGTGACGGATAAACTGCTTGATCCCTAAAAGGGTTGGTGTCAGGCAAGCGGCCGGCCGTAAAAACATTGCTAAATCTAATTGCAGAAGGTAGGTATGGTCAATGATGACTTACCGACCGCGCCGACCCCAAATAAAAAAAAAACAATGAAGGGTTTAGCGGACCCCGGGGCCCCGAGAGGGATGCAATCGGGAACATCGCTCGGATGAGAATAATTAACAATAATACATCAGCACAATTGGTTCGTATACATAGGCGAGGTAACAAACATAACCATATTCACACACAGGATTACCGACTTTCGCATTTATTATATTAATAGGATAAAGTAACAAATTGGTCATATTACACCTATGAAACAATAATTTTATGTGAAATATTTTACAGGATCAACTAAATGTTAAGACATCTCAACCAGGGTCGTCCGCTGCAGTTGAAGTTCTGGACCATCAGGAGATAACGATTTATTTGTGATAGGAACTGCTAGTCCTATTAATTTAATACCTAAAGGTGAAACTGTCTGTGTAAGTCTCACACAAAACCGCTGAACCGGTTTTTTAAATGATTTATTTCAATATTTATTTGAATAGGTCAATATTTATATAGGTAGCAGATCTTAAACTCTAAAATTAATGTTATGATATTGCATTTCTGTTATTTGAGTTAAAAATGTAATCTTACTATTAGGAATAAATGAATTCGCAAACAAATCTATTTTAACTCTTTACATTCCCTTCTAGAAATAGGTATTTCGATCCGGTTTAAAATCAAGATTTTTTCTAATAGAAATTACATATCAATAGAACAATAATTATTCTATTGAAATGTAATTTCTTTCTGAATTTCCATTAGAAAAAATCTTGATTTTAAACCAGATCGAAATACCTATTTCTAGAGATTATTAATTGAACTGAACTTTCGAAGGTTCCCGCCAAAAATGCTTGTTGCCAAAATGCTAGGCCACGAGATGGCGCTGTAATAAAAAAAAGCAATATAATTTTGTATACATCCATTTCGTATGGTGTCGACATTCTTCTCCGCTAGGAGTATAAGTGTTCGGTGGTCGCCGTCCATGCCTAAGAAATGTAAGACCTCCTTTGTACTCACTGACCTGAATTATATGGACAGGAGGTCTCGCACTGAATTTTGTGCCGATTTGATCTGCGCCTGTTATGAATTATATTAATGGTTACCCATTGTTGTGGATTATATTAATAAAAAACCATTTTTAATTTGATTATTATCACAGAGCTGTATTTTCTCGAAAGTCTACATATTGAGTGTTGCCAGTTACTCTAGTCTTAAAAGCTACTTAATTCTATTCACGACAGCGCCATGTTGCGCTGTTGTCCGTGTGATGTGATGTGAAAGTGATGGTGACCGTCCATGGAACTAATAGTTCCGGAGACGGTCACCATCACTTTCAATAGAAAACGCGCGACAACAGCGCAACATGGCGCAGATCAAATCGGCACAAAGATCTAATGTCATTTTGTGTGGTATAGCAATTCCAACGTACTTGTATAGTTTCATTTCAGTGTTTGTACTAAATGATGGCGGTTTCAGGTGTGCAAGGAGAAAGATGGCGAGGTATACGCTTGCTGCACTGACTGTCACCTCGTGGCCAACATTAAAGTGAACTGGCTTATATTAAGCCTATTTACGTAATTCACGTTTTCTTCATCGTAAGAGCGATGTTAATATCACACCATTGTTGTAACTTTTTTGAATATTATACGCCCTTATTAAAAATACTTTTAAAAATAAAATAAAATCACCAAAAAATAATTTATTACTATTTTTTTTTTCAGTTCAATAGTAATTATTCAAAAATATGGTTTGATTTTGGAAAAAACTGGTTCAAAATCCTATGATCGTAAGTAATAGATGTAGCTACCTACTTAGAAAATATATAAGTACTCGTACCTACCTAGGTAGATAGGTAGGTAGTACAATAAATAACAGTATCGGAACTCAGTTGAGGTCTTCTTCTTCGTTTCGTATAAAGGTGTCTCACCCAGTGCCGAAACTAGGGCGGTGCCAGCGGTGCCCAGGCACAGGGCGCAGACCCTGGAGGGGCGCAGAAATGACCAGACTAGTACCTATCTAGTATTATCTCATGCATGGTAGCTAGTAGGTACATTTTGTTTTATTGCGAACATGGTGTAGACGCGCCCTACTGTACTATCTATAGCTATATCGCATGTGTTGTTGTTGAATCAAAAAAACACGTAGAAAAATTGATGTCTAAATAATAGCACTATTTTTTAATTTTTTTATGAATCTAGCACTATTTGAGATGTCATTTAGCACCAACCTAAGATAATGAGTTGGCAACCCTGCATCCTGCCGCACCGCGCCGTCCCAATTTTCAGGGATTCCCCGATACATCGCGAATTATTCATTCAGATAGCCGGCAATAGTGGCTCGGAGGTTATATTATTGATTGTTTTGTCAACCATTGTCATTATTCGTATAAAATTTTATTAATCTAAAGTAAAATTGTGTGTGTGAGTGAATAAGGTTATTGTGGATTGTTGTTCGTTGATAAACTCGTTTGGGTAAGTTAGAAAATTGTATTTAAAGGTTTAAGGTCCATCAGAAAAATGTTTGAAATTACATAGGTACATGCTACTTTAAACTATAAAGGAATAATAGACATAAACTACAAGTTCAAGTTTAATCAACAAAAAACAACAGTTAAATTCTTATTACTATTTATTTAATTGCCAGTTTTTGACTAAATTAAATTCTTATTAAATAATAACATATTAATATAAACGGGTTTTTTTCTCATCCGAGCGATGTTCCCGGTTGCATCCCTCTCGGGAGCCCGGGGTCCGCTAAACACCAAATAACTTTGGGGTCGGCGCAGTAGGTACTTAAGTCATCATTGACCATACCTTTTCCAATAGATTTGGCAATATTTTTACGGCCGGCCGCCTGCCTGACACCAACCCTCCTAGAGATCAAGCGGTTTATCCGCCACCGCGCGGAGAGAACTTAAGGTTTGCTAGTCTTCCTCAGATCCCTTAGTCGCATTTTGCGACACCCACGGGAGGAGATGAGGTACCCCTATTCTATGTGTCACAGAAGTCGATGGTAACCTAATCGTGCTTTAGTATCCAACGTTCCCGCGTCGGGGGACGCGGGAACGGGAACTAAAGCACGGTAAGGTATCACATACCTACTCAGAGACATGAAATTTGTTTTCAGCTTATTATTATTTTTTCCTTTTTAAAGTTTATTTTTTAAGTCGGAGGTTTTTTTTAATTTTAATTTAAATGTTGATTAAACTTAAACTTGTAGTTTATGTCTTTTATTTCACCTTTATAGTTTTAAAGTAGCATGTATGTAATTTCAAACATTTTTCGCCACAATGTTTGTCGCTGTAACAGTGAAGTTAGCTTCAAAGACTTTTCGCTCCAGCGTACCACGCTAAAAGTTTTTCGCCACAACGGTCAGTCGCTACAACGTCTTTCGCAACTACGTACGGGACCCGAGTTATTTTATCATTTTAGGTAAAGCGTATATTTGCTTTTGACATACATGTCACCTCTTGACCAATCCTTGAACTATAGTTTTTATTTTTCAATTCGCTGTCTGAAAATCCCTCATTAATAAACAATAAAAAAATAACGAAAGAAACGAAACACGAAGTTTTCCGAAATATATTATATACCTACTAGACTAGGCGTGATTCGCGATTCTTTTTTCAGAAATATTACCTGTCGGTTACTGTAAGCTAAGGACGCACGCTAGAACAAACATCATGTCTCAAAAACGTCCATCCGGTTCCGAATTTCGTAAGAGAAAACGCGTTAGAGAGATTGAAGCAAAAAAAATGGGAAATACCTTACGAAAGTGGACAGTCACACAACCAGAAAATAGTCAGGAAGATGTGTCCAATGATGACGTTTTGGCCCTCCCTGGTATGTCCGGAACTAAATCGGGAAACAATTTAAAGATAAAATATAAAGAAGACAACCCAGTCAACCCATCCCAGCAAGACTTGACCTTACCCATCACCACCAGTCCAAGTTCTGAAATTCAAATTGAAAAAGCAGCTGCTACTGATAAGATCCAGTTAGACATAAACGATCCTGTTTCATGGTTACCATTAACTGACCACATTCGTTGTTTCCTTGTCGAGAAAGGTCCTGATCAAGGAAAAGTTAGTCAAAATATTTCTTCAACTGAAGACGCAGGACGAAAATTTCATATACATTGGTTTACAAAAAAAATGAGCAATGGCGAGATGGTACCCAGGCCTTGGTTGATTTACAGTAAAAAAAGAGATGCAATATTTTGTTTCCCATGTATACTTTTCGGTTCTTCCTCGACTAAGCAAATAATGCCGGCACTGGCTGATGCACAAAAAGGATTTAATGATTGGCGTCATTTAAATCCACGTATTCCTGAGCACGAAAACTCTACATTTCATAGAGAAAATTGTATTAAGTGGAAAATGCTTGAACAGAAAATAAAAAGTAAGACCACAGTAGATGCATCCTTACAAAAGGCTATTGATCAAGAAACAAATAAGTGGAGACATATTTTAAAAGTGTGTACCAGCATACTTTTGTTTTGCGCCGAAAATAATTTACCGCTCAGAGGCTCTCATGAGCGTATTGGAGAATCAGGATCTGGAGTTTTCTTAAGTGCCGTGGATATGATTTCAAAATTCGACCCTGAACTTAGAGCGCATATTGAATCGCTTCATAAAGGAAATATTTCATATTTTACGCCTTATATTCAAAACGAGCTTGTAGATATTCTTGCCTCTGAGGTCAAAAAACAAATTTTAGACGATGTTCGTGCGGCAAAATACTTTTCCATACTTTTTGATTGTTCGCCAGACGTATCGCATAAAGAACAGATGTCACAAATATTGAGATTCGTAAAAGTATCCGAGCAGAAAGTTACAATCGAAGAACGATTCATAGATTTTATCCAGTCTCATGAAAAAACGGGCGAGGGATTGTCGAAAGAGATTTTAGAGAAATTAGAAGTTGATGGATTGAATATTCAAGATCTTCGTGGCCAAGGCTACGACAATGGTAGTAATATGGCCGGTAAATATAACGGAGTCCAAGCTAAAATAAAACAAATTAATGAAAATGCTGATTATGTGCCGTGTGCAGCGCATTCTTTGAATTTATCTGGCGTACACGCTGCTTGTGTGACACCTGACATGATCACATTTTTTGGAATAATCCAGAAAATATTTGTGTTTTTTTCAAGTTCAACGGTCAGATGGGAAACTTTAATGAAACACTTAAATATTTCTTTGAAAAAACACGCCGACACTAGATGGGCCTCTAAAGCTAGGGCCGTCAAAGCTTTGAACTCGCAAATTCCCCAAATCTGGTGTGTGCTAAAGATTCTAACTACCAACGATTACAATGCGGAAACAATCTCTACAGCAAAAAGCATAATGGACCAAATTAATTACAAATTCATATGTACTCTCCAAATTTGGGATAAAATTTTGGAATCTGTTGACAAAGTGAATGTAGCTCTACAGTCTAAAACTATGACTATCGACAAAGCTTCTGAACTAATCAAAGGACTAACAAGCCAGATACAAAATATTCGCGAGACTGTAGACATTGTTTTCGAAGAGGTAAAAAGAATTTGTGAACAATGTGACATTGAAGACAATTTTCCTGAAAAGCGACGAAAGCGAGTAAAAAGACACGATTTAAGTGAAAGTTCTGACACCGGCTACGACATTACTCAGAAACAAAATTTCAAAATTCAGATAAATGAAGCAATAGATACAATAATTTCTGAATTAAAATGGCGATTCGAAAAACTACGCGACATACAAAACTATTTCGGATTTTTGACCATAAAACACATTAGTACATATTCAGTTGAAGAACTAAAAAAACATGCGGCTGATTTGAGTATCAAATATTCTGCAGATATAAATGCCACAGAATTTTGGTCCGAAATAGAAACTTTGAAGAGTCAAGTTGAAGCGACTGCATTATTTGATAAATGTGAATGTCAGTCAAGTATGGGTCTTCTCAAAGCTATAGTGGAACTGGATTTAAAGGAAATGTTTCCCAATGTAGTAGTCGCTATAAAGATATTTTTAACGATGCCAGTGACTGTAGCTTCTTGCGAGAGATCATTTAGTAAGCTCAAATTAATAAAAACGTACCTGCGCTCGACGATGGGTCAAGAAAGATTGTCTGGCCTAGCGATTTTGTCGATTGAACGCGACATAGCACGGCTCCTGTCATATGAAAATGTTATCAAGGACTTCGCAATGAGAAAAGCGCGGAAAGTAAATCTTTAAGTAGGTAATCTTAAAGTAAGGTCAGCCTTGGGTTACTATCGAGTACTTTGTTTCATTTCTGTATTTGAGCAAATATTTTTGAATAAACAATTTTTATCTTAAAGAAATATACTAAGAAGATAGGTACTTATATACTTTGGTAAACAATAAATAGATAGATTTATTTTCAGAGCCTGGTTAGAGCATTTTTCAGGGGCGCAGTTTTGAAAGCTCGCACCGGGTGCATAAAAGGCTAGTTACGGCACTGGTCTCACCTAGTGTTAGAGTTGTCAGGTTGCCCTAAGGCCTCTAACTTGACCTAACGACTGCTATCAGAGATAACAACCGGGACCAACTGCTTAACGTGCCTTTCGAAACACGGAGGAGTGAGAGATAGTGATTTTTTTGTCACACAAATTATCGGTCACCCATCCAAGTAATGATCGCGCCAAGCGTTGCTTGGCCCGCAATAAAAAATCTTATTCTTACCGTTCAAGATAAACAGGTGCGATCTTTTTTGTTTTTTTTTGATGTCCAAAAGTTTGGGGCTTCATAGCCCCGTGATACTGGACGTGTAACAGACAATAATAATAGTTGGTTGTATATTGGTTATACAATTAGAACACAAAGACTAAAGTGTAGTGTCATGGAAGTGCTATACTAACATAGTTCTAAGCTATCTTTTATCTAATACATTTATTTTCATTTACTTACTACTTTAGTACTATAAAAATATGTATGTTAGTCTATAAGGTGCGTATCTATGGGCCTTAGTTGCCTGAAATAAATGGTTTATTATTATTTGTAACGTTTTAGTTACAATTTTAATCGGGGTCCATATTGGCTCACATAAAATTTAAAGTCATATTCTTTGTCTTACTACCGATTTGTGTTCATAATAATCACTCTTCATAACTTTATTTATCATACTTTTTTTATTCAGACATTTTTATTACTACCATCGGAGCTCATAATAGTTAATGATCATATTTTTTTTATTAATACTGTTACTACCAAGAACAGTTTAAAATCATATTTTTTTTCTTCATAACATTTAATGATCATAATTGCTTTAGTTAATAATATTGTTACTAAGAACATATTTCAACTCATAATATCGTTGTTCAGAATAGCTTACTTTATAACAGAAATTTATCATAATGTTTGTATTAATAACGGCAACTTTAACAAAACTTTTTATGAACTACCCCATTATCAAACTCTTTGTAAAATTATAAATGGTTTTTGACTTGTGTTCTGGCGATCTTCTTTTTGAAACGGAGTTAACTCATAATGTAATTATATTTTCTATTCTATTATTATATTTATTCTTAGAAATTACTCTTTAGTTAATAATGTTGTAATAAAAACACTTATGATTAAAATATATCAGGTTTTTTTTATTTATAGTAATTAGGCGCTTTGGCGACCGCTGCCGCGGCACGCTCGCTACGCTACGCTCGCTCGCCAAAGCGCTGCGCGTAATCATGTTCTTACATTAACCTAACCTATCCGAGTCGGTGTGCTCCGTATATTTTATTTCAAAATTCAAGTAAGATGACAATAGTAGGTGAAACAAATGTATGAATAAAGATATTATGATTTTCAATAATTATGCATAAAACACTTATGATTAAGAAATTTATAAAAATGAATATTAGAATAAAACACATGTATGAATATCAAAGTTATTTATTGGAATTATTATGAGTTTCGATCATTATGATAAACTAATTTATTAAAACAAATATTAGTAAAAATGAAGTGTATGAATAGTGATATTATGAATTTCAATGATTATATATTTTAATATTTAGTTTTTAATTTTTTTATGAAGAATGACCATTATGATTTTAAATGGTATGTGAAACATTTTCGGACCTCCGATGATAGGAGTTAAAAATTTATGTAAGACGATCCGCCCCCTTTTAATCGCAAAGTATGAATTGGACACCAAACCGGCGATTATCCCTGTCCATGTCCACACTATAAAATGCAGCCAAAGACAACCCCCGGTTTGGTTAGTTCTATTGTGTAAACTACGGATGAAACTACTTAGGCTATGAAAATGGGTTGGTAGTGCATTGAATACTGGGGGGAACTATTTTAGATTGCCTCCGCTACATGCAAGACAACGACTACCCCTGCTACCACGACCAAGAGAGCGATGGGGTAGACAAGTACTACCACCAATACCTTCAGTGTTACTCGACCAGCAAGGACGGACCGAAGGTAATCGGCGGCATCAACGCGAGGCGCACCGAGTTCCCGCATATGGTGAGTGAACTGAGTTGCCGAACCAAAGAAACTGAGTGGCCGAGCCAAAAGTAGGCACCTATTAGGGAATGCAATCCCGACTCGAGATCGTAAATTCGAGATCTCGCGGGATTAGAAATATCAATCTCGCGGGATCCCGAGTAGATTAAAAAAACCCGGCCAAGTGCGACAATTGCGTTCCGTACCACTATCACAATTATTGGGTACGGAATCCTAAAATGGTTTACAACCAATTTTTATGCGGCATCTAATGTCCGTTGCAATGTACCCAGCTGCTGAGAATGCCCTTTCGGACGTGTGTAGCATCGCTGACCATTGCCGTCTAATCCCGTCAATCTCGAACGGGATCTCGTCAAATTATGCTTCGGGATTAATCCCGAAAAATTACACGGGATCGGGATTGCATTCCCTAGTACCTATACAAAATTGAGGAACCGAGTCAAAGACTATTATGTAAACTGAGTGACCGATCCAAAAGACTATAGTAAACTGAGTGACCGAACCGAAAGACTAATACCCATACCATCGGGATGAAATTAAGTTGCGCAACTTTGATATATAGCTTCCAATCATCTAGATTTGATTAAATTCCCTCAACTGTTACAAACATATAAACTTGTAAAGTTTATTCGAATATGATAAATTTGCTCGCTGATCTACTTCATTATTTTCTTTCGATTTTATTATCAGGCGTTGCTAGGTTAATGATGAGAGCCCGGAGACAGATCAGTGGCTGTGTGGAGGATCCGTCATCAGCGAGAGGTTCATACTGACTGCTGGGCACTGCAGGGCCGCTGCTGGAGGCCTGTAAGTATCTCGTACTTAAAAAGGAAAAAAAAACTATCCTATACTACTTCCTTCTCCGACTATTCTAACAATAAATTTGAATACTGGGGGGAATACATTGTTGCTCCTTGATTGCAGTATAACTTGATATGTAGTCAGCTGAAGACCTGGAACAACACATAGGTTACTTTTAATCCCGATATTCTCTTTAAGTAAAACAATAAATATGAAATTTCCACAGGAACCATTGGAATCCCAGCAGCTATCATCTGCTTAAACTGCTTATTATGGCATTCGTTTTGTTTCCAGCGAGGTCCAGTTAGTAGCTCTGGGTATCCTGAAGCGCAGCGACCCCCCCTCGCTGTGGCAGGTGTACCGCGTGGACGCCTTCATACCGCATCCCGTGTACAGACCGCCTTCCAAGTACCACGACATCGCACTCATACGGACTGACAGGCAGTAAGGTCCAGTTCGTAGATCTAGGTATCCTTCGTCGTCGCAGCGACCCCTCCTCGCTGTGGCAGGTGTATTTTCAGGCTAAATTATAAATAAGACCTTGTCTTAGGCCATTCTTGTTGTGTCCAGGATATCATTCAGCCAGGCAGTTCTCCCGGCGTGCTTGCCACAGCCAGATACCAACAGCTATCCGCCTCAAGGCGCATACGGCACGGGCTGGGGGCAGCAAAAACAGGGAAGATCCTTGACTGATGTTCTGCAAAAGGTTTTTAACAACAACATTTCTTTTAATGGGTACATTTATTAACTCGGTACATGATTGATTATACCCTATTGACTAATTATTTTGACTTTGAACAATTTCACTCATTCATTCATTCATTCATTCATGTTTTAATGCAGATTTTATTGTCTGTAGTTTTCATAAAAAAATATAGAGTTGGTGCCAATTCTGGCATTAGTTAATGTACAATTTCTGTACAATTTCCATTCAAATAAGTTCCCAAAATATAAGATTCATAACATATTATTTTGGACATCAAATTCTTTTTTTTTCTCAAACAATAAGCCAAGTGGAGTTTAGATAATATTTTTTAAGGAAAAACACATCCAGAAAACACAACCCCATCGATGAGTAGTTTGGTAAGTTCTTCAAAAGAATAAAAAGAATGTCCTAGGTGCCACGCTCTTAGTCGCGTTTTAATTACCTTAATCACCCCCCCCCCTCTAACACCTCCCCCTCTATAATTCACCCCCTCTATCACTACCCCTCTATTGCCCCGCCATCTATTATCCCCCCTCTCTACCACCCCCTCCCCCCGCTCTGCCACCCCCCTATCATTTCAATGACTAACTAATGATCCAGCTGTACCGGTCCAGGTATGGCTGGGCGCGATCCCGCCGCTCTCCTGCCGCGAGCACTACGGCCCGACGCGCTCGCTCGCCGCCGGCTTCGACGACGACACACATCTCTGTTACGGAGACAGCGCTCTGGCGCGGGACACTTGCGAGGTTATATCTTGGCCTTTATTTATTACCTACCTATTACTTGCTGTATTCCGCGGTTTAACCAGCATATTAAGTCTCAATCCCGTGGCAAATTTTAAGTTATATCACCTACGAAGCTTCGACTAGCCTCTGCACATTATTTCACCCACGAAGTTTCGACTATCGACTAGTTTCACCTACGAAGCTTCGACTAGCCTCTGCACATTATTTCACCCACGAAGTTTCGACTATCGACTAGTTTCACCTACGAAGCTTCGACTAGCCTCTGCACATTATTTCACCCACGAAGTTTCGACTATCGACTAGTTTCACCTACGAAGCTTCGGCCTCCTTCACCTGTTGGAAAGAAGTTTTGGACCGATTGAAACGAAGTTCCTTATCGCGCGTTGCGAAAGGGGGCTAGACTTTTTGCTATAGTTGTAAGCCGTACGGCGTGTGCGTGTTTCTCTGTCTGTCTCTCTCTCTCTCTATCTCTCATAGAAAGGAACTTCGTTCCATCCGGGTGTACCTTGACACCTCTCAAGTTTTTTAATTACTTGCTGTATTCTGCAGTTTTACCCGCTTAAGTCTCAATCCCGTGGGAATTTCCAAATTATTTCACCTACGAAGCTTCGACTAGCCTCTATAATTATTTTTACTTACAAAACTTCGACTAGCCTCTACAAATTATTTCACCTACGAAGCTTCGACTAGCCTCTATAATTATTTTTACTTACAAAACTTCGACTAGCCTCTACAAATTATTTCACCTACGAAGCTTCGACTAACAAAGGTACCAAATAAAAACAAATCTTAGAATTAACTCTGAAGTCTGAAGTCGGGCAGATGCAAGACGTTACATTTCAAAGTTTATTTTAATCACCGAACTTTTAAAATTTTGAAGCGGTACATTTTATACGAAGCGGTACGAGTGATTTTTTAAAGATGATAAGTATGTTTCCTTCTAAAATATTCTTTTAAATTTTATTTTATAGATATACTAGAAAACCAGGCGAACTCCGTTTCGCCACCAGATGGCTTCGTTTTATGTAACATTTCGTTTGGTGATTAAAATATGAAGAATTTTTTTTTTGTTTTATATTTGAAAAGGAAAAAATTTATTTCATTTATCGTACGTCATACGTCATCGTCATACGTCATCGTCATACATCATCGTCATACGTCATCGTCATACGTCATCGTCATACGTCATCGTCATACGTCATCGTCATACGTCATCGTCATACGTCATCGTCATACGTCATCGTCATACGTCATCGTCATACGTCATCGTCATACGTCATCGTCATACGTCATCGTCATACATCATCGTCATACGTCATCGTCATACGTCATCGTCATACGTCATCGTCATACGTCATCTTCATACGTCATCGTTATACGTCATCGTCATACGTCATCGTCATACGTCATCGTCATACGTCATCGCTGAGTTTGATTTTGATTTTCCAGCTTTTCTATTTAAATTTTTCCTGATTTTTTTTGCTATAAACCTCACCGAGCCCGAGACCTTTCCAACGAATGCAAAACCGTGGAAATCGGTTCGTGCGTTCTGGAGTTATAGCGTCAGGAAGGAAAACCCGACTTATTTTTATATAGTAGAATAATTTGTGTCCAGGGTGACAGCGGGGGTCCCTTGCAGCTGGACTCGTGCCCCCACGTCATCCTGGGGGTGACGTCTGCAGGCCACCCCTGCGGAGACGCCGGGAGTGCTGGCCTCTACACCAAGGTCCAGGCCTTCGTGCCCTGGATCGAGAGCGTCGTGTGGCCTTAGGGTGGCCTTCAAACTCAAAATTCAAAACTCAAAATATGTCTATCCCACTTCTGAGAAGTTACGAGATCCAAATCTTAGGACCTCGTTCGCATAGAAATGATACTCACATGTCATACTGAAATACCTGTTTACTTCCATTCAAAGATTACCTCATCTTAACTTAAATACAGTACTTATATAGCTAAACTCCAATAATCTTTAACAGTTATCTATTTTGTAAAATACAAGACATATCGTTTTATTTTTCAACAATGTTTCACTCTGACGCCAACGTGCCCATTTTCCTTCCTTTATTTTAGTCCTCTATCTTTTTTTTCTTTACCTCTCGGCCGTATGGCCAGTAATAGCCACTGTCATAATTATGTTTACTTACTACAAAATCAATCGAAATTGTTCATATTAATGAAACCTTGACATAACCGAGTTCTATATTTGGCCGGTAATTTCAACTGCCTTGTTCACGAGACAAGCTGGCTTGTTGATTCTCGTTATTTTATTATATTTGCAGTGAAAACAACCATGTCAGTTTAAAATCGTATAATACCATTGCTACATAATATTCTTGTTATAGAAACCTGACTGAGTATCACTGACCTCCTTGGTACAAGTTGCTGGACAGGACATAGCGCACTGAATTTTGTGCCTATTTGATGTGCGCCATGCCATGTTGCGCTGTTGTCGCACATTTTCTATTGAAAGTGATGGTGACCGTCCACGGAACTATTAGTTCCACGGACAACAGCGCAACATGGTGCAGAGCAGTGGGGACGCGTAGCAGTTGCAGCGGGCGCGGCCGGAGCAGAGCATAATTTCCTTGGACGTAGAGTTGTAAAATGCCATTTGGTCAGTTTTTTTTGGCGAATATATCTCTTACTATTTTTAAAGAGCTCGCTTCGCTCGCTCTTCATTTTACCTTCTCACGCCTATCACTCTAAAAGCTTTCTGGGCTTAAACAAGAGACGTCAAGTCACCGACCAATCAGAGAAAATGTTGTTTGGTGTGTTCCGATCGACCAATCCTTGCGCTTGGTTCATAACAGCCAACAATTATTGTTTAATTATACGTGTTTTTTGTGAGAAAATTCTGTTCATCAAATTATCCTACGACATAAACATTGTTCTCAGTGAATAAATTAATATCACTTTGCATAAAAATATTCTTCTTTAGAATTAACGAATCACATGTTTCGTATTTTTTTTAATTCATCCCCATAAATGGAGTAGAAAGTTTTATGTGGGCTTATACGGGGATAATTTACTTCGACGTTGGAATAAAATAACTCTATGTTGCATTTGATTAATTAATTTTATTTCGACACATGTTTGACAATGATTGATTTGACGTTTGTGTGGCTTGATCCAGAGCAACTAATTCAAGAAGTAGTTAGTACATTTACCTCCTTACTTATAAACGAAGACTAAGTTTATGTAACGTTTGTCTCTGTCTGTTAACTTTGAAACTTCATGTCATAGTAAAAGACAAACGTTATATAAAGTTAGACATCGTTTATAAGTAGGGCGACTAAGGGGGCCCGACTTGGTGGTACTCTCATACATTTCACAAACAGACTTATAATATAGTATTAGTAGGATAGTTGTGGCCACACTAGTGACCCTATGATTATGGTCACACTAGTGACCCTATGGTTATGACCACACTATGGATTCTATGGTTATGGCCACACTATGAACTCTATGGTTATGGCCACACTATGGACTCTATCCAGGGCACGTAGGTCACCACCTTGGTGTAGAGCCCCGCGCCCCCCGGGAACCCGCAGGGGTGCCCCGCTGACGTCACCCCTAGCACCACGTGGGGACATCTGTCCCACTGCAGGGGACCGCCGCTGTCACCCTGACACAGAAAAAAAAAAGTTAATTTCTTTACGGTCACGAAATAAATATGGCCATTTTGTAATTAGCCAGTGTCAAGTACTTTAATGACATTATAAATGCAAAAGTTACTCAACACTCACTCACTATCGAGTGTGTCACTCGATATCAAGTCAATATAAGAATTAGTTTGGTCTGTTTTAGGTAGTGTCAGTGAAAGTGTCATCATAGAGCGTTCATACATAGCTAGATCACACATACAGCACACATATGAAGAAATTATTGCACACATCGACATTTTGTTTCGAATTTCTTTAAATGTGTGCTGTAGGTGTGCTCTAAGCTCTAGCTGTATGTGTCGTCGTGTATTTGAAGCTTAA
This sequence comes from Idaea biselata, assembly GCA_958496205.1. Classification (NCBI taxonomy): domain Eukaryota; kingdom Metazoa; phylum Arthropoda; class Insecta; order Lepidoptera; family Geometridae; genus Idaea; species Idaea biselata. The sequence goes on from OY292406.1 coordinate 14,569,023, forward strand.
GAGGACAGTCTACGTTCTCTTTCTCCATACAAAAGTAGTCGACTGATTCCTCCCTGAATAAAGACATTAGAGCAAATATGTTGATGCCATAAAACCTACATCTGCCATGACCACGCCCCTACGTTTTGTTTTTTGTTCATTTTCTAATTAGAGTAGAAATAAAATTTAGAAAAAGTAGAATATGGAAAAAATCGTATAGAGGCATGGTTATGGCTGATATAGGACTTATGGCAAAAACATATTTTTTCTAATATCTTTATCTAGGGAGTAAACAGTCGACTACGTTTGTAAAGTTTGTATGGAGAAAAGAGTAGACTGTCCCCTTGAGAAATAGGATCGTACATCGCAAGTGTCCCTGCCGAGTTGCGAGTCTCCCCAGCAGAACTGTGTGTTGTGGTCGAAGCCGCCTGAGAGCGTGCGATGTGGTCCGTAGTGTGTGAAGCACACGCTCTCGTTGAACGCTCGGAGCGACACCTGGAGACATGATATGACATGATATGTTGGCAAAGGATGTGGAACGTTACAATAGTTTTAAGATCTTTGTAATAACCATTCTTTTTGCAATACATCTGGGGGCACGGTAGTGCCCCCGCCAAGACGAGCCAGCGAAGCGTACGGGCACTACCCACCTTTTCTCGAAACGTTTCGTCGGATTTTTGAACCCTCATAACTTTGGTTTGGAATATACCAGATAAAGATAATTCACGGGGTATAATGTCTATAGGGTACTTAATAAAAATCTACAGTTTCAATTACATAGCTCCTATAGTTTAGATTTTATTGATATCTAAAAATCCCCAATTTCGTCACTGATTCACTCACTCACTGATAGTAAGCAAAATTCATAAGGTACTTCCCGAAGTCCTAGAAAGCTGAAATTTGGTACGTAAGCTGGTATTAGTACACAAACAACAAAAAAACCCTAAAAGCTGAAAACTTTCACCCCCAACCCCTAAAATTAAGGGATGACAATTTGTATGAAACTTCCTCAAATTTTGATGCTAAGTAGGTATAGGAATGCTTTGTATATTGCCTAGTTATAAATAATAAAATACATAATTTCAGGATTTTTAATAATTTACCCCTTACCCTTTAAATTAGGGGATGGAATTAAGCGCGCGCAAAACACTTACCTAATATGTATTAGAGGTATTAGAGGTCTAAAAAATTGATTAATAACTAGAAAGATGTACCGCTGTCTCCAGTGGTGGACAACGAGGATGCTTTTTAAAAGATATTTCGTTATCCACCAGTGGTGGTCAAACGAGTGGTGGACATTGGAAATATTTGGCCTAAACGAACGGCGCGGCGCGTAAGTCGTTAATTCACATACTTATTAGAAATGAAATAAAAAGAAATATACTAATAATAAATTAATTTATTTAAGCTGCCTACAAAAAGAGATGAAATCGCCCACAAAAACATTTTCATGTAAAATGTAGCCAAGACGAGAGCGAGACCATATGATGTGCATAGATCGGATTTTTGGGTGCCGTTTCAAAAATGCGACATCAAAAGTATGGATACGACCAAAAAAAATTCCGAGAAAAATTCCGCGTCTTGGAATTTCGAATAAGGATAGGTGTCGAAATCACGAGTACTATCACTATCTAAAGTATCATCATCATCATCATCCTTTGTTTTTATTGCTGAAGGCATATTTACTAGAAATATTTTAAAGAAAAAAATAATCTTCAAAATTTAAAATGAGATTCTGTTCACAGGTTAGAGTTATCCGTCAGAAATAAATAAAACACACATATAAATTAAAAGGGTTTAATGTTTATATTTCTTTATTTAATATACAAACAATGGATAAAATCTGTTCTAAGTATAAATTATTATCACAATTAAGAGAAAACACACCCAAAGCATGTTTGTGGAACAAACATTTTCAAATACTTGTTTAAAAACATTTATTTTTCAGCCAGTATTTCCTTACAACGGTAGGGTAGAGACAATCCAGCAAAGCTTAAAATATAACAATTTATGTATTACTAAAACCAAAAATGTTCCCTCGACATGGAATTATTGTTGAGAAAATATTACAAAAATACAACTTTCCTTACAAATTGACCGAGTTGGTTAAAATGGGAAGTAGATTTTTGTACCTCTGTACATTTAAATTGTTCTATTTCAAGCTTTGCTAAGTGCACTACGCACCATCTACCTCGGTGTGCGAGCTGAATAGTTGACATTGCGGAATTTAACAACTATGTAATTACTTGGAAGCTAATTTTGAAATTTGACCCTTACCATGATCTACTTATTGCAGGATTTAATTCGTCAGCTAATCAAAAATAAATAAATTAAATTAAAAAAAAACAAATAATAAAAAAATCACAGAAAAAGTTTTTTTTGTTTTCTGTGTTTTTTCTTAATAGTCTAAGAAAAAAATACTCTATTTTTTTGCGCAACAAACCAACAAATTAAACAACGAGAAAAGATCATGGTAACACCCAATATCCAGTTTTACTTAAGAATTACCAAGTTGAAAATAGAAATCTGATGATCATTTTTTTTTTCATTCCGGGTCTAGATAGTGTTGTAGCTACTTTTAGATTTAAATTATCTCGATATTTCGGAACGGAATCAGCCTAATCCATAATATCTATAAGTTGTAAATTTGTAGGAATGAAGAAAAAAAATTCTACACTCTTTTTAACAACAAATTAAAGGCAAGAAACTTACAGTTATTCGTGTAAGTTTCTTGATTATAGGCTATGTTATTTATTCTATTACAATATATAAAAAATCTACTCACCCAAAGTTCGACAAATGTCAAAGATATCCAATCCAGTTGCAATAATCGTAGTCCGTTTAGTAGCTAAAATGTCAAGTTTTGCAGTGAAATCCAAAATCCAAGTAACGAGCAGGGGTCAATAAACAATAGCATAAAACACACGGATAGACTGCACTCAACAAACCGAAGTAAGCGAATGAGCTTAACTTGCAGTTTTACTTTTCCCATAGGAATAACGGAATAATAAATAGGTATAAATAAATATATAAAAATAGGTATTTAGTATAAACAACTTCCAATAATTGTTCGAAGAAAAATAAACAAACATACCTTGGCGCCGCCTTTGTAATATTGCCGACAATAGCGACAATAGGTATTGCAAAAGATAAACAATGTTTATGGCCGCTGTCTTCAAAAGATTTTTTTTGTTCAATTTTGGGTATCTACTTATGGATATTGTTAACTTAAAATTGCGAAATTGCTGTACGAAAATGACTCAGTAAGTTTTATGCATTCAATTAAAAAAATCCTGTTTTTTTTTAATTAATAGTACAATTTCTACGATACATTTACAATACATTACATTACATACATACATACAATACATTTAATATTTTTGTAAAGTTTAAAAAGAAATATCGGAATTACGGAATTTAGAATTCCGGAAAGTCATATCCATGTTAGTGACAACGTCTAAAACAGCACCCAAAATCCGATCTATGATGATGTGTCACAAACTCAACATCTTAGCTAAAATATATGGCTTGGCCGTTTCATCACCGCAAGAACTAGGTATTGTGTAATAGAAAACCTATGCAAGGTTGCGAAACGGCCAAGCCACATATTTTGGCTAAGATGTTGAGTTTGTGATAGTGAAGTGAGGTGCTTGTGGACTCGGGGCGTGTGGAGTTATAAGCTTGGCTCGATATGACATCTGATAACTTTTTGATAGTGTGCACATCATAATAATATGGTCTCGCTCTCGTCTTGGCTACATTTTACATGAAAATGTTTTTGTGGGGTATCTTTATCTTAATGCAACATAAAACTCATTTATACCATGTCCACTACGAAAAGCTTATTTTCTTCACTGGCAACACTGAATAAGAAGTAAAGTATAATTGTCATGGTTTAAGTAAAGTTTGCAATGCAACTGTTGAATACAGTACGGATTTACATTGAGGGCCATGAATCACTCGCGTCGCTCAGGATTCTAACACTTGAATCGTTCGCAACGCTCGTGATTCAATCATCATGATTCACTCCCTACGGTCGCAATTCACTCGTTGGAACTGTTACGGGGTTGGTCAAGGACACGAAGGTACTTTTTTTATTTAAACCTATTTATTTACTTAGAACAAATTGACAAAGAAAAGATTTGGATTATATCATAATAATCTGGGGGCACGGTAGTGCCCCCGCCAAGACGAGCCAGCGAAGCGTACGGGCACTACCCACCTTTTCTCGAAACGTCTCATCGGTTTTTTGAACCTTGAATCGGTTTTTCATAACTTTGGTTTGGAATATACCAGAGAAAGGTAATTCACGGGGTATAATGTCTATAGGGTACTTAATAAAAATATAATGTTTCAATTAGATTAGTTTAGATTTTATTGATATCTAAAAACCTCCCATTTCGTCACTGACTTACTCACTCACTCACTGATAGTAATCAAAATTCATAAGGTACTTCCCGAAGTCCTAGAAAGCTGAAATTTGGTATTTAAGTTGGTATTAGTACACAAACAACAAAAAAACCTAAAAGTTAAAAGCTTTCACCCCCAACCCCTAAAATTATGGAATGGCAATTTGTATGAAACTTCCTCAAATTTTGATGCTAAGCATAGGAATGCTTTGTATAGGCACGCCTTGTTATAAATAATAAAAGACATAAATTCAGATTTTTTAATAATTCACCCCTTGCTCTTAAATTAGGGGATGGAATTAAGCGCACGCAAAACACTTAATAAGTTATTTGAGGTACTAGAAGTCTGAAAATTTATTAATAATTAGAAACCGCTGTCTCCAGTGGTGGACAACGAGGATGCTTTTTAAAAGATGTTTCGTTATCCACCAGTGGTGGCCAAACGTGTGGTGGACATTAGAAATACTCGGCCTGAACGAACGGCGGCGGCGCGTAAGTCGTTAAGAGGATAGTCTCCATTCTCTTACTCCATACAAACGTAGTTTAAATTTTCCTCCTTGGGTAAAGACATTAGAGCAAATATGTGTTATGCCATAAAACCTATATCTGTCATGACAATGCATCTACATTTTTTTTTTTAATTTTCTAATTAAAATAATAATAAAAAATAAAAAGGTAGTTGCATAGTCATGGCAGATATAAGTTTTATGGCATAAACATATTTGCTCTAATGTCTTTATCCAGGGAGGAAAATTTAAACTACGTTTGTATGGAGTAAGAGAATGGAGACTATCCTCTTAATTCACGAACTATTGGAAATGAATAAAAATAAATTTACTAATAATTTTAGGAAGCTAAAAGTTTGTGTTATTGAAAAAAAATGTTAATAATAAAATAAATAAGCAACCTACAAAGAGGTGAAATCCCCCACAAAAACATTTTCATGTAAAAAGTTGCCAGCGAGAGCGAGACCTTCATCTGGCTCCTAGCACATTATGACATCATGGCGTTTATTACCCGGAGTCTTATGATGTGCACTGTCAAAAAGTTATCAGATGTCCTAAGGAGCCAAGCTTATAATTCCACACGCTCTGAGTCCACAAGCACCTTACTTCACTATCACAAACTCAACATCTTAGCCAAAATATGTTGCTTGGCCGTTTCGCAACCTTGCATAGGTTTTCTATTACACTCTACCTAAGTTCTTGTGGTGATAAAACGGCCAAGCAACATATTTTGGCTAAGATGTTGAGTTTGTGATAGTGAAGTAGGTGCTTGTGGACTCTGGGAGTGTGGAGTTATAAGCTTGGCTCTATATGACATCAGATAACTTTTTGGTAGTGCACATCATAAGGTCTTGCTCTCGTCTTGGCCACATTTTACATGAAAATGTTTTTGTGGGGTTAACATTCTTCACCCTTCACTTGCTCCTGATTCATCTATGGCCCTCGCATTAAATCTGTCCTTTATTCATTACATAATAAATACACTATTATACCATTCCCACTCTAACGGCCGAATACGGAAACGCAACTCTAAATTTGAGTTCTACTTAAACAACTAAGCACCTCTCAAATTCAAAGATTCCTATACTATTATAAATTTAGAAGCTGCTTAATAATTATTTAAGTACGCCTCAAATTTTAAGTGGCGTTTCAGTATTCGGGAGTAAAAAGCTTATTTTACTGTAGACAGTATACATAACAAAAAGTTATTAAAATAAAAAAGCCATCTGTAAAAAGAAGGCTACTAAAAACCATTAAACAAGCTCAGCTAGACAAGTTCATAAAGCAGGCAGGCGGATGGGACTGGGTGGGACCGTGTTACTTGGGAATTCATAAGTCCCATCCACCTGCCTGCTCTGATCATCACCTTTTGCAGGACATCAGATAACGCCGCCCGATGCTTCACCTGCCCCCAGCCCGTAGCTGATGCAGAATTAAGATATATTCTGCTTAGTTCCTCTGCCTGAGGCAAGCACACCGGGAGAACTGAGCTGCTAAAAGATATCCTGGACACGACAACCATTATAAACATTAGTTACACATCTACGAGTCAGGAGCGTTGAGAAAACGCTGAGGACCTGACCTGATGTTTAAGCATCAGGTCCGGTCCTCAGGTCAGGTCAGGTCCTGCTATTTCTATCATTCTAGTAAAGAACCGGAACCAGAAATGAATAACTGGACCTTACTGCCTGTCAGTCCGTATGAGTGCGATGTCGTGGTACTTGGAAGGCGGTCTGTACTCGGGATGCGGTATGAAGGCGTCCACGCGGTACACCTGCCACAGCGAGGGGGGGTCGCTGCGCTTCAGGATACCCAGAGCTACGAACTGGACCTCGCTGGAAAAGAAACGAATGCCTTACAGATCATAATGACTTCATATAGCCACATATATAGTTGGCGTGTTGTCCTGGCATGAAATAGGGCCACCCCATCTCTTCCTTCGTGTCTAAGACGACTAACAGATCTGGAAGATCCGAACCCGATTTCTGGCGAACCCTCAAGCGTGAGTTCTCTTCACGTGGTGGCGAAAGAACTGCTTGGTTCTAGAGGGGTTGGTGTGAGGCAAGTGGCAGGCCGTAAAAATATTATCAAACCTATTTGCAATAGGATAGTCAATGAAGAATTGGTAAATTACCGTCTGCGCCGACCGCAAAATAAAAAAAACAATTTGGGGTTAAGCGAACCACGGGCTCCCAAGAGAGATGCAACCGGAAACATCGCTCGGATGAGAAGAGAAGCCCATAATACGATTTCTAAATCTATTTGCAGTAGCTGCAGCCGTAGCCAATGATGTAGCTGTGCTGTGCTACCCCAAATAATTAGGTGTTATAGCAGTCTCCTGAGAGAGATGCAACCAGGAACATTGCTCAGATGAGAAAAATAACCTGATTATTCTATTGTGTGACTGATACGACACTCACATGCCTCCAGCAGCGACCCTGCAGTGTCCAGCAGTAAGTATGAACCTCTCGCTGATGACGGATCCTCCACATAGCCACTGAGCTGACTCCTGGTCCTCGCCGTAACCTAGCAACGCCTGGAAAATGTATCCGGAACAGAAACTTCAGTGCCAAATTAATATTTATTTTGTATGGCAAGGATTGGCTTGGTTACTTAGTTAATATAACTTACTTAAATTATAAACAGAATCTGCTCGCGACCACGGCCGGTGTGACCCGTTTTCCGAAACGTCGAGGTAATAACAATGATTATCTACAACGCGTGTTTCTAATAATAATGAAAGACGGAAATCGTGTAAGTTTAAAAAGTGTAGTTAATAACTTGACTAAGCTACTCATTTTTGTCTTTAGGCCTCGATCAATCCACTCGAACTCTTTTCTACCTCGAGTCTGCAAATTGGTTTCTCGCTTCGGTTCGGTCATTAGGTACAGTCTTTTGGCCCGCTAACTCGATTTGTTCACTCAGTAAATATAGTCTTTTGGTTCTGTCACTCAGTTTAAGTACTCTTTTGGCCCGGTTATTCGATTTGTTAACTCAGTAAATACCTACAGTCTTTTGGTTCTGTCACTCAGTTTAAGTAGTCTTTTGGTCCGCTTACTCTATTTGTTAACTCAGTAAATATAGTCTTTTGGTTTTGTCACTCAGTGTTAGTAGTCTTTTGGTCCGCTTACTCGATACTCGATACTGATAAAATACTGTATTTACCCGCATACTCGAGTAAATACAGTCTTTTGGTTCGGTCACTTAGTCAACTCACCATATGCGGGAACTCATCCCTCTGAGCGTCGACACCTCCGTACGCGTACGTCGCGGACCTGAATGTGGTGTAACACTGGCGGTAGTCGTCGTAATATTTATCTACCGGGTCGTAGCCGAGCTTCTTGTAGCAAGGGTACTCGTTGTCACGCATGTAACGAATACATTCTGAAATGTTCCCAATTCAGTTAGTAGATACGTTATTTTTAAATGTTAATCGATTATGCTTAATCATTGATCTATTGGTACTTACGGTCATAAGATTTGGAGCCAGTTTTTTCCAAAATCAAACCATATTTGGGAACAAGAACTATTGAACTGAAAAATAAAATTATTACTTATAAGTACAAGTCGCGGAAATCTATCTCGTCTCTCGATAGTTGAGATCACAATTTGAGATGAAAATAGATATACCTACCCCCTAAGAACCCAATTTAACGATATTGTAGGAAATAGAAGTCTCCAGGATCCTTCACTTTATCAGGAATCACTTGATTTACCTTCGGTGAAGGAAAACATAGCTCGGAAACCGACATGTCGTAAGACTCCAAAGGCAAAGGCATGACACGCAAAGGCATCCAGATATAGGCTTCCGTAGCATCATACTGCCTACCATCTCCATGGGGGGGTGATGTTGACACAATCTGTCTAATACAGATCCCTAACGGTTGCTCCTGGGAGTGGCAGCGGACCCCTCTATTTTTACCCAAGGTGGTCAATAAAATATAGGCATAGTATTAGTCGTCAGGGGTCCCGTTGTCCCCTGGATGGCGCTAAGCAAACAACAATCCTTGGTTGCTGTACTGTTGTATCTTGACAAGACGTCACAACACTCTATCATTCTACCTTTAAAGAGCATTGATCCGACTAACAAAACTTGATTCCTGAACCGGTTCCTGAGGAAGAGATCAACACACTGAAATGAAACTATACAAGTACGCTGGAATTGCTATACCATTCAAAATGACATTAGATCTTTGTGCCGATATGGTTTGCGCCATGTTGCGCTGTTGTCGCGAGTTTTCTTTTGAAAGTGATGGTGACCGTCCATGAAACTAATAGTTCCGGAGACGGTCACCATCACTTTTAATAGAAAACGCGCTACAACAGCGTAACATGGCGCAAATCAAATCGGTACAAAATTCAGTGCGCTATGTCTTGTCCAGCGACATGTTCCATGGAGGTCAGTGGATCAACATCATTAATCAACGACATGTAAAATTATTCGTAGGTGACCGTGACATGGGTATACAATCAATACAAATCCAAAGGAACAGGGTGATTGCTGACAAAACTGTATTGAAACGCTGAATGCAGCGCGGAGTTTGACCTTCGATCGCTGCAGCAACTACAATAACTTTCTTCACTGTTTGGGAAAAGTAGCAGTGGTTTTTCTTACACAGAAATTGTTGGTCTTTCGAATGTCATTTGTTTTTTTTTTCTGCTGCCACTAATAATACCAATCAGGGGGCTTGCAGCACTGCTTTATCGTATACTCCTACCCCCCCCAGTATCGAGGAATAAACGAAACGAGAGTCTTATCATACCTACTAGAAATCAGGTTTTTTCAATTTTTACTTTTAGCTATAGCCTCCAGGTTCATCGCCATTTCGAGTTCCGCTATTAATGACGTGGTTCAAGAAATGGTATTTTATGTTTCGATGTATATTTCATCTAGTGTTCTCATCGATAGGTTTAGTGTCGCAGACTATTTATCTGTAGATTGCAAATTTAAGCTGTGGATCAACCCTAAATAAAAGAAGTTACCTGATGTTGGCCACGAGGTGACAGCCAGTGCAGCATGCAAAGACCTCGCCATTTTTCACATTACACACCTGGAATTGTGACATCGTTTAGTGTGAAGAAGACATTGATACATTAACAACAGATAAGGCATCAGAGAAACAAGCCATCCAGTAAACGCTACCATAAACTCAATGATACTTCGCGCCCGCGGCGATTGTCGTCTTATCACGTAGGTAACAATATTGTCAGCGCTGCAGCGGCTTTTTATATTTATTTCACGAGAATGGAATATGGAATATGTTAGAGACATTATCTCTCGTACTAGTACAGATTTATACAGTGTGTGAAGTGATTTTGATAAATTACCGGTGGATGTTTCCTGTGTACCACGACGTCAACAGCGTTGGTGAGACAGGTCCAGAAGCTGACGCAGGTCCCGTTCTTGCCTTCCCACTCGCAGCGTTCACCTGGACCAGGTGGGGAGATAAATCAATATTGCAGGACTTTGCACACATCGTCATCTATCCCCAATCGCTTATTAAAGGCTTGTTTATGGGTACTAGACTAGCTTCTACAAATTGCACCTATGAAGCTTTGCCTAGCAACCTAGTAACTATAGCATCCGAAGTACTCGTTCTTTTTAGGGTTCCGTACCCAAAGGGTAAAAACGGGACGTCCGTCCGTCCGTCTGTCCGTCCGTCTGTCCGTCTGTGCGTCCGTCCGTCTGTCCGTCTGTCCGTCCGTCCGTCTGTCCGTCCGTCCGTCCGTCCGTCACCAGGCTGTATCTCATGAACCGTAATAGCTAGACGGTTGAAATTTTCACAGAAGATGTATTTCGGTAGCCGCTACAACAACAAATACTAAAAATAAAATAAACAAATATTTAAAAGGGGCTCCCATACAACAAATAAAAACAACAAGGGAATTTTATTACAATATGACTTAGTGGTAGGTCGCTTCTGATTGGTCGGAGTCAAATCGAGTATGTCATGGAATTCAAAATGGCTGCCCTGTCTGTCAAATATACTAGTCTGCCTTTACTAACCAAAAAGTCCCTTATCTATAATAACTTTCAGTTTGTTTTTGTGCCAAAGTTTTTTTTTTTCTCATTTTATTTTGAGAGGTGCGGTCGTATGATGGGAGTAAGAATAAGTGAAGCTAAATATGTCACATTTTCCTATCAAATTTAAAAAAATGGTTGTTGTAAACCATTTTAGGGTTCCGTACCCAATTGTGATAGTGTTACGGATTAGGTACTACGGATTATTACGGATAACTATCAGTTTAGAAAAAAAAAATTAGAAATCTCAATAATCATTTTTGAAGACCTATCCACGTCGTATGGATTTGATGAAAATATTGTTTTTGAGTTTCAGTTCTAAGTTTAGGGAACCCTAAAAATTTATTGTTTTTTTTTATTTTTGTTTGAAAATCTTAATGCGGTTCACATAATACATCTACCTACTTATACCAAGTTTCAACAGTAGGTATAGTTCTTATAGTTTCGGAAAAAAGTGTCTGTGACATACGGACGGACAGACAGACGGACAGACGGACCGATAGCGAAGTCTCAGTAAGAGGGTCCCGTTTTTACCCTTTGTGTACGGAACCCTAAAAAGGTAGCATCTATGTAGTTAGCCGCATAAAAAGTTGGTGTAAGTAAGACCAATCACTGCATTGGGGATTGTAGTGTTATGTGAAAACAGTGCCTATTTGTATAGCCTGTATCTCATAAACTACCTAATAGCTAGACAGTTAGATGTACTTCTGTAGCCGCTATAACAACATAAAAACAGAGTAAAACAAATATTTAAGTGGGCAACAAACGTGATTTTTCACAGTTATCAGTGATCGCAGTTACTTTCGTTTTTTCACAGTAACAGTTATTTCATTATTTTCACAGTTAGTTCAGTTAGGTCGATTTTGAGGGATGCCATACTAAGAAAAGCTTTTGTTTTCCCAAAAAGAAATCTAGGCTGATACTATACCAGTCAGGTTTGGGCTATAATTTATCCGCTGAGCCGCTGACAACAACACAAGACACCACAACACGACACAACCGAGTGCAGACGACATCTTGTCGGGACTGGAAACAAGTTTTTCATTTAACTTTTTTTTTACTACTACACTCCTGCTGCCTACCTGCTTTGACCTGCCCGCCGGGTTTGACTTGAAATATTTTACACTGGGCTTTCTTAGAAATATTGTAAAGGAACAATACTTCTGCAAAAACACACCGCATGATCGACGGATAATAAAAATAAATGTCGCATTTATATATTAGTAGATAATTTATAAGATGAACAAACCCGACGACCTTTACAGACAAGAAAAGAATTAAGCGTGGGAAAAAAGATTAATCAACACAATTTGGGTTTAAATTGTAGGTATGTATGGTGTAAACATTGAGTTAATTATAATTTATTTTACCTACCAATTTTATAGGCATCTAGGCACGGCTTAATTATTTATCTGATTTTCCTCATAGATGTCACGATACTGCAATATGATTATACTAGCTGCGTCCCGCGGTTTCACCCGCGTAAATGCCGATCCCGTGGGAATATCGGGATTAAAAGTAGCCTATAGCCTTCCTCAATAAATGGACTATCCAACACTGAAAGAATTCAGTGCTGGTTCAAATCGGACCAGCGGTTCCAGAGATTAGCGCGTTCAAACAAACATACAAACTCTTCCGCTTAAATTCCGTATTCCGTAAAATAATTATTGAAATCGGTCCAGTAGTTTTTGAGTTTACCGTCATACCATAATAATATATTAAAGCAAAAACTACCTTAACGTACTATACGGGAACCTGACGGGAACACGATTGATTATTTTATTCAAAATTGTCGAGTGCACTTCAGTTTTCGGTCTTCGGTTTTAAGTTATTCTTTGTATAATTAGTATTAAGTATGTGTTTTTGGTGCAATAAAGTGTTTATCTATCTATCTATCTTCTGAGCCTGGTTTTCTCCAGTTTTTTGGAAACTGAAGTGTAAGTCCCGACGAATCAGGACTTACGCGGGTGAAGCCGCGGGACACAGCTTATTATTATTGATTGTAAGTCCGAAAATTTACGTAAATTAACGCAATTATTTATTTTTGCCACGACAAAAATCAAGTCACTTCTTTAATCTCAAATCCCAATCCATATACTTACCTAATGATTCTACATGCTTTGTCATCATAATGATTAAGTATGATTTTGAATAAAGTTTAAGTAAAACACGTCTTATCTCTATATGAACGTTAAGAGGAGAGAATAGCTACTCTTTCTTCATACAAACATTGTCGACTGTTTCCTCCCTGCATAAAGACATAATATGTTAGACTAGCTGCGCCCCGCGGTTTCACCCGCGGAAGTCCCGTTCCCGCGGGAATATGGGAAAAAGAAGTAGCCTATGTGTTATTCCAGGTCTCCAGCTGTCTATATTACAAGTTTCATTGCAATCGGTTCAGTAGTTTTTGCGTGAAGGAGTAACAAAGTCTAATACAGACATACAAACTTTCGCGTTTATAATATTAGTAGGATATAGATTAGAAGTGACTTGATTTTTTTTTCAGTAACCTGCGGCTTCACCCGCGTATGTCATGATCCTGAGTGATATTCGAAAAAACTGGCTCCTAGATGACTGTCCAGACTGTCGACTCGACAATTTTAGAAATATTTTTTACGCTAATCAATGATAGTGCATTTTATTTCATCTACTGATAGGTATGCGATAACATTATTTTATCTTAATCTACCACACCGGTTATCAAAAATAATCTATCCATCTATACATAGTAATAAAATTGTAACTGAGCTTTGTCTGTTTTTGTAAGGTCGGTCGGTGTCGGTAGGTACATACCTACTAAAAAAACATTTTATGCGCCAGTAGTTTCAGAACCTATTCTTTACAAACAAAGAAATCTTTCCTATTTATTATATTAGCAAATATAGATAGATGGTATATAGATAGATGGCACCTTTATAGAGGAATATAGAAGTCCATATAGATGTGTAGATAACTATTACTTTCCTTTCACCTGTCTTAACTTCTTGTCCATCCAAAGGTTGCCTGGAAGAGATCGCTATAAGCGATAAGGCCGCCCTTTGTGCCACCTAGTTTTAAGTTGTGTATGTTTTCTTTGTGATGTAATTTATTTGGTGTGTACAATAAAGAATTTATTCATTCATTCATTCATACTCTCTGCCTACCACACAAGTTTTACTGACCCTTTCCATCCAAAGGTTGCCTGAAATCAACACGATGCGATAGTTAGAAGTTTTGCTACATGGGCGATTAGCTGACTAAGCAGATTGCTCACTAGACTTTTCGCTTTGTTTGACGTTTTGCTACTTAGGCTTTCTGATCGGGAGGCGCTCCTTGGTACCTACAACGTTTTTACTTTTAAGCTTTCCGTGTTTGATGTATACTATAATTGTATTTGTTTTGTTGTGCAAATAAAGTATAAATCTATATTAAATAAATCTATAAATCTATATCTCTAATCTAGTATAAGTCAGACAGAAAAAAGCAGCACAAGAAAAGCAGAAGACATCAACTATTGTGGATTATTATCAAAAATACTATCGAAACTAGGAAATAAAATGAACGTGCAAAATCAATGTATATTTTTGGGCACAAAAATGAGATAAGAAGCAGTTTGTGTTAAGAGTTCTGCGGGACAACATGGCTAAGGTAGGTAACCTACAATTTATAATTTAACCAACAGAGTCCCGCGGTTTCATCCGTGTAAGTCTCGATCCCGCGGGATTTTCCAAAATCCCTTTTTTAGCCGTGTAGCCCCGACATTAGCCGTGTAGCCCCGGCATAGAATAGGGTTACCCCATCTCATCCGGTGGGTATCGTAAAAGGCGACTAAGGGATCTGAGGGATATTAGCAAACCTTAAGTTCTCCCCGCGCGGTGGCGGATAAACTGCTTGATCCCTAAGAGGGTTGGTGTCAGGCAGGCGGTCGGCGGTAAAAACATTGCCAAATCTAATTGCAGAAGGTAAGGTCAATGATGATGATGACTTACCGACTGCGCCGACCCCAAATAAAAAAAAAATTGTGGTTTAACGGACCCAGGGCTCCCGAGAGGGATGCAACCGGGAACATTGCTCGAATGAAGAGGAGACCAGTCAGTCGTGACATTGAATTTTTAAAGAAGAAGAAGATGAATTGCCTATAGCTACCTTTTTTTAAATTATGTTAATAAACTAGCTGTGTCCCTCGGTTTCACCCGCGTAAGTCCTGATCCCGTGGGATACTGGGATCAAAAGAAGCCTATGTTACTCCTCGATAATGTAGCTTTCTATTGGCGAAAGAATGTTTGAAATCGGTCCAGTAGTTTCGCAGCCTATTCGTTAACAACAAATAAATCTTTATTCTTTAAATAATTACTTAAGGGAACCGTCTACCTACTCTTTTCTCCATACAAACTTTACAAACGTAGTCGACTGTTTCCTCCCTGAATAAAGATATTGGAAAAAATATCTTTATGCCATAAGTCCTATATCAGCCATGACCATGCCCCTACGTTTTGTTTTTTTTTTTTTTTTAATTAAAATATAAATAAAATTCAGAAAAATTAGAAAATGAAAAAAAACCAAAACGTAGGGACATGCTCATTTGTTCATGGCGGATAGGACTTATGGCATAAACATATTTTTTCCAATATCTTTATTCAGGGAGGAAACAGTCGACTACGTTTGTAAAGTTTGTATGGAGAAAAGAGTAGGTAGACGGTTCCCTTAAGTAGGTAAAGATTTGTTTGTTTGTATATTATTTTTATATACGTTGTCCAGTCCCCGTAATACAAGCTTATAGTAGGTACGGAGCTAGATGGCGCTGTGTGTTGTTCACAGAATTTAATTATTTATAATTTACAGGTTAATATACCGACTGTGAAACTAAATAATGGCGCTGAGATGCCAGTTTTGGGATACGGAACCTGGCTCGGAGTGAATGACAAGGTACGTATACCTACCTAAAATATGTAGTAGGTAGGTATACCCATAGTACAAGCCTAGTTGCTTAGTTAGGGTCGTGTGGCCTAAGGGAGTTATCTATCTACCTATTGATTATTAATTCCTACCTCGGAAGACCCTGTATAGGGAAAAATCATATAGGTAATATGATTCCTCGTTTTTGTAAATAATAAAAATAAGCAAACAATCTCTAAATCGAATAATTCATGAAAGAAACCTGCGGGCGTAGAGGTATTTACAGGGGGGCGCGGGCCACTTGTGCAGTATAAAAACCTGCGATCGCTAAGAGAATGAATGAAAGACGGCTCGATACGATCAATAAAATTATTTAAAATTGACGCCTGGCAAGAACATAATATTGTTTCCTCAGTCGGCCAATATCAGCCTCTAGACTGGCCCCGCGGTCACCTCAATCAAAAACTTATCTAGTAATTCACCTTTGTTTTAAATTTGTTTTAAAAATCGTAATTTCATTAGTATGAGCGAGTTCAGCAGCGCCGAAGATATAATTTGATTAACAACTGCAGAGTTAGTGCAAGCGGTACATAATGCCGAATTGAATTTACTGCCGGAAAAATCGCTTAATAACTTAGCTGTTATTTTGCACCTCCCTGTAGTGAAGTGAAACATTCTATGTTTCCCTCAGCAGTAAAGTTATTTTGCATCTCACACCTTTGTAATCCTCGCGACGCTCAGTATTTTCGATCCTATAATCCTTCGCTTGCTGAGATATCAAGTACAAGGTTGCGCGCGTACACGCGCCAAAAACCAACTTTGCAGCCTTGCATAACAAATAACTATTTCTTTTTCAATTTCTAGTGGGAACTTCTAACATCAGAATGTCCAAAGTTAAAAGAAGCAATGTCATACGCCATAGACATAGGATACAGGCACATAGACACGGCACATCTTTACCAAGTCGAACCCGAAGTTGGAGAGGTCGTGAACAAGAAGATTGCAGAGGGAGTCGTGAAAAGGGAAGATCTGTATATTGCTACTAAGGTATCGTGAAGTAAGAGATGGTCCGGATCTAATCTGTCCAATCCGGATTCCTTTAAATTCGAAAATCCGGATTATCTGGAGTATTTTCAATCCAGTTTTTAAGATTCAAATTCTTTTTTTTTTTGGGATTTTAGTCAAAATTGAGCTTAATGGATCATATTTTACATATATCCACAAAAACTATATTGAATAATATTGTTTAAGGTTTGGCAACATTTCCACCGAGAAGGTGACGTGGAGGTGTCACTACGAGGGTCCCTGCGACGTCTCAACTTGGACTACGTCGATCTACTGCTGATCCACTGGCCTATGTCTGTCTCGGTACGTACTTTATTCTGTATCTCAAGGGGAACGGATACCAACCTACTCTGTTTTCCATACGAACGAAGTCGACTGTTTCCTCCCTGGATAAGGATATTAGAGAAAATAATGAGTGAAGCGTAGGATTCAAGCCGCTAGAAGTGGATTCTTTACGTTACACATCTACGGCTCTACAAAGTTACTACCTACCAAAAAAGACAACGTAAAGCAAGTCATTAGTCTCTAGGGCTCAAACGCGCAGTTTAAGCCCTAGGCCTTAAAATCATTGAAATTTGTAACTTTTAAATTCACGATAGCTGTGGTACCATAACGCCATTTTGAACTGGCCACCTAGACATTACACTAAAAAAGAAAAATTGGGTTATTTTATTTTTTATGGCAAAAAGTTTTAGCTAATTTAACGACACAATGTATTATTTTTATTTTATTGTTTTGTTGTGTTTATTAAATACTTATTTTTGAAGCCTTTATTATTGTCTCGCAGTATATTATGTGTAAAGTAGAGAATTAACCTCGGTAATAAAGCCTGTCCTAATCTTGGGCGGCTTGAATCCCACGCTTCACTCATGACTCTAGATGCGATTTTAATAAATGATTATTTATTACTTCCAGGACTCAGGAGTGGACGAGCAGATAGACTACCTAGAAACTTGGCGCGGGTTCGAAGCGGTACTCGCTAAGGGTCTGACGAAGGGCATCGGAGTGTCCAACTTTAACGTGGAGCAGATGAAGAGGTTGCTGGAAAACTGTAAAGTTAAGCCAGTTTGTAACCAGATTGAGGTGGGTTTTTTAACTCGACTGCATGACGTAAAGTGGGGTTATGTGTTTATCAGTCAATGTATTGCATGCTTGTTCATATGTGGAGCTTCAGAGGCCAAAAAGTTGGTCCGATTTTGATGATTCTCACGTCAAACGATTCGTCTTAGAACTGCGAGTGTCACTAAAGACTATCTAATGCAGAACAAATTCCTAAAACATGTCTTATTTATTATATAAATTCATTTATATTATGATTGTTTGATTGGAATATTTCTTTATCAGTGTGGTAAATCGAGAAAAATAACTATGTTTTAAGTATTCTAGGTAATTTCTGTATTACAGGTAAACCTTAACCTGGCGAACGAGGAGCTAGTGGACTACTGCCAGTCGCGTGACGTGTTGGTAGTGGGCTACATGCCGTTCGGGACGATGGTCGCCAGTCGCCTCGAGCCGGACACTCCAGAGCCCAAGTTGGACAACCCGGTCATGACGGCAATGGCGCACAAGTACGGGAAGACTGTGCCCCAACTCGTGCTTAGATATTTGGTAAGAGATATATTGTATTGTAGGTAAAGCATTCATATATCTATCTATCTAAACCTAGCAAACCACGAGCTAGTGACCTACTCAACAATATTTATAAAGAGGGTTGATCTAGAGAACAACCCCCTTTCGGCTAAATCACTCCTTGAAACACACCTGTAAAGATAACATTGTGATTTCCAGTACCAACGAGGCATCGTCAACATCCCGAAATCTCTATCACCCGCTCGGGTACTTCAAAACGCATCAATCTTCGATGTTCACATCGAGGATAGCGACTGCGTCACCCTGCGTTCATTCGACAACGGATACCGCACTAACCGTCCGCTGTGGTATCAACACTACACTCACTATCCGTTTGAGAAGGTGCCGGTAGATGGCGCTGTACCAATACCTGGAATACTTAGCAAATGGAGAAACGGAATGAAGGGAAATATTGATTAGTAATTTATTGAAATTAAAAGTAATATTAGTAATTAATCTTTGTTTTTATACTTATTTTAAGTTTATAAAATAATAAGATGTACCTAATAACTTTTAAGTAAGTAGGTACCTTAAGTTTTAAGTAGGTACTTAATTAATTTTACATATCTTCGCCTCTACAATGCTACCTTATTTGATCAAAAAAGTCACCGGAAAGCATTTATTTTAAAGTAATTTAACTGTCGATTCAATAAATCGAACTGGCCACCTACACATACAACACAAAATAAAAAATGTTTTTTATTCTTCCATTTTATTTCGACACAAAAACACTTTAAAAACACTATATTCTCAGGACTCTAGGTTTCTGCATAACTCACTCGCTTCGCTCAGGAGTTCAATTTTTGACATCCTCGCTACGCTCGCGAGTTAATTCCTTCGATACGATACGCTCTGAATTTAATATGAACCCGTCACCGCCGATTTTAGTTAAATCTTCTTATAAATAAAACACTCCTCAAACTTCAGCTCTCTAATATTAGCGGTTTAGGCTGTAGGTAGGTACGTTGATAAGTCAGTCAGTCAGGACAAAGTCTTTTTTTATAGATATATTAGATACATATCTAGGGACCTAATATATTCCGAAAAGGTAAGACACCAAAGTAAAAAATATAGAAAAACAATGATTTTTCACTGTTTTTATTTTATTTTGATAATTATTACGACAAATCAAGATTTGCGGTGGTAAAACGGCAGGGCGAAACATAATTTATCATAATTATAATTACATAAATGTCAAAATCATCGAAATGTAAACATTATCATTCTAAAAGAGCAATAAAAGGACGCATTATATCAATAATTATTGAGTTTTATAGTGCTCTGCCATTTTCCATTAGCGCGCCGTTTTCGCGCTATTTTCACACCGCGACAAAATGGCCGACTTAATGATCTGTGAACGAGATAGCGGAGCGGGTGGTGTAGGATATAAGCTGAAGCGATTCACAGAACTCCAAGGTAGAGGTCCAAGGAAGACCCTTGAAGGTGATGTTTGGTCTAGGTGTGTCTTTTATGGTGCATGGAAAAACGAACAAATAAAAAATATAACGGCTTCAAAATGATTCCTGTTTTCGGTATGTGTGCAGGCTGCACATAAAAAGTGCTATCGGGAATGTATGGTACGCTTTATTGTAATCACATACATTATACAATAAAATAAAATAAGATTGTTTGGCTGAGTTTTTCCAGTTTTATATTATTGTTTAGTTTTAGTTAGTTTTTGTATTTTTAAATTTAGCTGTTTCTTTTTGTATTACTTTGTAAACTATGTGTATTGTTGTTTATGCGACGTTCTATGAATTAATAAATATTTAAATAAGAAAACAAACGTAATCTAGAGTGGCAGAATAGGCAGCTTTACCACTAAAAGTGGTCTTTTCCAGGCAAACTCGGTATTGAGCTATTGCATAGCTTTTATCGCGGGCTTTGAGCTTTGAATGAAGAAATTTCGTAACGAAAGAAACTCCTCACTCCGCCTACCTTGTTGCCATGGTTGCCATGTAGAGCGAGCGAGTCGAGCGAGTCGGCTAAGCGTTAGCATGGTAACCATGACAACGTGGTACAAAATAAAAAAAATATTATAATTGCATAAGTTGATCAAAAATGCTATGCTAGCTATACAGCGGCAGTCCCCGAGTGCCACACGTTTTTTTTTATTTTAATATTGCAGGATAACAAATGTTGCATGCACGTTACAAACAGCGCAATCTAGCTTCAAACAACCTCGTTGGGCGAATGCCCGATTGCAATGCAGAAGGTTGCGGGTTCGATTTCCGCCTGGTAACCATGGCAACATGGTAGGCGGAGTGGGGAGTGTTAGGTTTTTTTCGTTACGAAATTTCTTCATTCAAAGCTCAAAGCCCGCGATAAAAGCTATGCAATAGCTTAAAACTGCACTCCAGGAGTGCCGACAGAAGTGAAAAGTTATCGCACTTTAGCTGCGTCTCGGTAACGGTGTCGCGAGTCCAGAGATTTTATTTCATCTAAAAATATGCGTACTGCGCTAAAAGAAGTTTACACTTCAAAAATGTACTTACACCTATTAAATCGCTGGTTCTTGTAAAGTGTCCCCCATGTAAACGGAGATGAGTTCAGAACCAGTGGTTGTGATCAGTTTAGCTTGCACATGAAATATTACCGAAGCCGTTGTTTGTGCGATGTTGAATAACCACAGATAACTAAGAGAGTTTTGGCGGGAGCGCGTTGGAGGAAATGTTGCTTTTCGTGAATCATGGTTAAAATGCGTGTAAATTGCCTAATTTCGGGGGCATATCGGGGCAATTTAGTGTCGTGAAAATTTAAACCAGTGCCAAACATGGACTTTTCTGTTGCTTCCAAACGTCGTAAAAAGTTTTTGTAAAATAGCCGACATTTACAATAACTTTCTTTAACTTGACTAGAATGGGAGCAATTCTACGCATAAATCGTTTTTTGACATTTTTTTGTTCAAAAGTCTCTCGAGCTGTCCAATCAAAAAAACTCGCGCACGAATGGTTCCGAACCACTATCACAATTGGGTAGGTACTGAAACCTGAAATGAACACTAGACCAACCAATCTATGAACGCAACGCAAACATTAAGTCTATCACTCCATCACTAGATGGCGCTAGTGGTAAAAATACATTGCCGTATTGTTGCGTTTTTATGTCAAAAATCACGTTTGTTGTATGGGTGGCCCCCTTAAATACCGTCTAACTACATTATTATTTATTACAGACAGACAGACAGACAGCGAAGTCTCAGTAATAGGGTTCCGTTTTTACCCTTTGGGTACGGAACCCTAAAAATGACGATTCATCATCATCCGAGCGTTGTTCCCGGTTGCATCTATCTCGAGAGCCCGGGGTCCGCTTTCCTACTTTTACGTCTCCACTTCGCACGATCTTCGGCATCCCGTGTAGTGAGGCCATTAGCACGCATATCCGATCTTACAACGTCAAGCCAGCACTTCTTGGGTCTTCCCAATCTGCCGCGGCCGGGCGGAGGCGCCATAGCAAGATATTTGTTTCCCACGTAACTAGCCGGTTTCCGTAGAACGTGGCCGTACCACCGTAAGCGGCATTCTTGCAGTTTGTCTGCAATATCTCGGACATGAAGGCTGCCCCTGATGCGGGAGTTTCTGACGCGGTCTTTTCGCGTCACTCCACACATCCAGCGCAGCATCTTCATCTCCGTGACACGCATCTCCTGCTTATGTCGCTCAAGCAATGGCCACGCCTCACTACCATACAAAAGGACAGGTCTAATGATCGTTTTATAGACCTGTCCCTTCAGTTTAACCGGCATTTTCGGGTCACAGATGACACCAGTTACCTCTCGCCACTTGGCCCAAGCTGCCGAAATGCGGGACTTGACGTCACAATCGATGTCGCCGGACTCGTGAAGCACAGATCCCAAGTACTTAAACTGGTCTGTCCGCTCGACCATGTGACCGTCTACGCAGACAGGTGTGGGATCTGTGGTATTGCTAGCCAAGTATTCGGTCTTCGCTACGTTGAGTTGCAAACCGCCGTTCTCAAGTGACTCTTTCCACGCATTTACACGCCTTCCAAGCCGCCCCTTATCCGAGTCCGCTAGCGCAATATCATCAGCATACATGAGCATCCACGGGGGCTGCTCGTGTGCGTCTCGGATGATTACGGACAGTGCGTCCAGTATTACGCTAAACAGAAACGGACTTAGGACGGATCCTTGGTGGACTCCGACTGTAATGGGGAAAGATTTAGTGTCACCAACAGCAGTTCGCACCACTGAATCGGAATTTCGGTACATGTCCCTGATGGTTTCAATATAAGTTTCAGGCACCCCTTTGGACCGCAGCGCCCACCAGATCATCACGCGAGGAACACAGTCGAAGGCCTTCTGCAAGTCCAGGAACAGAAAATGCAGAGGCGTATTCTTCGATCTGTATTTCTCCATAACGATCCTTAGGGCGAAAACAGGGTCCATGGTACCACGACCGGGGCGGAAACCATACTGCCCCTCCGAGACAGTGCACTCCTGCCGGATCCGAGAGTCAACTATACGCTCGTAGAGCTTCATGGTGTGGGACATGACCTTTATACCACGATAACTTCCACACTCCTGCACAGATCCCTTGCCCTTGAACACTGGAGTGATAACACTCAGTCTCCATTGGGCGGGGATTCTGCCGGTCTCGAGTATACGGTTAAAAAGGTTGGTTAGGATGCCCACACCACGAGAACCCATAGCCTTCCATACTTCGATGGGGACTCCATCGGCGCCGACAGCTTTCCGATTCTTCATGCAGCGAAGAGCCTTGCGCACCTCCTCAGGCGTTATCAGTGGCACAAGTCCTAGATTCGGAGGGAGTTCCGGTGGCTGCACCCCTTTATACTGCTTATTGAGCAGCTCGTGGAAATAAGAGCGCCACCTCTCCTTCACCGCGAGGTCCTCGCATAGCAGGTTACCATTAGGATCTTTTACACAGCGGCACTTGGATATATCCTGTGCCGCTTTGATCCTAGAACGTGCCAACTTATAAATAAGCTTCTGCCCCTCAGACGTTTCCAACTTATCGTACAATGGCTGTAAGTGGTCCCGTCTGGCTCTGGCTACTGCTCTCTTTGTGGCACGTTTGGCAGACCTGTACGCGTCGCGATCTTCAGGAGAGTTGGACGCTTGCCACTTTTTAAAGAGGGCTTTCTTCACCCTAGTCTTCCTCTGGACTGTGTCGGTTCACCACCAAGTTGCCTTGTCACACTTGCGTCCTCCCTTAGACATACCGAGGACCGACCGCGCCGAATCAGCGATAGACACCTGAATCCTGTCCCAGTGTTCCTGTACCGATTCGCCTTCAGCATTGGCACATTTGTCGCCGATTGCTGAGGCGAGCATCTGGGACTTGACTTCATCAAGCATCCACCATCTGATTCGGCACTGACATGGTTCCGGTCGTTTGTCTTTGGTCTTTACACAGAGATCCATGACAAGGATACGGTGTTGGGCAGTGAGACTCTCACCGGGCATGACTTTGCAGTTGGCCACGTTGCCGATATGATGTCTCCTAGTGATTAGAAAATTGATTTGGGTAGCGCGCCCCCCGCTCCTGTAGGTGATCAAGTGGTCGGGCTTCTTTTTGAAATACCTATGTGTTCACGAGTGCCAGGTCGGCAGTGGCACACGTACGCAGAATTTCTTCTCTTTCCGCATTCCGACTGCCATACCCGTAGCCTCCATGAACACGTTCAAATTCCGCCCCCATCTCACCCACATGACCGTTCAGATCACCACCCAAAACGATTCCCTGTGACAACGGGATAGCCCCAAGGACCTCGCCGAGTTTATCCCAAAACGACCTCTTATCAGCGTCGCTACAACCGACCTGTGGCGCGTAAGCACTTACTAAGTGGGTAGGAACCCCCCCAATAAGCACCTTCACGCACATAAGTCGGTCGCTAAAGCGATTCACCTCCAAGATATAGTCATGCAACCTCTCAGCGAGTACCACAGCCACCCCGTTCTCTCCACCAGGTGCACCCGTGTAGATCAGCTTGTAGCCATTCCCAATAAGCCGGGATCTGCTGCCTTTCCATCGAGTCTCCTGCAGGAACGACACGGCCACCTTCCGCCTAGAAAGTACGTCGGCTAGCTCCCTCGCGCGTCCGGTTAGCGTGCCAATATTCCACGTTGCGAAGCGGAGTTTCACATCGTGTTTAGGGGCTAACGTCTTTGGCCGTGCCCGCCCGTGGCACGGTAGCCCTAGTCCACTTGCCACAGGAGTCAGGCGAAACTCCTGCGCGCCGTTATGCGGCGGCGCCCTATCCCTGTGGCCATATCTTTCTCGACTTTCCATACTAGATTTGGCGAATTTCGACTTTTACGGGAGCGACTGCCGTCTGACCTCCCAACCCCGAAGGGAAAGTCTGCGCCAGAGCCTCGTCCGTTTATCAGCAGGTGCACCACACCAAGCTAGCAGGTGAGGTTGGCTTGGGCCCAACGATCTTAGTGGGCCCCATACACACCCAACCCTAAAAAAAAAACCCTAAAAATGACGATTAATGCGGTGAATTGTTATTCATTGCTTACTCTTTGCTTGGTCGAATCAAGCCTTAAAGGAGTAGGTATGTAACTCGACTGGTTTCTTTGCGAATAACTTAAAAATAAGTAGGTAGGTACCTATTAATTAAATATCATACTTTTCAAAAAGCATCTTTAAATTATTGTAAGTTATAGTACAACTTTCTTTTTGTGTTTAGGTACCTAGAGTACCTACCTATTAATTTTGCTGAAATAAAAAAAAATGTAAAAAACCTACCTACTTTTCAAGCGGGCGCACGCGACGTGGCTCGTTTGTAGCCTTCCACCGCGAGCGGAGCGGAGCCATTAATGTGTCAGTTTAACATACAACGGTTGTTTTCATAGTCATACAACTGTTTCGCGCTATGGAAACAATCGTTGGATTTTAAACTGACACATTTTTAATTCCGCTCCGCTCGCAGTGGAAGGCAGGCATTATACCTAGGTGGTAACTTAGATAAAAACAAACAAAACAAAATTCTAACACTGCGTATTCGAAAAATGAGCTAGAAACACCAAAGTACATGCTTTTTCATAAAATTATTGTAGGTATTTAGAAACATTTTTCTTGTTTCAGGCATTTGTAAATAAGCAAATAGGCATTCTTATTGATTTCAAAAAGACAATCGAAGTGTGACAGCACGTGCTCTCGGGGCAACGGTTCGACATACGACTGAGGCCAGTGCGTCAGTTAGACGCAGTTTTATTGTCTCATTTTCCGAGACTAGGTACCGTATCTTTAGGTTTTTGTTTTAATCTAAGGGTGGTATGTAGTATAGCTATCTACCTACATTACGGCACACACCGAATTAATGAGAAATCATAAAAAAAAAGATTTATGGTTACCTATTGTGGGAAGGATATGGTGAAGAGGCGGGAGAAGCGTGTGGCAGGATGGAATCAGCATGTGGCGCAATTATATGGTGAGGCCAGGCTCAGATTTTTAGACTGGGTGAAAGGCGGCAAACCAAATAAAGGTCAACTTTATGTAGCAATGTGTAGCAGTAGAAAAGCATTTAAAACAAAATTAAAGTGGTGCCAGAGAAATCAGGAAAAAATAAAAATGGATAATTTAGCGTCTAAACACGCGGCTCATGATTTTAAAGAGTTTTGGAAGGAGACAAACAAACAGAATACTCGGTCGAGTCTTCCGATAACTGTAAATGGTATCTCTGAACATAAAAAGATAGCTGAAGCCTTTAAAAATCATTTTCGGGTGACACCTCTTGCCACTTGTCCGAAGTTGAATATCAGATACAAAGATGACTCTGTTGGTTATGAAAGTGTCACCAGATTCACAGCTAAGGAGGTTCGTAGAGTTATAAGTAAGATGCGGAAGGGTAGATCCCCTGGTTTGGATAATTTGAGTATAGAGCACTTGAAGCATGCTGGTGTTCACCTGCCACGCGTTCTGGCCATGTTTTTTAACTTATGTCTGTGTCATAACTATCTGCCTGATGATTTTACCAAATCAGTTGTGGTTCCTATAGTTAAGGCTAAGTCGGGAGACAGCTCTGACATGGGAAACTATCGGCCCATCTCATTAGCAACAATAATATCGAAAGTGTTTGACGGTCTGATTAATGGTACACTATTGAAACATATCGAGTTGCATGACGCTCAGTTTGGATTTCGAACTGAGTTATCTACTGAAACAGCTATACTGTGCCTTAAACAGACTGTCAAATACTATACTGACAGGAAAACGCCGGTGTACGGGTGCTTTCTAGACTTGTCAAAAGCTTTTGATAGAGTAAATTATGACATACTATGGGCCAAGCTAGAGAGTGCTCGTATACCGTCGGATGTTGTGAACATCTTACCATTTTGGTACCAACATCAAAAAAATCAGGTGAGATGGGCGGGTGCTCTCTCTGATGCGTACACTCTCGAGTGTGGTATTAGACAGGGCGGGTTGAGTTCCCCGTTGCTATTTAATTTGTACGTCAACGACCTGATTGGGAGGCTCAGCAACGCTCATACAGGTTGCTATGTAGATGGTCAATGTGTTAATAACTTTAGCTATGCGGATGATATGGTGTTGCTGGGCCCCTCAGTAGGTTCTGTAAGAAAACTTGTAGCTATTTGTGAGTTGTATGCGAAGGAACATGGTCTACAATATAATAATATTAAAAGCGAAGCTCTTATCTTTAAAAGTTCCAATGGAAGGGATCGTTTGATTCCTTCTATTACTTTGGATGGAGTAGCTCTGAAGTATGTCAACAAAGTGAAATATCTGGGGCATATCGTTACTGAACAACTTAAGGATGACGATGATATAGAGCGTGAGCGTAGGGCTCTGGCTGTTCGGGGTAATATGGTTGCTCGTAGGTTTACTCGTTGCTCAGAACAGGTTAAATTTACGCTTTTTAAGGCATACTGCCAGTCATTCTACTCTAGCAGCCTGTGGATCAGCTATACCGGGCGATCAGCTAGAGCTCTACAGGTTCAGTACAACAACATCTTCAGGGTGCTGTTGAAGCTGCCAAAATACTGTAGTGCCTCAGTTATGTTTGCTGAGGCTCGCATTGATGGTTTTAATGCCATAATGAGGAAGAGAGTAGCATCGCTGGTCCAGAGAGTTGGGGGAAGCAACAACAGTATCCTGAAGATGTTTGGGTCCAGATTCGATAGCCCTTTTCAAAAGCACTGGACATCGATCTTATTGGGGGATGTGAGACCGATGTATGGCGTACAGTAAGTTTACTGACATTTAATGTAATTTAATATATGTTTTTTTTTTTTTTTTTATTTATTTATTATTGTTTGATTATGTTAGTTTTAGATAAGTAAAAATTTAATAATAAGTATTGATAATTTTTATATGTAGTAATGATATTGTTATGGAATTTAATTTAATTCTGAAATAAATGATTATAATTATCTACATCTACACTAATAATAGGAAAGATTTATATATTTGTGTGTGTGTTGTCTGTATGTTTGTAATGAATAAACTGAAAAACTGGACTGGACCAATTTAAAAAAATATTTCACCAAAAGAAAACTACATTATCGAGGAGTAACATGGGCTACTTTTGGACCCGATATTCCTACGGGATCGGGACTTACGCGTGTGAAACCGCGGGACGCAGCTAGTCTCCAATAATGTATGTAGAGGGTCCGGCCAAACACCTCACCTCTTCTTTTAGACATCCGCATTTATACACAAACACATACACACAATACACCAGAAGTAAGACCGCCGCGGGGTATAGGCACTAAGAATACATCTTCTTATCTTATTATATAAAAATCAATCCCTATTTCCCTTGGTCACGGCATCACACTTAAACTTTTACACATATTTCGATAATTCTTTTTTTGTTGTGAGCGCTATTGTCAGGAGAAGGTTCTTATGAAAGAAAAAATGCTAAACCGATTTTGATGAATTTTATTTTTTTATACTAAACGACAGGACAACGTCTGTCGGGTCAGCTAGTTTGTAATAATTATACTGAACAAAATTTAAAGTAAAAATTGTATTTAGGTCTCCCGCGATTCAGGATTTTCGTTGCTAAGGAAAATAAATATTTGCAAATAGGCACAAAATGTGACAGCCAGACAGCCTGTCCAACTTGAACCGATAATATCTCGGAAACTTTTGACCCTAGACCACTACTACCTTAGCATAAGTGATAGTGCTCTTCAAGATCTTCGTTTTAGATATTGCATAAGTTGATAAAAATGCTATGCAATAGCTTTACCGCGGCAGTCCCCGAGTGCCACACGTTTTTAGGGTTCCGTAGCCAAATGGCAAAAAACGGAACCCTTATAGATTCGTCATGTCTGTCTGTCTGTCTGTCCGTCCGTCCGTATGTCACAGCCACTTTTTTCCGAAACTATAAGAGCTTTACTGTTGAAACTTGGTAAGTAGATGTATTCAATGAACCGCATTTAGATTTTCACACAAATTTATAAAAAAGTACCAAATTTTTGGGGTTCCCCATACTTAAAACTGAAACTCAACAAATTTTTTTTCATCAAACCTATACATGTGGGGTATCTATGGATAGGTCTTCAAAAATGATATTGAGGTTTCTAATATCATTTTCTTCTAAACCTAATAGATTGCGCGAAGGACGCTCCCAAAGTGGTAAAATGTGTGTCCCCCCCCCTGTAACTTCTAAAATAATGGAATGATAAAAGTAAAAATTATATATGATGTACATTACTATGCAAACTTCCAACGAAAATTGGTTTGAACGAGATCTATTAAATAGTTTTTTTTTAAACGTCATAAATCGTAAACCACAATTTACCTTTCAAAACAAAATCTGTTGTATAGATAATGGTACGGAACCCTTTGTGCGCGAGTCCGACTCGCACTTGGCCGGTTTTTTTTTAAACTAGCTGGTCTGTCCGGCTATTATGTTTGGCGACCTGCAACCCTGTACCTAGGCAGGTACCTATCTACAGTTTAATGAACTAGTGTCCACCAGGTGCGTCGAGATTACAGACTTGACGACCGCTTTACGTGATGGATGGATGGCCTCTCGTATGCAACTGGATTAAGTAAGCTGGGGACACACATAGCTTGCACACTTCATACCGGGCCTAGTTCTGCTATTACAATCGTGTCTCATGACAGCCAACGATTCTTTTCGCAATGTTACTAGAGCAATGCGTTTTGAGATAATTGAAAAAAAAAACAATCGGGATCACGAGTTGTAAAAATATGGGACAAGCTGCGAATAGGACGACTTGCGAACGGGACGAGCTACAAATGGGACGAGCTGCGAATAGGACGACTTGCGAACGGGGCGAGCTACGAACGGGACAAGCTGCGAGCGGGACAAGCTGCGAACGGGACAAGCTGTGAACGGGACGAGTTGAAAATGGGACGATTTGCGTCAGACTCCAACGAAGCACAGCTCTTTATATACTTTTTTTTATTGACAGTTCTTTATTTACATTTTTGATCTTAGATCCTGAGTCAGAGTTTTTAAATGTACCTACCTATGTGTAATATTATAGGTAGGCAGGTATAAGTAACTTGTACCTACCTATTGACAAAAATAACCAGATTTTCCTGATTACAGAAACCAACTCCGTGCTGCGGTTTCTCTCGCTTGAGTCTCCTTTGTTTGTTGTGACTAGTTGAAGGTTGTATTACTTGTTAACAATAATTTTTAAACGTTATTTCTTTGTTGTAATCCACACTTAGGAAATACTGCTTTATTTGAAAAAATGCTTTCAAAAACTTTAGTAGGTAGGTACCCGGCGGGATTCGAACCCGCGACTATTGGTAATGCGAAACAACGCGTTTGACCGCTTCCCGCGGTTTTTGCTTTTTTTCTTTTTTTTTTTTTGCAGTAGGTAATCATGTGATTTGTATTGTATCATATTTATTATTGAACAATAGTGGAAGTGGAGCAATAATCTATACTATTCCTCATGGTAATTAAACATTTATAGAAAATAATAGACATTTCTCTCGATTTACCACACTATGGTCGGTTCCTAGATTTGGTCTTTGTCAGCAAACGCTATCGTTCGATACAATAATTTAGAATATACTTACTTATATTTTTTTTGCAAAAAGACAAGCTTCAAGGGTATTTTTTTTTTCATAAACCGAAATAATATGTCATTTTAGTTTTTGTCAGAATTGGAGATGCAACACTTTTACGCCGCGCGCGTCAATCGCTAGGGAATGCAATCCCGACTCGAGATCGTAAATTCGAGATCTCGCGGGATTAGAAATATCAATCCCGCGGGAACCCGACATTTTCGGGATCCCAAGTAGTTTAAAAAAAATACAAGACAGAATACTTTGAACAATAAGAATAATTGTAATAGTGAGGTTAATTAAAACAAAATAATATTAGAAATAGAAGAAAAACCTTTTACTAAGATAGTATATATAGTATAGATTTTTCTTCTGTTTTCGCGATGGATGGAACTACGGAACCCTAAAAAAGCCTATTACTAACTTAATAATTAACAGTTTTGCTAACATCAACATAATCAAAACAAAAATAGGTCAAAAATCGTTACAGGTGATTTTGAAAGTAACTTCCTAAAAAAGAAAGTGTATCAAGAGTGTTAACTGCCAACCGGCATCTAATGTCCGTTGCAAAGTACCCAGCTCCTGCGAATGCCCTTTCGGACGTGTGTACCATCGCTGACCATTGCCGCCCAAACCCGTCAATCTCGAACGGGATCTCGTCATATTATGCTTCGAGATTGATCCCGAAAAATTACACGGGATCTCGCGAGATCGGGATTGCATTCCCTAGTAGGTAAGTACATCTATATCTACGCTAATATTATAAAGAGAAAAGATTTATTTGTTTGTGTTTGAATAAGCTCTGAAACTACTAGACCGATTTCAAAAATTGTATCACCAAAGAAAGCTGCATTATCGAGGAGCAAAACATAGGCTACTTTTGATCCCGAAATTCCCACAGAATCGGGGCATACGCGGGTTACGCAGAATTATAGGTACTATTATACCTACATACAGATACAACGCGATTAAATCCGAAATATTAGTTTAATTTCGATAAATACTTAATAAACATTCAAACAAATCATACGCAATTATTATTATAGGTAAGTAGCAGAGATGGGCCGACTAGGGGTTCTGCCGACTAGCAGACTAGCCGACTAGTCGGTTCCAAAATTGCCGACTAGTCGGCCGACTAGTCGGCAACGCAGATCATTATAATTTCGAGATATTTGGGTTAATCATGATCACTCGGCGATTTTTGGTATTTTTGGATAAATTTGCACATCGAAAGTTGTTGCGAATCTTCCAAAAAATTATTTAAAAAAATAAAAGTTGGAAAAAAAATCGAATGGAGCTGAGGCTAAGTAATAATAACATTTTAGATGTATGATGTTTAGATGATGTATGTAGGCTATGACGTTTTGTCACCTAACTGTACTACTAATGCAATAAATATTGGTTTTATTGCATAATTGTTAGTTGACGACTAGTCGGTATAATTTACCGACTAGTCGCGCACCTGCCGACTAGTCGGCTTTCCCAACTAGTCGGCGACTAGTCGGCCCATCTCTAGTAAGTAGGTATAAAACTAAATTGTAATAATAATAACAAAATTACCTCGTATACTTAACCAGTATTAGTGAAGAGACAATGGCTACCGGTCGCGAAGTGATTTTATTTTTATATTTATTTTATGTTGTTTCTGCTCAAATAAGGATTAAAAAACCTAACACAGGTATTTGAACCTCCATGTTGTGTCAATTTTGTTTTGTTAAATGTGTTTTTCCGTACGCAAAAGGTTGCGTTCACGAATTTTTTTAGGGTTGCACCCTAAGGGTATCTACTAGGGCATGCAATATCGGAAGGTTTTCAATCCCGGGATTGATTTCGATATTAAGAACACAATCCCGGGATCCTGGGATTATTCCCGCGATTTAATATGTCTTTAAAAAGGCGAATTTAACATACATGTGTATTTTTTAAAAATCCTTGAAATATTAAAGACTAAGTGGTTTCGTTGCCACATTGCCATTTACTTAGTAGTGGTAGACGACTGTCAGATTGCATACCAGGGGTCACGTAGTCCTCATCAATGAGGGAACGACGGAGAATAGTAAATAGGACTAATCTCGATTATCTCGATATCGGATCACTCAATCCCGGGATTGTAATATCGAACTTTTGCGTCAGAGATCCCGGGATTCATGCCCTAGTACCCACCCAATTGCGGCACCCTTAGTGTGCGAGTCTGACTCGCACTTGGCCGGTGTTTTATTAACTCTATCTAATCTACCTACCTTAAAATTTACTATAGTAGATACCTACCTACAGTTTTTCACTCGCTGCACGCGCCGAGTCGTAAAACGTGGGAGTGGTGCAGAGAGTGGGTATGTCGCTCTATCTCTGTTACTCATGGGTGTTATGGACAGGTGCAGTGCTGCGCATTGAACATCGATAAGTAACGTTATGCTCACCTTCTAACCTCGCTATGATTGATGACCGGTGTGCAACGAGACAAAAAATGGACTATGATCTATAATTAATTAATTAAACATGTGAGATAATAACTAAAGGGCGCGGCCTTTGTGAAATGACGATCTCAGAAACAATTTTTTCACGCCGAAACTAGCCACACATAACCTGTTTTTTAATAATAGATTACCATTGTACACTTAATGTCCTTTTCATAGTAAAATATGATATTTTACATTTATAAAAAATTAACAATAAAATATAATCGCAAAGTTACGTCTAATTTTCAACTAAAATCCATTTATTTTCAAATCTTTGCGTACAACTTAGTCAATATTTTAATACATAGTATAAAACTATATTAGTCAGGTCCTCTTCATCGTGTTTTGATGAAATAATGTACATTTTACGAGTAATCATCGGTTTTTTTATTCAATTTTATCCCACTCACTCCTATGGAACCGAAAAAGGACAGTTGATTATCATCTATCCCCGTATTAAGAAGGTGGGTACTGTTACCATTTCCATACAAACATAATACTAAAATAGAATTATGAAAAATTTAGTTTTCTACCCTAATATTGGTGTTATTCGGATTAAGATTTTATTTTTACAGGGCATCACAAGGTTTTCCAAAATATTCATTCGAAATGAAATAAAACCGAGCTACATTTCGTTCATTTTTCGAGCGTAAATTACTAGTTTACATCTCATTTGTTTTATATTATTCCCAATAAAAAGTTCCCAATAAAAAATAAAAAGTTGTATGGAAATGGTAACAGTACCCACCTTAAGAGGCTGTGCGCGATGGTCGCACGCTGTGCTGGTTACAGGAACTACAGGATATGAAGAACAGAAAGACGATGGTTACAGAGCGGTTTCAGAGAGTGGTTAGGCAGAGACGTGGTTGGTGGTTGGCGAGAGTCAGAGTTTCTATGTGGTTACAGAGATGATGTAATATGTGGACGAGATGCTGTACGCAAGAGGAATCCTCGGACGGAATCCTTCAAGAGTTGTGTGGTCGAGACGCTGTGCGCAGGCGGAATCCTCCGGTCGAATGCGTGCGGCGCGAGAGCGCTTCCTACTTTTATGACCTCGCCCACCCCCCAACGTCTGCCTCACCCCTCTAACAACTTTATTAATAACATAAAAACTATAAACTATTACAAAATTCTCTTAACTAATTACAATAGTCCTTAAGGTAGTGCAAACTATAGTCTATACATGGTTTCTTAAAAACAACCCCTTACACCCTAAAAAACACCCTAGAAGTCGGTAGTATATATACGCGCCCTCCATTTCCCTGGGACGCAGACCGCTGTTAGCCGGCCGCTCGCACGCACGTTGCGCTCGTTCATAATCACTATGTTTAATGCTATAATTTAGATGACCTATGAAACCTAACTTTATATCCCTACAGGAGACCTATTAGCTTACTGTAAAGCCTATATTTTTCAGACTCTGTTTCCTATAATTTACATCTATATTCCTATCTCTTTCTTACTCGAATGCTTGCCTATCTCTGTCTCAGCTACCTACCTATATATCTGTCCTGCCTACCTGTCTTAGGTTCTATTTTTAGGTCTTATTCCTATTGCCTATTTCTTAATAAAAGACAGAGAAAGACATTATTTATTGACATTTCACAATAGTTAACTTAATTAATATTTACTTATAAAACATGAACAAACTTATAACTATCTAACTATGAATCTATTTATCTATAACGTGCTACAACTAAGACCGTCGCGTACAGAGGCGTATAGTCGCCAAACTCGAAATCCCTGTCAAGTTATACTTATCAAAAACTAGCTGCGTTCCGCGGCTTCACCCGCGTACAAACATACAGACACACATACACACATGTTTGTATTTGTGTATGTGTGTGTGTTCCTCTGTATGTTTGTTATGAATAAACTCGAAAACTACTGAACCGATTTCAACAATTCTTTCACCATTAGAAAGCTACATTCACCCTGAGTAACATAGGCTACGTCTGATCCCGACATTCCTACGGGATCGTGACTTACGCTCGACGCAGCTAGTTAACAATTTTGGTCGTTCACCCAATTTGTTTACCATCACCTCTCTTCACTCGCAGGTGTACCGTGCGAGTGGAACGGCAAGAACGGGACCTGCGTCAACTTCTGGAACTGCGCCACGAATGCCTTGGACCATGTGGCGGGAGAACATCCACCAGTGAGTACAATATTATTTACTAGCGGCCTTAAATAAATACATGTACCTAAATAATAAAATAAATTGAATTAAAACAGATAAGAAGGTAAGTAAAACTAAGTATTACCTACTTATTCAAAATCATTGTAAATCCAAGATGGTCGCCACCCCAAAATGGCGGACGATGTTTTTAGGGTTCCGTACTCAAAGGGTAAAAACGGGAAGGGTTCTTTATAGATATTTAAAGATAGCAGAGTCTTAGTAATAAATAGGGATTACTAGACTCCGCTATCTGTCACCAGTCTGTATCTCAGGAACCGTTACAGCTAGACGGTTAAAAATTTCACAGATGATGTATTTCCATAGCCGCTACAACGATTAATTCTTACCTACTATAAAAAATATTTAAATGGGGCCCCATACAACAAACGTTATTTTGACATAAAAACGCAACGATACCGCGATGTATTTTTTACCACTAGTGATTGAGTGAGAGACTGGCGCCAGTGGTAAAATAAATTGTAAATAAGTTGCGTTCACAGATTGGTTGGTCCAGTGTTCATTTTAGGGTTCCGTACCCAAAATTGTGATGGATCACAATTGAGTTCGTGCGCGAGTCCAACTCGCACTTGGCAGATCTTTTATTAACTCTCCTAAATGTAGGAATAGGATTTGAGTGAAATATCTTGCAGAGCAGACAAGCCGTGGCTTAATAGGACAGTCTCCATACTCTTTCTCCATACAAACGTAGTCGACTGTTTCCTCCCTGGATAACGACATTAGAGTAAATATGTTTATGACATAAAACCTATATCTGTCATGACTATGCCCCTACCTTTTAATTTTTTTCATTTTCTAACTTAGAATTTGAAAAAATGAAAAAAATTAAACGGTAGGGTAGGTAGGTACAATTCTAAAATAGTAGGTAATAAAAAAAATTAAAAACAGACAATAAAAAAAATCAAAAGGTAGGGGCATAGTCATGACATGACAGATAATAGTTTTATGGCATAAACATATTATTTACTCTAATGTCGTTATCCAGGGAGGAAACAGTCGACTACGTTCGTATGGAGAAAGAGTATGGAGACTGTCCTCTTAAGGATTTATAAGAAAAACTCAAAATGAAGAAAATCTGTTATTTATTTAATCTCAGGTATGCTTCTTTGAAAATGGCGTGGCGTTTGCTTGTTGCACGTCGTGTGATCTAGTGGCTAACATCAGGTAAATATTTAAGTTACCTACTGTCCACTCTGTCACAGAATCTACTTTTATTAATCTATACCTACTACTTATCTATCTATCTATCCTACTTCATATCCTATCATAAACGCGAAAGTATGTATGTACCGTTGTGACTTTGTTACTCTTTCACGCAAAACTACTGAACAGATTGCGATGAAACTTGGAATATGGAAAGTTGGAGACCTAGAATAACATATAGGCTACTTTTTATCTCTATATTCCCGCGAGATCGGGACTAACGCGGGTGAAACCGCTGGGCGCAGCTAGTAATATTATAAAGAGGTAAAGTTGGTAACAACTATGTATGTATTTTCCGGGTAATCTCTGAAACTACTGAACCGATTCCAATAATTCTTTCACGAATAGATAGCTACTTTATGGAGGAGGCTACTTTAAAACCCAATATTCCCACGGGATCGAGACTTACACGGGTGAAACCGGGGGACTCTGCTTGTAACTCATAAATTAATTGAAAGCGACAGGTCTTTGTATATTTTTTCCTATGATATTGAGAGTTTTGATTTATGATTCTGAGACAGCCTTGAGACAGCCCAAACGCGACATGTCGCTATGTATCAATCTGTGAATCAAAACAGACCATACCTACTTCTGACTTGCGTTGAGCGTTTAATCTGTATATGCAATTATTTCAAGTGTATTTCTCGGCACTGTCAGCAATATTGATGAGTCTTTAAGAGGACAGTCTACCTACTCTTCCTCCCTACAAACGTACTCGACTGTTTCCTCCCTGGATAAAGATATTATAACAAATTTGTTCATGACATAAAACCTATACTATGCCCCTACGTTTTGATTTTTTTTTCTAATTAGAGAAAAAAATTAAAAACGCCCCTACGTTTTGCTGATGGTCATTGCTGATAAAGGACTTATGGAATAAATATATTTTTTCTAATATCTTTATCTAAAGAGGAAACAGTCGACTACGTTTGTAAAGTTTGTATGGAGAGAAGAGTAGGTAGACTGTCCCCTTAAGTGGGATTATAACTTCTTTAATCACTTAATGCAGGGGTTCCCTAAGTGGGGACCTTTACAGGGGGGGCGCGGGCCACCTGCGATCACTGTGACAATGCATTCCAGATTGCCTAATGAAATGAAATTATTTGAAATTGACGCCTAGAAAAATCATAACATTGACCCCTCAGTGGACCCATAACAGACCGGTTCCACGCCAACCTCGCTCGAGCTATTAATGGTATTTGGTACTACTTATCAAATACCTTTTGTATGGCTGTAAAACTTTAATCAGCAATAAAAATACTTATTTTGTTATTTAATCCTTCTTTATTCTGATCTGGAGTGAAGGATGGGGGGTGTGGATTTTTTTTTATGTTTGAAACGGGGCGCGTCTCAAATAAGTTAGGGAACCCCTGACTTAATGGAATGGTGGATTTCAGTAGGTATTGCAGTGGACCCTTCATTTGATATTATCCAACGAGATGAAGCGCTCATTTTGTTTTCAGCGACTCGTTCGTCGTACCAAAAGGTGGAATTAGTACAATATTAGAGAAAACTGGCAAGAAACATTATGACAGTAAGTTTGAACAAAACTTCTTTCGCTATTATACCTACCTATATTGAGGGCGGTATTGGTCTAGTGGTAGATACCGCGACTTTTATACTGAAGGTCGTGGTTTCGAATCCTGGCCGACCGCGCACCAATGTCTTTTTCTTAAAGAGAAAATTAAGTGCGCTATTTAACATCGCTCTTACGGTGAAGGAAAACATCGTGAGGAAACCTACAGCTTAATGTCACGCAAAAATGCCCAGTTATAGGGCTAGTTGCGGAAACATACAGTAAAAGTTATACTTACATAATAATTACTGTGGAATCATCGCCTATAATGTTAATTCAGATCTTAAGAAGACAGTCTACCTACTTTTATCCATACAAACGTAGTCGACTATTTCCTCCCTGGATAAAGATATTAGAAAAAATAAGTTTATGCCATAAGTCCTATATCAGCCATGAGCAATGAGCATGCCCCTACGTTGATTTATTTTATTTTCCAATTAGAATAGAAATAAAATTCATAATAATTAGAAAATGAAAAAAATCAAAACGTAGGGGCATGCTCATGCCTGATATAGGAATTATGGTATAAACTTATTTTTTTATCCAGGAAGGAAACAGTCGACTACGTTTGTAAAGTTTGTATGAAGAAAAGAGTAGGTAGACTGTCCTCTTTCGGTTCAATAGTTTATGCGTGATTCAAATACAACCGTACCAACAAACATCTAAACTTTCACGTTTTCTACAGACAATATTGTCATCATGTTTCCAGATTGTCTGAATTATATCCAGCAGTACAGCTACCCGTGCATTCAGAAGATTCCTGTCGTGATGCGCGGGAGTACCATCCTCAAAAACTATGATAAAGAGCGAAAGTGTCACAAGTTAGCGTAAGTGTGTCGGACCTAGAAGGTTCAGCTACCGAAGAACCGCGCATTTTAGGTCTATCAGTCTTGTAAACTTGGATGAAAACAAAAAACATAAGATACGTTACCTAGTCTCGGAATATGAGACGATAAAACTGCGTCTAGCTGACGCACTAGCCTCAGTCGTATGTCGAACCGTTGCCGCGTGAGCACGTGCTGTCACACTGCGATTATCTTTTTGAAATCCATCAGAATGCCTTTTTGCTTGTATGTTTTTAGGTAAATACAATAATTTTATGAAAATGCATGTAGGTGTTTCCAACTCATTTTTCGAATACGCAATGTTAGAATATATCTACTATTTTTGTTTTCATCAAAGCTTGTAAATAACTTTGTATGGACAGGCCTGAAGGTCGTAGCTTATCAGGTCCTGTTACTGGACTTGGCGTCTGAGAATATATGAGTCAACCACCGCTTCCCTCTATAACAGCTGACAAATCGGTTGATGAGGCTTGGAACTCTGTTTCTCCTCAGTCTTCAGTCAGAATATACTGCAACCAGATCCTGACAGTTGATTGGCTAACACGTCAGTCCTCAGAAACTACTGCAACCAGATCCTGATAGATAATTGGCTAATACGTCAGTCCTCAGTCAGAAACTACTGCAACCAGATCCTGACAGCCTATTGGCTAATGCGTCAGTCCTCAGAAACTACTGCTACCAGATTCTGATAGATTATTGGGTAATACGTCAGTCCTCAGAAACTACTGCAACCAGATCCTTATAGATAATTGGCTAATACGTCAGTCCTCAGAAACTACTGCTATCAGATCCTGATAGATTATTGGCTAATACGTCAGTCCTCAGTCAGAAACTACTGCAATCAGATCCTGATAGATTATTGGCTAATAGGTACGTCAGTTCTCAGTCAGAAACTACTGCAACCAGATTCTGACAGCTAATCGGCTAATACGTCAGTAGTCAGTCAGAAACTACTGCAACCAGATCGCTGACAGCTTATTAACAATCTAAGGCGTTAATATGACTTGTTAACTTGGATTGGTAGTATGAACCCCTCTGAGAGATTTCCGCTTTGGCGGTATTCAACCCCAGATCGCGCAGTATATGCGTTGTTGCTGAACATGCATCAGTAAAGTTGCCATAAGAGAATAAAATATATGTCATTTTGTTGTAAATGATCAGGGATGCGCAAATTGGAGCCGCTGTGTTTGGCCAGAATGCCGTGAGAGACGAGTTCCCACACATGGTCAGTATCAATAGGCTGCACAGTATTAAAATCATTATCATCATCAATCATCATCCGAGTGATGTTCCCGGTTGAATCCCTCTCGAGAGCCCCGGTTGAAGTTTTCTACTTTTACGTTTCCGCTTATTAAGATCTTTATCACGCCAACTATTTTGCGTAGTTTAGGTACCCAAGTACTTCTTCAGGCAAAGACGTTGCTGTTTTGTAGGATAATTTCCACTTGATCCATACTGTCATCAGGCTGTATCTCATAAACCGTG
This sequence comes from Idaea biselata, assembly GCA_958496205.1. Taxonomy (NCBI): domain Eukaryota; kingdom Metazoa; phylum Arthropoda; class Insecta; order Lepidoptera; family Geometridae; genus Idaea; species Idaea biselata. The sequence goes on from OY292406.1 coordinate 14,609,281, forward strand.
ATAGCTAAACAATTGAAATTTTCAAACATGATGTATTTCTGTAGCAGTGTCAAATACTAGAAACTTAAAATTAAGAGGGTCTCCCATATAACAAATAACACCTAATTGCTCGGTCTAGGCGTTACTAGGTTACGGCGAGGACCGGGAGTCAGCTCAGTGGCTGTGTGGAGGATCCGTCATCAGCGAGAGGTTCATTCTTACTGCTGGACACTGCAGGGCCGCCTTCAACGGCTTGTGAGTACCAAGATATTTTATATGTTGTTTAATCTATACATTATATAGACTTGCTTTCGACCGCAGCTCATCTTGACAGGTCGACGATTTAGCATACTTTGTATTAAAGAGTTAGAACTAAGCCCTAGATTTTTTTAATCTTAGGAAAAGACACGTGTGTAAATGCTTAGAAAGAGTCGCTTGAGAACGAACGGCGCGAGGTTTGCATCTGAAGACCAAATACTTGGCAAGCAATACCACAGATCCCACATCTGTCGGCGAAGACGGTCACATGGTCGAGCGGACAGACCAGTTTAAGTACTTTGAATGAGTGTATAGTGCTTTATGGGTCCGGCGACATCAATTGCGACGTCAAGTTTCGTACTTTCGCAGCTCGGGCCAAGGCCCGGAACGTTGATTTCATACATTGATTTCATTTCAATTTCAGCGAGGTCCAGTTCGTAGCTCTGGGTATCCTTAAGCGGAGCGACCCCCCCTCGCTGTGGCAGGTGTACCGCGTGGACGCCTTCATACCGCATCCCGAGTACAGACCGCCTTCCAAGTACCACGACATCGCACTCATACGGACTGACAGGCAGTAAGGTCCAGTTCGTAGCTCTAGGTATCCTTCGTCGTCGCAGCGACCCCCCCTCGCTGTGGCAGGTGTACCGCGTGGACGCCTTCATACCGCATCCCGAGTACAGACCGCCTTCCAAGTACCACGACATCGCACTCATACGGACTGACAGGCAGTAAGGTCCAGTTCGTAGCTCTAGGTATCCTTCGTCGTCGCAGCGACCCCCCCTCGCTGTGGCAGGTGTACCGCGTGGACGCCTTCATACCGCATCCCGAGTACAGACCGCCTTCCAAGTACCACGACATCGCACTCATACGGACTGACAGGCAGTAAGGTCCAGTTCGTAGCTCTAGGTATCCTTCGTCGTCGCAGCGACCCCCCCTCGCTGTGGCAGGTGTACCGCGTAGACGCCTTCATACCGCATCCCGAGTACAGACCGCCTTCCAAGTACCACGACATCGCACTCATACGGACTGACAGGCAGTAAGGTCCAGTTCGTAGCTCTAGGTATCCTTCGTCGTCGCAGCGACCCCCCCTCGCTGTGGCAGGTGTACCGCGTGGACGCCTTCATACCGCATCCCGAGTACCAGGCCGCCTTCCAAGTACCACGACATCGCACTTATAACAGATTGTTTCTAAACTTTGATCCAACCCGAAGGACCATTTTTTATATTATAGTATAGTCATTCGAGTCGGAGAAGCTAATTATTAAACAGAATTACAGAACACTAGTTTTTCGTTGCTTAGATTAAGATTTTTGACATAATTGCCGTCGAATACATTAATTAAAACTAAGAAAAAAATATTCTACGAAATGATTACAGGATATCGTTCAGCAGTTCAGTGCTGCCAATCTGCCTGGTCGGGCAGGAATATGATGATTGGTGGCCTACCTCGGCGACGGGTTGGGGGCAGCTGAACCACCGGGAGGCATTCGCTGATGTTCTGCAAAAGGTAGGCGTAAGGGCCGGAAGAAGATTTTTTTTATAAACGACTGTCCTGCGGTTACTCCAGCATAATTCTCGAACCCGTGGGAATTTTCAAGAACCCTTTCTTATCTGCCTACATTATATTAAGAATAGACTCTCCAAAAGAGGATGTCCATTCATAGACCGAGTTTTGGCGCCGTGTCAGAACGTTATGTAGTTGTAAAAATATATTTTAATTTTTGAGGTAAATGTATGCGATTTCAGCATTTTTTTCGCCCTAGAATCCTAAATGGTACTAATTAAAAGTTTAACTGAAATATCGCCTCCGCCATTGCGTCTTCCATATTGCACTAAAACGACAAAATAATCTATAAAGGAGTTTCTATTACGATAAACTCGAAAGTTCGCGTGCTTACCCGACCTCTTTGGTTCGATTTCAGCAATATAAATAGATTTCTCATTATCCAGGGTGACTAAAAACTAAAAGTTTTCACAGGATAAAATTACAATTATGTGCCTATCGAATAGTGTTAAAACCGTTCAGGCACGTCTACTATTTTTGGGCATTTTCTATATGGGCCTGAAACCCCTGGAAAAATGAACAATTTCCTTTAATCCAACAACATCGCGAAGACAGAAAACAAATGTATAAAACAATACAACTTAATTGAAAAACAATTCTGCACCAAGGATCTACCCTAAACTATAGATTTATACCTCGCCATTATATGCAGCTCCGCTCATACGTCTGACCCCAACCGCGTCCTGCGTAAGACTGACCGTTTAGCTTAGGATATTACTAATTTGCAATCTTTGATTCCTACTCTAGGTGTCGCTACAAGTGTTCAACGAGACGACTTGTGCTTCCCAATACGGTCCGAGCCGGACGTTGCGCGCCGGATTCGATCGTACGACGCAACTCTGCTACGGAGACGCAAAGATTGGAATGGACACTTGTGCGGTAATATGTTCAACTAGTTGCGCCCCACAGTTTCACCCGCGTAAATCGGCTCATTCCACTATGATCCACCAACGAGGATCCACGAGTGGATCTATGGACTTTTTTTCCTCTTCAATCTAACGGTGTGGATCGAATGAGGCGATTATACGTAGTCAAAGACGATCGAATTAGAAATAAAAGACGATAGAAACGAAAACAAAAGACGATTGATTGAAACAAAAGACGATCAAAATATATAGGTACATAGTATGACAGATAGACAGCCTGTCAAACTTACACCAATGAAAACTCTGAAACCATTGACACTAGACCAGTAGGTACTTTCTCAGCATAAGTGATAGAGCTCTACGAGATCTTCAATTCAGATGACAGCTGTCAATTTCAGATCGATGATCTGAAATGAAGAACTCGATGAGCTTTATCGCTTCTGCAAAGAAGCTAGTAGTCTACGATCAATACTTTCCGAGATATGAGCATTTTAAGTTTAACAGCTGTCATCCGAAATAAAGAACTCTATCACTTCTGCAAAGAAACTAATAGTCTAGGATCAATACTTTCTGAGATATAAACATTTTAAGTTTGACAGCTGTCATCCGAAATGAAGAACTCGATGAGCTCTATCACTTTTGCAAAGAAACTAGTAGTCTAGGATCAATACTATCTATACTAATATTATAAAGCGGAAGAGTTTGTTTGTTTTTTTGTTTGTTTGTTTGTTTGTTTTTTTGTTTGAACGCGCTAATCTCAGGAACCACTGGTCCGATTTGAAAAATTCTTTCGGTGTTAGATAGTCCATTTATTGAGGATGGCTATAGGCTATATTATATTTTCAAAAAAAATAGGGATCCTTACTAAAAGTTCAATAATGTAACACAAGGTGTGAAAAAAATGACCAAAAAATTCCTTACGCCGCGTGCGCTGCGAAAACTATTGGATATGGAACAAAACTATGTACTACAACTTTGTAGAACATGTAATTGTCTACAAAATATATCGCGACACCATATGTCTAACTATTGTAGTTATCTCACAATAAGTGTTTTTGTAATTTTTGTAAATAATTAAAATGCCGTCGCTTTAATAACCTTTTATTTTGTACCTTGGTATTAATCCTTATCAAAATAAATTACTTTATATTCAAGACGAATTCAATACCTTTCTAGGACCTTTTGAATTATTTAATTCGGACATTTCATTCAAAAGATATCGCGATATTAAAAATGTAAGTATGTTGCAACCAAATAAGTATTAAGTATTGCGCGCGCATGTATGAGCGCGGTCGGCTCCTTGCAAAGCGGTTGTGCTCAGCGATACTCTTTAATACTTTTTTTTTAGGGTTCCGTACCCAAAGGGTAAAAACGAAACCCTATTACTGAGTCTTCGCTGTCTGTCTGTCTGTCTGTCCCTCTGTCCATCTGTCCGTCTGTCACCAGGCTGTATCTCATGAACCGTTATAGCTAGACGGTTGACATTTTCACAGAAGATGTATTTCGGTAGCCGCTACAACAACAAATACGAAAAACAAAATGAAACAAAAATTTAAGAGGGGCTCCCATACAACAAACGTCTTTTTTAGTTATTGTTGTCAATTTCCGTATCTAATTGGATTTTGTATTATATAATTTTTGTACAGATGTTATAAGTACAAAATAATAAACAAACAAATCTAGCTGTGTAGCCCCGACATTAGCTGTGTAGCCCCGGCATAGAATAGGGTTACCCCATCTCATCCCGTGGGTGTCGTAAAGGCGACTATCTCGGATATGAGATCTGAGATATCGGATATCGGATCTGAGGGAGATTAGCTAACCTTAAGTACTCCCCGCGCGGTGGCGGATAAACTGTTTGATCCCTTAGAGGGTTGGTGTCAGGCAGGCGGCCGGCCGTAAAAACATTGCCAAATCTAATTGCAGCAGGTATGGTCAATGATGACTAACCGTCTGCGCCGACCCCAAATAAAAAAAAAACAATTTGGGGTTTATCGGACCCCGGGCTCCCGAGAGATGCAACCGGGAACATCGCTCAGATGAGAAGAAATAAATAAACAAATCCTGAAAGTCACTTTTCTACGCGGACGAAGTCGCGGGCACTGCTAGTTCGAGATATTTATAAGCATTATTTATTTAAAATGCTTAACCATACAGCTGTCAACTGATTCGATCGTCTTTTGTTTCTACCTCGATCGTCTTTTGTTTCTACCTCGATTGTCTTTTGTTTCTACCTCGATCGTCTTTTATTTTTCGATTCTCCTTTTAAAAGATGGATCGAAGTGGAATAAGAAATGGATGATTACTTTTAGATCTACTTCATGCTATAAAAAGGTGGATTAAAGAAGAAAAAAAAATTGGTGGGTCCTAGTGGAATGAGGCCGTAAATCCCGACCCCGCCAGATACTCGGGATCACAAGCATTATTTATATTTTGTAAATACATACATGAAGAGACAGCCAACCCAGATACAAATATTATTTTAAGCAAAAATACTTGTTGTCGGCGGGGGTCGAGCCGGCAACCCTCTGCATTACAGTCGGGCCTTCGCCCGACGCGCCACAGAAGTCCCGTTAAATTATGCTTTCATTTTCCCCCAGGGTGACAGCGGAGGTCCCCTCCAGATAGAGCAGTGTCCCCAATTGTTGGTGGGGGTGACGTCAGCGGGACACCCTTGTGGCTTCCCGGGGGGTGCTGGGCTTTACACCCGGGTTGCGAACTACGTGCCCTGGATAGAATCTATAGTGTGGCCTTAGGGTTATGGGATTAAATATTGCCAACTGACAAGGTTTCTTATTTACAGTGTTTTATTTAATGTTGATGAAATAATACACTATACCTAACAATGTAACAATGCTAATAGTACATTATGATATAAGTGCGGTAAGTTGAAAATTACAGCCGAGGCAACTACAAGAAAGCAGAGGCTGTAATTATCAAAGCGCACGTATGTCATACGACGTTTTATAACACATTTGCGAGGAAATAAATAAAACTCGGACTTTCTTAAACGAATAAATCTTTAATCACTTGTTAAATTATATTTTATCTCCCAAAGTTAATTTTATTCATAAAATATTGACCACTTTTCTGACATAAAAACTTTTTGATTTGCTTCCTTTGCTTTTTTTTTCTTAAGGTTTAAAAAAGTACCGTTGGTTTTAGACGGAGCATGATAAACCGTACGTGTTACCTTATTAGAAAGAAACTCGTGCGTTTTACTTTACGATTACGCACAAGTACGTAATGACATACATTACGATATTGAAATTGGTGAAATAAGAGGCCCTTTACGAGCAAATGTGTTATAAAAGTAATAAACACTACGCGATTCAAACCGAAAAATGTCTTTAATTTCAATAAATAATTAACAAAAAAGTGCCATTGTGTCCTCTGTACCAACAGTGCAGGTAAGTACTACAAATGCTATGCTAGTATGCCGAGGGATATCCCGAGGACATCAGCGAAGGCATCACGGTGTGCCTACGGCCACACGATGCCCTCTATCCAAGGCTGGTAGTGTGGCACCCTGGTGTAGAGGCCAGCAGTCCCGGCAAAGCCGCAGGGATGTCCGGCGGAGGTCACCCCAATTATTATCTGAGGACATGTCCACCATTCGTCTATTTGTAGAGGCCCGCCGCTGTCTCCCTGTGGATACACGAAACGGTAGCTCTCATTTATTGTTTGTGTCAACACACATGGAAGATAATGTCGACTGCCAAGCCATTGCACTGCATTGGAGCTAATCCAAACTGAACTGAGGATATAGTGGTATCAAACCTCGCAAGTGTCTCTGCCGACGTCGCTGTCTCCGTAGCACATCTGCGTGGTGTTATGGAACCCGTGACGGAGGTGTCTGTGAGGAGCGTACTGGGAGCCACACTCGTCCAGGGTGAACTTGGACAGTCTCACCTGGAAGTGATAGCATTCAAGTTTCAAGTTTATTTATTGCAAATCATGTGTACAGATAAAATTTAGATTCAACATCATGCCCATCTGAGCATGGCAACTTTAAAATATACATGCAGTTAACCATAAAATGCTTCTGAATGTTGGTTTGAACGTGTAGGGGGTCTTTCTGGTGTGACTGTTATATTTTACCTCTTCAACTGAATTTGATTAAGGTTATTTTAGCGTCCAACTATTAGTTCCATGGTCCATCCAACTATTAGTTCCATGGTCCATCCAACTATTAGTTCCATGGTCCATCCAACTATGAGTTCCACGGACCACCACCATCACTATCAATAGAAAACGCACGACAACAGCGCAACTTGGAACAAATCAAATCGGCGCAAAGATCTAATGTCATTTTGTATGGTATAGCAATTTTAGCGTATTTGTATAGTTTCATTTCAGTTGGCTCCCAGTGTTAAAGCCGTTACAGAGCATAGTTCTGAACCTGTGCAGACAACCGGGTGCAAGATCGAAAATCAATTGACACCGTTTATCGCGTATGTATGGCTTATTTATTATGCTACTAGCTGCGCCCCGTGGTTTCACCCGCATAAGTCCCGTGGGACTTACGGGTCCTTCTCCTGGTTCTAAGCCCACCAATTTCCAGCCAAATCGGTTCAGCCGTTCTTGAGTTATAAATAATGTAACTAATACGATTTTATTTTGCACATATACATATTTTAACATACATTAATGCACCTTAAAGTATGTCCCTCCAGCCCTTAGCTGTACTGTAGCTGATCTGATGTCAGTCAGCGAATATGCCAGAAGATTTCCAGCATTTAGCAAGAGCGGACAGATCTTACCTCAGCCGATTATACCTTCAAGAACTGAGGTCTTTACTAGAAGAACTAAATTTAAAATGAAATGCTCGCACCTTCTGCAGAACATCAGCCAATCTCCGTCGGTAGCCGAGCGTGCCCCATCCCGTAGCGTAAGCTGTCTCCACGTCTAAATCCATTTCATCTTCCTTTATACTGGACAAGCAAGCCGGTAACACGGTGTGACTGAACTCTATCCTGGACGTCAATAGACAATTCACAACAAATCCGCGGGACGTAGCTAGTATTTAATAAATTCATTGTCAACTTTGGTCCAGGCAGAATCTAAACCTGCGAGTAGAGTATTCGTTCCACCTCAATATCCGCTCCGTCACAGGATATCCACATGTCAAATTCAATTGGAATGACGTGCGAATCATCAAAATCGGTTCAGCCGTTTGACCTGTGGAGCGCCACATAGGAACAAACACACAAACAAACATACATACATACATAGACTGATAAACACATAACCCTTCTTTGCGTCGCGCAGTCGGGTAAAAAGGCGCGGGTTCGTATCCTGCCGTGCTTACGGCATGTTTTCAGTAGTGTCCGACCGAAAGTTCGGTTTCGGTTTCGGCCGAAACTGAAGCCACGGCCGAATATTAGGTTTCCGGATATCCGGAATAGCCGGAAAACCAGTTTCGGTTTCGGCCGGAAAACCAGTTTCGGTCGGACTCTAGTTTTCAGTTACCGTCTCTCAGTCCGTATGAGCGCGATGTCGTGGTATTTGGAGGGAGGTCTGTACTCGGGATGTGATATGAAGGAGTCTACGCGGTACACCTGCCACAGCGAGGGGGGGTCGCTGCGCTTCAGAATACCCAGAGCTACGAACGCGGCATCCCCCCTGGAACAAGAGTTTTGGTCTTGAGTAAATTGTGGAATATTAGAGGATTTTACGGGCGTTACATTATCCGATAGTATTCTTCTTTCCTGCCTGCCTTCCTACTCTCACTGTCGAGTTTTATCTTAAGTCTCTGCCCACCTAGATACACACATCAACAATGTCTAGGGATATTAAAGTTTTTCTTAATTTTCACAATATCAGTAAATAATTTCTTAAGACACCTGTGTATGAAATAAAAGTTTATTTTAATGTGTTATGCTGTGTTAAAAAAAATAGAGCTGCTGCAAAGATTTTTATTGTTTTTTTTTTAATTAAGTTACCAAAACCTATCTTATGTTTACTTAACACAGAATCGCGCTTAATTATGGAATAAAAGTATTGAATATCAAAAAAAGTCTTAAATTACAAAAAAAATATGCATTTTATTAAATTTAATAATCGGTATTTCCTCCTCTGACATTTATAAGCGTGCGGCATCGATTATTCATACTTAAAATGAGGTTGTCCAAGTCTGGCTGCGGAATAAGGTCCCAGGTCCGTTTTAAGTGTATGAAAAGTTGCTCTTCTGTCGTCAAATCTGGAGAGAAATTAATCATAGCTCTTCTTTGTAACATGTCCCATGCATGTCCGATAGGATTCATGTCGGGGGTCTGAGCAGGCCTGTCCATAACTCTGACATCATGTTCCCGAAGCTCATTTGATACCAGACGCGCCGTATGTGCGCGGGCATCATCGTGCATAAGTTGGAACTCCGGGCCTATTTGCACCCTATGTGGGATAATTACAGGTTCCACTACCTCATTACGATATTTCCACGCAGTCATGTTCCCTCTGATCCAATTGAGATCGGTTCGCGCACCTATTCGAATTCCAGCCCATACCATGATGGTCCCGCCTTGATAGGAATGGACTTCTTGCACATGTTAGAGACGGCGCTGTCGACCTGGAAGTCGCCAAACTCGTAGTCTTCGCGAATCCGGATGAAATCCGAACCGAGACTCGTCAGAAAACAGTACCATCGACCATTGCTCGTTACTCCATACAAAATGTTCTCGAGCCCACAAAAGTCTTCGCCCGCGATTGCTACGCCGTAAAGCTGGAACTCGAAGTGGTCTGCGAGAATGAAGACCGGCTTCATGTAATCGTCTTCTCACAGTTTGGTCGCTTACTAAAACTCAAAACTCAAAATTATTTATTCATTTAGAACGTATATTAAACACACATACGTACGTTTTGAAACGTCGAGATTTTATTTTACCGAGGTTTCGGAACGCGCCCTCCGATGAGAAGAAACCACAAGAAACTCATGGGGTTTTTTTTTCTATAGTACGCCTTATTACACAATTTAAGCTTAATATATTTTTTGAATCTTGTAATGGACATGTCACATACGTCTTCTGGTAGTTTATTATAATAAAGTACACTAGTACTACAGAACGACTTACTTATTTTCTGAAGCTTACTATAGGGCACAGTCAGATCATCCTTATGTCTCAAATTAACCTGACGGACATCACTGTATTTGTGAAATTTACTTGATTTATTCTTATGTACGTATAGCAGATTTTCATATATGTATTGAGAGTACACAGTTAAAATGTTTATCTCTTTAAACTTTTCTTCAAGCGATTCCCTGGGGCCCATTTTGTAGATAGCTCGCACCGCTCTCTTTTGCAAAACAAAAATGGTTTCTATGTCAGCAGCACACCCCCACAGCAGGATACCATATGACATGATGCTGTGAAAGTAACTGAAGTAGACTAGGCGGGCCGTCTCAACATCTGTGTATTCCCGGATTTTCTTAACTGCATAAGCTGCGGAACTAAGCCTTTTGGACAGAGCTTCCACGTGTGGGCCCCATTGAAGCTTAGCGTCTAAAGTTATACCCAGAAAGACAGCTTTATCGACTATTTCGATCTCCTCATTATCAATTTTAACAGTGGTTTTAACTTGTTTTACATTTGGTAGTGTGAATCGAATACATTTAGTTTTAGATCTATTTAGTAGCATATTATTAACATTAAACCAATATACTAATCTAGAGAGAGCATTGTTCACGTCGTCAATATTAGGTTGTCGTCTTTTTACTTTAAATACCAATGAGGTATCATCTGCAAACAATACTATCCCATGATTTTCCTTTACGAGGAAAGGTAAGTCGTTAATATATACCAGAAATTTTTAATTAATTATATAATTTATATAATAATAGATAATTTTTTCAAAAATTTTGCTTAATGTAGGTAGTACTGATATGGGTCTAAAATTAGAGGGGTCCGATGTACTACCGGATTTAAATAATGGAATAACTTTACTAAAGAACATAGGCGGTCTTGATATCACCCAACAAAAACGTCTAAAAATGAGTGTATAACGAATGAATTTCAATATTTTTTTTGTGGTTTTTGACACTATTAGTTTATTCAAAAGGACGAACGTATTTAAAATAAAAAAATAAGTTATTATTACTATTACTTCAACTTCCGATGCATCATATTTAGACTGAAACTTTTTTTTTATCTTTTTTGGCCCCGGACTCTCGAGATGCCATTTGTCGAGATACTGAAACTTAATGTCAAAACAACTTAATTATGTAATGCTGTTATTGTAATTGCGTGTAACGTCTATATTTTAATCACGTATGTATTTTATTTTCTAATATCAAAAAACACGCAACTGGTTTTTTAATTCCTCATTAATCCAACATGGCGACAACGGCCGAGAAGGCTATTTTAAAATTCTCTTATCTTTTTAACTTTGGTGATTTACGGTGTTTTAGTTAGTTTTATGTATTCTGGGACTTCTGTAGATTCTTCTAGTATTTTTTTTATATCTAGACGCCTAAGTTTTAAATTGATAAAAACGTTGTTTGGCGACCTGCCATTGTTCTTTCATTTGATCAGGAAACACGCCACAATCTATGCACCTATTGAATATAATAACAAGCTCAGGTACAATAACTTCCATCAAGGATTTAACAATAGGAACAGAAATCCCCCATAAGTCTTTAGTTTTCTTTACATTGATTTGTTTGTTTTGTTACTAACAATTGGTGGTCAGATTGAAGCCTTTGAACCATTTGCATAGGCGTAACAGTGGGTTGTCTCCTAGCGATATTTTGTAGAAAACGGTCTTGTCTAGGAGTTGTGACACGACTTCTGCCAGAATGCCGTTCCGCAACATCACCCGTAACACGATAACTTGACCACAACCTAGAGATCACATTTTGGTGGGTCCGTAGAGTGTCAGCAACTACGCGTTGAATAGCGCCAGCTTCCAACATGCCTACAGCTCTAATCTGTTCTTCTCTTGTTAAATGTCTACGTGACATAACAATAAACAATACACACACTCTATTTGAATAAAAAAAATGTGCAAAAGCTTATTATTTACAAAATCAGCTGGGTTAAATGGTAACCAAAACTAACTGTGAAAAAGCCAAATTCGAATTACCGCGTATTCTTTTGTTTTTAAAATGATTTTTATTTTTATTTTTTTGAATTTCGAAAGAAGAGACGGCGGAGTTTATTTTTCATATAGAAACTTTTTCGATACTGTAAATAGTTTATAAGCTAGGAAGTCTAAAATACAATATCCCTAGACATTGTTGATGTGTGTATATCACCCATCCTAAAAAGGATCCTACATATCGGGAATGGAATAACAAGCCTAAGCTGGATATCCTACTTTCTTGCCGTCGTCTCTCTTTTCACAAGAAAGCAACTTGCATGAGAGAGGAGATAATGGAGGCCACTGGCACAGCCTAACTTCTATTCTACTATCATAAGAGCCCGAGCGAGAAGTTAGATCAAGAGTGGATCACTTACACCTGGTTGGATCTACAATGTCCAGCGGTAAGGATGAACCATTCGCTGATGATGGAACCTCCACAAAGCCACTGAGCTGACTCCCGATCATGACCGTAGCCCAGTAACGCCTTGGAACAGAAAAAAAGGTGTATAAAATAAGTTGAAATTCAAAAAAGTTTTTGCATAAAACACCAGATATTGTGTTCCATTATAGAGAAAGTAGGAAAAGACATGGGACGTCTTTGAATCTTGAATGGATAGGTAACCAAATATGTTAAATCTTAACCCAGGGCTCGTTGCGATTCCCTCCAATGTCGTTTCCCCCTGTGTCGATTCCTCCCGATTAATATTTATTATAGGTATGTATTTTGGTGATTTGTACAGTCAACAGTTAGAGTATAATAATTTCCACATCGTCGCGCTCTTAGTGACGATGGTTTAAGATGTAGTACGACAAGTAAGTTCAGTGTACCATATGAGGATAGTGTGCCCGTTTTGCATCTTCTCCGTTAACGCCACGGTCGCCATGTGTACCGAAGGCCATGCAATCATTTTCCGGATCGTATCCTTTAGTGAAGTCTCCTACGCCAAATGCATCCCCATAGCATCTGTATTGGCCTCCATACAACTGTAAGTACTCCAGACATTCTGAAAGGAGATTACAACACAGTACAGTACCATATGAGGATAGTGTGCTCTTTTCGCATCTTCTCCACTGACACGTCACACAAAGTCTCATACTCCATATGCATGCACCCTCGTAGCATTTGTATAGCCCTCCATAGAGCTTAACGTAGTCCAGACATTCTGGAAGGAGATGAGGAGGTAGGCCTAGGCAGGATATTCTGCATATACGTACCTATTTGGCATACACGCGAGCCAGTCAATTAGTTCAAAGATTTCATTTATATTTTTGTGATCATTTATTGTGCGTCGTGCTCAATGATAATTAATCCTATCGACTGCTACCGCGATACCGCGATACTTAATACCGCGAATTTGAGTGAGGCAGGAGCTTCAGTTACTACTACCAAAACGGCATTACTATTTTCGTGAGGGAGGTATTCTTATGAGCAGTCAATTAGATTTATTGTCGTTAGTGTTCCTAAACAACTTACTGTCATGTGATTTCCTGTTGTTTTTCTCGAATTCGAAAGCCTCAATCAGAACTGTTGCACTGAAACAAAGTTAGTATAATTTACTACATAGGTAACTTGTACAACTGTAATAATCGTAATATTGTAAATGTGATAATGGGAATATACCTCAATTTACTTTGAGCCCTGCGCGATGGTGTCACGGAGAGGAAATTTATGAGTAAATACTTGACCATTTCCCATCAGTCGGAGATACCTATTTTTCATCTATTTTCGTTTTTGAATCCCTGACTATTTATTATTACTAAAAAATTACTATACCTAACTGAAAACTTGAGGAGCTCATTGGCCTAGCTGCGTCCTAGCATTGGCTCACCCGCCAATCTTGTACCTATAGGTAATCGTGCAGGTTAAGCAACGCCTGGGGCGGTCATTTATTGTATGTAGGGAATGCAATCCCGATCTCGCGAGATCCTGTGTAATTTTTCGGGATCAATCCCGAAGCATAATATGAGAGACCCTTAACTTAAGGGTCAGGTTGTTAACTTTACGTCACAAAATGGCGGACGTTGAACACCTGATTTTTGTCATTTGCGAAAAAAGTCAGAAGTCTGACAAAAATCTTTATTTTATTTTGACATAAATATAAATGACAATTGAATATGAAAAACGGGGCAAGTGCGACACTCGCGCACAAAAGGGTTCCGTACCACTATCACAATTGGATACGGAACCCTAAAATGGTTTACAACAACCAATTTTTACATTTTATAGGAAAATATGAAATATTTATCTTCGATTCTTACTCCCATCGAACGACCGAATCACTAAAAAAAAAAAAACCTTGGCACAAAGAAAATCTGAAACATAAAATAAACTCTTTGGTAAGTATTTTATTTATTTATTTCGGTCTGAGACCGATATGGCCAATTTGGAACAGCCAGGGTCAAGTTTTAGAATATTTCAAGTTTCTTCTTATTTTGTTTTCTTCTTATCAAGTTTTGGCGTCGTACATCTTGTACATCTTGCCAGTATCAAGTATTTTGCATGAAATTAGCCCGATCGGGCCTATAGTTTCAAGTTATGGTAAAGCGGTGGCAACTTTACTATAACCTTCAAGGACCTTCGGCGCGAACGACGGAAAGTCCATGTTTAACACTCAATTTTGTTTTCACTACACTTGTGCACATTCACGGAACTAAATTGAATAAGATTCCACCAAAATTACACAATTTAACCGAGTTTACAACATAGTTTAACGAAAATAACATTGGAGCACGACATGGTGTCTCCGCTTTCCCGCCGAAAGTCCCCTTTGGTAAGTAAGGCAGACTAGTATATTTGACAGATAGGGCAGCCATTTTGAATTCCATGACCAACTCGATTTGTCCTCCTGTCCTTCTTCCTGTCCTGACTCGACTCCTTGTTATTTTTGAAACACGTTTGTTGTATGGGAGCCCCTTTTAAATAATTGTTTTATTTCGTTTTTAGTATTTGTTGTTGTAGCGGCAACCGAAATACATCTTCTGTGAAAATTTCAACCTTCTAGCTATTACGGTTCATGAGATACAGCCTGGTGACAGACGGACAGACGGACGGACGGACGGACGGACAGACAGACAGACAGACAGCGAAGTCTCAGTAATAGGGTCCCGTTTTTACCTTTAGGTACGGAACCCTAAAAAATAACGATTTCGTTCAAAACTCGTCCAAAACTGCAGTCCTGCCAGAATAAAATATGAAGAAGGTTCGTATAGTTAGCAAGGCGTTATGTAGCGTTTGTAAGTAAAGTTTTTTGATGCAGCTATTATCGACATAGTTAACAAGCGGCTATATATTAAACTAGCAACTCCCCGCGGTTTCACCCGCATAAGTCCCGATCCCGTGGGAATATCGGGATCAAAAGTAGCCTATAGTCTTCCTCAATAAATGGACTATCCAACACCGAAACAATTATTCAAATCGGACCAGTGGTTCCTGAGATTATCGCGTTCAAACAAACAAACTCTTCCGCTTTATAATAGTAATAATAGATAGATAGAAATAGATAATATAATAGATATAATAGATAACGAGATTATTGTACTTAAGTAAGACCGTGTTAAGTTTAATGTTACCTTATATTGGCTACAGTGTAACACGAGGTACAGCAAGCCATCACCTCGTTGCCTTCGAAGGAGCATATCTGTACAAATATTTAATTAAATAACTTGAAAATTAAAATAAAATAACAATAACCGACGTACTTTCCAGTCGAAAGGTGGCCATGGCGTTCCTGCAGGAGACTCGATGGAAAGGCAGCAGATCCCGGCCCTTAGGGAATGGCTACAAGCTGATCTACACGGGTGCTGTGCTGGCGGATTCGGATAAGGGACGGCTTGGAAGAAGTGTAAATGTGTGGAAAGAATGGCGGTTTTCAACTAAATGTAGCCAAGACCGAATACTTGGCTAGCAATACCATAGGTCCACATAGGGTTGCCAGATACGGGCTTATAATTTCCTGGACATTTCTGGCTTTACAAACGGAGTTGGAGTTAAAATCCAACTACAAATGTTTGCTGTTGAACAGGCAATAGCAAAAATATTACAAAATGTCTAGTTATGTAGGTACTTATTTTCAAACTCAAATATGCAAATTATTTTATAGACATAAAATCTATAAGTAGGTAGGTACTTATAATTCAGTGCAATTAGACTCCAAAAGCTGTCTTGTAGAAAAATTTTGGGTTAGTTCTATTTTTTAATTTTGAATAAAATTTAATAAGATTCGGATTCAACACCTCAAAATACATATAAAATGAAGAAAACAATAAAAACAGAACTATCCCAAATACTCGTCCCGTCATGGTCTGGTGGTACTTTTACGGCCACGTTCTACTAAAACCGGCTAGTTGCGTGGGTAACAAATATCTTGCCATGGCGCCTCCGCCCGGCCGCGGCAGATTGGGAAGACCCAAGAAGTGCTGGCTTGACGTTGTAAGATCGGATATGCGTGCAAATGGCCTCACTACACGGGATGCCGAAGATCGTGCGAAGTGGAGGCGTAAAAGTAGGAAAGCGGACCCCGGGCTGAGAGAGGGATGCAACCGGGAACATCTGATGATGAACCGCGGGTGTTTAGTTCCGTACCGGGGGATGTGTCCTGTGTAAGGCGTCTACAGCGTTAGTGACACACGTCCAGAAGTTGATACAGTTCCCAGACACGCCTTCCCATTCACAAGGATCACCTGAACACAAATAGCCTTATTAATAAACGTGGAATAAGGTCGTTGTAGAGAGAACATATTTTGACTTTTTTCGTGACAAGAACTTTCAAAGTTGACAGACAGAGACAAAGAGTAGTAAAATTATTCCGACCTTACCTCACGTATATTAATAAGGCTAACAGATATTTACCAACTCTTAATAAGAGAGAAGTTTTCTACATGTATATTATTAAGCTATTGCTTTTATCGCGGGCTTTGAGCTTTAAATGAAAAAAATTCGTAACGAAAAAACCTAACTCCGCCTACTATGGCAACGTGGTACGAAATAAAAAAATAATTATAATTGCATAAGTTGATAAAAAATGCTATGCAATAGCTTTACCGCGGCAGTCTCCGACACCACACTTTTTTTTTAAATATCCTACTAATATTATAAACGCGAAAGTTTGAAATTTTCCGTCTGTAGGTATGTATGTAACTTTGTTACTCCTTCACGCAAGAACTACTGAACCGACTGCGATGAAACTTGGAATATACATAGCTGGAGACTAGAATAAGACATAGGCAATTTTTTTATCCAAATATTCCCGAGGGAACGAGACTTACGCGGGTGAAATCGCGGGGCGTAACTAGTAATATAGGTATATTTCGTCCAAAAACGCATGCACGGTAAAAACAAAGCTGTGTGGGGCCCTTCACATCTACACAAATGACTAATATACAGAATTGTGTTGGTGGAGGATTAGACAAACTTGGTCGGCGTGTAGATGGGACATATTTGGAAAATACAAATTGAAGGAAAAGACTCTAACTCTTCACATTTTTGTTATTGATTATTTTTTTGATTTTCTATTTAATATTTTAGAAAAAAAAAAGTATGAATTTCCTTAAGTCGTAGAACAAAAGTTTTTGCCTAGACGTCTAGAACAACCCCCTTTCGGCTTGCTACCCCCTCCTCGGAACACGTTGTAGGTATGATTTAACATTTTAGTTACATAAACCCGAGTCTTAATCACGTATTATTTATTTTTTCAACGACGTTTCAACCATGTTACAATGGTCTTGGTCGCGAGGGGAAATGTAACTATGTTAACAAATCGGGTGAATTCAATTTAATTCAATTTATTTATTGCGAATAAAGGTAGGTACAATAATGAATTTAAAAAGTTTATTTAAATAAATAAATAATATTTTATTGACCAAAAAGAAGTATTACATTTTATCAACGGTAAATTCCACACTAGGCAAAGCCTGTATCGTGGAATCCAGAATTTCTTTACATTATACAATCAGTTTACAGTCAGGTATGGTATGTACTCTATTTGCAATTTACAATTATTTTTCTACTGAAAAATTCACAAATTGTGTAAGCCAAAATATTTTTACTACAGGTTAACCAGCATTCAGTGAGTGTGCATGACAATGTGTGTTTATCTGGTTTTAAATGAGCGTACTTAATTAAAGAGGTTAGTCTCCAAGAAACGCAAGAATAGACACCTACGGCTTTAGAAAATATAAGGCTTTCCTTCATTAAACGACGCTACAAATCAAAACGTGATTGCCTAATAGATTGGTCTACACATTCACCGTTGAATTTTTCTAAATAAATACTTATTTTTGAGAAAATCAGTCTTCAACATTGACGAAAATCATAGAAATCGACCTTTCTTGGTTTAAAGATATCTTAGCTAATTCCTCGTCTATATTCATTTGTTTTAGTTAAATTTGAAGACAAAAGTATATAAGTACAACACATTCACCTTTACAGTTTTGTTCTATTTCAAACGAAAAATCAATAAAGATCAATCAAATATTCAGCAGAAATCCACTCAATTTTCCCATACATTTTTCTATGGCAGAAATCCTTTATTCAAAACCTTTTTGGAAAAAGAGTTTCAAAGTACTATTATACTCTTTGGTTTCAAACCACCAAATTCAGTGTCATCTGGGTTTTCAAGGCGAACGCACGTCTCTTTGCATTAGCTCCGCCATTTGCTTCGCAATCGTTAGGGTGGGGCCAGAGTGTTAAACACGCCGATTTCTACCCGACTACGGCGATGCCAAAAGAAGGTAATGTTTTTGGCAATCTATGGATGTATGTTTCATAAAGTTTTTTTTTCTTTTTTTAATATTAAACACAAGCACAGTTTACTTACAGTATGCCAATAGTATTTAGTAAGTTCAAATTTGTTTCTAATTATAAGTGATAATTTTAGTTTCCATTGTCTGCCATTCTCGCCTGAGATACAGGATTTTCCAAGTTCAGGCATTTGTGTAATTTAGATTTAAATCAAAATTTGACTTAAGTTATTTTGTACACATTAATTTGGAAATAAATTTATTTATTTATTTTTATTTTACTTAATAGTTGGTGCACTTCGACGTTGTTTCCTAGGTACCTGAAGTCAGCTTAGTGTAGGCGTATTGAAAATTCGATGCAGAGTTTCAGGCACTCAGGTTACTAAAAGTAGAATTATTTTTTAGAGGAGTAGTAGGGTAGGGTCTTGTAGTAGTAGTAGGGTAGAGTAGTAGGGTAGGGCAGCAGTAGTAGGGTAGGGTAGCAGTAATAGGGTAGGTAGTAGTAGGGTAGGGCAGTAGTACGGTTGGGTGGTAGTAGGTCAGGGTATCAGTAGGGTAGTAGCAGTGTAGGATATTAGTAGGGTAGAGTATTAGGTTTTTTTGTCGGCTAGTTAGTCATATAAAAATAATTAAATGGTCGGCTGGGAAGGGGGTCTCCCTCCTTTCCCATCTCAAATTTGATAGTGGTCAACTGGGACCACAATCGAAATAAAAACAAAAGACGGTGAAAAGTTCGAAACCGAAACTTAAGAAGATCGAATAAGAAACAAAAAACGCCCGAAAAAATTAAAAGATAAAAAATGTTAACAGCTGTTTTATTAATCATTTTAAATTTAAAATTAATTAAATTAAATATTTATTAATTATTCGATGTTCTCATGTCGGATGACAGTTGTCAAACTTAAAATGCTTTTTTTCGGAAAGTATTGATCCTAGACTATTAGTTTCTTTGCAGAAGTGATAGAGATCATCGAGTTCTTTGTTTCGGATGACAGCTGTCAAACTTAAAATGCTTATTTCTCGGAAAGTATTGATTCTAGCCTACTAGTTACTTTGCAAAAGTGATAGAGCTCATTGAGTTCTTCATTTCGGATGACAGCTGTCAAACTTAAAATGCTTATATCTCAGAAAGTATTGATCCTAGACTATTAGTTCCTTTGCAGAAGTGATAGAGATCGTCGAGCTCTCCATTTCGGATGACAGCTGTCAAACTTAAAATGCTTATACCTCGGAAAGTATTGGTCATAGACTACTAGTTTCTTTGCTGAAGTGATAGAGTTCTTCCAGATCTTCATTTCAGATCATCGATCTGAAATTTACAGCTGTCATTCGAATTGAAGATCTCGGAAAGTTCTTTCATTTCTGCCATGAAACCGGCAAGCCAGGATCAACAGTTTTCGAGATACATGCATTTTAATTTTGACAGCTGTCATTTGAAATAAAGATCTTCAAGAGCTCTATCACTTCTGTAAAGAAACTAATATCCTACAATCAACTGTTTTCGAGATTTAAGTATTTTAAGTTTGACAGCTGTCATCCGAAATGAAGAGATCGATGAGCTCAATCACTTCTGCAAATAAACTAGTATCACTACATCCTAGAATCCATCGTTTCCAGAATATAAGCATTTGAACTGTCAGATTTCTTAAAGATAACGTCTTTTGTTTCTTTCGTCTTTCGTTTGCGTAATATCGGAAGTGACTTTCTGAGAAAGTGACATTTTGCGGAAGTCTTTCTACAAAAATGGTGTTTTGCTAAAGTGACTTTCAGAGAAAGTGGCAAAATTTGCTCGGTAACTTTTTTGCGAAAGTGACTATCTACGTATAATACAAATTCGAACTGTATCTCAAATTAAATTCGATCGTATGTAAGAAAGTAGCTTCGTTCCTTACCCCTTCGGTCCTGCGACCGGCACCTATCAGAACAACATTTTGGAAAAACTTAGTCTACGAAGAAAGTCAGAGACTTGAAGATGTTCTTTTGCATGTGAAGACAAACTCGTATTTGACAGGTAGCTGTTGATAGGGCCAGTGATAGTTACGTAGAAAGACTTGCAAGCATTATTGCTTTATTTGGAGTTAGGTTACCGTATCCGCAACCGCTACCGCTACCGTATCTTCTGCCCTTATAAAAGGCGATAAAAAAGGGTTGCTACATCTTAGACCATTTCAATACTTTCCATCGGGTGAGACAGTAGTCAGACGATAATCTATCGTTTATAAAAAACAAGTAATTTATGTTTTAACGTTGGTGTAAGTTTATCAATGATTATTACGAAGACTGCAGAGTAAACCCCACTATTGTTGTTACAAACTGCTTATTTTTTTAATTTGTATCATGAAAAAATCTAAACCAAATATAGCAAAAAAAACCAAACGTACAGTAACAGGTACCGTCTGACCCCACCCTTTGCATTTAATATCAAACTAAAGTGACATTGGGATTATGATTGTCAAACTAATGCGGATTATGCATTGCGTGTTTTTTATGACATTCATAAAGTCACGCTTTGAAGGACGCGTAATGAATATGTAACTTGTCTAAATGCCGACAGTAGATGTAGTCATTTACCAGGGAGTATACAATAGACTGACTTGCATTTGTGTGACTAGAAATTGCCTATGTATGGGTGGAATAATATTTTCCCACGCCTGAAGAATTGGGTCTTAATATTTTAATAAAAAACACTTACCGATATTTTTAGGCCGACGCGTCATGTTCCTAAATGCATTTAAACCGTTGTTTAGAATAAAAATTATGATGATTAATGTTTTATGCATTTTAGCTTCACCATTAATTTTGAGAAGGATTAAAATATACAAGAGTATAAACCTTCCGTTTAAAATGTAGGTAGTTGTTTAACTTAATATTTTTACATTTAACCATATTTTATTTAATTACCATTATTGTTTTAATTTATTAGCAAACCTAAGCACACACATTACACTCAAAACCAGCAGGCTAAGTATTATTTTATCTATTTAATTTAAAATCTTGACTTAGCTGTAGGTATACCTAACAAGTAAAAATAGATTTGAGTTACTTGGGAATTAAGTAAATGACCTATGACCTAAAACAGGGTTGTTCAACCTTTTTCACGCTGCGGCCCCCTAAGCATGAAAAATATTTCGCGACTCCAAAATACCTACATGTTTTTTTACGTGTTTTGTTCTCGCATTTTAGCGATGTTTCCGGCTGCACTTGCATCCACCTCGGGAACTCGGGGTCCCATATAATTTGGGGTCGGCACAGTCGCTAAGTCATCTATTAGTGTCATTCATCAGTTCATCATTGACCACACCTACTGCAAATAGTGTCGCCTACCTATCCGGTGATTGAGATGGGGAACGTTGAAATAAGATTCTAAGACCGGTTAGATAGTGACATAATAATTTATTGAGAAATAAACCTAATATAATCTAATACAGTTAGATAGATAAACTAAATAGTTAGTTTATAATAATAAGTAGCTAAGCTAGGTTTATTTAGTTTAAGTTTAGTTTATAAGATGTAATTTAGTTAAGTTATTTAGTGTCTAGTTTTAAGAACAGATGTTATAAATGAATTGAGGGGGCTTGATGAGCTTTACAGATAAGGTTGGATTTAGATTACATTGAGTAGGTAAGCAAAAGAATTAATTTAGAAAATAAGACATGAGACTTGTTCCCGAGTTAAGCTGGGGTCATGTTTTTAGAAACGGTTCGATGCCAAAGATTGATGCATGACGTTAGCTCTCTCTCTACAGATTCTGGTACGTACAGTAAATTAAACTAAGAAAAGGGTCTCATCTTAAAGTGGTGACGATTCCTGTAGTAGTATGGGTAGAATATTATTATATATGAATGATTTGCCAGTCACTGTTCAGGACGGTGGCCTATGCCAAGCTCCAACTTCCATCGCTCCCATAGTTCGGCTGGAAATCTGTAGGTAGTCTAGTTAGAGTGTCTTTGATAGGTGTTTCAAGACTTCTCAGCTCGAACGTAGTTCCCTGGAAATACACCAGTCGAGAAAATGAGTAAGGTTTCGGTGGGCCTTACTGTGTGAAACGCCAAGACACTAGAGATGAGTTTACAAAGTTCACTAAATGATTGTCCTTGGGGGTTCACACAGTTCGCAGCGGAAGGCATAAATTTTAGGTTAGTTTATCACACAATAAGCACATTGTTAAATTAAAATAACCAGTTGACAACACTAAATCTGCCCGTGCCCGGCACTGAAAATATATATACTCAATTGATTATGCTTTAGTTTAATTATTTAAATTATTGTAATTAGGCACATTGCACAGTCAGTACTGCCAGATACAGAAACTGTATTTGCTAGAACTAGGCACTGAATTCATCCTACAATCCATTAATTAGAGTCACGGCGTAGCACGTGGTCGCAACCTTTGCCACCAAAAATCAATGTAATTGTTTTAACAAATCAAATCAATAAGCACAAAACGATTGTACTATCGATTAAATAGTTTGGTTTAAGACAGTACTATAAGTCTAGTTCTTAAAATCTTAAGGACACGAGGCGAGAAATTCCGGGCTTGAGTACGTAGTCGGCTCGCTGTCCATCTTTCTTGTTCCTTTTTTATTGAAAATGCAAAGAAAACAACATTAGATTATCTTAGAATTCAGCGCTTACCAATACAGGGGAGTTGGGTCGGTAAATTATACGTATTAGACAATTTCTGTATTACAACGAATATACGTCCGTTCCGTCTTATGTCTACGATGAAAAGAGGAAGGTGCAGCACACGAACAATCCTACGCAGAGCTATTACGGGGTTCTCACAGTTCGCCCGAGGACAAAAGTGCAGTCCTTGCACTTTCTAGAAAATACCTTTCTCTTGTAAACTAGGTTCAAACGGGTAAGGCAACGACATCTATCGCGCCCGAGTGGCGTTTCCAGAACGAATCGATCTCAATCACAGCTGTTTTAGATTTTTAAGAACCTAAATAAGCTATCGCGCTATCGACCATCCACAGATGTCGCTATTTGTATATTTATGTTTTTTTTTAAATTAAACTTGATTGTAATTATCATAATATGTTAGTTTTTCTTATACCTATTTATTAAGATTAAGGATACGTCTTCAGACGTATGTCACACTACGTGACATTACCCGCCGCCTGGGGAAAAAAGATTTCTACTCTGTGGTAAAATCTTTTGACGCTCTACCAATCACAGCGCTCTGCCATGCCTCTACTTCCGTTCGTCACTGTCATTCATCATCTATGGTTCCGGGCAGTGTCAAAATCCGTAGCTTTTTGACGCCGCTAACTATCATAAAAAAAAACAAGGTCAACCACTGCTATTAAGTGTTTGGCCAAAGCCGTTTTGGTTGATGGGTGTTTAGTGTGGCTTGGGTTAATGTACGTGTGTTTTTTTTTATTAGTTTACCAGGGTTTTAAGAGAGACCCGTAGTAATAAAGTAAGTACCACCATACATACCAGAGTTTTAAGAGAGACTCATGATATTTTGTAGGTAGGTACCTTAGTAACTATGTATGTAGCGTTTTAGGCTTTGGGTAAAGAGTCCGCTATTCAACCGCCCTATCAAGTTACCTGGGTTTTAAGAGTGACCCTTAGTAAAGGAATAAAACTAAGTACCATACATATCTGAGTTTTAAGAGAGACTCAGATATTGCGTACCTTAGTTTAAGTTTAGCGTTTTAGGCTTTGGGTAAAGAGTCCGCTATTCAACCGCCCTATTAAGTTAATTCTAAGCTATAATTAGAGTTTAAGTTTAACCTACTTTGTCATTCCAAGACATTTCTACTTCCTAACTAAATAAATAAACATTCTTTCATGTTCTTACATTCCATCGTCTCTTTTCAGTTCTGAAATCCATTCCTTTAATTTGCCGTTCTTCTAGGACTACTATTAACTAACCTTCTGTTATTGTCCGAGGGGATGAAAAAAAAATGAGGGTAGGAATTGAGATACTTGGGTGTTCAAGGGAGACCCAAAGTATAAAATAAGAATAGGTATACTTATGCATACCTTGAGCTGTAAGAGACACTCAAGGTATTAAGTCCCTAGTACAAGGTACAAAATGAGTAGGTATATACTTAAGGATACCTTGAGTTGTATACTCAAGGCATTAAGTACCTAGTTTAGTTTAATAAAGTTTTTTGTTTAAAAATTTTATAGTATTAGTTTATGTTTTTAATATTTCTAATATATTTTTATGTTTCAATATTTCTAGTCTAGTATAAGTTTTTGAGTTTAAGTATAAGTTTTAGAAGCCAGGTATATGACTGCCTAGTATATAAGTTGTAAGCTAAAAGTTTCAAGTTAAGTTTAGATATAAAAATGCAATTTAAGTTGCATTTAGGGAGACGAGCTAAGGTGTTGTTCACTCTGCGTAGGTTGTTCAAGTTTGCCATGTCAGAATTAAGTGCCAATATTAGTTTTAGTATATTAGTGCCAAGTTAAAAGTTTTAATTAGTACCTAAGGTAAGTTTCAAGTAAGTAGTCCACAAAAAGGAGTGGTTTTGCAAGGGTTAAGTTTCTAAAGACCAGTGGCCTTTCAAGGGTTAAAAGTTTCTAAGGATCAGCACTTTAGTATGTTTGTATTTTTACAGAAATTAAGCATAGATTAATCTGTACACACTAAAGAGAAATATTTCAAGTTACACATTGTTTACATTAAATTTAGTTTTTAGTTTTTTATAAGAAAGATGAACGTGGGTCATTTTTCACTTCGCTTAAGTAGGTATAGAAATCTATTAACCTACGTAGTTCCTAGGCGATAGATGCTGATGTAGCAGCACGTATACGCGCCTCGTACTCAAGCCCTGATTCCAATAACATTGTTTTAAGGTTTATTAGTTTAAATGAGAATTATCAGGGGTATGGTTGGGTGGGGGTTGAGGGTGGTTAGGGTTAGACCTACCTATTTAAGATTTTAAGTTACAAGTTTTACTTAATCTATGCCACTATCTAAAGCTATGTTAGTATACACAGTATGAAAAAAAATAACGAAAAAAAAAATACCATCACCAAGGACATCATGTCCTAACTGTACCAGAAACCGCAGAGAGGTAGCCAAAAGGGACAGCCTACATCAATCTAGAACCACGTAAGGGGCGCCAATATGTCGCCTACCTATCCGGTGATTGAGATGGGGAACGTTGAAATAAGATTCTAAGACCGGTTAGATAGTGACATAATAATTTATTGAGAAATAAACCTAATATAATCTAATACAGTTAGATAGATAAACTAAATAGTTAGTTTATAATAATAAGTAGCTAAGCTAGGTTTATTTAGTTTAAGTTTAGTTTATAGGATGTAATTTAGTTAAGTTATTTAGTGTCTAGTTTTAAGAACAGATGTTATAAATGAATTGAGGGGGCTTGATGAGCTTTACAGATAAGGTTGGATTTAGATTACATTGAGTAGGTAAGCAAAAGAATTAATTTAGAAAATAAGACATGAGACTTGTTCCCGAGTTAAGCTGGGGTCATGTTTTTAGAAACGGTTCGATGCCAAAGATTGATGCATGACGTTAGCTCTCTCTCTACAGATTCTGGTACGTACAGTAAATTAAACTAAGAAAAGGGACTCATCTTAAAGTGGTGACGATTCCTGTAGTAGTATGGGTAGAATATTATTATATATGTGTCGCAGCATGGTCGAGGATGGGGCTCCGTGGGCGCTCGGTGACATTGTCCTCCATCGTGGGTAGCCTCGAGCAAGAGTACAAATAAAACGACACGAAGTAACAAACGAAGTAAACTAATTTTATTGCAAATAATCAGAACAGACACGTCCGCTCGGTACGGCGTCCAGCGTAAGAATGCTCGACCGCCCGCTGCTACGGCCGCGTCCAAGCGTGACCGCGTGACTCACGCTTGCGTTCAACTGTCGGGCTTGATTCTCCGACACGGCCATCTCTGATGGATCACACGTCCTCGTGTGGGCAACCTGTAAAACATTTGACCACAGTACTTTTGTTCGGCTATTCTGACTATTACTTAGAGTTCATTTGGGAACCATAGACATCTTAAAATAAAATTCTCTTTTAAAGGGTACTATGACAATGATTACTTTTAATCAACACAATTAATAACAGAACGAATCACATCATTACAGGAATCTATCAAAAATCACATTTTATTACTAAATCGAACAATTCAAAATTCCACATTGATCACAACTAATAATCGATAGCGCTGCTCTAGCAGCTCATCTCATTTCCGCACCAACGGAGATGAGGGTAAACCCTTAAACATGCCGTCGCACCTACGACTCATCTCGTTTTCGCACCTACGAAAACAAGGATAACCACAGAAGCATGTCGTCGCACCAACGACTCATCTCATTTTCGCTACAACGAAAACAAGGATAACACAATCGATATTCATTTTACTCTACAACGCCACAACGCTTAGGTACAGTATGATTAGATACTATCAACATTAGCATCCTCTACATCTGAATAATTTTCTACATCTAACGGACCCTCTGGGTTCGGTACCTTTCTTACTCTATCGTGTGGGTACTTGTATGTTCTCTTTGAAGTTAAGGACTTCAGAAGGTACCTGTCGTTTTCTAAAACCTCTATAATTTTAAAAGGTCCCTTAAACTTGGGATCTAGTTTTGTTTGGTTCCTCTCCTCATTTTCAATGAGAACATAGTCTCCCACACCCAAACGATTAATTTTCGCCTTATTCCTATCAAATCTAGCTTTATCGTACATTGCAGACTGACTAATATTCTGAGCTGCACGTTCCCGTATCGCATCAAGATCAACTTCATTAGCTTCATCATCAGCTATTGTCATTAATCCCAGAGGTCGTCCCACTTTACCGATCATTAACTCTAGCGGACTAGCTTTCGTTACCCGATTAACAGTTGAATTCATTGCTAGTTGAACTTCTCCTAGCGCATCTTGCCAAGAACTATCCTTACTTGACTCAACCGCAGTCAACATACTTTTCAGTGTGCTCATCACTCGCTCTACCTGTCCATTGGCACGACTGCCACCGGTAGCGATGAGATGCAACTGAATGTTTCGACTCTTGCAATAGTCTGCAAATTCTTTACTAGCGAAACATCTGCCCTGGTCAGCAATTACGCGAATGGGTGAACCAAATAAAGCTACACTAGATTCTAGAGCCCTAATGCTACTTTTACTATCAATATGCAAGGAGTGAGAAAGCAATGTGAACTTTGTGAAAGCATCTATCAAGACGAAAACGTACTCCTTGACGTCGTTCTTGCCACTAAGCTTCCCTGACGCATCGATATGCACCGTATGCCATGAAATACTTGCCTTGGGAATCGGGTGCAGTTCCGACTGAATTCTACCAGAACTCGGTTTTGAAATCCTACAAGTGATGCAATTCTCGACGAATTTCCTAACGAACTTAGACATGCCTTGAAACCAATAATGTTCATAAGTCTTTTCAAGCGTTTTCTCCCATCCCAGATGCATCAATGACTCGTGAATATTGCAACGATTCCTATTATTCCTTTGCAACTTACGATAGAGAATACCTGACCTGATCTCATAAGTCTTTCTTACATCATCAGATACTACTTCATTCTGAAGATCCGACAGAATTTTCTGAATTTCAGGATCTCTTTCTTGTTCTACCTGAAGCCAATTGCTAGAAAGTTCAGCTATATTGACTCGTTTCTGATCTACTCGCATTGTGGTATTCGAGGGGGAGGTTACCGGTGGGTTACGAGAAAGACAATCGACATGTTTCATCCTAGACCCTTCTCTGTAAACAATATCAAAGTCAAATGACTGCAGGTAAGCCCACCATCTATGTACCCGTGGGGAAAGCTCTATCTTACTTTTGGTGGCTTTGACAGAGTTGCAGTCGGTGACGACTATGAATTTGCGACCCTGAAGATAGTGTCGGAAATTCTTTACCGCGTTTACTACCGCCAATGTCTCCAACTCGTAGGAGTGATACCTAGATTCGGGAGGGGACGTACGACGACTATAATACGCAACTGGATGTTGCTTTCCATCAACTTTTTGGATAAAAACAGCTCCATATCCTTCTGCACTCGCATCCGTGTGAATTTCTATTGGAAGGTTCGGGTCAAAGATACGTAGCACAGGCTGCGAAGTCAGACGTGCAATAATTTGCTGCCTAACCTGCTCATGAGCGGGTTGCCATTTGATGTCACAGCCCTTACCACTAGTCAACTTGAATAAAGGAGCCATTGTTTTAGAAAATCCGTGAACGAATTGGCGAAAATAAGACGCCAAGCCTATAAATTGTCTAAGTTGCGTGACGGTGGTTGGAGGAGGAAGGCGAGTCAGGGCCTCTATCTTCTTAGGATTTGGCATGACTCTACCATCCTCTACAATGAATCCTAAGTACTCGACTCTACGTTTTAAAAACGCGCACTTCTTTAGGTTCAAAGAAAATCCCGCCTTGGACAGGGTCTCTAGAACAACACGAAGGCGCTCTACCGCCTGCTCTACATCTGATGCCAGAATTAATAGGTCATCGACATAAGCGACAACGAAAGAGTGACCTAGCTCTCCCAGAGCTCTCATGATAGCTCGTTGGTACACAGACGTAGCGTTCTTTAAACCAAACGGCATGGTCAAATATTCCCATTGGCCGTCGGGCGTAACGAACGCAGTCTTCTCTATCGAGGATGACTCACAAGGAATTTGATGGTAACCACTAATGGCGTCTAAACAGGTGAACCATTTTGCCCCGCCTAATCTAGCAATTTGGTCCTCAATCAGCGGAAGTGGATATCTATCAGCAACGGTGTTCTCGTTTAGCTCCCTATAGTCGACGCACATGCGATCAGAACCATCCTTCTTTTTCACCAATAATACAGGGCTGGAAAACGGCGAACAACTGCGCCTAATTACACCTGCTTCTAACAGTTCACCGATCTTTTCACGAACAATTTGTCGTTCGGTCGCACCGAGGCGGTATGGACGACGCTGAACTGTTTTGGTAGGATCAATTAAACGAATTTCAAGCTGACCTGTGTTTACACGAGACGTAGCTACACCCCGGGAAAAAGACGTCGAAAATTCTTTTAAAACTGTGACTAAATGCGACCTATAATCTGCGGGTACATCGGTATCTATGTTGTCAAAATCTAAAATGTCACTCTCACGTGATTGCCCACAAATCAAAATATTTTTAGGACATGACAGAACAACACTATCGGACGAAACGTTAACATTAAAACCCATAGACAAAATTTCTCTACCAACAAAAATATCCTCGCTCATAAAACTATCAGGCACCACATGAAATAAAATTTCTAGATTGAAATCACCAATAGATACTCTAGTTAAACCTTGAAGCGTACTATATACACTATGCTGACCTATCCCCGTTAATTTTACAACATTGTTAACTCGTATTCCAGAAAACTTGTTTGCGATACTTTCTTTAATTAGGGAACATTCAGCTCCAGAATCAAAACAAAACAAATATGACTCACAATTGTTAATTAGTTGACCACGTGGACTGCTCATGCTGCACACGTTGACCTGGCGCTCACGTTCAGCCGCGGGCGATGATCCCGCTGCACTCGTCCCCGGCGTCGTCATCCTTCCGCCGCCACCGGCACCGCTGACGCCTGGTCTGTTGTTACATTTCGACGAAAAGTGGCCTAACCCGCCACACCGGAAGCAAATGACTCGTGACTGCTGGTTGTTGGTGGTGGAAGATGACCCGGACGTCTTTGTCATCGGTCTTCTTTCCTTCGAACGACACTCTAGCGCACGATGGCCCATTTTGCCGCACTGGAAACATCTTGCAGTTCCTGCCTTTACGCGTTTTGAATCCGTGCGCGACTCATCCACTGTTTGTGGCGCTTTCCTTTTCATAAATGTGGTGGCTTGCAGTTCGCGCTGCAGCTTATCTCTTGACGTAATCTCCGTCGTAAAAGCTAATCGAAGCAAACGCTTATCAAACTGCGTGAGATGTGCCAACACAGTCGATACTATAGTCTCCTCTTTGGTCATATTTTGCCATTTCGCGGTTAGCTTTGTCATTAGTCTCGCAGCATAAACCGATAGGCACTCGTTTTCTCTCGGTTTACTACCATGTAAATTAATGAGGGTAGCTGTTGATGTCTCGATAGTGTCGTACCTGGCAGTAAACAATTCTCGAAACTGGGACCACTGCATGCCGGGAAACGACACATGTGAAAGCCATTGCGAAGCACTTCCCTTCAAGGCACTGCTAAGCGCTATTATTAGCGGTCCTCCTTGTAACGGATATTCATCAAAACAAAGACTAACCGTATTGCACCAAGCTCGTGCGTCTGCATCGGGTTTTTCAGGATCGTATTCGGGTAGTTTGATATTCTTACTGTTCGTATTTGTCGGTTGTTTGATTGCTTCAATCAGACTCAGCATGTTGTTGTTTTGCAATTCGAACATTTTTCGCAAAAGTTCTTCGTTGGTTTGTGGCGGTTGCAAATGTTCAAATGTTTGCCGTTGTGCTCGAGGTGATGCCACTTCTGATGTCGCAGCATGGTCGAGGATGGGGCTCCGTGGGCGTTCGGTGACATTGTCCTCCATCGTGGGTAGCCTCGAGCAAGAGTACAAATAAAACGACACGAAGTAACAAACGAAGTAAACTAATTTTATTGCAAATAATCAGAACAGACACGTCCGCTCGGTACGGCGTCCAGCGTAAGAATGCTCGACCGCCCGCTGCTACGGCCGCGTCCAAGCGTGACCGCGTGACTCACGCTTGCGTTCAACTGTCGGGCTTGATTCTCCGACATATGAATGATTTGCCAGTCACTGTTCAGGACGGTGGCCTATGCCAAGCTCCAACTTCCATCGCTCCCATAGTTCGGCTGGAAATCTGTAGGTAGTCTAGTTAGAGTGTCTTTGATAGGTGTTTCAAGACTTCTCAGCTCGAACGTAGTTCCCTGGAAATACACCAGTCGAGAAAATGAGTAAGGTTTCGGTGGGCCTTACTGTGTGAAACGCCAAGACACTAGAGATGAGTTTACAAAGTTCACTAAATGATTGTCCTTGGGGGTTCACACAGTTCGCAGCGGAAGGCATAAATTTTAGGTTAGTTTATCACACAATAAGCACATTGTTAAATTAAAATAACCAGTTGACAACACTAAATCTGCCCGTGCCCGGCACTGAAAATATATATACTCAATTGATTATGCTTTAGTTTAATTATTTAAATTATTGTAATTAGGCACATTGCACAGTCAGTACTGCCAGATACAGAAACTGTATTTGCTAGAACTAGGCACTGAATTCATCCTACAATCCATTAATTAGAGTCACGGCGTAGCACGTGGTCGCAACCTTTGCCACCAAAAATCAATGTAATTGTTTTAACAAATCAAATCAATAAGCACAAAACGATTGTACTATCGATTAAATAGTTTGGTTTAAGACAGTACTATAAGTCTAGTTCTTAAAATCTTAAGGACACGAGGCGAGAAATTCCGGGCTTGAGTACGTAGTCGGCTCGCTGTCCATCTTTCTTGTTCCTTTTTTATTGAAAATGCAAAGAAAACAACATTAGATTATCTTAGAATTCAGCGCTTACCAATACAGGGGAGTTGGGTCGGTAAATTATACGTATTAGACAATTTCTGTATTACAACGAATATACGTCCGTTCCGTCTTATGTCTACGATGAAAAGAGGAAGGTGCAGCACACGAACAATCCTACGCAGAGCTATTACGGGGTTCTCACAGTTCGCCCGAGGACAAAAGTGCAGTCCTTGCACTTTCTAGAAAATACCTTTCTCTTGTAAACTAGGTTCAAACGGGTAAGGCAACGACATCTATCGCGCCCGAGTGGCGTTTCCAGAACGAATCGATCTCAATCACAGCTGTTTTAGATTTTTAAGAACCTAAATAAGCTATCGCGCTATCGACCATCCACAGATGTCGCTATTTGTATATTTATGTTTTTTTTTTAAATTAAACTTGATTGTAATTATCATAATATGTTAGTTTTTCTTATACCTATTTATTAAGATTAAGGATACGTCTTCAGACGTATGTCACACTACGTGACAATAGATATGGCAATATTTTTACACCAACCCTCCTTGGGACTTGGGACCGTGTAGTATATCCGCCACCGTGCAGAGTGAACCTTTGTCTTTTACGATACCTACCGTAAGATATGGGGTAGCGCTAGTCTGTGACGGGACTGGTTTGTATAGTTTTAAAATATCCAAAGGATTAAATTAAGTTACTTCAATGCCTACAAAGCCCAGAGGAAGAGGAAGGCCACCCGCGACCTGGTGGACCATTGTTGCTCGGAACATTAAAGCCCTTGATATTTATAGACATATGACAACCCAAAATCGAAAGACCTGGCGCAAACGTACATGGAGGCCCGACCCTAACTGAGCCAGGAAGAAGGCAGGACAAAGAAAAAGAGTGAAGAAATAAATAAAAAAGCAATGAAATCAAGCACAAGGGTACTTCTTGTACTAGACAACGGACATACTACATAATTATACTTTTTAATAAATACATAGATAGATACATAGAAAACACAGAGAACCAGAAACAAACATTAATAGTCAGCATAAATATTTGTCCCCGGCGGGATTCAAACCCATAGGCTTCTGCATTGTAGTCGGCTGGGGGTTTGATAAACATATTGTTTGAGTTTAAGCATCTTTTAAATGTTTATTGTTTTTTCACTTAGTTTTGGGAACCCAGTGGGTCGCGGGCCACACTTTGAGAAACACCGATCTAAACATTGTTTCTATTGACCTCGACGTGGTAGAGATAACCCCAGATCGTTCTACAAATTAAGAGTATTGACGAGTAAGTAAGCATGGACAGCCAAAATATTGTAGTATACCTTACTTACTTACCAGCTATAACTCACAACCATTCGGGTTTGGTTAGAGTTAGAAATGTTACAGGTGCTCATACATACCTACTGATTGTACATACAAATTGTATAATACTAGCTGCATCCCGCGATTTCACCCGCATAAGTCCCGATCTCGTAGGAATATCAGGATCAAAAGTAGCCTATGTTACTCCTCAATAATGTAGCTTTATTTTGGTAAAATAATTTTTGAAGTAGTTTTTGAGTATAAACTAGAGATGGGCCGACTAGTCGCCGACGCAGTTCAACCGACTAGTCGGCAACTAACAATTATACAATAAAACCAATATTTATTCAATTAGTAGTACAGTTTAGAAGGTGGGTAGTCAGAAAATCGTAAACAAAACACGTCATAGCTTACATACATCATGTAAACATCTAAAATGTCATAACTATGCCTCAGCTCCATTTTTTTTCAAACTTTTATTTTTATTTCAACAATTTTTTCGAAGTTTCGCTACAGCTTTCGAAGTGCAAACTTATCCAAAAATAGCAACAATCGCCGAGTGATCATGACTAACCCAAATATCTCGGAATTATAATGATCTGCATTGCCGACTAGTCGGCTAGTCTGCTAGTCGGCAGAACCCCTAGTCGGCCCATCTCTAGTATAAACTCATAATTAATAATAATAATTTTATATATTCTTCTTCTAATATATAATCACAATGTTAGTTACCATACTCCTCCGAAACGGCGCGACCGATTTTTACCAAATTTTATATGCATGTTCAGTAGGTCTGAGAATCGGCTACTATCTATAATTTATAAGGCAAAACAACGTTTGCCGGGTCAGCTAGTATTAATATAATTTATTGGTAATCATTTCATTACAAGTCATACAAAATATTATAGGTATCATCAAATCACATGGTAATTCATTACAAACATACAACACACACACACAAATTCAAATCTTTCCTCTTTATTATATTAGAGTAGTTAGGTTTCTAGTTGACTAGAAACCCTAAAAGACTTACAAGACATTGAAGGAGTGCTACCCCTTTTCTATTAAAATTCGCCTTGTCATGGTTGGTTGGCCGTATGCCGTATGATGGCTACATGGGTCCCATCAATGCACCCAATTGTTCCCGGCATTCCAGACATGTTCATAAATCTAGAGAGAAGGTATAGATGTTAGGTGCAAATTACTAGCCGTGCCCCTCTGATTCACCTTAACCCCCGATTACGAGTGAATATTGGGGATCAGAGTGAAACCGTAATGGACATGCATAGTTACTTTCACATTTATAATAATAGTAAGTATAGATAGATAGATAGGGGATCATTTTGTATTGAAAAATTATGATGTGAGCAGGATACGAACCCACAACCTCAGCATGCCATGCCTCACGTGGGCTGCCATGCCCATGCCAAATCGTACTTATTAAAGTGCAGAGTAAAAAATATCTAAATAGAGTAGTGATGGGATTTTACCCGAAAAAAACCTGGAAAAAACCCGGGGAAAATTCCCGAATGGGATAATATTCGGGTTTTTTCATATTTAGCATATGTAACGTCTAGGTAATGTGTAGATACATGTATATATCAAATAGTATGTACTATTTAAGTACTATTACTACTAATTAGAGCTAATGTAACTTTGTTTGTCTTTATAATTCAACAAAAACGTTTTATTTACTCAATGCTACCTAATTAATTAAATAAAAATAAAATAAAATAATATATTTAAATAATTAAATTACTTCTTGTGGAAATACACAAGAAATAGAATTTTGCAAAATTAATAATATACAGGGTGAACCATTTAAACGGGCCTTCAGGGGGATATCCTAAACTATAAGAGAAAGAGAAAACTGCTAAAAGAACTCCTTTCAAAAATCCGTCCCCGATTTTGATAAAAAATAAAATGGCATTAATAGATTTTCGAAAAATTAATTACCCTAGCCAGGAATCGAACCTTGACTTTTTGCAAAAAAAATAAACACCCTATATTATTGTACTGATCGATAGCGTTGCTGATAAATGGAAACAAACATAGTGTGGTAAATCAAGACAAATGGCTCATTTTTAATAAAAATATTAATTTATACAAAAAAAGAAATCTATCAGTTGTGCATCACTGCTTACATCCCACATCAAAGCTCATGCTTTGAACTGTGTGCGAAATTTTGAAACCAGAACATGTTCTGAAATGATGATAAAATCTAGCATTTTATCATCATTTCAGACCATGTTCTGCAAATCGAGAACAACGACCTACTCGATTTGCAGTCGTTCAAATCGAGTAGGTCGTTGTAATAGGTACGGGTAGAAAACCCACGAGTACTTGTACAGCATACTTGACTATTTCATATTTTTATTAAAAATTTACATTTTTCTCGATTTACCACAATATGTTTGTTTCCAGGATTTGATCTTTATCAGCAACACTATCGATCGGTACAATAATATAGGGTGTTTATTTTTTTGCAAAAAGACAAAGTTTAATTCCTGGCCAGGGTAATTAATTTATTAAAAATCTATTAATGCCATGTTAGTTTTTATCAAAATCGGGGACGCAACTCTTTTCAGCATTTTTCGCTATCTCTTATAGTTTAGGATATCCCCCTGAAGGCCCGTTTAAATGGTTCACCTGTATACGCTGGCGCAAAGTATGTGCACATCGCAAAGTACCTATTTTTCGCTGAATTTGTTCTAAAAATAAAAATAAAGTATTTTTTTTAAGATCGTGATAATTACGTTAAGTAATGAAAATACCCGTCTATTGGGTTTTTTCCCACATAAATACCCGGTTTTTTCCCAAATGGGAAAAACCCCGGGTTTTTTCCCGTTGGGTTTTTTCCCACTGCCCATCTCTAAACTCTCTCTCTTTTTTGCGTAGGTCTCTACGCTAGGGAAGACCGGTCCTTACCAGGATTTATAGGCTCTCGGTAGGCATGTGGATTCATGCCGGGAAGTGAGCGTGCCTTTAACAGCTCCGGTACCACACATGGAAATGTCGTAGGTAGGTGGCCTCTCCACCGGCCCCAGCGAGGTTGTCGTTAGCTCCTCTTCCGAGGAACGAGTGGTGAGCGGCTTCATTGCTCCGGTACCAGTCTGGACAATCTGGTAGTGCCGTTTTGGGCACGGGGAAGCTCTCCCTTATTAGAGAACCGGAACTAGCGTTTTGGGGACACGATCTGTCTATAACTGATCCCGCACGGTAGCCCTCCGGTGTGGCCGGACGGAACAGCGGACCCATCTCTTCATACCCTAGCTGGTTATAGCTTGGGACGCTATAACATATATGCGTAGAAGTCGTGGAACGGGTTGCTGCCCATCTCTAAAATAGAGTAATAGGAACTTACTCCGTCATAATAATCTCCCATCTTTGCCTCGTTGTCGGAATCTCAATATTGTCTGCATTCGTCACCTCCTATTACAAATTGCAGAGGGCTGGTTGGGATGCGGCGATACTACGTTGGTATAATACCCGAGCTAAGAAGCCCAATGCAGCCAGGATCTAGATACACAAATACAAAATTAATGTGTCAGCGTTATAAGTAGGTAGGTTGTTACAATGTAGAATTGTGTGATTGTGTGTGAATATACTACGTTACATACCTCTACCTTTATGTTCATTGTGTGTTTTTGTACTTCTTTCAGCTGACAGAAGTGTGGTCAATTTTATTGTTGGCATAACGCTCACCAAAGGCGGCTTTCGTGTGGCGGAACTGCGCCACAAACTTCTGGTTTGCTAGACAGACGGCAGTGCTAACGGGTTGCGTCAGTTGCGTGTCCATAGAGTTAAGTAATATAATATACGGGAATAGAGAGCGCGCTCGCATTTCGCATGTCCCTCAAATAGCTCATAGCTTGCCGATTCATTAGCGCCTTCTTCCGCCGTTCATCCTTCGCAAATTTAGAAAAAATTGCGCCTGCCATTATTAATGTACTATTTATATTTACAAATAACCCTGCCTTGTGGGTAAAACACCGAAACTCACGTTATTATTCAATTTAGAAGTTTTCCAGTCAAAAAACTATTTCGAAGATTGAAAACAGTCTTTAATTTTTCAAACACAACGAGAGTTGTAGTCACTTTGATTGTTACAACCACGATCTATGCGCCGTAATACAGTTTGCACGGTAAAAAGCTAACGTTGATCTAAAAACTCCGAGAATTCTCCAAAAACAATAATTTTGTATCAACAAGAAAGAATGGCGGTTTGTGTAAAGTTTACTTGGTTAAAGCGATAGTCCTGACATTATACGTCAAGTAGCATACAACAACTCTCTGAAACTAGTCGAACGAAGCTTCGTAGTCCTAGTTCGTAGTGCTTATTATTTTTATAATGTTGGCATTGGCTTCATGCGATAGTGCTGACACCTGGCTTTGAGTAGAATACAACTCTCTGAAACTAGTCGAAGCTTCGTAGTGCTTTTTATTTTTATAATGTTGGCATTGGCTTCGTGCGATAGTGCTGACACCTGGCGGTGAGTAGAATACAACTCTGCAAAACTAGTCGAAGCTTCGTGGTGCTTTTTGTGTTTTCAATGTTGGTGTCTCCTTATAAATAAAAAAATAATAAATAAGAATAAAATGTCTATTGCAGGCCGAACCACCCTTATTACTAAATACATGTAATTAATTATTAGACAACCTCAGAAATAAGCACAAGCACATTATAGTGACCAGCAGATAAGTTGAAAAGTTATGTCATGGAAGGGGAAAGTACGTGCAGTACATTTTACACGCGGTTTCTTTGAAAAATCGACTTCTGCGCCTCCACCATTTTGTTTCACCTAATCTGCCGCCTACTGTACTGTAGGGGATTGTTAAAGTATTAGGTCATTACATATGAAATTGGCGTTTTGTAAGGGAGGAACATAAAGTCTTTTTTTTTTATAATAATATATTTATTTAATCAAAGTATGTACCATTGCTATCTATGCACTTTTGCCATCTCATAGGTAGTTCATTGATCCCTTTACTAAAAAAACCATTAGGACGAGAATCAATGAAATCTTTGAAGGCGCTTTGGACTGCCCCATCGGAGTTGAATTTTTTCCCTTGCAAGAAGTTATCCAAATTTCGAAAAAAATGGTAATCTGTTGGAGCCAGGTCCGGGGAGTACGGTCTTAGACATTCCAATTGAAGCTCCTCTAATTTGGCAGCCGTCTGTTGTGCAGTGTGTGGTCTAGCGTTGTCCTGAAGCAGCAGTGGCCTAGAGCGATTGACCAACCTCGGTTGTTTA
The DNA here is from genome assembly GCA_958496205.1 of Idaea biselata. NCBI lineage: Eukaryota > Metazoa > Arthropoda > Insecta > Lepidoptera > Geometridae > Idaea > Idaea biselata. The sequence goes on from OY292406.1 coordinate 14,647,814, forward strand.
GCAGCTAGCTTTTCCATCATGGTTTGCAGTTGCTGACAATAGATATCTGCTGTAATCGTCTGGCCAGATTTAAGAAAGCTGTAGTGAACGACACCGGCACTAGTCCACCAAACGCTCACAAGTAACTTTTTTTGAGTCAATTTTCGCTTGGGGCAGGATTTGGCTGGTTCGCCAGGATTCAGCCATTGCGATGAGCGTTTCCGATTATCGTACAGAATCCACTTTTCATCACAGGTAATGATCCGATTTAAAATCCCTTCATTATTGTGCCGGTTGAGTAATGTAACGCAGCAGTTGACGCGCGTTTGTCGGTTTGCTGCACTCAATTCATGAGGTACCCACCTTTCAAGCTTTTTCACCTTTCCAATTTGCTTCAAGTGGATTAAAACAGTTTTATCACTAACACCGCAGCCTGCAGCTAACTCGGACGTGGTTTGCGATGGATCTGCTTCCACAATAGCTTTCTTATTTATTTATTTCTTTTATTTCTTATTCTTTATTAGCAACTTTAGTCTCCGGCCGTCCACGGGGCTTGTTCTGCAGGTCGAAATTTCCAGAACGAAAACGTTGGAACCAAAAACGCACTGTGTTTTCTTTTGCGACACCGCCGCCATACACATCATTAATCCTTCGAGCCGTTTCTGCAGCACTGGTACCACGGTGGAACTCGTACTCGTAAATAACGCGATATTTCAAGTTTTCCATTTTGTAAACTGCGTGACGCAAAGGAAAAACCAAACGAGGACAAAACAAATGAATTACGGTTTTCGAAATACAAATGTATGAATAAATAGCTGTATAAATTTGAAATTGGAATCCCTAACCAAAGAAGAGATATTTGAAATCAAAGTGGCCAGTACGACAAAACGCCAATTTCATATGTAAGGACCTAATATTATACATAAGCAGATTTATTACAATTATTTGCGTTTCCGCAGTGACCGTTTACGACGGTCTTCCTTCTAATGCTTTATCTACTGTTAAAGTTGAGATCAACGTGAACATCGCAACTTTGTTTGTCTGTTATTATACCTACAACACTAAATTTTCAGAACAATATTAGTGACAATTTATTATTAAAATCGAGGTCGCTGCATCTCGCAAACAAAATTACTTTTGCAGTCACCATGAGCGCTGATACCTGCGCAGATATAATAACATAATATTAGAATAATTTAGTTCCATATTTGTCCACCTCATTAATGAACTTAGTCGTATTGTAATGTTTAGTGTATGTTGACCAAGATATCACGTACGGTTAGTAGTGGCGCTAGCGTCTACGTAATTGTAATTAATTGTATAAGATATATTTAGTACTGAAATAATCCGCATCTACAGTTAAGTCGGACGTAACGTACGGTACATAATATGTTTACGAACTTGACGAACTCAACTTGAATGAAATTGAACTTAATTGCGCTAATGCCGCGTCCACATTTGACAGTGAATTGGACGGACAATAAGTGATTTATGTGCTGTCTGATTGAAACATAAGGGAGTTGTGTTAATGGGGAGGAGCACTAACTTTCTATCCCGGCAGAGGGCGATATTCGACTGATCTAATTTTGAAATAAGAACTGTCAAATAGTAGGTATTTTCACAACTCTCGGCGGTTTCATTTATGTTTACGTTTATATTTCAATAAAATACCTCAATGTATTATTTTTTCCTACGATGTTTTTCTTTGAGACTAAACAAGACACCGACATAAATGGATTATTTTTGATAATTTTAACACTAAAACACAAAGACTCCAACTTGACTTCACAGTACAGGCAAGACCACAAAATTAAAAAAAAAAATCTCAGTCGACTAGAGCGCAATCTGCTCACAGCTTTGCGTGTTCCACCTCATTCAATTAAAAAATATTATGTAATATGTTATAGGCAATGTGTACCTATAATGCAGGCATTCTATACATTTCCTAGGTATTGTATAAAATGCCGGGGTCGTCCAGGCAATGTGTGAAATGATATTGAATGTTCGAATGTTATAGTACGAGTATTAGGCGCTTCGGGGACCGCTGCCGTCGTTCATTATACACATTGCCTGATGCGCTTCGGGCACTTTATACAATACCTAGGCAATGTATGAAATGAATCGTATTATACACATTGCCTGAACGTTTTAGGCAATGTATACAATGCCTAGGCATTTTATACAATGCTGGATTATACACATTGCCTAAAACATATACCTACACGGTAGTTTCTGAAATGCCTTTGGTAAATTAGTTTCTAAACCCCTATAATATAAGATATGCGAATGTTAAGGAAATGTGTTTTCATTTTGGAGAAACCTAGTTAAAACGCGTATAAATTGGTTAATTTTTATATTATTAATCAATTTTGATTCTTGAATGCGTGCAAGTATAGTGAAAATGAAAACCATGAAATTCATGCCATGAAAAGTTCATGTACGTTTTGCTATAGATTTACTTAGTTGACATGTTTTATTTTCTTTTCATGCCTAGCCTAAACATAAACATGGCGCCTCGTGGTCGCCATTTATATTTTTTTAATGTCATCTAAGAAGACTTGGCCTAACGAGACGAATCCAACAATACCTAAACTAAAGAAATCCATCTAGTGGCTTGGAAGATTTGAAGAAGTAAACATTATTTCTTAGTGGTTAATCCACACTTAGGAATAGGTACTGCTTTTTTGAAAAAATGCTTTCAAAAAATGTTTGTTTACAATGTTTATATGTTTGGAATGTGTCATCTTACATTGTAATCATTTCCATGTAATATGGGAAGTTACAAGCCGAGTCAATCTGCGAAGTTCGTCGGTAGATGTCACTACGAGGCCTTACTCGCAAGAGCACACGAAGAGGTGCTTTCTTAAATTCGACCTGGCAGGAGGGCTACCCGTGGCGAAGCGGTTAACGCCTTGGTTCGGATTACTAATAGTCGCGGGTTCGAATCCCGCCGGGTACTAAGGTTTTTGAAAGCATTTTTTCAAAAAAGCAGATTTGAAGAAATAAAGAATATTATTAATATTACAAACATACAAGTTTAATCGGGCGTATCATTAAAACATCAATTTGAATATTCCAAGTATATTTTCGAACAAATTCTATGACTTATGAGTTATTCACTATTTTTTACGAGTAACATAAAGTAACCTTTTTAGTTAACGACTATCCTTCACTCTCGTTCGAACACGAATGCCAACCTTTTTACATTTTGCCTCAACTCGTGGCCGCCATCTTTATCTTTCATGATCGAGATGGCGCCACTTACAATTTTATTAGCCAATCCGCTTCTAGAGCGTAGGCGCGTACAATATTATGGGTCAGATGGCGCCACTAACAACTTCCGTCTAGTCAATAGACGTAATTAATGGATTTAATACAGTGCAACGGTAAGATTGTACTGTATTAAATCACAATTAAATATAAAAGAAATGTAGTTCGTATTTATTATTAGTGGCACCTTACACAAGATAGCCGCCAAAAACATTACACTTACTTTGCAAAAAAATGGTAAAAATCTATTTTAAAACTACATCATCGCGTCGAAAGTGATCATAGTTTTTTTACATGCTTCTGCGAAACCTACCTACTATTGAGTAGGTAGGTTTCGCAGAAGTTATTAAGTTCAGGATTATTGAATCCTGAACTTAATAACTCCCGATTAAATTAAAATGTAAAGTTATAATAATTAACCATCTTATACATAAATTACTTAGGTACCTAATAAAGGTAGGTTCTTTACATCTTTACTTACCTAATAAAAAGTTTAAAGTTTTAAAAACCTGCCTGCCTAAAAATACTCTAAGCAAAAATTTAAAAGATATTTAAAACTGAAAAAAAAATGTATGTATAGTCTTAAAAGGGTAGAGCCGACGGAGATTTTACTTATATTTTCTAGCTAGGGGGGACGACGACTTTCATACAAAATGTTTGATTAACGTTTACAAAATATGAATAGGTACTTGACTTGACTGTACAACTAAATCTATAGTAACAAGGGCTGAGGTGCCAACTTCAAGGTAAACTATGGTATTATTATAGCCGTGTAAACTGACCACTACACGTCAAACTTTATTCTTTTCTTGCCGGCCAGTCGCCGCTGTCTACACGCAGTTGTCGCTCGTGTCCGCGCAAGTGCACATAAAAAAAGTGTTATTGACAAAGAAGTTTCGAACAAAAAGGTTTGATTGTTTTTGTAATTAATTAATAATTATTTTTTAATGTAATTTATAATTACCCACATTAATTAATTTACATTATTTTTTTTACTTACACGTGTAAATTGATTTATTGTAGTTATTGTTAAATACAAGTACCTTAATCATCTGTTGATCTGATTTATCTACATTATTACATATTGAAAGACTAGTAAGTATTTAACTTAGTACACGGAGAGAATCTAAGACGAATTATACTAAACACTATGTGCAAATCGTGCGAAGCCGTTACGCATCTACCTAGGTCCTAGGATAAAACTTACGGTTTTGTTTTTTTTTATTGGTGGAGGATGTTTTTTGCGGCAATTTAAGAGGATCACTCGACGCGTACTTCTTCATACAAAAAGAAAAACCTGTTTTCCACCCCTTAACATTGTCCGATTTCGGTGGTTTTTTTTTAGTGTTATTAACTCATAATAAACTAGGTTCCTACGTTTTCCTTTTTTCATTTTTTTTAATCATTTTAAAGTTATAAGCGCCTTAACCAAGCATATTTTAGCGCTAAAACTATGACTAATATATGTCAGTATTTTAGTAAAACAAAAAACTTTTAAAAGAAAATCAAAACGTACAGACATAGAATACAAACTATTTAAGCGATTGACATCAATAACGTATCATTTTGTTACAATTTAAGGGTGGAAAAAAGGTTTCTCCCAGAACGCAAATTCTATCAAAAAATGTACCTACAAATCTCACGAGCTGCAACTATCTCTATCGGCAGATATCGGGCACAAGGGGGGTTGGGGGCAAGGTATCATATACAGACAAGCAATAGCACTAAGGATGCTTAGGTACTGTAATATCGACACTAGGGATGGGATAGTATAAAAAATGTCGATGACAGTAAGAAAATTTGTTATTTGCATTTTGGTCTTATAAGGTATGTAGGTAGGTATTATATATGTAAGTATATTTACTTGTAAATTTATTTGCAACTAATGTGCGAATCAGACTCGTGCGCCGATGGTTTCGTACTCTCACATGTATGTAGGTAGGTAACTATTTGTAATTACTAATTACCTTCTGTTATGGTAATTATCCACTATTAGTAGCTATTTGTAATTATCTTCTGAATTAATAAATAATAATCAGTCAAGTGCGAGTCACACTCGTGCGGCGATGGTTCCGTACACTCACATATAATGTATGTATGTAGATAGGTATACTTACCTATTTGTAATTGATTTTTGAATAAAAATAAATCTGTCAAGTGCGAGTCACGTTCGTGCGCCGATGGTTCCGTACACTCACATGTATGTATGTAGGTAGGTATACTTACCTATTTGTAATTGATTTCTGAATAGAAAAACAGTGAAGTGCGAGTCACACTCGTGCGCCGAAGGTTCCGTACACTTACATGTAGGAAGGTATAACTTATTTGTAAATAATTACTGAATTAAAAAAAACCGGCCAAGTGCGAGTGGGACTCGCGCACGAAGGGTTCCGTACATTTCTGAATTGAATGAAAGGAAAATTGCGATTTACGGTTTATGACGTATTAAAAAAAACTACTAGCTAGATCTCATTCAAACCAATTTTCGTTGGAAGTTTGCATAGTAATGTACATCATATATTTTTTTTAGTTTTATCATTCTCTTAATTTTACCACTTTGGGAGTGTCTCTCGGGCAAACTATTCAGATTAGAAAAAAATGATATTAGATATCTTAACATCATTTTTGAAGACCTATCCATAGATACCCCATACGTATAGGTTTGATGAAAAAAAAATTTGAGTTTCAGTTCTAAGTATGGGGAACCTTAATGCGGTTCACCGAATACATCTACTTACCGAGTTTCAACAGTATAGCTCTTATAGTTTCGGAAAAAAGTGGCTGTGACATACGGACGGACAGACGGACAGACGGACAGACAGACAGACATGACGAATCTGTAAGGGTTCCGTTTTTTGCCATTTGGCTACGGAACCCTAAAAACGTCAACTGCGAGATGGACTCGTGCGCCGAGAGTTCGGTACACTCTTATGAAGGTAGGTATACTTATTTATAAATTGTCCTATCTTTTGATCGATCATTGTAAAATATTATTTTACAGCCTAAGTTTATAACCTTTAGTAGGTATTTCATGTACATTTTTACTTGATAGTTCTATCCGTTCCTGAAAAAATGGGCCATAATAGACAGACGAACGAACTAGCAAGTGGTCCCTATTTATATTATAACATTTTTTATGCTAAACAAGAGTAATAAATAAAAGCCAAAGACATAAAATTTAGGATTCATTTATTTTTCTAGATCGACAATTCAAAGCTCAAAAACAATCAATTATGTATTTGTTTTCACAAGAAAAATATAGAAAGGTGAAAACTAAGGGTAGTTGAAGATTCACGGGTCCCCGTCAAGTGTCAGATTGTCTATTCAGAAGATAAAATGACATAAAATATATGGAAAGCACTGTCGAAATCCTTCGAATGAGCTATCTGACATTTTATTCGGGATCTATAAAACTGGCTCTGTGTGTGTGTATGTGACAGGTCGCCTTCGGCTCCCCACATGTAAACTGGCTCTAACATTTGTATGTCTGACACATGTTTGTTTCTGGTCAGCCAGGTGTTTTCGTATTCATTATAAGTATTTACAAAATCTTTTTGTAAATAATAATAATTTTTGGAATAAGTATTTACAAAATATTTTGCACTTTTGAAGCATACTTTTTTTTAAAGTTCTCTAGTAGGTACCTACAAAGCGTCATTGAGCTAAGCAGAACACTGACGGACGGACATGACGAAAGTATTACTATTGTTAAAACCATGGAACCCTAAAAAAGTGGGTAATTTTATAAAATATATCATAGTAGTATTTACTTAAATTAATTCTAATAATACGAATGATATACTTAAATAAAACTACGAATAGGTCGTACGTAGGTAAGTCATTAAACGTAAACTACTAGTTTGGAATATTATTTTTAGATTGTAATCATAATATGAAACGGTTATTGTAAATAACAATTTTTGTTGCAAGCCAAACAACGTGAAACAAGGTAACCCTCGTGGTTGTAGCGCGTCGACTGATGAACTGAAGCGAGCGATTGCGGAAGTGTGCAGCGTGCGGGCGGTGAAGTAGATTGTTTAGATGTGTGCGCGCATAGACACTCACGCATCGAAACTCACAGCGAAGGCGGCAGAGGAGAGCGTTGAGATAGCAATAACTTTGCAAAATACCTAAAACTCTGAAACGTATTTGCTGTGCACTACTCTTAATTAACGATGACCTATACGTTATATTTGTTGTTCGTTCACACTGGTTTTGATGTAGGTAGGTAATTCTGAACTTAGTAGGTAGTTAGGGTCTAGTTAAGTTACCTTACCTACATGTTTTTCCGCAATTTGTTTGAAAATGTCTTTAATTTCTATACATACTTCCTGTTTTTTCTAAGGAGTCCAACGAACGCGATATGATAGTCTACTTACTATCATAAAAACCCCAACTGCCCAGGTTTTTTTTCGTTAAGTATAATTTTTTTTTTAGTTTTAATTTGAAAATGTTGATTTTTTTTGGTTTGTAGTACATAATGTTTTGAGCAATGCCAACCTTATTTTAATATGAATACAGTTTCAACATACTAGGTAGGTAGGTAAGGTACCTAGATTCTCTATGAGATGCATAATCTATTCAGTGGGCCTATCGCATGGTAGGATCGTTAGCTTATTGTGTTCGTTTTTAAAAGGTTTTTAACAATTAAACTTGCGTGTTATGTTCCTACCTTGCGCGGTAGGTAGCTTTTTTATAAACAACTACCTAGCTGCGCGGTTTCACCCGCGTAAGTCCCGATCCCGTGGGAATATCGGGATCAAACTAGTCCATGTTACTCCTCGATAATGTAGCTTTCTATTGGTGAAAGAGTTTTTAAAATCGGGCCAGTAGTTTCGGAGAGTATTCGTTAGAAACAAACAAATAAATATTTAGCATAGACTAGCTGCGTGGTTTCACCCGTGTAAGTCCTGCTCCCGTAGGAATATCAGGATAAAATGTATACCAAGTTTCATCGCATTTGGTTCAGTAGTTTTTGCGTGAAGTATTTGGTTATACATACACAATACACATACATGCATGCGAACCTTTATAATAATAATATTATGATTAGAGATGGGCCGACTAGTCGCCGACTAGTCGGCAGGTGCCGACTAGTCGGCAAATAACAATTATACAATAAAACCAATATTTATTTAACTAGTAGTACCTACAGTTTAGAAGGTGGGTAGTCCGAAAAACGTAAACAAAACACGTCATAGCTTACATACATCATCTAAACATCTAAAGTGTCATAGTCATAACTATGCCTCAGCTCTATTTTCTTTCCAACTTTTATTTTTATTTCATCCATTTTTTGGAAGTTTCGCTACAGCTTTCGAAGTGCAAACTTATCCAAAAATAGTAACAATCGCCGAGTGATCACGATTAACCCAAATATCTCGGAATTATAATGAACTGCATTGCCGACTAGTCAGCCGACTAGTCGGCAGTTTTGGAACCGACTAGTCGGCTAGTCTGCTAGTCGGCAGAACCCCTAGTCGGCCCATCTCTAATTATGATTAAGTAGGTTAAGATATACCTACGTAGGTATAGGTATAGTATATATAATAGGCTGCTTTGTCGCGGCTGACAAACATAATACAAGGACAATATGCCATTATTTCGGGTAAAAAAAAAACCTTTACAAATTGATGCCGAAGGTTGCGGGTTTGCTTCCCGCGGACAATTATTTATGCTTACTACAAAAATACTCGTTTTAAATATTAAAACAGGACATGACCATTGTCCATCCGTTAGAATTCCTACAACAAACTCTGATAACCAGGTTATGTAGGTATACTTTATCGTACAAGTTGACACTGTAGTACCTGGGACATAACTATTAATACCACCCTCCAAGCCATGGCTAAAGGAGATAACGGGTCAATACCGACTGCAATGCAGTAGGTTGTGGGTTCTATTCCCGCCAGGTGCGAGAATTTGTGCATTAAAAAATAATATTTGTATTCCTGGTCTGGCTGTTTTCTACGTAAGTAGGTTTCTTAAGTACGTATTTATAAAAAAAACATAGGTAGGTATATAAAATGTAGTACATATATCTGTTGTCTAGTACCCATAGTACGCGCCTAGATAAATAATTCACATGATTGATCAAACGTGTAGTAGGTAGGTCTCAAGCTTCAAGGATTTGAATGCTTTTAAATATTATATTACGTATTAAAACTTTGCAGTTTATAATTATTGCAAAAGTTTTTCCTTGAATATAAAATAAGTAGGTAAGTAGGTAACTTTGCATTTAGGTAGTTTAGTGTAGTAGACATCGCATCGAAATCAAAATAAAAATATAACCCCCTCCCCTTCTTTTTATGGTTCCGTACCCAAAGGGTAAAAACGGGATCCTATTACTAAGACTTCGCTGTCTGTCCGTCTGTTACTTGCCCAGTCCACTAATGCGACAATGTGAATCACATGATCACTGTAAAAGAAAAATCCCATGTTTTTCTTGTGTCTTTTCATTGGAGGTCGCTGTCGGAATACTATCACAGAATACAATAATAGTAGGTAAAATACCTACTACATAAGACGATTCAAATCGATTATGTGAAAATATCTAAGCCGTGTATCCCCAGATTCCCCAGCATAGAATCGGGTTAAACCATCTCTTCCCGTGGGGTGCCGTGGGTGTTGTGAAAGGTGAGGGATCATGAGGGAGAAGTCTATCAAGGGACCAAGCAGTTTATCCGCCACACCATGCGGGGTAGCGGATAAACTGCTTATGGATTTTGGAAAAACTGGAAAACAGTTTTAACTAAAAAAAAATGTCATAGTTTTTATTGCATTTTAGCTGTCACTAAAATCCACTTGTGCGAAAGTGAAACATTTAATGGATTTTGAGGAGGAATCCCGTGCATCACTCCGAAGATCCTCGTCAGATCCTCACCATTTTTTTATGGAACCATTTCGGAGCTCCCACCTTTCAATGAAAAAAAGAATTATCCCAATCGGCCAAGCCGTCTTCGAGTAATCGGTGAACATCCCTAAAAAAAATATACGCGACGAGAAAATTGAAAACCTCCTTTTTTAGGGTTCCGTACCTAAAGGTAAAAACGGGACCCTATTACTGAGACTTCGCTGTCTGTCCGTCCGTCCGTCTGTCCGTCTGTCACCAGGCTGTATCTCATGAACCGTAATAGCTAGAAGGTTGAAATTTTCACAGAAGATGTATTTCGGTTGCCGCTACAACAACAAATAAAAACAAAATAAAACACTTATTTAAAAGGGGCTCCCATACAACAAACGTGTTTCAAAAACTACAAGGGAATTCTACGATGTGAGGTCGCTTCTGATTGGTCAAGTCAAATCGAGTTGGTCATGGAATTCAAAATGGCTGCCCTATCTGTCAAATATACTAGTCTGCCTTCACTGTCCAAAGAGTTTCTTATAAGTTTCAGATTTTCTTTGAATCAAAGTTGTTGTAAACCATTTTAGGGTTCCGTACCCAATTGTGATAGTGGTACGGAACCCTTCGTGCGCGAGTTTCGCACTTGGCCGGGTTTTTTTATTATTAATTAATTTAACTTATAACTATCATGATGGTTTGGAAGTCGGTTAAAAACTAAAGCGACTCTCTGCTCCAAGTCTTTGAAGTCAGTAATTTTTCAAATACCAATTGTCACCAACTCTATTACCAACTGTATTAAGTTCGCTAGATTGGTTAGGAAACCTTTATTCTCACGAGATACGAGATGTAAGCGGCTTGGAACTGCTGATCGCAGTTAAAGTACGCGGTACGCAACAAACTGCCAATTGACACACATATCTAATGGTTGAGTAACCTCATCATTAGGTATTGTGGGGTACATACATACCTACCTACCTACGTATCTCTTTATTTATCTCTCTCGGTTTTGTCCCTAGAAAGAGTTATTATATTACACGTAGTTCTGCGAACAATATAGACCTCGCGAGCGCTCTAATAGAAAAAAAATACATAAAAAAATACAAATTCAATTCAATTCATTTATTCCTCAATATAGGTTTTACAAAGGTGTTACAGTAGGTAGATTATAAATAAGTCTTATATTGTACCTAGAGTGGTGTTGGAATTTTAGATTTAGTTAGGTACAATTTGTCAATTTATATAAGTAGTATATTCTAAGTTACAATTCAAATCAGAGATATTCAATCAGCCACATATGCCATCTTGAAGTCAATTTAAATTAAATTAATTTGATCATTAGTTATATATGATATGTATTGTAATATCTCATGTAATGTATAAAGTTTCTAAAATGATATAGGTATAAATACAATACAAAAATAGAAATACAATACAAAATACAAATACAATACAAAAATGCAATATAAAATACTTAATATAAATATCAAAATACACACGACACTTAAAGCCCTATTAATAAACGTGGAGTAAGATCGGAATAATTTTACCACTTTTTGTTTCTGTCTGTCAACTTTGAAAGTTCTTGTCACAAAAAAAGTCAAAGCATGTTCTCACTACTCCGACCTTGTTCTAGGTTTATTAATAACTAATAAGGCTATTAATGTTTTTACGGAGCTCGATATTTCACCAATAATTGCAACTGGCTTGTTCACGGGAATGGATAAATAAATTAAAACATGGCACCAAGATGGCACCTGCCTACCCCGTTTTAAGGGTTCCGTACCTAAACGGGAAAAACGGTACCCTATTACTGAGACTTCGCTGTCTGTCTGTCCGTCTGTCACCAGGCTGTATGTAGGTATGTATCATGAGTCGTGATAGCAGTTGAAATACAGATTATGTATTTTTGCCGCTATAACAACAAATACTAAAAACAAAACATACAATTACTTCCATACAACGAACGTGATTTTTAAAAGCGATTTTTTTTACCACTAGCGCCATCTAATGATAAACTGGTGTGTCTAATGACAAATCAGTGTCAGTCAGTCTTTGCGTTTATGGATTTCGCTTGGTTCAGTGTTTATTTTAGGGTTCCGTACTCAATTGTGATAATAGTACGGAACCCTGCGTGGGCGAGTCCGACTCGCACTTGGTCGGTTTTTATATTTATAATAGAAACAATCATGTTAGGCGTATACCTACCTTGTTTAAAATACTTAATTTTAAACAACTTATTTAAAATTTGTATTTAAAATAAATTGTTCATGTGAATTTAGTTTGTATTTCTTAAAATGACCCAACAATCCTGTCCTCTCTGATCAGATCTCTGATTACCGTATAGTTGTCCTAATTCGGAGGTCATCTTCCACTGGTCTGAGAGTCTAGGACTGGTGGGAACTAGCCGACCTTCAACGCAAGGTCTTTTGTTACAAAAAATATATTTGCTACTAGCAGCGCCCCAACATTAACTTTATAGCATTGTTTTGCATAGGTTTTATTAAAAAAGGAATAAATAATTAAGGGCCCATATAACCCTAATTGCGTGACAGGGATAGCACTAGCGAATTGCAGATGTGTTAATGAAGGACGTAAGATGCTAGAACGTAAAATGAAACAATTGGTAATTACAAGATAACAAAACGTTAATTTTGAATAGATAGATAGATAGTTTATAGATGCCCTGCATTGAACTAAGATCAGTAACTACAAAGTTTTATAAGTATAAGTTAAATATTGACTGACAAAAACTGTTTATTTGTAAAATTTAGAAGGAAGTTTATGATTTGATTCTATCGAAAAAAAATCTGTTATCGTGTTTTCACAACATACAGGACCTAGTAAATATCCTCAACTTTACTAAATATTGGTTTCAAAACGAATGGTTCAAATAACTTTTATAATTAACCGTCGGAGAAAAATCAGTTCTGGCCTACTACGACCCCTTAACGACTAAGCCGAAAATAGGGACCGTGAATGGTACCTATAACGTGCTATAACCTAGATCCAACCTACTCAGTACACAGATAAACCCAGCTCTGACCGGCCGGTTAATTCAATTAGCTAACCTCAGCTAACTCAGTCTGACCCCTGAACGAGGTCAATGCGTTCCCAGAAAGAGGTCTTTCACCTGGTTTCAATTGACCCTGACCAAATTGGTCTGGATTGGTCTGAGTCAGCCAAAGAAATTACATTGATCTACCTATTCTACTATTGTTATAAATGGAAAAGTTTGTGAGAGAGTCTCGTACTCTGGGATATTTCAAATATAGGGTATGGTGGTCATGAATGAACCACCTAAAGTTTGAAGGGATGTAACTTTTTTGCTCTTTTTCCCAAGGCACGTATTTTTGCCATTGTAGCACAACGTTGCGACTTCACATTGGTGAAATAGAAGATTCATTTAGTACCCCTGGTTCATTGATGGCTACCTGACCCTACTTAGTTTTTTGTGATTTTTAGGGTTTTAGGGTAAAAACGGGACCCCATTACTGAGAGTACGCTGTCAGTACGTCAGTCTGTCACCAGGGTGTAAAGGTAGTCAGTTGACATTTTCACAAAAGATGTATTTCTGTAGCCGCTACAACAACAAATACTAAAAACAATATGAAACAAATATTTACGAGGGGCTCCCATACAACAAACGCTATTCAGGTCTTAGATTAAAACAAAAGACTAAAGATACGGTACGTAGTCTCGGAAAATGAGACGATAAAACTGCGTCTAGCTGACGCACTAGCCTCAGTCGTATGTCGAACCGTTGCCGCGTGAGCACGTGCTGTCACTGCGATTATTTTTTTGACATCCATAAGAATACCTTTTTGCTTATTTACAAATGTCTCAATCATTCTTAAAGACAAATGTTTTAAAAAACAATAATTTTCAGAAAATGCATGTAGGTGTTTCTAGCTTTTTCAAATACCAATTGTCATTTTTCGAATACGCAATGTTAGAATATACCTTATCTACTAATTTTGTTTTCATCTAAGATTCAGGTACGTATCTTCACTAATAAATAAATAAATATTGCACGACGTTACACACAGCGCAATCTAGCTCCAAACTAAGCACTAGGCTTGTACTATGGGTACTAGACAACGGATATACTACATATTATTCCTTTTTTTTTTTGTAAATACATACATATGATACATAGAAAACACTGAATATCCCATGTCTTCGGACCGTGGTGAGTCCTAGGACATGTTGGTTTCCTCACGATGTTTTCCTTCACCGTAAGAGCGATGTTATTAGCGCACATACCTTTTTCTTAAAGAAAAAGACATTGGTGCGCGGTCGGTCTGGATTCGAACCCACGACTCTCAGAATGAAAGCCGGGGTATCTACCTACCACTAGACCAACACCGCTCTTTCTACTAATCTACACTATCTACATCTATACTTCTACACTAATATTATAAAGAGGAAAGATTTGTATGTGTATGTGTTTTGTTGTATTTTGTGTATGTGTGTGTGTTTGTATTGAATAAACTCAAAAACTACTGGACCGATTTCAAAAACTCTTTCATCATTAGAGAGCTACATTCACCCTGAATAACATAGGCTTCTTTTGGGCCTATGTTATTTTTTTTCGGGTGAAACCGCGGGACGCAGGTAGTCTATATATATTGGAAGATTTACCATAAGTACTATGTTTGTTTCTAGAATTTGGTGTCTTATTAAAAATAGAAATTACTTAAAACTACCGGCTTAACTAATAATAATTGTATTTAAAAGATAGACAAGACGTTTATTTGCAACAAAAACAACACACGATTATCTATCATACAACTAAAATAACTTAGGTTAGGTTAGTAGGTACTTAGGTTTTATTGTATCAAAACGACTGTACAAAGACTGTAGGAAAGACAAATTACAACAAACTTTTTCGTTTCAAAAAAAAAAAAGGAGGTGTGTAAATCTTACTGGCTGAATGAAGAGAGAAAATATATGAAAATTAAAAAGAAATTCATTACTTTTTAATGTTTCTTCAGGTTTCGTGGCCAGTTATTTTCCAATGCAAACTTCTTGGTGTACCTACTTAGTATCAAGCATGTATCAAGTGGTATCAATCTCTTTATCTACAAAAGGTATTAGGAGTTTTGGCGGGTACGCGCAAACTTGTTGTGCTCCAATTTTATTTTCGTGAAACTATGTTGTAACTGGGTTAAATGCCTTGATTGTTTTGGTGGAATCTTATTCAATTTAGTTCCGTGAATGTGCACAAGTGTAGTGAAAACAAACTTTCTTTCGTTCCCTCCAAAGCCCCTTGAAGGTTATGAAAAAGTTGCCACCGCTTTACCATAGCTCCTGACTTGAAACTATGAGCCCGATCGGGGCAATCTCATGCAAAATACCTGATACTGGCAAAATGTACGACGCCAAAACTAAAATAAGAAGAAACTTGAAATATTCTAGAACTTAAAATACCTATTATGGAAGTAGAACTTGACCCTGACTGTTCCGAAAAATACATTGATGGCGCCCTCCTGGAACAAATTTTTCATACATTTTCCTCACTTGGAAATCTCCAGAATGTGGTTTTTTTTTACTTCTACGTAAGTACTAAATAAATAAATAAATTAAATAATAAATAAATTCTGTGAACAACACACAGCGCCATCTAGCCCCGTGGTAAGCGACTAAGCTTGTGTTACGGTGACTAGACAACGGATATAATACTTAAATTTATTTTTCTTTTGTAAATACATACATAATAATATACATAGAAGGACACCCAGACCAGACACAAATATTTATTTTATAAGCATAAATACTTGCACCCGGCGGGAATCGAACCCGCAACCTCCTGCATTGCAGTCGCGCTTTCGCACGACGCGCCACAGAGGTCGTCAAAGGTCCAATCAATAATAGTTTTTGCGAGGTCTACTGGTCACAGAAATACTGATTTACCTACCTAAATGTATTTTGACGACCTTTGTGGCGCGTCGTGCGAATGCCCGAATGCAGAAGGTTGCGGGTTCGAGTCCCATAGGGTCCAAGTATTTATGTTTAAAAATTAATATAAGTATTTTTTTCTGGTGTAGATTTCTCTCCTCTCTATCTATAATACCTGTAGTCTGTAGGTATAGTTACAAAAGAAAAATAAATATAAGTATATCCGTTGTCTAGTCACCGTAACACAAGCTTAGTAGCTTACCACGGGGCTAGATGGCGCTGTGTGTTGTTCACAGAATTTATTTAGTTGATTTCAAAAATCAAAGTTTTAGAAACTAAAGAACAAATTAAGTTTTCGCTAGAAATGTTGCGAAAGAACCTTTTTCATTCGATAAGGTACACAATCAGTTGTTACTACATCGTTAAACTGATTTTAATGCGAAATTGTGAAAGAAAAACTAATTAATTGGGTATTCTGTATAAAACATTTTTTTAGGGTTCCGTACCCAGAGGGTAAAAACGGGATCCTATTACTGCGACTTCGCTGTCTGTCCGTCCGTCTGTCACCAGGATGTATCTCATGAACCGTGATAGCTAGACAGTTTAAATTTTCACAGAGGATGCATTTCCTTTGTATAACGGGTCCCGTACGTAGTTGCGAAAGACGTTGTAGCAAATGGTCGTTGTGGCGAAAAACTTGCGTGGTACGCTGGAGCGAAAGGTCTTTGAAGCGAATTTCACCGGGGCGAATGACACTGTAGCGACTAACATTGTGGCGAAAAATGTTTGAAATTACATACATGCTACTTTAAAACTATAAAGGTGAAATAAAAGACATAAACTATAGTTTAATCAACAAAAAACAACAGTTAAATTCTTATTACTATTTCTTTAATTGTCAGATTTTAACTAAATTAAATTCTTATTAAATAATAACATATTAATATAAACGGGTTTTTTTTCTCATCCGAGCGATGTTCCCGGTTGCATCTCTCTCGGGAGCCCGGGGTCCGCTAAACACCAAATTAATTTGGGGTCGGCGCAGTAGGTAAGTCATCATTGACCATACCTTCTCCAATAGATTTGGCAATATTTTTACGGCCGGCCGCCTGCCTGACACCATGCTTGATCCTAGGGATCAAGTAGTTTATCCGCCACCGCGCGGAGAGAACTTAAGGTTTGCTAGGCTCCCTCGGATCCCTTAGTCGCCTTATGCGACACCCACGGGACGAGATGAGGCACCCCTATTCTATGCCGATGATGCGATGAGGAGATACGTAGAAGAACGAGGGTCACCGACATAGCCAAACGGATTAGCTCCTTGAAGTGGCAGTGGGCAGGACATATAGCACGGAGAACAGATGGTCGTTGGGGCCGAAAAGTTCTCGAATGGAGACCGCGGATCGGAAAGCGCAGCGTTGGACGTCCACCAACGAGATGGACGGACGACTTAGTTAAGGCCGCGGGTTCACGATGGATGCAGGCCACTTATGACCGAAGCATCTGGAAATCTATGAGGGAGGCTTATGTCCAGCAGTGGACTTCTTACAGCTGATTCTATGCCGGGGCTACACGGCATTAATATAAACGGGTATTTAATGCTCGTATAAAATCAACGGGGTTCATTTTCTTTTATTTTTTACGAGCAGCGCCCCGCGGTTTCACCCGCATTAGTCCCGATCCCGTGGGAATTTCGGGATCAAAAATAGCCTAGCCTAGCCTAGCCTAGCCTAGCCTAGCCTAGCCTAGCCTAGCCTATAGCCTTCCTCAATAAATGGACTACCCAACCCCGCATGAATTTTTCAAATCGGACCAGTGGTTCCTGAGATTAGCGCGTTCAAACAAACAAACAAACAAACAAACTCTTCCGCTTTATAATAACAGAAGATAATCTCTGCAATGGATTTTCCTTGTAGTTTTTTTTGGCGGCGTATGAGGGATTTTACCCAAAATTCTTTAAATTTTCTGAGCCGTTGTGATCTCTTTCGAACAACCAATAAAAATGTTTACCATATGTTTACCACTAGCGTCATCTAGTGATGGAGTGATAGACTTAGCGTTCGTGTTGCGTTCACAGATTGGTTGGTCTAGTGTTCATTTTAGGGTTCCGTACCCAATTGTGATAGTGGTACGGAACCCTTCATGCGTGTGTTTGAATCTTTGTATGGGTATGTATGTTTGTAATGACTACTGGACCATTCACCCTGAGTAACATAGGCTACTTTTGATCCCGATATTCCCACGGCATCGGGACTTACGCGAGTGAAACCGCGGAACGCAGCTAGTAGGGTATATTGTTACTTTCTCATCATTATCTTTGAGAGGTCAACATACATGTCATCAAGTTGTCATTAAGCAAAATTAGTTCGAAGACATTTCGTTATCAGACGCTTGTTGTTACTATGGTGGGGAAGACGTTGTGTTTCTTTCTTTCAACTTAATTCGTTTTGAAATCGGTTCAGTAATCGTGTGAGGAGAGACTTATGTTGAAGAATTGTTATAATTGTTTAAGAAAGGTAAGTTACTTCTTTCCATAAGTTGATTCATAGCTTACTGCGGTAGTTTCGATCTCAAATGAGAACAGTCTACCTACTCTTCTCCTATACAAACTTTACAAACGTAGTCGACTGTTTTCTATCTAGATAAAGATATGTTTATGCCATAAAGCGTGGTTTATGCTAGACCGGGCCGTGTCCGGGCCGGGGCGGGGACGGGCTACTTTTATATGAAGACAGCTTTTGTTTTGCATGTTGTCTGTGCCGCGTCCGTGCTGTCTTAATACAAAAGTAGCCCGTCCCCGCCCCGGCCCGGACACGGCCCGGACACGGCCCGGTCTAGCATAAATCATGCTTAAGTCCTTATGAGCCCTGACCATGCCCCTACGTTTTGATTTTAAACATTTTCTATTTGTTTCGAATTTTATTTCTATTCTAATAAGAAAATGAAAAAAATCAAAACGTAGGGGCATAATCATGCATGACAGATATAGGTTTTATGGCATAAAGACATTTCCTCTAAACTCTAATGTAAACTACGTTTGTATGGAGAAAGAGTAGACTGTCCTCTTAATGTCGAATTATTTATGCGAGAATTTAACTAATTAATTAATTAATTCTGTGAACTCAACACAGCGCCATCTAGCGTCATCGAAAGCTACTAAATAAGCTTGTGTTACAATGACTAGACAACGTATATACTTTATTTTTTATATATATTATTTTTTTCTTTTTTAAGATTCCGTAGCCAAAGGGTAAAAACGGGACCCTATTACTGAGATGCCGCTGTCTGTCCGTCTGTCACTAGGCTGTATCTCACGAAACGTACCTACTAACTCGTATTTCAGTTGCCGCTATAACAACAACTTAAAACAAAATAAACAAAATTATGGGTTGCGTTTGTTTTATGTTAATCCCATACAACAAACGTGATTTTGCACATAAAAACGCAACGATATCGCGATGTGTTTTTACCACTGGCTAGTTTCAGTTCATCCCTTATTCTCGACTTTCGAAATCTAACCGAGAGGTAGGTAGGTAAAAAGTTTTCAAAAAGTCTAGAGTTGAAAAATGCACGCATTTACTACAACTGTACTTCTTTGCCATTGCTGTACGGAACCCTAAAAAAGAATGAAAATAAACATTTATTTACCATGCAAAGCGGTAACAAGCTGAGCTAAGTGCTAAGTTGACATTACTTGAGTTGTTTAAGTGCCTACTTCGTAGTTAAGTTGGTAGGTAAGTACTTCGTTGTTGTTTTTGTTGAGTGTCGCCTTTCTCTGCAATGTCCGCCGAGGTCACTGGTCGTATGACCGCGATATACTTAACTAGCTGGGTCCCGCGGTTTCACCCGCATAAGTCCCGATCCCGTGGGAATATCGGGATCAAAAGTAGCCTATAGCCTTCCTCAATAAATGGACTATCTAACACTGAAATAATTTTTTAAATTGGACCAACGGTTCCTGAGATTAGCGCGTTCAAACAAACATATAAACTCTTCCGCTTTATAATAATAGAAGATATTATAGTTAACTAGCTGCGTCTCGCGGTTTACCCGCATAAGTCCCGATCCCGTGGGAATATCGGGATCAAAAGTAGCCTACGTTACTCAGGTTTAATGTCGCATTCTAATTGAGATTGTCATTGTCCCATATCTCCGAAACGTGTCACTTTAGGACAACATTTTTCCCGCTAAATACAAGAGACTCTCTTAACTCACGAGACACTTAACTTAATCTCGTCTAAATCACTAAATCTTGTGTTTTTAGGGATCCGTATCCCAAAGGGTAAAAGCGGGACCCTATTACTGAGGCTTCGCTGTCTGTCTGTCTGTCCGTTATAGCTAGAGAGTTGAAATTTTCACAGAAGATATACCTACCTATGTCTGTAGACACCATAACAACAAAAAAAATAATAATATTAAAAATAAAATAAATATTTTAGGGAGCTCCCATACAGCAAACGTAATTTTTGACATAAAACGCAACGATACCGTCATGTATTTTTACAACTAGCGCCATCTCGTGATGGACTGGCGCTCCAGTGGTAAAATAAATTTTAACGTTTGCGTTGGTACGGAACCCTTCGTGAGCGAGTGTAACTCGCTCTTGGCCGGTTTTTTTTTTATTTGAGGTAAGCTTTTTAAGTCAATGCTGGACATTCAAAAACAACATGCGCGGCATTCCCCTACCTCCACTCAACTAGGCTTGTTATATGGGAACTAAACAAATACACGATGACGGATTAGTACAATCAATTCTCTACAATACGTAAGAGAAAGTCAGTTAGTATATCCATGTCGACGCATGACTCCGATGATAATGGACCTCGATGTGTTATGTTGTTGTGAGTACACCATGGGGGGAAAGTAGAGAATTTACATGTTACGGGTCATAAGAGATTTACCTACTTACTTTGTTTTCACCTTAGATGATAACAAACAAGAGTAGATACGGTATATTTTAACATTGCGTATTCGAAAAACTAGCTAGAAACACTTATACTTGGATTTTCATAAAATTATTGTATTTACAAACATAGGTCTTTAGAAATTGATTTTAATCTACGTATTTTTATTTTATTATTTGAGTAATTAAGCGTGAAATGTTCTTTTTTGTTTCCCTGAATGATTCAGGCATTTGTAAAATGAGCAAGAACATTCTTGATGGATTTCAAAAACTAATCGCAGTAAGACAGCACGTGCTTATGCGGCAACGTTCGACGTACAACTGAGGCTAGTGCGTCAGCTAGATGCAGTTTTATCGTTTTATTTCAATTTAGTTTACAAAGTTTTATTTTAAGGTAGGTAGATAATATTATAAATAAATAAATTAATATAATAAATAAATATATTAAACTCTTTTTCGGTTTTAATCGCTTTAATTTGATCTACCCACAGAGGTAGGAACCACAGATAGGTGTAAAAATAATAAAACCTACGCGTTGAAAATGGAATAAGTCTAAGTGTTCGTCCTTTTTGCCTTTTGAAGTAGGTATACGGAACTCTGAGAATGAGTGTAAATTATTTGACATAATTATACTTAGGTATGTAAACATATTTTTTATTTTTGTTTTCAGTATAAGATGAAACTGCTAATCTTGTGCTGCACTGCGGCGCTCTTCTGTGGAGTTATTGCCAAGAACAAGAAGGCTGATGAAAAGGTAGGTACAACCATAGACGAATGATACTATAGAAGCCTATCCTTAATCTATGGTACAACTACCTTACCTACAAACCAACCTTCAGTAGTGAAAACATGCTTTTTCTTTTTCCGTGACAAGAACTTTCATATGTTTCATTGTAATTTAACACATGATAATTCCTTTTTTTTTAAAACCCCATGAGTTCCTTGTGGTTTCTTCTCACCGGAGGGCGCGTACATAAATGATTAGTGATTAAACTTTTTAAACTAACACGATTGGAACTCATAATTTTGTATTTCCCGGGTCTTAATCGCGTGATTTTTAACTTTTTAATTTTCTTTCCTCGATGTTTTGACCAAGACCGTTGTAACATGATTAAAAATTTAAAAAGTTAAAAATCACGCGATGACCCGGGAAATACAAAATTATGATTAGTGATTGATTATTGGTCCCGCCATCATGACGTCAAGATGGCGGGACCTGGGTTTATCTTGAATATCTTTTAAACTACTGAGGTAGATAGGTAGGTATACTATTTATTTTAACTAAAGGTACTAGAGGATAGTATCAATTAAGTACTAAATCTGACCATATAAAGATACAGCTTTTTTTTAAAAATGCTTTCGAAAAGTTCGCAAGAACACACGAGGAGGTGCTTTCTTAATTTCAACCTGGCGGGAGGGCTACCCGTGGCGAAACCGTGAAAGGAGTTGGTTCGGATTACCAATAGTCGCGGGTTCGAATCCCACCGGGTACTAAAGTTTTTGAAAGCATTTTTTCAAAATAGCAGTTTTTCTTAAGTGTGGATTAACACTAAGAAATAATTTTAAATATAAATTTATATTCAATTAGAGATATGGTCCCGCTAATCTCAAATTAGATTTTAAATTATTATCTTCTTCATCCTCCATCTAAGTATATTCTTCTGCTTGTACCTCTACTTAATAAATATTTAAAGAAACAATACTTCTGCAAAAACACAACGCACGATAGACACAGGGCTGGCTTCGAACCCGTATCTTACTCAATCCGGGAGCACGACTTGACCAATTAGGTACCGGCGTCGGTGACTCATACGCTGTATTTTCGCAAGTATTGCTTCATCTTTTAAAACTTAAGCATGTTTTGCGGCACCTCTACCTGCTACTTATTAATTCTACATGTTTCATATGCAGGTTAAAATAGCCGTATACTACGAGTCGCTCTGCCCGGACAGCAAGCGGTTCATAACGGCGCAGTTGGCTCCAGTCTGGAGAGACTTCCGAGGCGCAGTCAAGGTCAAACTGGTCCCCTATGGAAAGAGCACGGTCAGTTAAACAAATATAAATAAATAGACGTCACACATAGCGCAACCTAGCTCCAAACTAAACACTAGGCTTGTACTATGGGCATTAGACAACGGATATACTTACTACATTTTTTTTTTGTTGTAAATAACAGACATATGATAACCTTTATAGAAAACACCCAGACCAGGATTTGGGTATTTAAGCATAAATTCTTGCACCCGCCGCGAATCGAACCCGGAACCTTCTGCAGTCGGGCCTTTACCCGGCGAGTCACAGAGGCCGTGTCGACTTCTTTCGAGTTGCTATAAGCTAAACCTAACCTTTACCTACAGCTACTGCACTAAATGCCAACATTATGTACCTACCTACGCGAATTTATTTACCAAATGTGTCCTGTAGGTGTGGACAAAAGAAGTCTGGAGGATATTGTATCACTAAGAAGAGCAGTACGACATATTGTCCTCTTAGGTATACCAACCTAGAAAATTGTATCATGATAAGGCCAAGAACTTCAATAATATGTAATTTTGCCATAAGTCCGTTATGTTAAAAAATATAATGCCATATTAAATTATGTCAGTTGACTATTATGCTTAGTGTAATTATGCCTAAAGATCATTATGCAAAACAATATTATGCCATATTAAATTATGCCAATTGACTAGGTATTATGCTTAATGTAATTATACCCATTATGCTAAAAAATATTATGCAATTTTAATTTATGTCAACTGAATATTATGCCTTATGAAATTATGACAAAAAAGTTTATGCGAAGAGTGGTGTTCCCCATAATGTCTCGTTCCCACTAAAGTTAAACTCCCGTCTATATTTTCCATTGAGGGCTCTGCTTGCTTATTTCAAGTTTCTCATCTCCAGTTATTATTGGTCTTCTTAGACCAAGGCTACATCAATCAGGAATTAGCTAGTATCAAGTATATTTGCAACAAAAACAGTCACAGTCAGTCGTCACAGTCAGTCGTCACAATCAGTCAAGACAAGGGAGGGCTATAGTAAAAGTGGGCGAGATACTTTTCCCACAACTCTTCAGGATCTATTTTTGTTTCCAGCATGACAAAGTGAATGGCAAATGGCAGTTCATCTGTCATCATGGACCTGATGAATGCTACGGGAACAAGGTAAATATTCTTCATCCACTGACCTTCATGGTACAAGTCGCTGGACAGGTTATAGCGCACTGAATTTAGTCCCTATTTGATCTGCGCCATGTTGCGATGTTGTCGCGCGTTTTGTATTGAAAGTGATGGTGGGCGTCCGTGGAGCTAATAGTTCCGTGAACGGTCACCATCCCTTTCAATATAAAAAGCGCGACAACAGCGCAACATGGCGCTAATCAAATCCACAAATATCTAATGTCATTTTGTATCGTAGGTATACCAATTCCAGCGTACTTGTATAGTTTTCATTTCAGTGTCCTCATCTATTTATGATCATCTAACTAAAGCTTATTTCTGCCCAATGGGGGGCGTAAGCCTGGAGGCTTACGATTTCCCTTACGATCCTGTGCCACTCTTATCTAGATCTCATTTTTAATGTTAACGACGTAATTTACCGGACGACCCGGCTTATAAAAAAACGTGTGGCACTCGGGAACTGCCGCGGTAAAGCTATTGCATAGAATTTTTTACAACTTATGCTTTTATAAATTATTTATTGATTTTGTACCGTGTTGCCATGGCCATGCCGTAACCATGGCAAGGTAACCATGGCAACATGGTAGGCGGAGTGGGGGTGTTAGGTTTTATTTTCGTTACGGAATTTCTTGATTCGGTGGCCGCGCTCACATGCTCACTTTTCCATGCAACTGGTACTGTTCCCTTAGATTCAAAATAAGAAAGTTTTAATTAAACCCCTACATGTTTGTATAAACAAGAGATTCGTCCTTCTTTCTATTCCTAGGTCCAGGCATGTATCCTAAAGGACCGTAGTCTCCAGGACACGGAGAAGATGGAGCTCGTCATCTGCCTCATGTCACAGACCGACCCTGACAAGTCACTTGATACGGTAAGATATATCCTAGGTTGCACGTTAGGTCCATATGACCAACCAAATAGAGATTAGAGATCTACATGGGAAGATCTTAGAAATATAGAGATCTACATGGGAAGATCTTAGAGATATAGAGATCTACATGGGAAGATCTTAGAGATATAGAGATCTACATGGGAAGATCTTAGAGATATAGAGATCTACATGGGAAGATCTTAGAGATATAGAGATCTAAATGGGAAGATCTTTCTTTTTCTTATATTTTTAGGCTACTGGTTGGTCAAAATTGGTCAGCTTCACTTCAGCTTCATGAGAATCCCAGCATTTTCGGTTTTACTTACAAAAAGCTCGTTATTTAATATATAACCGCTTGATAAATAGGTCGATAATAGCTCTTATTCACTGCATCAAAAAAGCTTTACTTGCAAACGCTACATAACGCCTTGCTAACTATACGAACGTTTTCTTATTTAATCTGGCAAGACTGCAATTTCGGGTGATTTTTTAACGAAATCGTTCATTCTTTCTGTCAATTTTTCATATTTTTCTGTCATTAATCTGTCAAAATAAAGATGTTTGTCATTGTCAATGTCAAAGAAGATCGGCGTTTTTCCTTAGGGATTTTACCTGGGGGTTAGAGGTACCTTAATTTTATTTTATGT
The DNA here is from genome assembly GCA_958496205.1 of Idaea biselata. Classification (NCBI taxonomy): domain Eukaryota; kingdom Metazoa; phylum Arthropoda; class Insecta; order Lepidoptera; family Geometridae; genus Idaea; species Idaea biselata. Next base: position 14,673,405 of record OY292406.1, read on the forward strand.
GCCATCGCAAATTACGAGACATGGATTATTCAATTGATTTATGCGAGCTAAAGCCATGGTGTTCGTATTTTCGTCCTATTCTTATTATGTTAAAAGATATTGGGTGTTAAAGTTTCACATATTTGGGAGTTTCACACAAAACACCACCAGATGTCGTTACTTGTCTCGAATATCCATAAATCTGAATTTGTAAAACCATTAAATGACTACAGAATTCCACGTATCGGTCCAGAATTTATAAAGAAAAGAATTTTTTTACTAATAAGATTTATTGACTGAAAGATGACTTGATTAACTGCCATATTGGTATACCAATTCAGATTTAGGGATATTCAAGACAAATAACGACATCTAGTGGTGTTTTGTGTGAAACTCCCAAATATGTGAAACTTTAACACCCAATATCTTTTAACTTATTAAGAATAGGACGAAAATACTAACACCATGGCTCTAAGTTTACGTAATCAATCGAATAATCCATATTTCATAACTTGCGATTGAAACAATTTGTTACAACAAATTGTTTGAAGTGTCGAATATGATATCTGTGGAACAAAGCTGGTCCATTTTGAACGGTCTTCTTTCTTGCCTTTTTCGCAACTGACAAAAATCAGCTGTTCAACATCCGCCATTTTGTAACGTAAAGTTACGATGGTTTTAAACAACCTACCCTCAAGTTTAATTTGACAGCTACTTTACAATAAGTTTACGAAGTGATCAATTTTGAAGTAAGGTTTTGCCTTAATCAACTGCTATTAAATGCGTAAAGAGTTATGATTGGTTTGTAAATAAGGGGATATTTTGAATACTTAGATATAACTTACGAATGTCCGTTCCTGAGCGTTCCTGCTGCAAAGGTAGTCTGCCGCTGTTGCGAACGCGGGAATACTGCTAGCATTTTGGGCAGCTTTGCATCAGGAATGCTTGGGGATTGTTTATTTTAGGTTAAGTGTTTTTTTGTTTAGATAGATAGATAGATAGATGAACGCTTTATTTGCACAACATTAAGTATAATATAGTCATACTTTAAGAGGATAGTCTCCATTCTCTTTCTCCATCCGAACGTAGTTTAAATTTTCCTCCCTGGATAAAGACATTACAGCAAATATGTTTATAAATGCCATAAAACCTATATCTGTCATATCATAACAATGCATATACATTTTTTTTATTTTAGTTTTATTTCATTTTACCTCCATATAAGTTTTATGGCATAAACATATTTGTTCTAATGTCTTTATCGAGGGAGGAAAATGAAAACTACGTTTGTATGGAGAAAGAGAATGGAGACGATCCTCTTAAGTTTAGTTTGTTTTATTATGATAAGTTTAATTGTATTACGAATGTAATTGCAATTCCAGTGCCTAACGCAATCCAACAAGATGTCGGAGTCGGAGAAGCTGAAGCGTTGCGCTATGAGCGAGCAGGGCGACGGTCTGCTCGCGTCGTACGGAGACAAGACGGACGCCGTGCAGCGCCCGCTCGCTTTCGTGCCCACTGTCGTCATCAACGAGGTGAGCTCACTTTCATGACATCATTACCATTTATTATTATTTTTGTTCTATTATTTTATTTTTTTAGGGTTCCGTACCTTAAGGTAAAAACGGGACCCTATTACTGAGACTTCGCTGTCTGTCTGTCTGTCTGTCTGTCCGTCCGTCCGTCCGTCCGTCCGTCCGTCCGTCTGTCACCAGGCTGTATCTCATGAACCGTAATAGCTAGAAGGTTGAAATTTTCACAGAAGATGTATTTCGGTTGCCGCTACAACAACAAATACTAAAAACAAAATAAAACAATTATTTATTTTAGACGACCTCTGTGGCGCGTCGTGCGAAAGCGCGACTGCAATGCAGGAGGTTGCGGGTTCGATTCCCGCCGGGTGCAAGTATTTATGCTTATAGAATAAATATTTGTGTCTGGTCTGGGTGTCCCTCTATGTATAATATGTATGTATTTACAAAATAAAAATAAATATAAGTATTATATCCGTTGTCTAGTCACCGTAACACAAGCTTAGTCGCTTACCACGGGGCTAGATGGCGCTGTGTGTTGTTCATAGAATTTATTTATTTATTTTATTTATTATTTTTAAGATAACGCACCTCACCCTTAATCATTCGTATGATTCTCTCCATACCGAGGTTGCCTGGAAGAGACCACTCTCAGTGGTAAGGCCGCCTGCCACTATTGATTAAGACTTTTTGTACTTTATTTTATTGTAATTTATTTTTGTTGAGAACAATAAAGCGTTCTATATATCTATCTATCTTTACCCGGCTGTAAGGAAAGGGTTATGTTTTTCGCGCCTATCTTGTATGTTTGTAATATTCTTTTAGTCCCTCGTATCTTCCAAACCACTCAACGGTTTTTATTAATTAGGTCTCATCCCTCCAGTGGTTCCTAGATAGATGACATAAAATAAAATTCAAAATGGCGACCACCAGACGCCATATTGTAAAAAAAAAAATTATCGATGATACCACACTCGACTATGTCGAGTGTGGTATCATCGAATAGGTATTTAAAAATAATTCTTAGGTTTCCTAGATCATTTTTCATTATTTTAACTATTTTTAGATAATAGATACAGCGTAAGCAACTCTAATCTATGATATTCTTCTTTGCGGGTTTTGAGACGGGGTCAGAGTAAACCAACATGACCATAACGAAATGTCAACTTACCTAGGACTATGATTTTATGGTGCCCTCCGATGTGAAGGAACCACAATAATCTCATAGGGGTTGTTCTTTTTTTAATCATGTGTTAAATTACAATCGTCATAATACAGATATCTATAATTTTAACATAAGCAGTTAACAATAGTGTCCATTTATTGTATTATCCACAGAAATTCGATCAGACGACGCAGGATGAAGCCTTCGCGGATCTGAAGACAGTCGTGTGCAAAATGGCTGTCACTAAACCTGGCATTTGTAAATAATTATAATATCCTACACTAACTTACAACACTAATTTACAATAAAGTCGGCCATCTTGGATTTTTATACTAGTAACTCCGCCAATTTGAAATAAGGCGGAATTAATTAGGTGGTTTCATCCAGTGATACAAATATATTTAGTGAAAAATTAACAGAAAATCATTTTTTCTTTTAATATTTAAGTCTTAGACGGAGGAAGAGGAATGGACGAGACGTGACTTGACAATAGATGACGGAGGGAGATGGATTGATTGTGAAGTGAACAAAAGGGAGCGAGACGAAGAACAAGTATTTTGTCTCTATCCGCGTATCGCTATTGTTTGTCTGACTTCAAGTCAAATTCATATTGACGACCATTGTAGCGCGTTGGGCGAATACCCCACTGCAATGTAGTAAGTGGCAAGTTTGATTCCCGTGAATTGCTGTTCCTCTGTCTACGATTCAAAAATAATATCTTGAATATTAAAGGAGGACAGAAGGTTGGAGAACCTATTCTATAAATAATATGTGCCTCTGCTATGTTCAATTTTTCTTGAATACGGTTTAGTATTTTTTGGTAATTTATAAATCTTTAAAATTTTACTTTTGGTATTTTACCAACAAATGCTGAACTTTTTCGAGGAAAATCTAAGATATTGCCGACACATTTTAAATAAATAATAAAGTTTAACAACAAAACCCTTAAGAGGCTCATTTGTAAAAGCGTGTAAAAACAACTTGAAATTCATACTCAACCTGTTGTAAATTATAAGATAACCATTTTGCGATGCCGTATTTGACAATAATATAGGTTAAGTTTAAATTGAGGTATAATTTTGTAATATTGTAATAAAATGTAAGTACTTATAACGTTGGTTTTTTTTTCTTTTTTTTGTAAACGACTAGCTGCGTCCCGCGGTTTCACCCGTGTAAGCCCCGATCCCGTGGGAATATCGGGATCAAAAGTAGCCTATGTTACTCAGGGTTACCTTTCTATTGATGAAAGAATTTTTGAAATTTTTGAAATCGGAGCTTGTCCCACATATTTTGATCGGCTGAACCGATTTTGATCAAACATAGCTAGGAACATTCACGCACCTATCAACCAAAAAAAACTACATTGAAATCGGTTCCTCCGTTCGTGAGCTACGATGCCACTACAATGTACAGATACATACACACACACACACACACAGAGAGAGAGAGAGAGAGAGAGAGAGAGAGATACAGACAGCCAGACACGTCGACCTTATAACACCCCTCTTTTTCCGTCGGGGGTTAAAAAGAAAAATAAATATAAAGTAATGTACCCGTAAGTAGTAATATTATCAACCTTGTTGGCGCTGTGTTTTGTTTATTTATTTATATCCATATTATGTTATTTTTATCTATCTTCTATTCTATCTAGGTATACCTAATATTATAATAAAGGGGTAGCATTGGTTATTGGGGGTAATCTCTGAAACTACTGGAACGACTTCAAAAATTCTTTGTTTTCCAAAGAAAGCTACATTATCATAATATACAAAAGAACAGTATTTGTGTTAGTAACACTATTTAATTAAATGGTAACTCAAGAACGGCTGAACCAATTTGGCTGAAATTGGTGGGAAGGTAGCTTAGAACCAGGAGGCCGATATTTTGAATATAAGAAAGACCAGATCTGGGCACGTATTTTCTACGGAAACGTCTCATACATCAGTCGAGATTGTTAGATTTTTCTCAAAAACGGCTCAACATTTTTTCGGAAATGGAAATATTATGTTGTATTGAGATGACAACAATAGGTATTATTTTACAGTTACATATTAAGCGATATTATCTAATACACTCAACTGCCTTATCAAAATATGGTCAAGAATCTGTGTACCTATAGATCGTAGGCTTACCTGGAGAAGGCATGACAAAGCTAAGAGGGATGAACTCAATCTGACATACAGGGGTGTACCTACACTGGCTGTTGGGAAGAAATTCAAAGCTGTCTCTTTGATAATAATAAACTACTGCTGTACAAAACTGTTCTCAAACCTAATATTATGGCATACAGCTGTGGGGAACTGCCAGTGCCACAAACGTTATGATCATTCAAAGAGTACCTACAAAACTACATTTTGAAGCATTTAACAAATGCACCATGGTTTATAAGAACAACAGAGGTCCATGAAATCCTCAAAATACTTGGTAAAACGGGAAATTGAAGTGCAGTGCCACCAAGTAGGAATACCTAAACAACGACTACAGAGGCACCCAAACGAACTTGCAGGGCAACAACTTGCAACTTACCATCCCTTAAACCAGGGGTTCCCTAACTTATTTGAGACGCGCCACCTTTTGACCATAAAAAACATTAAAAGTAGTGATGTTTGACACAAGTAATGATGTTTGACAAAAAAATTGTCTATGGAAACATTGTTCCTGGAGCTCTTCTCAATCGATTGGCATCATAAAAAGTGGGTGTCAATAGAATACCACTACCACTCGATTTTTTTCCAAGTGTCAGCAGTACTTTAAAGTCCCTGTAGTCGCACGTGATGAGGTTTGACAAAAAAACTGTCTATGGAAACATTGTTCCTGGAGCTCTTCTCAATCGATTGGCATCATAAAAAGTGGCGATAATATAATACCACTACCATTCAAAAAAAAAACTAAGTTTTTTTTACTATTATTTTTTTCGAAAATTCAACGAAAAAAATATACGGATCACCCCGACTTGGATAGGTTAGGTTAATGTTAGAACATGATTACGCGCAGCGCTTTGGCGAGCGAGCGAAGCGAGCGTGCCGCGGCAGCGGTCGCCAAAGCGCCTAATTCTATCTATAAAGTTCCTGTAGTCGCACGTGATGAGGTTTGACAAAAAAACTGTCTATGAAAACATTGTTCCTGGAGCTCTTCTCAATCGATTGGCGATTTTCGAAAATTCAAAAAAAAATTAAAGTTCTTTACGTTTCCTATGTTTTTCTACCATATTCCATAAAAAAAAAAAAAAAAAAAAAAAAAAAAAAAAAAACATGTTTTTCATTGGTACACCCCGACCCACACCTTAACTGTTCATAGTCAAAAAGACTGATTTGTGCTCGATACAAACAAAGTGAAAAACTGTCGTCAGTCCTCATCTCAGCGCTTGCTCGTGTGAACACTGTAGGTACAGGGGTTTGATCCTTCGGGCCGACCGCGACGGATGGCCCGTGGGTGCTGGGTGCATCGCTGACCGTGGTGTCTGTTTGTACCGGGTATGCGCGGTATGTTTGCTGTCCGTATCTCGAGGCGGCCGCTCGCTCATTTGAACAAGGCCATTGCCAACTGTACGACAAACTCGTTCAAGCTCTCAACTTCAAGGTCTCTCACTCAGGAAAATTCAACATCATTCTATACCAACTACAAAAGTCGATTTTCAATTATAAGGTTATGTTTTTGTTTTTGTCAAATAATTTCGAGCCTCCACCAACATTATAAAAATAAAATGAACTACGAAGCTTCGACTAGTTTCAGAAAGTTGTATTCTACTCACCGTTAGGTGTCAGCACTATAACATGAAGTCATTGCCAACATTATAAAAATAAAAAACACTACGAAGCTTCGACTAGTTTGAGAAAGTTGTATTCTACTCACCGCCAGGTGTCATCACTATCACATGAGGCCATTGCCAACATTACAAAAATAAAAAGCACTACGAAGCGAAGCTTCGACTAGTTTCAGAAAGTTGTATTCTACTTGACGCATAGTGTCAGCCAGCACTATCGCTTTTACCCATCTTTTACCAATAAAACTTTTTACACTAACCGCTGGAGTTGATATTGCTCCTGAAAACGACCTTTGGTTGGGCACAGATAAATTAAATAATCATTTTTAAAAAATAAAACCGAAAACATTCCACACAAAAAAAGAAAAAACTCATTTTGGCAATCGCAAAGAACAATAGCCATAAATTATTTCGACTAAAAATCTTGTAACATACCTACAAAATTCATTATACATAAAAACTATAACGAAAACTTAAAAATACTCGGAGATTAAAAGATATAGGTGGGTAGGTAGTTTGTTTTTGATAAGTATAATTTATTTTTGCCACCGAGTTTAATTTTTAATATTTTTTTCTGTACCTAATGTGTTAAGAAGTTCGTAAAAACGATTTTACCATGTTTTTATGTATGTAACAAAAAAAAAACAAAAAACAAAGACGTAGGAATTGGCCATTGTTGTTTTTATGTCCTGGCAAATAAGTTTACCAAAAAGCAAACGTAGGTATTTATTATCTATACAGCCATATGAATGCAATGGGGTGGCACACGCAAAGCTGTAAGCAGATGGATCTTTTTTTTTTGTCGATGGTCCCCCAAAAATGAAAAGGCCGAGTTTTTTTTCTTTCGGTCTGAGACGGCCAATTTGGCGCCGAGAGTTGTAAAAAAACACCTGTTTGACAGTTCTTAATTCAAAACCTAAGATCAGTCGACCAACGCCCTCTGCCGGGATAAAAAGTTAGTGTTCCTACTCATTTGTACTAGAAATAGTTGGGCGTTAGATGAGATTAGGTTTGAGATTTTTAGGTTAGGTGTAAGATTGTTAGGCATTAGCAAAAAGTCTTATCTTGGTATGGCAAGAATAATAAAAGACATCAATTCAAAAAATGGATATGTTTTTCTATATAATAATATAATAAATAAATAATAAATTCTGCGAACGACACACAGCGCCATCTAGCCCCGTGGTAAGCGACTAAGCTTGTGTTACGGTGACTAGACAACGGATATAATACTTATATTTATTTTTCTTTTGTAAATACATACATATTATACATAGAAGGACACCCAGACCAGACACAAATATTTATTTTTTAAGCATAAATACTTGCACCCGGCGGGAATCGAACCCGCAACCTCCTGCATTGCAGTCGCGCTCTCGCACGACGCGCCACAGAGGTCGTCTGTGTATATCCGTAAATTCTATACTTCGCTTGCTCTTTGAAGGGTTCCGTAGCCAAATGGCAAAAAACGGAACCCTTATAGATTCGTCATGTATGTCTGTCTGTCCGTCCGTATGTCACAGTCACTTTTTTTCGAAAATAGTGACTATAATTTCTATGCATGTTTGAGAGTTACTTTTCAAGTTATTAAGTTATGTAAAAAATAAAAATAAAACATTTTTTCTTCTTCTGTTTTCGCGATGTTGTATTGAAATTAAAGACACAAACATAATATCCTGAAGAAGAGACCTGGAAAGGTCTCGAAACGTTGAGCGTTGTAACAATGCTAAAAGTAATAAAAACCACGCGATTCAAACCGAAAAATGTCTTTAATTTCAAAACATTTTTATTAAAAAAATAATCAATCCTACGAATGAAACATTTTTCTCAAATATGCATAGAAATATAGTCATTATTTTCGAAAAACGAGCACGTATGGAATTTATGGATAAAGAAAAACAAATCCTGGGGTGCTTTTTTAATTTTATATTTAGTAAATTTTAAAATAATAAAGTACTTATTAAAGAACTCAAAACTAAACACCATTAAATAAAACTAATAACCCTTCTTTGCGTCGCGCAGTCGGGTAAAAACTAAACTAAAATAAGTAGGTAAATTAAATTAAATTAAACGTAATATAAAACGTAAATAGCTAAAACAGAGGTTGTCAGCAACGTCGCCATCTTGGGCTCCATGCATGCCTCATGCATGGAGCCCAAGATGGCGGCGTTCCCGCGTTAGATAGCACGAGGCATATATCTGCTGTCACCAGAAACTTTTACTAAAAGACGCCTTAACAAGACTTGCCGACATCTCCCTTAGAAGAGACCTTAGTAATTATTTACCTATACAAATAAAATTAGTTATAATGTAGAATTGTGTAGGTGTATTTCAATAAAAATGGTGGTCGCATTCTTAAACTGTCCTTACACATAACATCCAAGCATAACAAAACGAGACGACAGGTTCTGTCGGTATGTTGTAGACTTGAGTGTAGACCGCGACGTGAGTCTTACTGCTAAGGTTTCTCTTCAAGGCCACACGACGCTCTCGATCCAGGGCGTGAAGGGCGCAACTCTAGTGTAAACCCCGGGCCGACCCTGGCCGCAAGGGTGCCCAAACGACGTCACTCCCACAATGACGTACATACAGTTCATTCTCTTACTCTTTATCTGTAAGGGGCCGCCGCTGTCGCCCTGAGGACAAACGGAAAGTTTAGCATCGCGAGGAATGCCTCACGAATGGCGCAACAACATCGCGAGGCATGCGTCACGAATGGTACATCACGCATGCCTCGGGACGTCTGAGCGGTGTGTGCTCACTGCGAGCATTAAGCCGCGTATCGACTACGCGCTCCCGCCCGCGCCGCGCGTGCCATGAATCACCGCGTCGAGGACGCGCTCCAAATATTCGTTAAGAGGATAGTCTCCATTCTCTTTCTCCATACAAACGTAGTTTAAAATTTCCTCCCTGGATAAAGACATTAGAGCAAATTTAATATGTTTATGCCATAAAACTTATATCTGTCATGACTATGCATCTACCTTTTCATTTTTTCCATTTCATTATTTTTTATTATTATTTTAATTAGAAAATAAACTGTTTTTTAAACAAGTTTATTTTGTTCTCAAAATAAACTTGCATTCATTCATTCACTTGTACTTGCGAATTGCTTACAAGACTTACAAAGCAGGTGTCCTTAGGCTGTGCTCTATCACCGAAACACATCTGTGTGCGCTCGTCGATGCCTTGCTTCATCTTTCTGAAGGGGGGGTATTTGGCTGAGCATTCAGGAGTCGAGAACTTCGTTAGTCTCACCTGGAAACAAACAACCAGATATGGGTGCAAACCTTAGATGAAAACAAACAAGAGTAGATACGGCATATTCTAACATTGCGTAATCGAAAAATGAGCCAGAAACACTTACTAGGTCAAGCAGCAGGGAAATCACATTACAAAAGGTGGTGTAACAAATTTTATGATTTTATTATATTTAGCTAAGTTAGTTTGATATAAATTCAATTTCTTGACTTTGGGGCACGACGGGGTATGTCCGATATTTTGAGTTCAATATTCTTTTTGCTCATAGTGTCTCCATAATAATTCGTATGACAAAAGTGTCTAAGAACAGTATGTAGAAGTCAAAAACTCTTACATTCTGTCCATACATGTCAATTCTGTAAGTCTTACGGATAAAAAGTTACAATCAAAAGAAGAAAAATGTTAAATGTGCCATTTAGGACACCGTGTCGTACTACTAGCGCCATCTTGTAGGCGGCCACCACAAATAATTTGTTGTTGCTTATTATGGAAACGATTAAAAAATAATTGTCGTAGAAATCTATACTGATTTTATAAAATGTTGTTTTTTCATTTTTTGATTGTAACTTTTTACCTATAAGACTTACAGAATTGACATGTATGGACAGAATGTAAGAGTTTTTGACTTCTACATACTGTTCTTAGACACTTTTGTCATATCACTTACTATCGAGGCACTATGTGCAAAAAACGAAATATTAGCAAAATATCGTCGTGCATACCCCGTCGTGCCCCAAGGTCAAGAAATTGAATTTATGTGACATAGCTAAATAACATAAAATCATAAAATTTGTTACACCACCTTTTGCAAGGCTACGTATGAGGTGATTTCCCTGCTGCTTGGCCTATTCATGCATATTCATAAAATTATTTTCTTTAAAAACTGATTTTTTTATCTAACTGAACCTTATCGCGCGTTGCGAAAGGTGACGCACTAGCCACTAGGGGCTAGACGAAAAAAAATAAGACCAAAAGTTGTAACGACACTTTTTTTTTTTTTTTTTGGCTTGGAACTTCGTTCCATGCGGGTGTCCCTTGCCAGCACTCAAGTTTTTTATTATTTGAATAATTACACGTGAAATGTTGCTCACGTGACAGCACGTGCTCACGCGGCAACGGTTCGACATACGACTGAGGCTAGTGCGTCAGCTAGACGCAGTTTTATCGTCTCATTTTCCGAAACTAGGTAACGTGTCTTTAGTTTTCTTTTGATCTAAGACTAAAAGTTACCTTCTGCAATATATCGGCTGTGTTCCCCTTGTACTTGGTTTCCCCCCACCCGGTGGCCAAGGCTTGCTCTTACCTTCTGCAATATATCGGCTGTGTTCCCCTTGTACTTGGTTTCCCCCCACCCGGTGGCCAAGGCTTGCTCTTACCTTCTGCAATATATCGGCTGTGTTCCCCTTGTACTTGGTTTCCCCCCATCCGGTGGCCAAGGCTTGCTCTTACCTTCTGCAATATATCGGCTGTGTTCCCCTTGTACTTGGTTTCCCCCCACCCGGTGGCCAAGGCTTGCTCTTACCTTCTGCAATATATCGGCTGTGTTCCCCTTGTACTTGGTTTCCCCCCACCCGGTGGCCAAGGCTTGCTCTTACCTTCGGCAATATATCGGCTGTGTTCCTCTTGTACTTGGTTTCCCCCCACCCGGTGGCCAAGGCTTGCTCTTACCTTCTGCAATATATCGGCTGTGTTCCCCTTGTACTTGATTTCCCCCCACCCGGTGGCTAAGGCCTGCTCGTGGTCGCCAGCTTCCTCCGAGTGGAGACACGCGGGGACTGTGAACTGGTCTAGGGGGACGCTGAAATATGATAGTTGGGACATTATTGCAAATGCGCGTGTCTCGTATTAGTTCCTTCAAACTCATACGAGACCTGCAATTGCCATTTTGGCCGAGGCATATAATTATTAGAGATCGGATATCCGGTAACTATCCGGTATCCGGCTTATCCGGTTCAAATTTGAAATCCGCCCGAAAACCGGATAGGAAACGCATATCCGGCCAGATACCGGATGTCAAATAAATACGTACAATACAGAGATTGAAGGGACTTCCGTCTTTATTTAACACTAGCTGCGTCCCAAGGTTTCACCCTCGTAAGTCCCGATCCCGTGGGAATATCGGGATCAAAAGTAGCCTATGTTACTTAGGGTGAATGTAGCTTTCTAATGGTAAAAGAAATGTTGAAATAAGCACAGTAGTTTTTGAGTTTATTCATTCATTACAAACATACACACACACACACAAAAATACAAATCTTCCCTCTTTATAATATTATAATAGTGTAGGTGTAGATAGAGAATCTGATGTTTTAATAAAAGAACAAAAATAATAATTCTCAAACTGCATTAAGGGTAAATTCTGATGAATAAACACTATTTTTCTGCGTTAAAAAGTAACAGGCGGCTTCGCTTGTCTTCGTATACATGATCAGCTTCCGAAAATAGTCCGAAATCACCCGAGTCCACCCGATCGCTTCACTCGTGTAACGAGGCGATTCGATACACGAGCGTGAGTGAAACGATCGGGTATGTTCAACTTGACTCTGCCGGTTATCCGGCTTTAAGGTTAGGTTAGGTTAGGTAGGTTAGGTAAGGATGTGGTTTGGCCGAATATCCGGTATCCGGCCAAACCACATCTCTAATAATTATAGTGATTTTCTCAAAAAAATGCAGGGAAATAAAACACAAAAATACTGGTAATAAACACCGTATACTCACGACTCATCAAGCTCCAGTAAGGCAATGTCGTAGTATTTGGTCGGAGACTGGTATTGTGGATGTGGTATGATTCGTTTGACTCTAAACGACTTGGAGTCGCTGAGATCCGTCGACTTGCGATGTATGCCGACTTGGACGTGGCTCGCTGGACCTCTGGAAATGAAATAAATTTAAAAAAAGCGATTTCAAAAACAATGAGAATATTTAAAAAATCCTTAATAAAAAGAATCGAAGTCGAGTAGCTTAACGTAGGAGGATCTGTTTGTAATTCATTTGCCCAACTTTAGACTTCAAAGGCTTATTATATTTTAAAGTCATTTTTTTTTAATTAGTTTTATATTAAAAATAATGTGAATTAAAACCGGCTAAACTAGGGGGATACCGTGCGATCACTTAAATGAAACTATACAAGTACGCTGGAATTGCTATACCATACAAAATGACATTAGATCTTTGTGCCGACTTGATTTGCGCCATGTTGCGAAAGTGATGGTGACCGTCCGTGGAACTAATAGTTCCGGAGACGGTCACCATCACTTTCAACAGAAAACGCGAACAACAGCGCAACATGGCGCAGATGAAATAGGCACAACATTCCTCTGAATGACCTGTGACGCTATGACCTGTCCAGTTGTAATGGAGGTCAGTGCTAGCGTTACTTACAAGGTGCCAGCAGCGATACAATGTCCCGCGGTGAGCACGAACCGCTCGCTCACGAGCGCCCCCCCACACAGCCAGCTGGGGCGTTCACCGTTGGCAGCATAGCCTAGTAGAGCCTGGAAATATTACCGTATCATGCATGACATTATGACTGAACAAACTGGACAAAAACAACAATCACAACTAGGTGTAGTCTATAGTAGAGATTACACGGATATCCGGTAACTATCCGGTATCCGCCCTATCCAGCTCAAATTTTAAATCCGGCCAAATACCGGATAAGTAAGGCTTTGCACCAATAGGAGGTTTTTGTCTTAAAGCTACACTAAAACGTAGGAAACAATGTCACCTACGTCCACCACGCTTCGTCCACCCCCCCCCCCCCACTCACCATATGGGGCAACTCGTGCGGCCAAGCGTCCACCCCCCCACTCACCATATGGGGCAACTCGTACGGCGCAGCGCCTACCCCCCCCCCCCCCACTCACCATATGGGGGAACTCGTGCGGCGCAGCGTCCACCCCCCCCGCCACGAGCTCGTCCGCGTTGTGTTTGCAGTTGTTGCTACGACTTAGACCTCCGTTCAACGCCTGGCTCGGCTCGCACGGGAATACGTACTTCTCTTGGTATTCCAGGCATTCTGTTTAGAGGGAAGAGAGTATAAGGCAACATATTATAATTTAAGACATTTTTCGGTTTGAATCGCGTGGTGTTTATTACTTTTAGCATTGTTACAACGCTCAACGTTTCGAGAACTTTACAGGTCCCTTCTTCAGGTTTGTCTTTAATTTCAATACAACATCGCGAAAACAGAAGAAAAATCAACGTATTATAAAACAAACTCTTTCCGCCGTTCTGTCTGTGTGATAGATTATTTAAATGCTGAGCGTATTAAAGAACAATGGCCGTTCTCCATACGTCAAATGATTTGTTTTTTTTACCTTTGCCATTATTTACCTTTTTTTTTCTTGACAATCGACATAAAACTCGGCATTTCACCTTAGATCAAAACAAAATTAGTAGATATGGTATATTCTAACATTGCGTATTCGAAAAATGAGCTAGAAACACCTACATGCATTTTCATAAAATTAATGTATTTTAAAACATTTGTCTTCAAGAAGGATTCAGACATTTGTAAATAAGCAAAAAGGTATTCTTATGCATGTCAAAAAAAATATCGCAGTGTGACAGCACGTGCTCACGCGGCAACGGTTCGACATACGACTGAGGCTAGGGCGTCAGCTAGACGCAGTTTTATTGTCTCATTTTCCGAGACTACGTACCGTATCTTTAGTTTTTTGTTTTATTTTATTTTATTTTTATTATTTTTATTTAACAAAATTTCGTACAAATGTCTTAGTCTAAAGTAGTTTAAGAAAGTGCCAATAAACCCTAATTGGGTTTGTCTTAGCATCCATATTTATCATCAATCACTATTTATCACTATTACAATCACAAAGAAAAAACTTGAAATGTTCCAAATAAAAAGTACTTATCACACACACAAACATAGCTTACCTACTTGACAAATAATTTTCAACCTTCCAACAAAAGAAAATAACTTACTTCCGCCTAACACTCAGCTGATAGATGCACGCGCATCGTGCGGGCGCCGCCTGCCGAGTGCAGCTCGCTCGTAAACAAGTTTACAACAAAGGGCGGATTGAAAAGTTTAGATGGTACAACTAGCTGAGACAGTCTATTACTGTATATTAGATATTTAAGTAGTATTTACAATATTGAAAAGTAGTAGCAGTAGTATATATACATATATATAGTAGGTAAGTGTATGAAGTATAAATACTATACTATACATATAAAACAAAAAAATATATAGGTACATCACAATATTACAAAGTTATATAAGCTGTAGATACAAAATACAAATACATTAAACACATTTAAACTCTTTTTAATTATATGCATGTAGTACTGTTTTAATTTATGTTTTACGTTTTTTACATTCAGTGAATCTCTCAGATCTACAGGCATTTTGTTGTGCAGTCTAGGAATGAGATAATGACTGGTCCTCCTACCATAAAAGTTTGAGGTCTTATGAATATTCAAGATATCCATATCGTTTCTCAATGCTTTTCTTGTCGGAATTCTATGCTTGATTGGGTAGGTACATAAATTGCTGAGGTCGGGAGAACTGTTCCTTGTATAACATGTATATTTATTTCATGTATGGGTAGGACCTCACAGTAATGAAATAACTCACGGTAATCGAGTCCAAATCTGTTTTTAATTTTGTATGGTACTATTGATTTGAGCAGTCTAATTTGTAAGTCGTAGATCTTATCGAGAGATGATTTGTAGGTGCGTCCATAGCTAGTGATGCCATATGCAATAACCGACTCAGCAAGGGCAATATATAGGTTACGAAGAATTTTAAAAGGAACCTTCCATTTCAATTGGTATATCTTCGCAAGAAGAGCTCTTAATTTATCGCAAACCAAATCCACATGCGGTCCCCAGTTAAATCGGTCGTCGACAATCATCCCTAGATATTTAGCATTCCTGACCTGCTCGATGTGAATACAGTTACCATCGCATTTTCCAGCACTTTCACACATATTATGTAGGCAAGCATGATTATGAGCTACCAGGTTTACTTGCTGTGATCCGCGGGTGTTGTGGGCTGATCGTACATGTACAAATTGGGTCTTTTCTGCGTTTACTAATAAGCCAGCATCATGCGACCACCTACTCAATGCTGTGAAATCTTCCTGTAATTTCTCCTCAGCTAATTCCAGATTTCTATGAGAAGCGATTAGGCACGTGTCGTCTGCAAATTGATATATCTGACAATGCTTAATGACGTTCTTGGCGTCGTTTACATATATTAGGTAATGCAAGGGGCCTATTACTGATCCCTGTGCAGTTCCCATTTTAACGTCCATAACATCACTCAATGTGCAACCCACTTTTACTCTATATCCCCTATCCATAAGGTAGTCTTTGCACCACTCCAGCAAAGGTCCTCTAATACCAGTAGCATCAAGTCTTTCGATAAGTTGATCGTGCCTGAGCGTGTCGAAGGCCTTACTGTAGTCAATAAAGAGAAGCAGCACGTGTTATTTATTATCTAGATGTAGGTTAACATAATCAGTAAACTCTGCCAGTAGCAAGGACGTACTTTTATTAGGCCGAAAACCAAATTGCGTGTTAGTTAAAATGCTATTCTTGTCATAATATTGGTATATTTCAGCTGTTATGTATTTTTCTACGATTTTATCTATAATTGGCAGTATAGTAATGGGCCGGTAGTTGCAATATTGATCTTTTCCACCCTTTTTATAGATCGGTCTCACCATTCCACTTTTCAGCTCAGCAGGATATTTACCAGTCATCACACTAACATTGATCAGCCTCGTTATCGTTTTAATCTAAGCATTTCACTTAAATTCTCCTGTAGTGTCCAAAAGTGATGGAACTAAGAAATTAGAGATCTGAGACTGATCTAGGTTTCACCCGCGTAAGCCCGATCCCGCGGGAATATCGGGAAAAAGGAGCCTATGTGTTATTCCAGGTCTCCTGCTATCTGCATACCGAGTTTCATGGTAATGGGTTCGGCGGTTTTTACGTGATTGAATTACAACCACACACACATACTCATTAGATTAGGGATATTTGTTAAGTACCAAATACCTTCGATAGCGCCCGTGAAGTGGCCGCGAGGCCGGGGTCAGTCTTGAAGTTTTAACATTCGTCCACTGAAGAAACAATAATTATTAAGCTACTGCATAGCTTTTATCGCGGGCTTTGAGCGCGGCCACCGAATCATGAAACTCCGTGACGAAAATAAAACCTAACACCCCCCACGTGTACCATGTTGTCATGGTTACCATGACAACATGGTACAAAATAAAATATATAATTGTAATTGCATAAGTTGATAAAAAATGCTATGCAATAGCTTTACCGCGGCAATCCCCGAGTGCCACACGTTTTTATATTCTTGACAGGCGTCCATTTTAAAATAATTTCAGTGGTCGTATCGAGCAGTCTGGAATGCATTGTCAACGTTTTTATACCTGACTACCCAGGTGGCCCGCGCCCCCCACTTAAGGAACCCCTGGTCTAGGCGGTGTAACTTACTGTCCCACGCCTTCCGTCCATTTCTGGGTGCAGTCAAGGAAGGTGAGAGGGGCTCGCATCCCCCGAGCTTCTTGCCGGACAAGTCCACGTAGTCGTATACAGGTGGCACGTAGGGGGTGGTCGTCTCGGTCGCCCGCGGTCTGGAATTGTTCAACATTAGGTTATGTATTTAGGGTGGACTGTCCATCAATGGGCCACATAAAATTTAAACGCACGCAGTTCTTAGTATTTCTGATATAATGATACAAAATTTTTAATGAATGTATATATGTAATTATCTACAATGATTTTGCATTCAAACTTTTTTCAATTTTTATTCAGGTTTTAAGCCACGATGGTTAAAAAAATGGAAAGCGGCTCATTGTGTTCAAGAACTGGTACACAATGAGTCAGTGGAATTTACACATTAAGACACACCCGGATTCTGACTTTTTTGAGATTCTAGGTTTTTTTTTCAGATTTTGTTAGAATAATAAAGAAATAGTTCCATAATAAAATATTAATTATTTTTTAAAAATCACAAATGATACAGATCCACAATGAGTACCACTGTCTCATTGATGGACAAGTCACCCCATGGTATCTATACTTCTATACTAACTAATATTATAAAGAGTTAACGTTTGTAACATGTATGTATGTATATTGGGGATAATCTCCGAAACTAATGGACCGATTTCAAAAATTATTTTACCAATAAAAAGCTACATTATCAGGGAGTAACATGGGCAGTTTTTGATCCCGATATTCCCACGGGATCGGGACTTACGCGGGTGAAACCGCGGGAATCTGCTTGTCGCTTATGTGTTGTAGGTCGGGAGGCGGGTCCCGGGGCGTGTCGGGTGGTGTTGAGCGGATTGTGTGTTTGTGGATGTGATAGTGTTTTTCTTTTGCAACTTTTATAAACTTATTGTGAACTTAGTACTTACATATATCATAGCCAATATCTAATAACACGTGTTTTTTTTACGAAATTCCTAAGACTTTTATAAAAAAAACTGTTTATCAAATAACACTAGGACATACCTATAGATAGGGTTAGATGCCTACAGAAATGCACAGACAAGAAAAAAAATATTTTTAACATAAATGTTTGTTTTAAATCGAACCTCATATTTATTGTAGGTAGGTAAAGGTACCTAATGGTAGAACTGCGAGAGAATTACCTACTAAGAACTATTTCTAATTTTGATGTAAAATCTTAGATTAAAACAAAAAACTAAAGATACGGTACCTAGTCTCGGAAAATGAGACCATAAAACTGCGTCTAGCTGACGCACTAGCCTCAGTCGTATGTCGAACCGATGCCGCGTGAGCACGTACTGTCACTCTTTTTGACATCCATAAGAATGCCTATTTGTTTATTTACAAATACCTGAATCATTCATAAAGACAAATGTTTTTAAATACAATAATTTTATGAAAATGCATGTAGGTGATTCTAGCTCATTTTTCGAATACGCAATGTTAGAATATACCGTATCTACTATTTTTGTTTTCATCTAAGTGTAAAATATACCTACAATAAAAAACAGTTAAAATTAATCCAACTAGCCAGAGCTGGTTTTTTGTAAGCAAGGATGTAAATCAGACCGAAAAATTATTAAAACGAGTTTTCTAAATTTTGTTTTTTTCTTGGTAACTGCATCTTAACAGGAAAATCAGTTTCTAATCTTGTGGAATAAAATTTAATTATAGTCAGGTAGTCTCTAGGTAATAATCATTGTTAATATATTACTCAAGTGTATTACCTACCTATACAGGGTGTTTCGACGAGGGGGTATTAAGCCGAAAGGGGGGTTGTTCTAGAGTTCTAGGCGAACAACTTTTAATCCACGACTTTTATCACTATGTATCACTAAAAAACAGCTGTTTTTGTAAAAGAAAAGGCAATTAATGTTAAGATTGTAGTGGTCCAAACTAAATAAAAGGCCAATGACGTCAAACTCTAAAATAACAGCTGATTTTCATGCAAAATTTTCGAAAACTACTTCGAATTTCCAAAACTTGTAGAACAAAAGTTGTTCGCCTAGACCTCTAGAACAACCCCCTTTCGGCTTTATACCCCCTTCTTGGAGCACCGTGTATAAATACAGCGTGTTTTGAGGACGGTAATTCAAGCCGAAAAAGAGTGGTAGTCAATTTTTTGTGGGCCCAACTCGAACAAGGACTCTCAAAAAAAAGTAGTAGCCTGGCGCCCGCCGGGCTACTACTTTTATTACTACTGGCGCCATCTATTGACTGGAGTGATAGACTGTTGCGTTCACAGATTGGTTAGTCCAGTGTCCTTTCAGGGTTCCGTACCCAATTGTGACAGTGGTACGGAACCCTTCGTGCGCGAGTCCGACTCGCACTTGACCGGTTTTTTTTATTTTATAGCTCCAGCTGTCTACGGTTAAGTAGTTATTGCGTAACAGTAACAAATATTGTAACAATTAAAAAAAACACTAACCTACTAGTTGTGAGAACATGTTGAGATTCTGAAGTCTCTTGGCAGCATACTATGGGAACATCTCCTTCGTAGGAACAAGTCTGAAAAACATATTTTTATTTATTTATTTAACAAAATCCACAGCTCTTAATGCTAGTAAATACAAAAAAAAAAATATCTTACACCCAATAAAGGATTTACATTTTTTATATTTTATTATTTTTTATATCGCACTTACTAAATAAAACTATAATCACAACAACATACAATGTGCTCCGAGCAGCACGAAGCCCAAAGAGGGTTGTTTTAGACGTCTAAGTGAACAAATTTTATGTTCTACGGCTTTTAAAAATTCAAACCTTATTTTCGAAAATATTGGCTTATGCCCAAACGTGCCACAAAGATATAAAATAACAACAAGAACGTCACTCTTTTGGTTTACATTACCGTTCTTAAAACACGTTGTATAAACTTAGAGAAGTTCAATCGATAGCCATGGTCGTATGCCACCTTGTATCGTAATACAACGTAAGGCTGGCTTGCGCACCTACATCGAATAACTAATCCGAGTTAGCTAGAACGAATTAGCAATTTAATGTTAATACAAAATGTCGAGATCTCGCTAATCCGTGCTAGCTAATCGGGATTAGTTAGTGTAGATGTGCAATCCAGCCGAAGTGATTATTATAGAGATACTCACCTTGGCCACAGTTTACCTAGTAGTTGGGCCTTGTGGCGGTTGGCCAACTTTCATACGGTCACATAAGTTATAGGAAAGGGCACATAAGTTGTTGGAAAGGTCACATAAGTTGTAGGAAAATTGTCAGAGCCCGTTTTCAGAAAAATAAAGGATTTTTGCATATAATAATGTGCAAACTCCGTCTGTCCGTCTGTCCGTCTGTCCGTCTGTCCGTCTGTCCGTCTGTCCGTCTGTCCGTCTGTCCGTCTGTCACCAGGCTGTATCTCATGAACTGTAATAGCTAGACGGTTGAAATTTTTACAGAAGATGTATTTCGGTAGCCGCTACAACAACAAATACTAAAAACAAAATAAAACAAATATTTAAAAGGGGCTCGCATACAACAAACGTGTTTCAAAAATAACAAGGGAATTGTAGTACAATGTGAGGTCGCATCTAATTGGTCTGAGTCAAATCGAGTTGGCCATGGAATTCAAAATGGCTGCCCTGTCTGTCAAATATATCAGTCTGCCTTCACTTACCAAAGAGTTTCTTATAAGTTTCAGATTTTCTTTGTGACAAAGTTTTGTCAAAGAGTGGTGCGTGTCGTATGATGGGAGTAAGAATCGAAGCTAAATATTTCACATTTTCCTATCAAATTTAAAAATTATTTGATGTAAACCATTTTAGGGTACGGTACCCAATTGTGATAGTGGTACGGAACCCTTTATGCGCGAGTTTTGCACTTGTTTTTAATGTCTATTAATCGTGGACGTGAAAAGATGTCACGCCACGGTTTCGCCACGACCATAGTGAGCGAGCTTCTTAAATATACCCGTACCTTTGGCCTTATTTGTCTCTCTAAGTCACGGATTGCAGACGGACATCTCCCCAAATTAGTACATGTTCCTTGTCTGCTATTGTCATCACAAACATCACCTGAAACCAAACAAAGTTAGACGAGTTAAATATTTAACCCAGCTTAGCGCAAGCCGGCCTAAGTACAAAATCACAAACTTAATTCCTAAGGTTTAGCCTAAGTTGTAGCACCAAGTCGACTCGTCCGAAACGTAGTCCGGTGCAGTCACTAAGGGAGACAGGTCGGATCTTGTTCCACTGCTGTCTTTCTATTTTCTAAATGTGCGTTTTGTAACCCCCTTACTTATAAATGAGGACTAACTTTATGTAACGTTTGTCTTTTACTGTGGCATGAAGTTTCATAGTTAACAGAAACAGACAAACGTTACATAAACTTAGTCATCTACATCTACGCTAACATTATAAAGAGGAAAGATTTGTATTTTATGTGTGTGTGTGTGTGTGTCTGTATGTTTGTAATGAATGCCCTCAAAAACAACTGTGTAAATTTCAAAAATTCTTTCACCATTAGAAAGCTACATTCAAATGAAAGCTACTGAACATAGACTACTTTTGATCCCGATATTCCCACGGGACGGGACTTACGCGGGTGAAACCGCGGGACGCAGAAACCGAAGACTACTCTTTTTTTTATAATACTTATTTGAGGTTGCCAGGAAAAAATCAATACGTATCATTAGTAGGTACATTGAAAAGTTACATTTGACAATTAAATTTTTAATTAAAAATTAAATTTTTACGTTTGACATTTCCTTCGCCGTAAGAGTTAATTCTAACGTATTACTAAGATAAACAGGAAACAATAATACATCAGTCCACAACTACAACTATTAATCCATTTATAACAATTATTATAGAATTACAAGGAATCAGAAAAAATATAGATTACTGAGACAATGAGGCAGATCTCACGGTAGTTAGGTGTGCGTGATCAAGTAGGTAATTCAAACATGATGGACGGCCGTCGGTCGGGCAGGTTAAGCAACGCTTGTCATGATACAAAGATAGATGACAGATAGATGGACGCTTTATTTGTAGAACTCTAGAACTGGAGGGTTACTGCGGTTCGTTTCGATACGACATCGATACGATAATACGATGATTCTACTGTCACATTCTGACAGTAGAACCATCGTATTATCGTATCGTTGTCGTATCGAAACGAACCGAAGTAACCCTCCTGATTAGATACATTTTCCCGGGTTTTAATCGGTTTTTATCCTGTTTTAACTACTTATACAAACGTAGTCGACTGTTTCCTCTCTGGATAAAGACGTTAGAGCAAATCATGTTTATGCCATAAAACCTATATCTGCCATGACCTATGTTTTGTTTTTTTATTTTTTCATTTTTTAGCTAATTAGAATAGAAATAAAATTTAGAAAAAATAGAAAATAAAAAAAATTAAATCGTAGGTCATGGCTAATATAGAAAGGCTGGCCGATTTCAAAAATTCTTTCACCAAAAGAAAGCTACATTATCGAGGAGTAACATACGCTACTTTCGGTCTCGATAATCCCACGGGATCGGGCCCTACGCGAGTGAATACATATGTATACACACACTATTCATTAAAAATAAATAAATTATGTGAACAACACACAGCGCCATCTAGCCCCGTGGTAAGCTACTAAGCTTGTGTTACGGTGACTAGAAACGGATATAATATTAATATTTATTTTCTTTTGTAAATACATTCATAGTATTGTACATGGTGGGACACTCAGACCAGACACAAACATTAACACTATCGTAGAGATAGTGGGAGATTTTCATTGAGGGAAAATCGAAAAATTAAAGGAAAACCGGCCAAGTGCGAGTCGGACTCGCGCACGAAGGGTTCCGTACCATTATCTATACTACAGATTTTGTTTTGAAAGGTAAATTGCGGTTTACGATTTATGACGTTTTAAAAAAAAACTACTCACTAGATCTCGTATAAAAAGTTATAAGCGAAAATCCATGGAAATCTGAGAAACAAGTAAAAGTCCAAAAGAAAGTAATTTACTACTTTCTGAGAAACTATTCTGCTCATCACTCCGAAGATCCTCGTCCGATCCATATCAATTTTTTATGGAGTCACCTTGGGACTTCTACCTTCCGAATAAAAAAACAATCATCAAAATCGGTTCATAAATGACCAATAGAATTTGTTTCTCAAATTTCCATGGCTATTAACTTTTTATTTTTAGCTCTTCGACTAAAAGTTACTTTACAAAAGTTGTAGATAATCTTATTTGCAATTCAAAATGTTAATTATTTTTCTTGTGAGACCTATAGTTCGTCAAATAAACCATAAAAACCATTTGAACCCCTTTTTCCAAGATGGCGGCCGTGGGACAAGAGCCACAACCCCACAAACTATTATTTAATTTTAAACTAACCTTCCCTTGATATCCAAAAAATAAAATTGCATCCTCTGACAAATGCACGCGAAGCCCAAAAAATGAAAGATTTCAATGGACTACATGGTTATGGTAGAAATAAATTTTATGGCACGATCATATTTGCTCTAATGTCTTTATCCAGGGAGTAAACAGTCGACTACGTTTGTATGAAGAAAGAGTAGGTATGAAGACTTTCCTCTTCAAAGTTGCACAAAGTCAAAAGTTATTTCAAAAAGTTTTTAAAGAACTTTTTGAACTTTTTGACTGGTTGAAAACCGGCTTCATATAGCGAATTCATCTCGATTCCGTAAGAATAGGTATCAGGACAAAAAGTAGTCTTAATAAATCATCATTATTATCGTGACATAATAATATGGGTCTGCTGTTTAGCTGAAGCAGACATAATGACATAATGTATGTATTTATTTTCTATCCATAGTTGTTTTAAAATAAAATTTACTAGCTACGTTTCACCCGCCTAAGTCCCAATCCCGTGGGAATATCGGGACCAAAAGTAACCTATGTTCTCAGAGTGAATGTTGCTTTTTAATGGTGAAAGAATATTTGAAATCGGTCCAGTAGTTGTTGAGTTTATTCATTACAAACATACGACACACACACAAAAATACAAAGTTTTTCTCCTTATAATATTTAGTGTAGATAAATTGTAGTAATGTATCCTAACTATCTGTTTATGTATTTTTTTGTTTATTTCTAAGTAGTAAGTAACGTATATTATGTTGGTACCTTTTTGATTCATATTTTTCCGTAATGGATCGATTAGTCACCTTAGGTTTCGCCGGAAGATGAGTTCTGCTGCAGTTTTTTGCAGAGGCGTGACCTTTTCGGGGCACACGGCTTCTTAGACATTATCTACACTCATATGATAAAGAGGAAAGATTTGTATTTTTGTGTGTGTGTATGTGTGCCTCTGTTTTGTTTGTTATGATATGAATAAACTCAAAAACTACTGGACCGATTACAAAAATTATTTCACCAAAAGAAAGCTACATTATCCGTAAGTAACATAGGCTACTTTTGATCCCGATATTCCCCCCGGATCGGGACTTACGCGGGTGAAACCGCAGGACTCTGCAAGTTATGAATATTTTATTATGTTTTATTAGCCACTTTTTATATGTTTTTTTTTTATTTTTCTTCAAATTGTTTTTTTTTATTTGGTTTATTATTGTGTATTTTTGTTGTGTCTATTCTAATCTGTTTATTGATTGTGTTCCTCAGTCTTGTGATTGTCTAAATAAACCGTTTGTTTTCTTTGTTTTAAATCTACGTGCTATTTTAGGGTGTTACAAGCTGTTTGTAATCGGTTTCGCCGGGTTTATTAGAGAGATTACTAAACATCTCATCAGATTGACACCAAAATTAAATGGGAACACCTTAGCCTTATTAATAAACGTGGAGTAAGATCGGAGTAGTGAGAACATGCTTTGTCTTTTTCCGTGACTAGAACTTTCAAAGTTGACAGACAAAAACAAAAAGTGGTAAAGCTATTCCGATCTTAGTCCACGTTTATTAATAAGGCAACTAGAAGTTAACACCGGTCTAATAAATAAAGAACAATTTCAATTGGATCTCAGACGGCAGAAAAATTCGGAAACATACACAAAAAAAATACATCGCCAATTTATATCCTCCCCCATTTTTGGAAGTCGATTAAACAGACTTACCTTCATACAAGGCTGCTTGGACTTGGACACTAATAAAAAGAAAAAATAGAACAAAAAACAACATTTTAAAACGAAAATTAAAATCCAGATTAGCAGAAGCTTATTGTTTTTTAGTTTATTTCATTATTTATTAATTTTGCACGTCTTTCTTGTATGATAGTCAGATTGCTACTAAGTTATTTAAAGGCAGATATAATAGTAATAAATAACAAAATTACTGTTATAGTGCGTTTCATCTTTAATTACCTATGCCGTCATGTTGGTAGCAAAACAAAAAAGTGTTGCCTTAATATCTTGAATGTGCTATGCCCTAAACCTTGAATACAGGAAGATTCGTTCATTCATTCTTTACATACAAATCTCCCTTAATTCAAGCTAGCACATTATTTTTGTAGTATTTTGCACTTTTTCGTTTTGCTACCAACATGATGGCATAGGTAATTAAAGATGAAACGCACTCTAATTTGGTACTAAGGGAGAATTCAAATGGACAATTAAACCGTCGCTGCGCCGTCACTATTGCAACAATCTGCCGACTAAATTGTAACTGACTTAAGAGGAAGACTCAATTCAATTCAATTCAAAATTCATTTATTCATTTAGAACGTATATTATATACACATACGTACGTTTTGAAACGTCGAGATTTTATTTTACGGTGCTATCTAGCTCACACCTACAGCACACATAAAGAAATTCGTGCATGTGTGCTATAGGTGTGGTCTGTTTTAGGGAAAGTGTGGGAGTAAGTGTAATCGTGTGTTTTGAGCTTTAGAAAAACGTGTATATCAAAATGACGGGTGTACGTCAAAATATATTGATTCTATGCACATGAAAGCAATGTTCTAGCAATGTGAGAAATGTGCGTAAAGTTTGAAGCAATGTGCTTATAAAAAACAAGGGTTATCGCAAAAAGTTAATGAGCCGCCAGCCTGATATCAGAATGACGGGTGTACGTCAAAATATATTGATTCTATGCACATGAAAGCAATGTTCTAGCAATGTGAGAAATGTGCGTAAAGTTTGAAGCAATGTGCTTATAAAAAACAAGGGTTATCGCAAAAAGTTAATGAGCCGCCAGCCTGATATCAGAATGACGGGTGTATTTTTAATATCAGCAAATTACTTGATATCTAAGGATGAAAATATTGCCATAGCAATGTTCCGGCAATGTGCTCGAACATACCAAAAGTACTATCGGAAGCGATAGAAGCTTTAAAAGAAATTTCGATAATAAAGTTTTAAATATCAGCGCCTGCTAATTTCATAAAGGCAATCCGACGGAATAGTGTTAAAAACTTCTGAAGTTACAGGTGTTACTTACATTACATTTATGAGATAACAATTTCATTTTCCTTTTATTATTAAATACTGTATACACAGTATTACTCGTATGCAATATAAGATATCGTGATATATAATGATGTTTCATAGAACCATCATAAAAATGCATATATGTATACACACTTCGGAAGTGAATATTAATTTTCTCTTTTGAAATGTGGGTAGTCGATAATTGTTAGTATAACGAGTATAACATAAATAAATGATGACATGAACCCCTTAGTTTAAATTGTTCCTTTACACTATTCGACGGATTGCCTTTATGAAATTAGCAGGCGTTGATATTTAAAACTTAATTATCGAAATTTCTTTTAAAGCTTCCATCGCTTCCGATAGTACTTTTGGTATGTTCGAGCACATTGCCGGAACATTGCTATGGCAATATTTTCATCCTTAGATATCAAGTAATTTGCTGATATTAAAAATACACCCGTCATTCTGATATCAGGCTGGCGGCTCATTAACTTTTTGCGATAACCCTTGTTTTTTATAAGCACATTGCTTCAAACTTTACGCACATTCCTCACATTGCTAGAACATTGCTTTCATGTGCATAGAATCAATATATTTTGACGTACACCCGTCATTTTGATATACACAGAAAAACCTGTCCATAACACGAAAATCTACATCTACACTTCTGCACTAATAATTATAAACAGGAAAGATTTGTATTATTGTGTGTCGTATGTTTGTAATTAATAAACTCAAAAACTACTAGACCGATTTAAAAAAATCTTTCAGCATTAGAAAGCTAGATTCACCCTGTTTAACATAGGCTACTTTTGATCCCGAAATTTTTTTTTTTTTTTATTTATTTTAATCAGAAAAGAATACACATATAAACTTAATCTAAACTCCCGCCAAACTGACGAGCAGTTTGTTGGCGAGTAAAACGCTAAACTTACACTTTTTATGTGCATTACTTATAAAATATAAACTTATTTATTAGTTACTATTTCTATATATCTATTTTATTTTTTAATAATTACCTCACAATGAAAAGGAACCAAAAATAGTCGACATTATTTTATTATCTTTTCAATTAACGTATTTTTAAGTTTTGATTTAAACATATCACTAGACAAGCTTGACTCATCTCTCAGCCACGGTATGTCATTGTATATTATTTTTTTAAATTCCCACGGGATCGGGACTTACGCGGGTGAAACCGCGGGACGCAGCTACTATGAAATATAACTATCGGACAATAAAAACGCAGATATAATGTGCAACTAATCGGGTTGCAATAAAATAAATAAAATTAATAATTAGCTCGTTAATTTGTCCTACTGCAGGGCAAGGGCCTCCTCTTAGAGGGGTTAGGCAGTAAGACGCCACGGGTGCCTACTCCGGATTGGCGAATGTCCCATGCCTTCGGACCGTGTTGAGTCCTAGGACATGTCGGTTTCCTCACGATGTTTTCCTTCACCGTAAGAGCGATGTTATTAGCGTACATAACTTTTTCTTAAACAAAAAGACATTGGTACGCGGTCGGCCTGGATTCGAACCCACGACCCTCGAAATGAAAGTCGGGATATCTACCACTAGACCAACACCGCTCTTGGGTTGCGATAACGCATTCGTTATTACCGGCCGATAATAACGCGCCTGTGAGGGGGCCTTATTTCTGCCAAGTAAGTATTATTTAGTGCTTACAAGAAGTTACTTATTTTACCTCCCATTTATTGTCCCGTTGGAAATTTTCAGCAACAGGACAAATTATGTCCTGTTTAAAATATTCTATATATAAATGTACTTACCTATTACTCTATTTCAGAATCTTAAACCAGTTCTTTAATTATGGCCATTCTGCCAGCATCAGGGCAATTTGGGCCAATATCACGTGAATATAACAATTTGTGACATTTAGAATTTTAACAATGCGGGTAGGAATGTACAAAAAAATGGTGGGGAATTTGATTGCAACTCCATGTGAGCATTTGTTTGTAACGCGATAATTCCGTGTTCGGCACTGTTATTTTATTTTACAATACTCGTTATCTTTAATGAAATTAAATTGATTATTTTGCCACCTAAACTTAACAATTTACACGCAAATAACTAGGTTATACGATATTAAAATTCAGGACCTCGCGTTCATGAATGCGTCTCAATCAGAACTCCGAATCTTAAATCAAAAATGTAAACAAAGAACTGATAATTTCAAAGGAAAGTAAATAAAAAGCTGTCACTTTCAAATAAATGTAAGTATAGCTCCCGGCAAACTACTAGGAAAAAAATGGCGGGTGCGCAAAGTCGTTTTTTCATAGAAGTCGCATGTAAAATGCCTACGAACTTTCCCCTTCCACGTAATTTTTTTTTAACTTGTAAGAGTTTTTTAGGGTTCCGTAGCCAAATGGCAAAAAAACGGAACCCTTATAGATTCATCATGACTGTCTGTCTGTCCGTCTGTCTGTCCGTCCGTCCGTATGCCACAGCCACTTTTTTCCGAAACTATAAGAGCTATACTGTTGAAACTTGGTAAGTTAATGTATTCGGTGAACCGCATTAAGATTTTCACACAAAAATAGAAAAAAAAAACAAAAAAAAATTAGAACTTTAACTAAAAAAAATTATCAAACCTATACGTGTGTGTGTATCTATGGATAGGTCTTCAAAAATGATTTTGAGGTTTGTAATACCATATTTTTCTAAACTGAATAGTGACCCCCCCCCCCTCCCGTAACATCTAAAATAAGAGAATGATAAAACTAAAAAAAAAATATCATGTAAAAAAAAAAAACTACTTACCTACTAGACCTCGTTCAAATCAATTTTCGGTGGAAGTTTATAATGAAACTTCCCCCGAAAATTGATTTGAACGAGGTCTAGTAAGTAGTTTTTTTTTAATACGTCATTAATCGTAAACCGCAATTTACCTATCAAAACAAAACCTGTTGTATAGATAATGGTACGGAACCCTTCATGCGCGAGTGCGTGATGTTATGCATTATGATCGTTATGCTATAAAAATATTATGCCTTAAATTTTAATGCGTTTTGAGTATTATGCCATAAATTTTAATAAGTTTATGCGTTATGTGTTTATGAATATTATGTGTTAAAATTTTATGCGTAACGTTTTATTTATGCCTTTCGTGTTTATGACAAAAAAGTTTATGCCAGACGGAGGGGACCCCTTAAGTTTCACATATTCATACAGGCAGCGGTCCGTCTTAGGGACTTGCTTTGATCACAAAAAAGTGTTCTAATCTAATCTAGGATAAAAACTTACAGCTAATTATAAGAAAGGTACATACAATGGCCTGCCTTAATTGCTAAAAACGATCTCTTCCCGGCAACCTCTGTGTGTAAACGTTATTTCTTAGTGTTTACCACACTAGGTAATAATGATAATAGGTAATGATTTTTTTGAAAAATAGCTTTCAAAAACTTTAGTACCCGGTGTGGTAAATACTAAGAAAAAACTTTAAGATGTTTGGAATGTGTCATCTTTATATTGTAATTTCAATGTAATATGGGAAATTACAAGCCAAGTTGAACTGCAAAGTTCGCCGTCACTACGAGGCCTTATTCGCAAGAACACAAGAAAATGCTTTCTTAAGAACGTGGCGACTGTTACCATTTCCATACAAACTCAATACCAAAATAAATTATGAAAAATTTAGTTTTCTACCTTGATATCGATATTATTCGGAATAAGATTTTACTTTTAAAGGGTGTCCACCACAAGGTTTTCTAAAACAATAATAATAAAACGGAGAAACATTTTTTTTGAAAAATGTTTCTCCGTTTTATTTGAATGTACCAATGGCAACAGTCGCCACGTTCTTAATTTCGGCTTGGCGGGAGGCTTACCTGTGGCGTAGCGGCTTTCGTGCTGGAACGGAATACCAGTAGTCGCGGTCTCGACTCCCGCCGAGTACTAATGTTTTTGAAAGCCTTTTTTCATCAAACATTCGAACCTTTGGATGGACAAGAATTCCTACAATTCTGGGGAATCGGAGGGCATAAAGTCTAGAATACCGAGTTCGTTGGTCTAGATCAGGGGTTCCCAAAGTAGGCGATAACGCCCCCTTGTATTATCGCACAGCACAGCGCCCCTATTTTTTTGGATAACGCCCCCAAAAAAATAGGGGCGCTGTGTAGAGGCTTAGGGAGCGATTTGTAATTTCATCTAGCTAGGAGGACTCTTAGACGGTGGCTGAGCTCTCGAATCTCGACTACACAAACTACAACACAACGAACATCAACTCATTTTAATTAAGAAATTGCTCTAACCCGGTTCGATATTTCTCTCCGTGTAGTTCTCATATCTGTCCTGAGAAGCTACCGCAGTTGTTCCGTTGACATCAACTCGATGCCGACGCGGTAGTTTGACATCTCTGACAGCGGGGTTTTCAATTTTAAAACCGCGCATCCAAGGCCGTCAGCCGTCGAATTGAAGTTTTTCTGTCAAAATCTTCAAATCAATTCAATTCTGTCTGTGTTGCATTCATCCAATTTGGCTTCGGCATCGGTATGAGTAATCGACGACGCGTCGATTTGAAATTTTCGCGGTTCGAAATTCGGCTGTCAACTGTCAAATGAATTCGATGCCGATTCCGACGGAACAACCGCGGTAGCTTTCCTGTTTTATTGAATAAATAAAATAAAAATAATATCAATAGGTCGCTCCGTTTCGAAATGAAAGTAGTTTAATCTCCGCTAATATAGCTTACAATAATAAATGGCATTTACCGATATTGTGGTTTTTAAGTAGGTGAAAAAAGGGGGGCGCTATAAAATATTTATTCTTAAAGTGGGCGGTAGACAAAATAAGTTTGGGAACCTCTGGTCTAGACAGGTCGCAGTGCGCAGCCGGGGCGGCTCGCTAGTCTCCAACTATAGTAGGTATGAACGCAAGTTTGTAATATAATAATGCATTGATTTGCAATCAACCTCCCAACTACATGACAACGCTATTAGTAAGACCTAATAAACTTATACCTTACATTTAACGATGCAAAACCCAGGGTTCTTCGCGTCTGAAACCCTGGGCTTTTGTGTTCTATGATAAAAACTCATTTTTCGGTCTTAATCGCGTGGTGTTTATTACTTTTAGCATTGTTTCAATACTCAACATTTCGAGACACCAAAAAATATATTTAATTTCAATACAACATCGCGAAAACAGAAGAAAAATCTATTTTTGATTTTCCGAAAAACAATTTATAAAAAACCGGTCAAGTGCGAGTCGGACTCATGCACGAAGAGTTCCGTACCATTACCTATACAACAGATAAATTGCGGTTTAAGATTTTAAAACGTTTTTGACGTTTTAAAAAAAACTACCGACTTGATCTCGTTCAAACCAATTTTCGTTGGAAGTTTGCATAGTAATGTACATCATATACTTTTTTTAGTTTTATCATTCCATTATTTTAGAAGTTACAGGGGGGGGGACCAACATTTTCCAACTTTGGAAGTGTCTCTCGCGCAAACTATTCAGTTTAGAAAAAAATGATATTAGAAACCTTAATATCATTTTTAAAGACCTATCCATAAATACCCCACATGTATAGGTTTGATGAAAAAAAAAATATTTGAGTTTCAGTTCTTAGTATGGGGAACCCCAAATATTTTTTTTTTTTCTATTTTTGAGTAAAAATCTTAATGCGGTTCACAGAATACATCTACTCACCAATTTTCAACAGTATAGCTCTTATAGTTTCGGAGAAAAGTGGCTGTGACATACGGACGGACGGACAGACAGACAGACATGACGAATCTATAAGGGTTCCGTTTTTTGCCATTTGGCTACGGAATCCTAAAAAGTAGGTATTAAAACTATGTATTTGATTATTTTACTAATACTAGTGTTAATCCACACTTAGGAATACTGCTTTTGAAAAACTGCTTTAAAAAACTTTTGTACCCGGCGGGATTCAAACCCGCGACTATTGGTAATCCGAACCAACGCGTTAAACCGCTTCGCCACGGGTAGCCCTCCAGCCGGGTCGAATTTAAGAAAGCACCTCTTCCTGTGTGTTCTTGCGAGTAAGGCCTCGTAGTGACATCTACCGGCGAACTTTGCAGATCGACTCGGCTTGTAACTTCCCATATTACATGGAAATGATTACAATATAAGATGACACATTCCAAACATGTAAACATTATTTCTTAGTGTTAATCCACACTTAGGAATACTGCTTTTGAAAAAATGCTTTTAAAAACTTTAGTACCCGGCGGGATTCGAACCCGCGACTATTGGTAATCCGAACCAACGCGTTAAACCAAAAACTTTTTCAAAAGCAGTATTCCTAAGTGTGGATTAACACTAAGAAATGATGTTTACATGTTTGGAATGTGTCATCTTATATTGTAATCATTTCCATGTAATATGGGAAGTTACAAGCCGAGTCGATCTGCAAAGTTCGCCGGTAGATGTCACTACGAGGCCTTACTCGCAAGAACACACACGAAGAGGTGCTTTCTTAAATTCGACCCGGCTGGAGGGCTACCCGTGGCGAAGCGGTTTAACGCGTTGGTTCGGATTACCAATAGTCGCGGGTTCGAATCCCGCCGGGTACTAAAGTTTTTGAAAGCATTTTTTCAAAAGCAGTTACTAATACTAGTTAGAATAGGTAGTTAAAATAGTACATAGCAGCCAGTCGATAAGTAGAGACGTAACTAGATAATTTAGTTCTTCAAGCTGAAATAGTATTTCTACAAATATTATTATTATTTAGTAGTATTAGTTGGTTTAGTTAGTAGTACTAATTGATTAGTTGATAGTAGTAGTTGGATTAGTTAGTTGTAGGTACTAACTAGTAGGGTTAGTAGCGCTAGTTGGATTGCTTATTTGTACTAGCTGGTTAGTAAGTAGGTAGTAGGTTAGATTTAGATTTAGATGTTTACTTTACATAAGATTCATTTGTTGACTCTAATTATGTTAATAATTGTTAATTTTTATTTAGAAGTAATGCTTAGATTAAGTTACTATAATATTGTATGTCCGGGATGGACAAACTGTTGATACTTATATATAACACATTTCCATGTCACCTTAATGTACACAGTTATTCAATAAATATTCTTGATACTAGTTGGACTAGTTGAAAGTAATAAACATTCCGCGATTCAAACCGAAAAATGTCTTTAATATCACTGTAAGAAGTTTGCGATGACAATATAAATGATAAATAAAAATAAATAAATAATGCACGACGTTAGACACAGCGCAATCTAGCCCCAAACTAAGCACTAGGCTTGTACTATGGGTACTAGACAACGGATATACTACATATTATACTTTTTTTTTTTTTTTTTTTGTAAATACATACATATGATACATACAAAACACTGAATATCCCATGTCTTCGGACCGTGGTGAGTCCTAGGACATGTTGGTTTCCTCACGATGTTTTTCCTTCACCGTACAATATAAATGATGTATGTTTATATACTATTCCGCCCCGCTGCTCCACTCGCTTCCATCGCTGAGCGCATCCTCTTCTTTAGGAGTCCTAATTACAGGCTCGGATACCTTCAAGAGAAACATAATTTAAGAGTTGGATTTACATTCCATGAGACTGACAGTCGAATACTTAAAAACTACTGAAAATTTGAGAACTACTTTACCAAATAAGCAGCTCTTAAACTCAAATCTCGAACAATTTTTTTTTTCAATTATTAAAGTACCTAGGTACTGAATATTTTTAAGGTTAAATTAGTATTTATTAATTCATAAAACGTCACATAAACAACAATACACATAGTTTACGAAATAATACAAAAAAAACTAATCTTAAATTACAAATACTAAACTAACTAAAACTAAACAATAAAACATAAAACTAGTAAAATAAATAGTAATAAATACTTTTTAGTACATTTAAAACATTACAACTATTACAAGCTAGTATACACTAATACTGATGATACACTAATATAATAAAGAGGAAAGATTTGTATTTGCGTGTGTGTGTGTTTGTAACGAATAAACTCAAAAACTACTGGACCGATTTCAAAAATTCTATCACTATTAGAAAGCTACACTCACCCTGAGTAATACTTTAAATCCCGATATTCCCACGGGATCGGGACTAAAAAAAAATAAAGGCCTGATCCCGTAGGAATATCGGGATCAAAAGTAGCCTATATTACTTCCGTATAATGTAGCTTTATATTGGTAAAAGAATATTTGAAATCGCTCAAGTAGTTTTTGAGTTTATTGATTACTAGCAGATTCCCGCGGTTTCACCCGCGTAAGTCCCAACCCCGTGGGAATATCGGGATCAAAAGTAGCCTATGTTACTCAGGATGAATGTAGCTTTCTAATGGTGAAAAAATTTTTGAAATCGGTCCAGTAGTTTCGGAGATTACCCCCAATATACATACATACATACATACATGTTACCAACGTTACCTCTTTATAATATTAGTATAGATAGATATAGATATAGACAAAGATACAGACACACACACACACAAATACAAATCTTTCCTCTTTATAATATTAGTGTAGATGTAGATGGTTACCGGATCCACCTCATGTTCGGAGAAGACATTGTCTACATCCAACACGCGGAGCTGTTCGATGGTCACTCGGATGTTGTCGTTCACTTGCTGCTTGTCTAAGCAACATTCATAGTTCTTTAGCTTTATTAGGGTTCCGTACCCAAAGGGTAAAAACGGGACCCTATTACTGAGAAGAATTTTTACTATGGATTTAATTGAATTGTAAGTATTTTGTTTTCAGAACTTTCATAATTTCATATGCCGAACTGGCCAATATAGAGGAACTGACATTTATTGTAGACCTTCACCACCTGTACACTAAACCTATATTATGAATAAATGATTGAATTGAATTGAGACTTCGCTGTCTGTCTGTCCGTCTGTCACCAGGCTGGTTACTAGACAACGGAGAACTCCACATAGATTTTTTTTTGTAAATACGTAACTACACTATGATACATATTACATATAGACACACCCAGAACCAGAAACAAACATTTATGGTCAGTATAAATATCTGTCCCAGGCGGAAATCAAGCCCGCAATCCCAGACATACGTATAGCAAGACCACGCGAATTCATGTCCTTCGCGTGTCAGAAATCGTGAATAACCCTGACAAAACGTCGCGGTAGTGGTAGTCGGCGCTAACTCGCAGTCCGCGCGCGCAATAGTTGCCGGACGTCCGTAAAAACTAATAAAATGCCTCGTTGCGTAATTAGTAACTGCAAAATCCCAAAAAAAACGAGCGCCCAAAGGCAGGAACCATATTTCCTGTGGCTGTGACGTCACAGTAGGTATTAAAAAAAGTGTGGCACTCGGGGACTGCCACGGTAAAGCTATTGCATAGCATTTTTATGCAATTATAATTATTTTTTTATTTTGTACCACGTTGCCATAGTTACCATGTAACCATGGCAACATGGTAGGCGGAGTTGGGAGTGTTAGGTTTTTTCGTTACGAAATTTCTTCAAAGCCCGCGATAAAAGATATGCAATAGCTTAAAAATCCGCACGCTCGGTTTCAATAAAAATCAAGGGACATGTGACGTCTAGCTTGTCTGTGCCCGCAACCAAAAAAAAGAAGAAGTACTTACTAGGCAAGCAGTCAGTAGGACAAGGGCATATAGAAGAGACATCGGGCGCCGTGATCTTGATGTTGGCGAAGGAATGTCTCAGCACCAACTTCTCGTGGTCACACCCGCATTTACCGCAAGACGAGTGCCGGGCCACAGCTTCCTTCGTCGTGTAGATTCCTGAGAGAGATACCGTATGATTTCTGTGATGCCGAGCTAAGTCTCTCTTATCCGAGCGATGCCCGGTTGCATTCCTCTCGGGAGCCCGGGAGCCGCTAAACCACAAATATTTGGGGTTGGCGCAGTAGTTAAGTCATCAATGATGATACTTTCTGCTAATAGACCAGCAATATTTTCAAGGCCGACCGCCTGCCTGACACCAACCCTTCTAGAGACCAAGAAGTCTATCCGCCACAGCTTAATTTTTGAAAAGAAAACTTAATTTTTGCTAGTCCTTCCTAAATCCCTTAGTCGCCTTTTACGACACCCACGGGAAAAGATGGGGTAACCCTATTCTATGCCGGGGCTACACGGCCACCGTAACGAGCTAAGTGGCCTGAGGTAACTAGTATTATCTGTGACCCCAAAATGCCGGGTCTTTAAACCATCATTAGACCTTTCTAAGACAGATGGCTCTTAGCACGGCTCTTCATCAGCCCACCTACAAGATCACTGGAGGAAGACGATTGCCAGGTTGCAGACCAAGGGTCAGGCAGGATCCTCATCAGTGAGGAAACGACGGAGTCCTTTTGTACGGTAGTGAGACGTGGCCAGTGCTTGAGCGGAAGCAGGAGCTGCGTGTCACGGAGATAAAGATGCTGCGCTGGATGTGTGGAGTGACGCGAAAAGACCGCTTCAGAAACTTCCGTATCAGGGGCAGCCTTCATGTCCAAATATTCATTTAAACTTTTTCTTGTTATGATAACTTCTCTTGATATCCGAGCGATGTTCCTGGTTGCATCCCTCTCGGGAGCCCGGGGTCCGCTAAACCCCAAATAAATTTGGTGTCGGCGCAGTAGGTAAGTCATCATTGACCATACCTTCTGCAAATAGATTTGGCAATATTTTTAAGGCCGGCCGCCTGCCTGACACCAACCCTCCTAGGGACCAAGCAGTTCATCCGCCACCGCGCGGAGTGACTTAAGGTTTGCCAGTCTCCCTTAGTTGCCTTTTACGACACCCACGGGAAGAGATGAGGGAGCCCTATTCTATGCTGGGGATACAGAAAGAAAATACACGGCAAAATTGTTATGATAACTAATTTGTATGATATTGTACCTTTCCCCCCCTTAGTAAAAGTCACCGGTATATCGACGCTGTGTCCGCCGGTCAATGTTCTATGTGTCTTACTCGATCCACTCATCGCTGCAAACGCTCTCTTTATGGAAGCCCTGAAACATTGATTATTTGATTTCGTATGTGCCTCGGCTCACAAAAGAATGGTTTGAGGTTGGACGCGGCACGGACAACTTGCAAAACAAAAGCTGTCTTCATACAAAAGTATCCCGTCCCCGCCCCGGCCCGGACACGGCCCGGTCTAGCATAAATCATGCTTAA
Source organism: Idaea biselata (assembly GCA_958496205.1). Classification (NCBI taxonomy): domain Eukaryota; kingdom Metazoa; phylum Arthropoda; class Insecta; order Lepidoptera; family Geometridae; genus Idaea; species Idaea biselata. The sequence continues at coordinate 14,711,090 of OY292406.1, forward strand.
GTCTCGATCTCATGGAAAATTTCCAAAATAATTTCTTATTAAATAATGCCTATATCACATAAAGAACATACTCTCCTAAGCCCTGTATGTATCAGCGGTGTAGGCTGTGCCTGATCGGTCAGTCAAGACAAAGCCTTATAAAGATTACCTACTTTTTTCTTACCACCTAATTGCTACAGACATGTTGGCCCTCCAATATGTTAAATGCGAAAGTTTAGATGTTTGTGTGTCTGATGCTTGGTATGCAGATAGCTGGATTACTTTTTATCCCGATTTTCCCGGGATCGGAACTTACGCGGATGAAACCGCCGCAGTATGTTCAGTATAAAACTCGAAGCCATCTCACGACGGATTCTGATTCAAATTGACATTCTATGGTTTCCTTACCTGATGCCCTTCCTCGGAGCACCATCATCAGACGGAGCCAATACAGAGCACAGACACTCGTCAGTGGGCCCGGAGCCTTCCGTCATACGCTCCAGGGTCTCTTCATCCAATTTCTTTAATTGGGCGTAGTTCATTCTTAATTTTAAGGTTTTTAGTTATATTTTAGTGTAGATTTTTTCTTCTTGAATTCAGCATAATAAGGATAAGTGATGCACATTGCACAACTATGAATTACGTAACGCTCTGTAGTTTAGAAGGATAACTTACTTTTTGTTTGGTTTTCCGTTGTTATTTCTAATTTTGTTTCATGGGTTTTTGGTTTAAAAGCATTTTAAAGGTAGGTATTGTTTTTGTTTACATTTTTGTAAATAAGCAAGTACTAGTGTTGTCGTTCGATAGTTCACTAATGAAAGCCTATCGATAGTTGTGGCAAATCATTTCTATCGATATTAGTAATAAATAAATAAATATTACAGATGACTAGCAGCGTCCCGCGGTTTTACACGCGTAAGTTATGATCCCGGGGGATTTTTCAAAAACCCTTTCTTAGTGGATCCCTCACAAAAAACACTCATACCCATATTTCATGTCTCTATTACCTGTGGTTTGGGTTCTGCATTGATATACAGGGTGGACCTAGTGATGAACTAGGGGTGAACTAGTGACGGCAATAAACTTTTTTTAGATTCCTCACACCTGGGGATATCCGAAAATACCCCATGTATGTTCTGCGATTTTTTGTAGTTTAGGAGTTATGGCCTTTTTTCTCATTTTCTACTAAAATGCGGCGACTGACACCTATTTGCTCATACTGACTGCAATAATTGAGATAATTGGCTGATTTCTCTTCAAATGTGGAGCTGAATAATTGGGTCATGTTTGCTGCTATAAAAAAAACGCGTAACACCAACCAAACTGTTACTAATAAAAAAAGTATTTCATAAAGTGAGCGTAGACAAAACGCTATAAACACTTTAAGGAGCAATTAAAAGAAAAACTCGCCTATTATTTTTTTTCCAAACTAACTTCAAAAACTTCCTTACTTCATTAGCTATCTACCCTATCATTTTTATTGGTCTATCATTAGAGGATAACAGCAAAATTTTTATTTTAAAATTCTCTCACTCATCTTACTTAAACCTGAAGGGAAACTCCCGGCCTAATCTAAAAACATAAAAAACATATTTGTTCTTATTTTGTTTAATACATTTATTTGTACAAATCTTAATTCAGATTTGTGCGGAAGTTTTTTTGCGGAAGACAAAAACCATCACTAGATGGCGCTAGTGGTAAAATACATCGTGGTATCGTTGCGATTTTATGTCAAAAATCACGTTAGTTGTATGGGAGTTCCCTTAAATATTTGCGGCTACAGTAATACATCCTCTGTAAAAATTCCAACTGTCTAGCTATCACGGTTTATGAGATATAGCCCGGTGCCAGACGGTCAGACCGCGAAGTCTTAGTATAGGGATAAGTGAGAGAATTTTCGACCAAAGAATTTTTAAATAAAATTTTTGCTAAGATCCTCTAATGATAGACCAATAAAAATGATAGGGTAGATAGCTAATGAAGCAAGGAAGTTTTTGAAGTTAGTTTGGAAAAAAAATAATAGGCGAGTTTTTCTTTTAATTGCTCCTTAAAGTGTTTATAGCGTTTTGTCTACGCTCACTTTATTAAATACTTTTTTTATTTGTAACAGTTTAGTTGGTGTTACGCGTTTTTTTTGTAATTTTTTGTAATTCAGCTCCACATTTGAAAAGAAATCAGCCAATTATCTCAATTATTGCAGTCAGTATGAACAAATAGGTGTCAGTGGTCGCATTTTAGTAGAAAATGAAAAAAAAGGCCATAACTCCTAAACTACAAAAAAACGCTGAACATACATGGGGTATTTTCGGATACCCCCAGGTGTGAGGAATCTAAAAAAAGTTTATTGACGTCACTAGTTGGACCACCCTGTATAGATCAGTCAGGACATTGAATTTAATATTATATAAACTAGCAGAGTCCTGCTGTTTCACCCGCGTAAGTCCCGATCCCGTGGGAATATCGGGATCAAAAGTAGCCTATGTTACTCCTCGATAATGTAGCTTTCTTTTGGTCAAAGAATTTTTGAAATCTGTCCACTAGTTTTTGAGTTTATTCATTACAAACATACACACACACACATGTAAGTAGATCGAAAGATTTTTAACGTCTGCTATCGACAATCAAACTATCGATAGTTCGGCAACACTATAAGTCATTATTTTTGGCATTCTAGACACGAGAGAAAAAATGATTATGAAAAAAGAAGCGGCCAACAGATGTCATGCATGACTCATGACATGACTCAATACAAAGAGGTTAAAAGTAAATCAAAATATTCTAACAACGGGGGGTTACTCGTTGTCAACGAAAAATGTTTTAATCAAAATGTTCGTTCATGTTTTAAATATCCAACTACGGTTCTGCGAACGAAGTTAATGGGGTTAAAAACTAAAAGGTCGAGGCAGGTGGCGCTAGTGTGGCACGGCCAGATGCCGCCAAACTTCAACTGTGATTGCATGTGTCTTTAGCAATTTTATGAATTTAAATTCAATTCAATTCAATTCAATTCATTTATTTCAGATAATACATCCATATAAAAAAAAAAAAACATTACAAATTACAAATAATTTCTATCTTAATAATAAAATAAAGTTTTAAATTAATGTCGAAAAATAATAAAATAAAGTTTTAAATGAATGTCAAATAATAATAAAAACAAGTTTTAAATTAATGTCAAATAGTAATAAAATAAAGTTTTAAGTTAATGCCAAATAATAATAAAATAAAGTTTTAAATTAATGTCAAATAATAATTAAATAAAGTTATGAATTTATGTCAAATTGATTCAAAATTAAATAGAAATGTCCACTAGAATAAGAGCAAATAAAAATAAATATAAAAGAAAATAAAAACAAAAAATTATGTCACCAAAATAATATAAAAATAAATATTAAATGTAAGAAGGACCGCTGGCGTGCAGCTGCATCCACCTCTTTAGCATCGGCGAGTCCCATCGATCGGACAATACGCTCAGGATACCATTCTGGCTACCACACTGACGCCTTAATAGCGAGGCGCACCTTTTTCTGATTACAGCGTAAAAATCGTCAGTATGCGCCTCAGCAAACATAGCGGAAGCACTACAAAAACGTGGGAACCCTACCAGTATCCTAAACGCATTGTTGTACTGGATACGCAGATCCCTGTACTCCCGTTTTGTAAAGCAAGTCCACAGGCTGCACGTGTAGAAAGTCTGGCAATATGCCCTAAATAAAGTAATCTTGACTTGTCTCGTACAACGTGCAAACCTGCGAGCCAGCATATTACACCGGATGGACAGGGCCCTGCGCTCCCTCTCGATGTCCTTACTGTCACAAAGATCATCGGTCACCCAGTGACCCAGATACTTAAATGAACTGACTTTGTTCAAACGCGTACCGCACAGAGTTACAGGAGGAATTTGAGTATAGCATTTGTTACCTGCTTTGAATACCATGAACTCACTCTTCTTCGCGTTGTATCTGAGCCCATGGGCTTCCGCGTACGACTCACAGATGCACAATAGCTTGCGAATCGCTCCAATCGATGGGCCCAGTAGGACCATATCGTCAGCGTAACTTATGTTGTTAATGCTCACCCCATCTATGGAACAGCCGACTCCAGCCCCACTGAGCTCACCGATGAGCCCGTTCATGTATAGGTTGAAGAGGCGAGGCGAGCTCAACCCCCCCTGTCTTACCCCGCACTCCAACCCATACACGTCCGAATGCGCATCTGCCCACCGCACCCTATTTCGTTGGTTACCATACCAATACCTAAACAATGATATGACCTCTTGTGGTACCCCAGTCTCACCATTTAACTTCTGCCACAGCTTGTCATAGCATACCAAGTCAAAGGCTTTTGACAAATCAAGGTAACAAGCGAAAACTGGCGTACTCCGACTGGTATAATACTGAACAGTTTGCTTGAGGCAGAGGATCGCAGTCTCAGTTGACAGACCTGGTCTAAAACCAAACTGAGCGTCATGAAGTTGGAGATGCTTTTCCATCTGCTTATCGAGCAAACTGTCCAGCACTTTCGCTATAACAGTAGCCAGTGAAATCGGCCTATAGTTGGACAAGTCTGATGAGTCACCTGATTTATCTTTGACGATGGGTACCACTACAGTATACATTAGTTTTTCAGGCAGGTAACTGTGACTCATACAAAGGTTGAAGAACATCGAGAGAACCCTAGGCAAGTGCACACCCGCGTGCTTCAAGTGCTCGATGCTGAGGTCATCGTGGCCAGGAGATTTACCTCTCACCATCTTCTTGATGACCGCTCCTACCTCTTTAGCAGAAAACCTGACTGACAGTGTGGAAGGGAGACTCTCAGCAGCGGGCACCCGAGTCACCGTAGGTCCGAGCGGGGACTCAACCTTAAAATGCCGCTGGAATGCACAGGCTATGTCACGGTGGTCATGTTCACCACCAACGCAGGCAGGAAAGCCCGACCTTGGATTCAGCTTTTTCGTATTTTTCCAAAAAGTACTAAAATCTTTATTGGCATGGTTTTCAGCAATAATGTTCATTTTTATTTGTACTTCATTGTTCTGACAGTAAGCCAATTTTGATTTAAACACCTTCCTGGAATCACACATATTTGTGTAAACATCCCCAGATCTCGGTTTACCCGCTAATACCCATGTTTGAAAACAAAGCCGCGCCCTCCTGTGAGCGTCACTGACATACCTATTCCATCCAGCTACATACTTACGGTTCCTACGCTTAGGTCTACTAGAACTAGCCTTAGCAGCCTTAGTCAAAACATTGATTATCATGTCATACATTTCAGTTAATAATAATTTATGCTCGTCTTTATCACACATTCCATCCGCGCATTTTTGAAATTCCGCGGGAAAATTTAATATTCTAAATTCAGAGTTACAAATTTTAGAATAATTTTCTATCTGCTCTAAATCCCTTTCCCCCCATTTCAAATTATTAAAAACTAACTCATTTTGCTTACTAGGTTGTTTAAAGTGAGTCCGATTAAAATTAAAATGACATGCAATCATGAGCGGATAGTGGTCTGACCAATAGGTATCGTACAGTACAGATGCACTTAATATAGTCGAACGCGCGGCGCTCGATACTACGCAATGATCGAGCCAGGTGCGACTACCGCTCGCCTCACAAACAAACGTATGAGTGTCTGTAGGTAAAAGTTCCATATCTACACACGACCAAGATTGTTCCGCACAATATGTTAACAATTCTGAGGAAAACAGCTTACCCGGATGCGCGTTAAAGTCCCCGAGCACAAAAACTGAATCCACATCATTACCTTCAATTATGGCACTTATCTCACTCAAACAATCGGTAAACTCACATAAATTACTGCTTATATCGTTGGGCATATGCACGTTTATAACTAAGAAAGCCCGATCTGCGCAAACTATCCTAATCGCAGCAAGACGCACACTGCCACACGGAATGACGGACACATTCGGGAACACAGCAGTCCTCCATAGCAAGGCTACACCACCATAAGGCCTTCCTCGAAGTACACCCGCCGACGGGTCCATTGACGACTTTCCGGTGTACGAGAATGCGTCATCTATTTCACCCAGCTTAGGGATATCGTGATGCTGTAGCCACGTTTCCTGTAACACTACGATATCTGCCAGTTTACACAACCTCCTCACACAGTTGAGTGATCTCGTAAGATTTTTACAGTTAAACGATATTAGTTTGGTGTTCAAGTCCATGCTATAATTTTGATCTGTCAATATCTCTATAGGTACGTTTCACTGTACTGCGACTAAAGTCAACAAATCGGCGGTATATAACTCCGTCGGGCCAAAAGTTGTCATTTAAAAATACTTCCACCTTCGATCTGGGTACAAATATCTTATAAGCATTATAATCTTTCATAATTTTCATATTCATCTTCTCTAATTTAATGTCCAAGTTTGTCTTATTATTTATATATTTCTTAATGTCACATTCGGTCGTCTCCTTTGACACATTGTAGATATAAATCGGCACCTTTATATCGGCGGCTTTAAAGTTTGAATTGACATCTACAGCGGCTTTTCCAGTTTTCCCAAGAAAGCGATTTCTCAGTCTCTTCTTTTGCACAAGGGTAAATCCGTCGTCCATAGGTTGCGACTTAAACCCGCCCTCACGCATGCTTACAATTTCCGAGAAACTTTTTCTTGCAACATTTTGCAATGTTTGCACGCCGTCCTTGTCGGCCGTGTGTCCCGATGCATCGATAACGCAGTCCGGTTCAGTAGGTACGGAGGCCGCGGCGGCGGTGGCGGCGGCGGCGGGGCGGCCGGTCGGTGACGCATCTGTAGGCACGACGGGCTCAGCTGATCGATGCGCCCGCGCTTCGTCAGTACATGAACCGTTAAACTCGGGGCACGGTGATGTTTTGGAAGTACCCTCATCAGAAAAAGTAATACGTTTTTTGAAAGGCGAAACCGTATTATTTCCACACATTACTGATACATTATTATTGCACATGGGAGATAATCCCATCGGGCCACTCTCACATTCAAAACTGGACAGCAGTGCCGCTGCACCCCGTTTTGTATTGACATTTACACTTCGTTGGAAATTGTTTACGATAGATGCATTTTTTAAGGAATCAACTTCCATGCGAAGGCCCCTCAGCTGCTCCACCGTGGCATACTCATTACAGACGCGTTCCAAGTCGCTCTTCATTTTAACCAGGTCTTTAAGGAGTCTTGTTACGTCGACATGATCGAAAAGAACGGGTGGCAACTTCTGCAGGTCCCGTGCCACAAAGATGGGAATCTCTTCCGGATCTGTCTCCTTTAATAAGGAAACGATATCCTCGATATCTCTAACTGTTTTTCCTTGATTTCTTCTTGTCTTCTTTTGTCGCGTAGTATTTATAGAGGCAAACAACAAATTCTTTGCGCACAAAATTTCACTGTCCGTGAAAGCACTCGCACAAATTCGGCTAATACTTGGTTCGTCCATCACATCCATCTTATTACAGATAAATGCAAGGACCTCGTTAATCACCACATTACAACTCGCACATTTCACGATGTCAATCTCGGACGACATTGTTTTACTCGGTTTATTGACCTCCATAGCGACGACGATGTAAAATGTAAAGGTATGTAGAGGTAAATGTATTCAACGTGGAGTATAATCCAATTAAAAGGGGAGCTGAGAAAAAGGAATGCGTCTACTAGCGGAAAAAAAGCTGCTTTGACTGAAAGGTTAGTAAAAAAGTGCATTTTAGTGTTTATTTGTTATGTTTTACATAAAGGCTTTGTACTGATTTATATGTTGAAAATATGTAAAAACCCTTTTGTAAAAAGTACCTATATACATGTTGAGATAAGTATACGTGCTTATTTTCGGGGTCGTACGACTTGTAATTTTTATGATTTTATTAAAAATAAGTCTTTGTTTACAAATGGTTGACAAGGGTATTTTTTTCATGGATTTTCTATGTTTTTGTTTTAGGCTAGAGGCGTACGACAGAAACAGTATTATTGGAGTCGAAGAGGAACTCGATGACAAAATTCCTGAGTTTCCTGATATAAGTCACTTTGGAGATGTTAACGCTAGCACCAATTTACCACCGCTCGGCTGTCCAAACACCACATCCAAGAGTTTGCGGAGAGGTTTCAAGTACCTACCACCCAAAGGTCGTCTGTTATATGAAAGCAGAAGTTTGGTTACTCTTCGTGTTGCCTTTGAAGGAAACTATGCCTACTTTCATGTGCAATGCAAAGCACAAATGAAGAAACTACTTTACATAGTTTTATTGAAAATAGATTGAAATGGCACTATAGAAGTCAGTTATTGTGAATGTGCCGCTGGAAGTGGTTTGTAGGCACATTGTAAGCACATCTGTTTGTGTAAAGTTAGGTGTAAATCTGTTGCCCGGTCCGGCCTAGCTGACGGACACGATCTAAGCATAGTTAATAATAAATATTAGTCTAACTTTGCTATCTAGCTAGAGTCTGTGTACACAGGAACGTTTTGATATCTTTTTTAATTTTAGATTTTGATAAGACAGTAGTTTCACAGTAACTTTTTAACACATTAGAATGACAAATCACAAAAACATCTCAGTCAATCCTGAAGAAGAGACATGTAAAGGTCTCAAAACGTTGAGCGTTGAAACAATGCCTTAAGTAATAAAATAAACACCATGTGATTATAACCGAAAAATGTCTTTAATTTATAAGTAAAATTTCCTTCATTTCATAATATTTTCTCTAAAGTTGCAGCATTTATTATTTTCGGTTTGTATTCTGCTAGGTCCAGGTGCTGTATCTAAGCACTGTCTCCTTCTGCTTCTTTTTAGACGTCTGATTTAACCGTTATTGGTCTTCTGGCTTTATTTCGGTAATTACTTTGGTAAAAGAAAATATAGAAGGAACTGCTGTTTTCCTCAATACTTTTTATTTATTTTCATCACCTGAATGAATGAGAAAATGTGGATAAGGTAAGATAAGGACCCTAATTTACACAAAGCTTGGCATGAGAGAAACGTCTGTGATGATCACTGATCGATGATCATTGATGATAGGTGGAAAATACTGTAAAAACTAAGGAATGGTCTATTCCTAAGAGAATATACATTCTCATACAGACTATCGTTACAATAGTAAACTATTATAACCTTCGATCAATAGGTAGGTACCTACACTAGTAGTTTTAAGAAAGGAAACGTCTTACCTGTGTAGGAATTTCTCTCAAAAAAATCATTAGGTTTAAAATGGGGAGCACATAACCTTAAATAGTTACTAGGTCGATTTTTCTCCTCATAGCTTTTATCCACTGTTTTTTTCTTTTGGCATCTTTGGGAATAAATGATTTGCTATGTTTTTGCAATCCTCAGCTGAACAAAGCGTCATTTTGTAAAATTATCTCAAAATAACCATGTTTGTTTACGAAAAAACTATGAAGGTGTCAAATAAAGGCAGACGTGCTACAGTAGCGCCATCTGAAGTGAGCAAATGACAGTTTTTAACCTAATTGTATGACGTTATTACATCAGAGTAGAAACTTCGTTTTAAATTCCTGTGGGCTACAACTTTCGCTCGTTCATTCGTTCCGATTTAACCAAAGTAGGCCCCTATATAGTAATACTGCAAAGTGAAATGAAACTGAGTTATCCACTATCTATTTTCTACACTAATATTATAAACAGGAAAGATTTGTAATTTTGTGTGGGTGTGTATGTTTGTAATGAATAAACTCAAAAATTACTGCACCGATTTCAAAAATTATTTCACCAAAAGGAAGCTACATTATCGAGGAGTAACATAGGCTACTTTTGATCTCGATATTCCCACGGGATCGGGACTTACGCGGGTGAAACCGCGGGACGCAGCTAGTCTTATATATAAAATTTCCATGTCACAATGTTAGTTACCGTACTCCTCCGAAACGGCGCGACCGATTATTACCAAATTTTATATATGCGTATTCAGTAGGTCTGAGAATCGGCTACTATCCATAATTTATAAGGCAAAACAACGTTTGCCGGGTCAGCTAGTAATATATAAAATTCAAAGTCCTGACTGATCTATACATCATATATCAACGCACAGCGTAAACCGCTGGTCCTAGAGACATGAAATTTGGAGAGTGTGTTCTTTGTGGGGGATCCACTAAGAAAGGATTTTTGGAAATTCCACTAGATCGGGACTTACGCGGGTGAAACCGCGGGACGCTACTAGTAGACCTACATCTAAACTAATATTATAAAGAGGAAAGATTTGTATTTGTGTGTGTGTGTGTGTCTGTATGTTTGTAATGAATAAACTCAAAAACGACTGGACCGATTTCAAAACTTCTTTCACAATTAGAAAGCTACATTCACCCTGAGTGACATAGGTTACTTTTGATCCCGATATTCCCACGGGGTCGAGACTTACGCGGGTGAAACCGCGGGACGCAGCTAGTAGATAGATAAATACAAATTGCACTCTCAGTATAAAATAGTAAAATTTAAAAATAACTAATATTTTCTTTAGATTCTTCTCCGGAGTATAAAATAAACAATCTTGGTGCTTGAAACAAAGGATTTAATCTTGTGGTTAGTGCATGAGACTGTTCGGATATTGAAGTGGCCACCTTGGTATAGCGATCTGAGGACCTTTCTACGATATCGTTTCTAGGCCAAGTAATCTACTAGAAATAGAAATAGAAACACATTTATTAGCAACCAATATACATGATACAACTAAAACTAATGAGTGATTTTGACTACATACACCATTTGTTACGAAACGGACCCCAACTCAACATAATGCTAGTCTTTCGACTAGCGCTCTGGTTACTAAGTAAAATCCTCCTCCTGGGGCTTATATTAGTAGATACGGTAACGTATATTCTAACATTGCGTGTTCGAAAAATGAGCAAGAAACACCTACATGCATTTTCATAAAATTATTATTTAAAAACATTTGTCTTTAAGAATGACTCAGACATTTAAAAAATGAGCAAAAAGGCATTCTGATGGATTTCAAAAAGATAATCGCAATGAGACAGCACGTGCTCACGCGTCAACGGTTCGACATACGACTGAGGCTAGTGCGTCAACTAGACGCAGTTTTATCGTCTCATTTTCCGAGACTAGGTTACGTATCTGCTTTTTTTCTTCCGTCCTGGGGCAGTTTACCTGCCATCAGACGCTACTCACATTATGATGGAATGTGCTCGGAACGAGGATCACCGGCCGTGTATCCCCGGCATAGAATAGGGTTACCCCATCTCTACCCGTGGGTGTCGTAAAAGGTGACTAAGAGATTTAGGGACGACTAGCAAAAATTAAGTTCTCCCCGCGCGGTGGCGGATAAACTGCTTGGTCCATAGAAGGGTTAGTGTCGGTCGGCCGTAAAAATATTGCCAAATCTATTAGCAGAAAGTATGGTCAATGATGACTTACCTACTTCACCGACCCCAAATATTTGGGGTTTAGCGGACCCCGGGCTCCCGAGAGGGATGCAACCGGGAACATCGCTCGGATGGGAGAGAGAGATATGGGGCTATAGCGCTCATCTATCGTTAAAAAAAAACTAAAGTCGTATAGAAAGTTTTACAACAATCGGTTTGCGGTTAAAAATACTGTAACTTGCCAAAGTTTCAAAACAAACATGGCAATCAAACTAGACGCTTCAAAGATAAGAACTGTGTACTTACGAGCAATTAGTTCACCAGACGTTGTTTACTTATCTACTAGTTGTTAGGGTTCCGTAGCTGAATGGCAAAAAACGGAACCCTTCATTTCATTTATTTGCTTTCATATAGTACAATAGAAGTTACAAAGGCATATTTTTGTTCACATATTATGAGCCCTGCCAGGCATTGCAATTTCGTGGTGGTAAACCATGGCTTTTTTTACGAGGCCCGAGGCCCTTATAAATTCGTCATGTCTGTCTCTCCGTCTGTATGTGACAGCCACTTTTTTCCGAAACTATAAGAACTATACTGTTGAAAATTGGTAGGTAAATGTATTTTGTGAAACGCAATAAGATTTTCATTTCACACAAAAATAGAAAAAAAACAATAAGTTTTTGGGGTTCCCCATACTTAGAACTGAACTCAAAAAAAACATCAAACCTATGTCTATCTAATGGAGGATAGGTCTTCAAAAGTGATATTGAGATTTCTAATATCATTTTTTTCCTAAACTGAATAGTTTGCCCGAGAGACACTTTCAAAGTGGTAAAATATGTGTAACTAACCTAACCTAACCGGGGGGGGGTTAGGTTAGGTTAGTTCCCCCCCGCCCCCAAACTTATAAAATAAGAGAATGATAAAACTAAAAAAAATATATGATGTACATTACCATGCAAACTTCCAACGAAAATTGGTTTGAACGAGATCTAGCTTTTAGTTTTTTTCAATACGTCATAAACCGCAATTTACCTTTCATTTAATACAAAAATGTACGGAACCCTTCGTGCGCGAGACCCACACGCACTTGGCCGGTTTTTTTTACCTATTCTTTGTGTTTTAAGTTTTTGCAAAATTGTAACTATAGGTAACTTTAATCATTGAGGAGTTTTCTGATGAGAAGGTGGTTTCAGGTACTTCATAAATATGTACCTACCTCTTTAGAAGCCGATTTTATATTAGTAATTACTTAAATGCATTCTGGGATGCTATTCTGCTCATAATTCTGAAGGTTCTCGTCAAATTTTTACCAAGTTTTTATGGGATCGCTCGGGACTCTCACCTTCCCAATTAAATAAGAATTATAATACATACAAACAATATACGGGTCGAATTGAGAACATACTTACATACATACAAACAATATACGGGTCGAATTGAGAACATACTTACATACATACAAACAATATACGGGTCGAATTGAGAACATACTTACATACATACAAACAATATACGGGTCGAATTGAGAACCTCCTCGTATGTTTTTATTGCTCAAGGCATTTTGGCGCAGTGGTAGCGCACTCACCCGGCAGCGAGCGGCATCGGTTCGAATCCTGTCATGGGAGAATTTTTTGATGTATTTCACCTTGTTAAATATTTCTAAACTCTTCCTTGTTTGAAGTCGGTTAAAAAATTCAATGAAATCTTACAAAATGTTCGGAAACTGAAATGTTATCTGACCTAAAATAAAAGATGAAATAAGATATTTATCTGTATTTTTTGTCTAAGTATTTCGGAGTTTGAGGAGCTTCCCATGTTGTCTTGATTTTGTTGTTTATTCATGAAATTACGTCACAAACAAACTGGCCAAGTGCGAGTCGGACTCGCGAACGAAGGGTTCCGTAATATTAGCACAAACAAATCATGATGTTTATAATTCTCTGTGACGGACGACCTCTGTGGCGCGTCGTGCGAAAGCGCGACTGCAATGCAGGAGGTTGCGGGTTCGATTCCCGCCGGGTGCAAGTATTTATGCTTATAAAATAAATATTTGTGTCTGGTCTGGGTGTCCCTCTATGTATAATATGTATGTATTTACAAAAGAAAAATAAATATAAGTATTATATCCGTTGTCTAGTCACCGTAACACAAGCTTAGTCGCTTACCACGGGGCTAGATGGCGCTGTGTGTTGTTCACAGAATTTATTTATTTTTTATTTATTATTTTATTGTTGTTATAGCGGCAACTAAAATACCTACTAGGGCATGCAATATCGGAAGGTTTTCAATCTCGGGACGATATCGATATTAAGAGCTCAATCCCGGGATCCCGGGATTGATACTGAGATTTTAGATATCGTTAAAAAAAGCGAATTTAATACAATAAAAATGTGTTAAATCTAAAATATTTAAGACTATAGTGGTTTCATTACGTAAATAAGTTACCCCGAGGGCCGTCCACCCCATCATTTTGGAAATATGGCGGACAAATAGCCTAAACCCGAAAGTGTCTAAACTTTCGCGCCAAATTCTAGGCGCACCACTAAAATGTTTTTAGCAGAAAAAAATTGCATGCGAGCTTGTATAAAAAATAATTGTCTTAAAAATTGCAATGAATCACGTTACTTTTATTGTTTTTAACATTTTACCAATTCCCTACGCTTTTAAATCATTACAGATCTCTTCCTCAGGGGTAGACTAATTTGGGTTTAATTTTAATAGTTCTATTCAATCATTCCATGAGGAAAAATATAGCTAAAAACCTTAATTTATACCCAAATAGTAAATTGCTCAAATCTCGATATCGGATCACTCAATCCCGGGATTATAATATCGAACTTTTGCGTCCGAGATCCCGGGATTACGATATCCCGGGATCCCGGGATTCATGCCCTAATACCTACATCATCTGTAAAAATTATACTGTCTATACGCAATTTCAGAAACTTTTATCAAAAATGTAAAAAGAAAAGTCTATTTTAAAGGAAAAAGTAAATAAAGAGCTGTCACTTTTAAATACATGTATGGGATTTTTGTTTACATTTTCGATCTAAGTTTCTGAAATAAACGAGGTTCTGAGTTTCTTATAATTATTAGGTATTTTGTGTGTCAAATTCCAATCCAATCAGAAGTCAATCGGCAAATTGACATGCCAATATTTATTAATATAAATTACATTAGATGTAATTTTATGGCGAAATAAATGAATTATGAATTATTCTGAATACGGTAATAGCTATTACGGTTTGTGAGATACAGACTGGTGACCACTGACCTCCACGGTACAAGTCGCTGGACAGGTCATATCATAGCGCACTGAATTTTGTGCCTATTTGATCCGCCCCATGTTGCGCTGGCGACAGCGCAACATGGCGTAAATCAAATCGGCACAAAGATCTAATGTCATTTTGAATGGTATACCAATTCCAGCGCACTTGTATAGTTTCATTACAGTGCTGAAGATAGACACGAATAGCGTTGTTTGCGACTACATCATTCGAATTTATAAGCTTTCGAAACTATGAGGCAGTGAAAAAGAAAATCACAACAGCGTGCTTCGCAACAATGGCAATCGAACTTACGTAGAGGACAGACAGGCAGACAGACAGACAGCTGGGAAGTCTTAGTAAGAGGGTGACTGACTGTGACGCAAAACGTTGCTTGCGGTTCGATTCCCACCGGGGACAATTTTTTTTTTGCACGACTTTACACTCCGCGCAATCTAGCCCCCAACAAAGCACTAGGCTTGTACTATGGGACTAGACAACGGATATACTACATATTATACTTTTTTTTGTACATAGACTTACTATACAAACACATACACATGATACATAGAAAACACCCAGACCAGATACAAATCCAGATACAAATATTTATTTTTAAGCATAAATACTTGCACCCTATGGGAATCGCGAACCCGCAACCTCCTGCATTGCAGTCGGGCCTTCCCCCGACGCGCCACTCTGGTCGTTTGTAGGTACTTATCATAAATGTTTGTATCTGGTTTTATTCTTATTTCGTTAAGTTCAATGGGTTCTGGGTGTTTTCTTTATGTACTTGTATGTTCGCTGTCTAGTACCCATAGTACAAGCCCTGTCGCTTAGTATTGGGTTAGATTGCGTTGTATGTAATTTATTAATTAATACTCATTTTCAAATTAAATAAATGGGTTCGACACAAAGAGACTAATTTTAAACCGACTTCCAAAAAAGGAGGAGTGAAATTATATAACAGATAAGTCGGTCGCACTGTGTGTAGGCGACGTTATTTTAAGCTTTTTTTAAATTAGTTTTTGATTTGTTTTTTATTTACCAAGTTTTTTTTTTAATTATTTTTGAACTTATGATTTTATAATAATTGAGTAAATGTGAATTGTATAGAAATGAGTCAACATTTTTGGTTACTCGTTCACGCAAAAACTAATAAACCGATTGTTATGAAACTTTGTACTCAGATAGCTGGAGATCTGTATTAATACATAGGCAACTTTTTATTCCGATATTCTCACAGGAACTTACGCGTGTGAAACCGCGTGGCGAAGGTAGTTTACAAAGAATTGTTGTACTAGTAACACAGTGTTGAGCCGATATCACGAGGCGTGTATCGCAAATGCCTCGTCACAAATGCCTCAACCTGAGGCATACGACGCGTCGTTTACATATTACGTCACATGCTCAAGCTGACACGCAAACACAACGTTCGGCGAATGCTCGCAGCGAGCAAACACCGCCCGTCCAGACAGCCCGAGGCATGCGTGACGAACTGACGGAATATGCCTCGCGATGTCTGGTCACCCCTTTATATTTTGTTTAGGTATTATATCAGACGAGAGAAAATTGTTGGGCGCAACCTTTATCAACAAATTATGATTTTGATGAATATGACGAAAAATTTCAAGGGCACCAATTTTCTCCATTATTAAGCTATTAGATTGCCACTTTGTCTACATTTTTTGAACTATTTGATCGCAAATATATCAAAATCTTATCTAAGCTCAGAGAAATGTACCTATAGAAGCGCTTTGTGGCAGAACAAGGCGAAATAAAAGAACCCTAAAGTGAAAAATGGTTTTGTAAAACAAATAATGATTTCAAAAGATCTATCTAACTAACGATACCTCGCACGATCGGGTAAAAGAAAAAAACATGGAAGTTATTGATGTGAAACATCTATAGGCACGGGTAAAATCGCGTGGCGATACAGGCCATGGCGACGACGACGCCTCGCCACGCTCTAACTACCTATTTGATGGAATATATGTACCTACTATTTGTTCTACAGTATACTCATACAAAATTAGAGCTAATACAAAGCGTCTCTGAGCTAAGCTGCGGACAGACAGACAGACTGAAGGACATGACGAATCTATAAGGGTTTCTTTTCTTGTTGACTACGAAACCCTATAAATAATTATGAACTGCACCTGAGTGCAAAGAGATTATCTTTAAGTGCGTTTATTAATGTGGATAAAACTGCCGTCTTCTTTCTTCTAGACGAGCTTCTTACATCTCAGATCAATAAAATTAATAAAATACTTAATTTAAACGGAAAATTAATACTTTCCATTCAACTTTTTTTTAGACTTGGCCGATGGCGGAATTTATATTTTTTAATCTCATGTGTCCATGAGTTAATACTAAATAGTAGAGATGCGCCGAGTACTCGTTACTCGGGTACTCGGCAGTTTGTTACTACTCGTACTCGGCCTCGGTACTCGGTTCATGAGCCGAGTAACTCGGATATATATAGATATATATATCTGTGTAGGATTTCATCTGTGTACTGCTTTGGCTTCTTAACTAAGTGTGAAAGTTTGTGTATTTGTTTGTTCCTCCTTCACGCTCAAACGAGTCGATCAATAGAGATGAAATTTAACACAAAGGCATAGAGCTAAAGAACTTTATATCGACACATATATTAGTAAATTAGCAAGTGTCTAACTCTCCTGAAGATCGCGACGCGTACAGGTCCGCCAAACGTCCCACTAAAAGAGCAGTAGCCAGAGACAGACAGCACCACTGACAGCCATTGTACGATAAGTTGAAAACGTCTGAGGGGCAGAAGCTTATTTATAAGTAGACATGTTCTGGGATCAAAGCGGCGCAGGATATATCCATGTGCCGCAGTGTTAAAAATCCCGATGGCAACCTGCTGTACGAGGACCTCGTGGTGAAGGACAGATGGCGCTCATATTACCACGAGCTGCTAAATAAGCAGTATAAAGAGGTGCAGACACCGGAACTCCTTCCGAATCAAGGATTTCTGCCACTGATTACGCCTGATAAGGGGTTGCTGTACCGTCAGGTTACTCCCAAGAGCAATCGTCAGGGATCTGTTTAAGACAGAGCGTGTCCTCAAACGCTAGTTCGGTCTTCTTAAAGGGCCCGCTATCTACACGCCCAAAGTGGCTATGGCCACTTTGTGCATGTAGATAGCACACCTGTGTAGACGGTCATATGCTCAAACGGACAGACCAGTTTAAGTACTTGGGATTTGTGCTTCCTGCGTCCGGCGACATCGGTTGCTACGTCAAGTCTCGTATTTCGGCAGCTTGGGCTAAGTGTTGAGAGGCAACTGGTATCGTCTGCGAACCCAAAACGATCACTAGAGCTGTCCTTTTGTACGATAGTGATAGTGGCCAGTGCTTGAGCGACGTAAGCAGAAGCTGCGTTTCACGAAGATGAAAACGCTGTAAAAATGTGTGGAGTGACTCTGGCATCAGGAGTAGCCTTCATGCCCGAGAAGAATGGCCAATGACCATGCAAGAATGACGTTTACGATGGTCCGGCTAGTTACGTAGCGAACAAATGTTTTGCTATGGCGGCTCCGCCCGACCGCAGCAGATTGGGAAGATTCAAGAAAGGCTGGCTTGACGGTGAGAGAGCAGATATGCGTGCAAATGGCCTCACTACACGGGATGCCAAAGATCGTGCGAAGTAGAGACGTAAAAGTAGGATAGCGGACTCCGGGCTCCAAAAAGTGTTGATGATGAGATGTTCCCATCAGGAACATCGCTCGGATGATGATGATGATGAATCGCGGGCGCGGCTAGTAAAGAAGAAAACCTGCTTGCTTCGAGTCGCCTTGCCTGTCGCGCGTCGTCTGGAGCGCGTTGCAACTTGTCTTCGCGGTTATTTAATAAACCGAGTATCTCGGCAGAGTACTCGACTCGGTAAATTTTGAACCGAGTAATACTCGGTACACGGTTACTCGGTAAAACTGGTACTCGGCGCATCACTACTAAATAGTCACTTCAGACTGGCTGTATGCATAGGCTGTGCGAAACCTTACATCAAATTAAAAATTAGAGAAAAACACATTTCTTTGTTATAGTACGTATACAAAAGAAGTTGCGTCGTAACAAACGGAAAATATAAATTTATTTGTCAAAACATTGTTCCTTTTTTTTTAAAGTTATGCACACGTTGGGAAAACGGCGATCCCTATTACATCGAGAAAAAAGTAGGAGATAATATACGATAAAAACTAACAAAATAGCATTTAACAGCTCTGCGTCCGAGGGAATTCTTTTGTAGAATGGACTTTATCATAATTTATTTTCTTTTTAATTATGTAAATGTCTAAGTGGCCAGTACGATATTTTTTCTTTTTAAGGTTCTCGCACATAGGTGCGAAGTATCGCATGCATTTTTGTGCCAAGCGCTTACTTGTTAATTTTAAAGTTTTTTTATTTATTTATTAAGAAAATAAAGATAAGCTTAAAAAACACAATGCATGCCAAAAATCACCAAAATTTGTCTCCCTTGCTGAATAGTAATTTTGTTGCTGGTAGTTAAATTACTACTATAATAAGCCCTAGAGAGCAAAAAATTGCTTTACGGTGACTTTTTTAGTCATTTATAGTAATTTTGAAGAGCTGTAGTTGTGTAAAATACCTAATAATAAAAAGCAGCGCAATTAAAACAGGAAAAATAGTTTTTTATTTATTTAAATACACTTAACCCTATGAGCATGGTATGCACTTATGCCTGCTACGCCGAAACAGCCCCTAAACGCCCACTTCGCATAAGAGGTTCTATATACAGGGTGTATCATAATTATCCATATAATAATATTATATGAACTTCGCTCCGAGTATGGCGAACGACGGGGGGTCGAGAATACGGGGTGGTATGGAGCAGCTGGTGACGTGAAAAACTTTTATAAAAATACTGTACGGAGTAGGTACAGAAATCAGAAATCAAATTCATTTATTCAGCTAGAGCAATGCATGCAAATACGTGATCGTTTTGAAATGTTGACTTATGAGTTATGACTATGATTTTAGCGTGGTTTTTACTAACGACTCGGTTCAACATCTAGCCTTACAATTTTGTTGTATATGGAGTAGCTTATTTAAAAGTTTCTAATAAGTATTTCCATGTCTGCTCCCAGACCTGCCGGTCTTTTCGCAAGCGAAAGACCGCTTTATAATTAGCTGTAAGTTTTTTTCTTATCTAATATTTCTCCCTGTGGGTGTTTTAGTGTTTAAACGAATGACTAATCATTCGATACCTATTCGCACCGCAAAGGAATGGGATCATGCAGTTGTTTGAATCTGTCTTTCTGTACGTTTATAATGTAGAGTGCTTCCTCAGAGAGTAAGTAAAACATACTTGGGGTTTCACCCGCGTAGTTCCCAAACCCGTGGGAATCTCTGGATAAAGATGTGTTAATCCAGATCTCAAGCTAACTTCATACCAAGTTTTATCGGAATCAGTTCCAAACAAACATCTAAACTATCGCATTTAGTAGGATGGTATGGGATTCTGTTTAGACCAACACACGAATGAAGAAAAATGATGGTTCGAAAATATTTTTAGTATAAATATTCTCCCGTCGTATCCACGGGTCCCTTGTCCGCGCCTCCCGCCCGCGTATATAAGAAGAGTCCTGGAAGTCCGGCGAAACAGTCGCAGTCCGTCTCAGGTGAGTGTTTCATCTTTTGTCTGTTCGTTTGACGGGTTTTAGATGTATTAAATAAGGTACTAAGGACGTGGGTTCAGACCTCTTCAGGAATAAAAAAAACGTGTTAAGCTAGGTATTACATAGCATTTTTTTTAATTAGTGCGGGTGTTAGGTTTTATTTTCGTTACGGGATTTCTTGATTCGGTAAAGCCCGCGATAAAAGCTATGCAATAGCTTAAAAATAATTCCAAAAAGAAACGAAGCCAAAGTTTTATTTTGTTCTACTTTGTATCTTTAAGACAACGTTGTAAGGTTAGTTCGAAATGCAATAACTCGGCTGGACCGATTTTGATGGTAGTTAATTTGTTGTTAATTGTTAATTTGTTAATTTTAAATTTTTCTATACGACCCATGACGATCCATAGTTTTATTTACATTAAATGTTAAGAGAATGCAGATTTAAATACTCCGTATAAGGTCTCTAATCGTGTAAATTATATTTAGTAAAATGTAAAAAAAATTAACTACCTAGTTACTAGGTAGGTACTGAATCCCGAAAAATCGGCAAAAATAAATTCTTAGAATAAGAGTTATCTAAGTTTGGTCGAAGCCGCCCTCAATAAAGCTGTATTCAGCATTGTTCGATTTTCATTTTACAAAAAATACAGCTTTCGCAAAGTTTTGCTGAAGCTTTTGAACTGCAAAATTACTAAAAATAACCAACTGTTTTCCAGAAAAAAACATAAAATGTTGTAGAGACTCTACCTACGTGGCCAGCAAGTAGCTATTTATATCTACCTACAAAGTACCATATTTTGAGCACACCTACCATTCTTCTTTCTTTTTCGTGTAATAGTGTGGCTTACCTAGTGTTAGAGTTTTCAGATCCCCCTAAGGCATCTAACTTGACCTAACGACTGCTATCAGAGATAACAACCGGGACCAACTGCTTAACGTGCCTTCCGAAGTACGAAGGAGCTCGAGAAAATGATTTATTGCCACACAAATTATCAAGTAATGACCTTAGACCATAAAGTAACATAGAAAGTAAAGGATTTTCGCAAATTGTAGAACAATTTTATTTCGTCTAGACAAATAGACACAGTCTATAGACGTCATGGTAAACCCCCCAGAGAGTAACATCTAAAGCTAAAAAAAACCGGCGACACTGACACTCCAACTTTACCTAAAGAGCCCATACCTACAGCACAATGCAAGAATTTATAAGATGGGAACCCGAAACCCGTCGGGCATCGGATAGTTCCGATTCCATCTGGTTCCGTGGCTTACAACATCCAATATTACCTACAATTTGATTTAAAAAAAATTGAGATTCACCTTCTACCCCATATCATTATCTACCTATGTCAAATTTCAAGCTTGTAGTACATACAAACGTTTTTCCCCATTTATACCCCCTTAGGGGTGGAATTTCCAAAAATCCGTTCTTAGTTCTCACTTTCAACCCCTAAAGAACCTTGTTCCAAATTTCAAGTCTCTACACCTAGCCGTTTAGCCTCTGTGCTGTCCATCATTCAGTCAGTTAGTCAATCAGTCAGTCAGTCAGTGAGTTAGGTAGTTACACTTGCGTTTTATTAAGTATGATGATGATGATATTTGTGCTGTACGTGTACGTGTGGGCTCTATAGGTAAAGTTGCAGTGTCAGTGTCGCCCGTAAATGTCAACCTACAAGATGACACTTAGGTACTCTGACACTGACACTTTACGTAAATCAGCCACACTTTTTAAACTTACACGATTTCCGTCCATCATTATAATTAGACACAGGTCTAGATCGTGTTAAAGATATCATTGTATTTAAATTACCTCGACGTTTCGGCAAACGGGTTATACCGGCCGTGGTCTCGAGACGACTAGTAGTCCCGAGTAGTCTTCTCGGGACCACGGCCGGTATAACCCGTTTGCCGAAACGTCGAGGTAATTAAATACAATGATATCTTTAACGCAATCTAGACCCGTGTCTATTTATAAAAAAACAGCTCACACCAACAGCACACATATAAAGAAATCTTGTATGTGTGCTGTATGTGTGGGCTGTTAGGTAAAGTGTCAGTGTAAGTGTCACCCGTGTATTTTGAGCTTTAATAATTTGGTGGTTTTGTAAAAGCTACGAAAGTATGATAATGTCTATTTAATTGACCCATTTGTTAAATAAACTAAGTTTAAAATAATTTGGTTAGACGTTAATTTTCGTAACACCATAGCAATTATTTTAAACAATTATTTAGTTTTTAGTTCCGAGTAAATGCGTAAGGCTGAATGATAAGTCGCGGGGGCGCGGCGCGTCACTGCCCTTCTTTTTAGGGTTCCGTATCCAACGGGTAAAACGAGACCCTACTAAAGCGGGGTTTACATTACGGAGCTAGTGGCATGCATTTGAGAGTCATTTTGTTCATTTGTTTTTTGAAAGATGGAAAAGTGTGTGTTCGTGTGTGTGTGTGTGTGTGTGTGTGTGTGTGTGTGTGAGAGTGTATGACTCTACAATGTATGCCACTAATTTCCTAAATAAAACGGAACACAGATATCTGAAAGTATCTGCTCTGTGTACGAAACACTTCGTGCCCGACTCCGACTCGCACTTAGCCGGTTTTTAAATATTTTTTGGGTTAAAGATAGACAAAGCGAAATTGAAACTGAAAACTACCTCGAATTTCCAAAAGATCTAGAACAAAAGTTGTTCGCCTAGCTAGACCTAGACCTGTAAAACAACCCCCTTTCAGCTTAATACCCCTTCCTGGGAGCACCTACTATTATACTAGCTACATAAGCCTTAATCACGATCCCGTGGAAGTCTCGGGACCAAAAGTAGCCTAGACCAAACGTATGTTCCTTCTCGATAATATTAGAAAGAATTTATGAAATCTGTCCAGTAGTTTCTAGTCAAACAAATAAATCTTTCCTATAATGTTAGTATAGATAGGTCGCGGATTATAATTGAAATAGAATTGATAGGAACCCATTTGAATTAGTTTGTCCCGGAATGCGAATACTATAATCTTGAATCCACTAATTCTACGTCTCAAGAAAAGGGGTTCGGGTAGAAAGGTGAAATTAAACGATTGTCTATGGATCTGTATGTCTAAACATTATTATTAAATATTTATGTACCTATATTTAATCTAGGTATACTTAATTTTATAAAGCTGAAGAGTTTGTTTGTTTGAACGTGCTGATCTCTGGAACCGCTGGTCCAATTTGAAAAATTCTTTCAGTGTTGGTAGTCAATCTATCGAGAAAGGCTATTTTCCTAGTTAAGGAATTTGTGTAATTTAGATTTAAATCAAAATTTGACAAAATTTTTGTACACATTAATTTGGAAATAAATTTATTTATTTATTTTAGAAAAATAAATGATCTCTCTATTCTGCCCATGAGGTGTGTAAATTACAATAAGTTAATGTCATATAATGTTCTTTACATTAATTTCACCGGGTGATATCATCATAAGGTGATAATGAAGACACTAAAATTTCCACTTTCTTCGCCCAGGTGATATCACCCAGGTGAACAAAGTGGAATAAACCAAATTAACACATATGTGTACAATCCTACCTACTTACCGAGATCTAAATCGATTTTGTAAGCAAAATAATGAACCACCTACTTAAACCAAACACAATCTCCCACCTTCTTAATTAACAATAAATTATTAAAAACCTAATTTTAACAAAAGGTAACGCTATAAAATTTTAACGCAAACATATTATCTAAAAATCCTCGAAAAACTCATATCCCCTTTCAGGTGTTACGAAATTTTTTAATGATTAACGACCTCAAGTAGGTACCTGCACCTACTTTGAGATCATCATCATCATCATCCGAGCGTTGTTCCCGGTTGCATCCCTCTCTCAGCCCGGGGTCCGCTTTCCTACTTTTACGTCTCCACTTCGCACGATCTTCGGCGTCCCGTGTAGTGAGGGCATTTGCACGCATATCCGATCTTACAACGTCAAGCCAGCACTTCTTGGGTCTGCCCAATCTGCCGCGGCCGGGCGGAGGCGCCATAGCAAGACATTTGTTACCCACCTACTTTGAGATGCTCGTAAGGATTTCGTACAGTTTTAGAACACAAATTGTTCACCTAGACGTCTAGAAGAACCAAGCCAGCGTTGTTTTGAGAAATTGAAATTGAGAACCTCCTCTTTTTTTGGAAGTCGGTTAAAAAGGATGGTACGACCGTGCGGCTTTTTTGCTCGACTTGGCATTTATTTGCAAAGTTACTAAAACTCTAAATTTCGATTTAAGTACATTTAAGTTTTACATAGTTCGGTCCTTTAAATGTAAGAGAGTAGTATATCAGGCATAATAAAGAACTGTTTGCTTTTCATCTCACCATTGTTTTAGATTTAAGGTCACCGCCCAAGTTAAATTGAGACTTCTATTAGATGATTTAGTGCGCTTTCAAGTCTCAAGTTAACTTCGACGCGTAATAATTACTTGAAAAATGATTTGAATTTTCTTTGTGCATTTTCAATTTTCTCCTGTTTTCAACTGTTCGCTAACTATTACCTTCTGGAGTATATTTTTTTAGAGATAACATAACTGCGAGAGAGTTATGTTGCTGCGTGTATGTACCTACCTACATTGTATAAAGTACTAGCTGCGCCCCGCGGTTTCACCTATCCCCCGGGGTTATCGGGATCACAAGTCCTATGTTACTATCCATTACTTAAATTATCCTTATGCAAATTTTCCAAAATCTCACAGAAACGCTAAAAAATCCCCTATTTTGGGAGATATTTAAGTCATACGCTCTTCCCCCGTATCCGATCTTACCCGACTATATAAATAAATAAATTCTGTGAACAACACACAGCGCCATCTAGCCCCGTGGTAAGCGACTAAGCTTGTGTTACGGTGACTAGACAACGGATATAATACTTATATTTATTTTTCTTTTGTAAATACATACATATTATACATAGAGGGACACCCAGACCAGACACAAATATTTATTTTATAAGCATAAATACTTGCACCCGGCGGGAATCGAACCCGCAACCTCCTGCATTGCAGTCGCACTTTCGCACGATGCACCACAGAGGTCGTCTGACTATACTCTAAGTATGCGCGTATAGCCCTATTGCCCCAGAAACATAGTCCATACCTATTTTGATATAAAGTCTAGTACAATTGGAGTAATACAACGTAATAGTCGTAAAAACATTCATTCACTCAATAATTCGGGGACAAGGCGCGGCGTACATTGTTTTGTATTGTAGTTATTACAGTTGGTAGGAACAGGGGCGGGGAAGGGCGTGGGTGATTCGGGCGATTGCCCGGTTGCCCACGGTTTCTACATCTGAGTAAAGTAGAAGGAAGTAGGTGTAAGGTCTACCAGAATCTCAGTGCAAGACAAAAAATTATAAAGTTGATACGTTTTTAGGGTTCCGTACCCAAAGGGTATTTATACATTGTTTAGGTAAATAAAATGAAAGTATCAAGATGAGATTATAATCCGATTACCCAAGCGTTGATGCATCGTTGATGTAATAAAAAACTATGGAACCCTAAAAACGTGTGGCACTCGGGGACTGCCGCAGTAAAGCTATTGCATAGCATTTTTTCTATTAATTAGTGTGGGTGTTAGGTTTTATTTTCGTTACGGAATTTCTTGATTCGGTCGCCGCGCTCAAAGCCCGCGATAAAAGTTATGCAATAGCTTCAAAATTTACTATTAATTTTGCTATTTGCCATCAGATTCTAGTACACCTTTATCAAGTTATCAAGCTTGCCTCTTTTCTGAAAACAGGCTTTAGGCTTAGAACGCACTGCGATCAAACGCAAGCAGTTTACGAATAGCTGAAAACGCAGAACCGCGTATCAACACCCAAAATCAGTCATTGAAAATAAAGCTAATGCGTTGGCATGTATGTATAGAAAGCTATGTGCTGCATATTTTTGCGGTTTCAGACCTACGGAAAAACGCAAGCGTTGAATCGCAGTGCGTACCTACCTACTAAGCCTTAAGTCACGTGACAAATTACATGAATTGTCCGGAACATTGGCTACAACCTGGGAACAATGTACCTATATATTTTTCGGGAAACAAAATATGAGAGCTGGGCAAAGTTTTATAGGATGATTTATACCAGACTGGCCCGTGTCACCGTGTCCGGAGCGGGGCGGAATCAGGCTACTTTTGTATGAAGACAGCTTTTGTTTTGCATGTTGTCCGTGCCGCGTCCGTGCTGTCTTCATACAAAAGTAGCCAGTCCCCGCCCCGGCCCGGACACGGCCCGGTCTTGTATACTTAAATCATTTTTTTAGCGTCGAGGAGCCAACTACTAGGTAAATAGGTAAATTCCCGGGTTAAGGAAAATATAAAATTATAAGTTTCAATCGTGTTTGTTTAAAAAGTTTATTAGGATTTTTCCAATCTAAGTATTTTCTAGACTTTTCAGAGTCTTTGTAATATACTTAGTTAAGTCTAGATAGGTAGGTAACTCAAATTGGTCAATTGTAACATTTTCGACAGAACAAATAATTCGATTGTTCCCAAAAACAATTAAGAGTAAAGTAAAGTTAACTTTAACAATTAAGTTAAGGTACAAGTTAACGAATTGACTCAACGTTTTTGTCGAGTATTTGTTTAAGTTTCGACGTTTTACTAAGGTATTTAGTTAAGTTATTACTTACTTACGGGTTCGGGTACTGAGTTCTACTTAAAAACAAGTAAGCACCTAGAAATATTTTAAAGAAACAATACTTCTACTGCCTTTGTTTCTTTAAAATATTTATATGAAAGCCCAGTGTAGGCTTAAGCACTTAAAATAGATTATTAAGTAAGTAAGTCATATTAAGTAGCATGTAATTATATGTAGTTTCTACTATGTTAAGAAATGACGTGTACAAACATATTTTTTACAAATAAATAACCATTGAACCATTGCACCTCTGAAATTCAAAAAATCCCATTCTTTTTTTAAATTTAGAAGCTGCTCAATTATTTAAGTACGCCTCTTTTAAGTGGCGTTATTTCGGCTGTTAGTTTGATATTTCAATTACCTACCTACTTATTATTTTAAAGAGTAAAATCTATATCTATACATACAGAATAATAAAATTAGCTGTATCCCGCGGTTTTACTCGTATATTATGTCCAGATTCCGTGGGAATTTTCAATAATCCTTTCTTATCGGATGCCTATAATATAGTCAGGTAAGATCGGATACGGGGGAAGACCGTATGACTCAAAAATCTCCTAAAATAGGTTTTTCCTTTCCGGTTTATTTTATCAAGTATGTACATTGTTGCATTGTGGCGTGTGTTTTTAGGGTTCCGTACCCAAAGGGTGAAAACAGGAACCTACTACTGAGACACCGCTGTCTGTCCCTCCATCCGTCTGTCACCAGGCTGTATCTCATAAACAGACAGTTGAAACTATTTAAATACTAAAAACAAAATAAAACAAATATTTAGAAGGGCAAATATTTATTTCTAAAATCAGAATAGAAAACAAAAAATAAATAAAACGTAGTCATAGTGGTCATGGCTGATATAGGACTTATGGCATAAACATATTTTTTCTAAAATCTTCATCCAGGGAGGAAACAGACGACTACGTTTGTAAAGTTTCTATGGAGAAAAGAGTAGGTAGACTGTCCTTTCAATATAGTGCATTATAAATAGTTGCAATCAGTGTGTAAGCACGTCTAAAGTAAAATGCAAGTGTCATTTAGATGTCGTTTACCGCGCCGCGGGAGGCCATCGCGCCATTGCGCCATGGCGGCTGCGAAACTAAAGATTTCTTTCTATATCGGTAGTTGGCTAGTTAGGTATCAATTGTAGGGTTTGACGACCTTATCCGAATCTATTTTCTGCAAAGATCTTTTACTAGATTTTCTGTTAAAGTACTTATGGCATTTCGAAAAACGGATAATATGTCTAAGCTAATAATTAGTTACAAAAACTAGCTTGGATTAATCGAAGATAACATATTTAAGAAATTCTTTAGGTACCTACCGACAAAATTCTTACCTACTTACCTAATAGTACCTACTTTTAAAAGTGACCATCTGGATTGTATTAAGGTTTACTTTTTTTTTTTAACTAATTTTCAAAAGTCTTATTTTGATTCGCAAGGATTTTAAAAGTTACATTAATAATATTATGATCGAATCTCTTTAGTAAACTGGAATGTCCCAAACAATACTAACTATTTATACAACCTCCTTTCGGGGACTCACTGGCTGAGTGAGGAAAGAAAAATATGAAAAAGAAAATTAAAAAGAAACCTATTTACTTTTTAATTTTTCTTTAGATAAGATTTATTTATTTATAGCCTATAGCCTTCCTGAATAAATGGACTATCCAACACCGAAAGAATTTTTCAAATCGGACCAGTGGTTCCTGAGATTAGCGCGTTCAAACAAACAAACAAACAAACAAAAAAAACAAACAAACTCTTCCGCTTTATAATAGTAATAATAGAAGATTAAGAGGACTTGAGCGGGAACGTGGAGACAACATGTCGCGCTCCAATTTTGTTTACGTGAAACTATGTTGTAAACCGGGTTAAATTGTGTATTTTTGGGTGGGATCTTATTCAATTTTGTTCCGTGAATGTGCACAAGTGTAGTGAAAACAAAATTGAGTGTTAAACATGGATTTTCTTCGTCTCTCCTGTCAAAGCTCCGTGAAGGTTATGGTAAAGTTGCCACCGCTTTGCCATAGCTCCCGACTTGAAACTTTGAGGCCGATCGGGCCAATACTTGATAATGGCAAGATGTACAAGATGTACGACGCCAAAGCTAAAAGAAGAAGAAAGATACGATAATAAACTCGACGCTGGCAGATGTGCGAAGTTACAACACTTCGTGGATCGACGCGACGCCATGATGAAGAAAAAGAAATTTTTTTTCTTTAAGCTACGTGGTCAGTCATTTTGAAATGCAAACTTTTTAGTTTTTTTTTCTTTTCTTTTTTGGCCCCGGACTCTCGAGATGCCATTTGTCGAGTTTTTTCTGAGTTTACAACACTCTCCTTATTATAGTTTTGGCGTCGAAATTCTTGTACATCTTGCCAGTATCTAATTTTATATTTTGCATAAAATTAGCCCGATCGGGCTCATAGTTTCAAGTCAGGAGCTATGGTAAAGCTGTGGCAACTTTACCATAACCTTCAAGGGGCTAAGGAGGGAACGACGAAAAGTTCATGTTTAACACTCAATTTTGTTTCCACTACACTTGTGCACATTCACGGAACTAAATTGAATAAGATTCCACTAAAATGACACAATTTAACCGGGTTTACAACATAGTTTAACGAAAATAAAACTGGAGCACGACATGTTGTCTCCGCTTTCCCGCCAAAGACCCGATTATTTTTATTTAGTTAAGCAGACAAACTCCTTTTACAACCTCATTGTGAAACTCACTGGCTGAATGTAGAGGGGCCACTATCTCACCTGATATGTGCCTGATACCATCAGGTGAGATAGTGATAGTCAAATGCCCATCTATCGAAACGGCTTATTCCGAAAAAGCCCAAAATACCTACAAATCTATTGTTCTCTAAACTTTTGACTTTCATACAAGTATTCCTAACCGGCCCAGGAAATATTTAGTTATAAAAATTAAATGTAGAAATAGTTTCATACATCGTTTCCAATTTGTCCCACGGTAGTTCTAGTACTGTTAGCAAGACAAGTATTCTATAAAGTAAATGATTGACTTGTTTTTAGGGTTTTTTTTATTATCGTATGTAGAAGGTATTACGAAGGTGAAAAGAGTTTAAAATTTAATTAAATAATGAGAAATAAATATTGTATGAACTTTGGACATAGGTAGGTACCTATTTTTAACTAGGTATACGTAGTAAGTATTATTATGAAAATTACATTAATATACGTAGAATGTGCCATCAATACTTCGAAACACATATTGAAGGGACTTAGATCTAACACAAAAAATAATAAAAATCAGTAATCAATCAGCTTTTATTAGTTAGGATTTTGACTGGACAGTGTCGCTTAATAAATAATAATACCTAATACCTAAATATAAGCTAACAAACATTAGTAGTATCAAGTATAGGTAACACTTATTACATAATTTACAAAGAGTTTCAAATCAATAAATTTCACAATATTTGCATTTGAAAAAGGCAAAGGTAAACAAACAAAATGATAACAGAGCCATTTTACGTAAATATGCTTGAATTAACGTGGCAACATATGATAAAATGAATTATTCATTAACAAACAAATTTTCAAGCAGATTTTAGCAGAACTTACAGTAACACTAAATGCAACTAATTATTATAAAATGTGAAATCAATAATATAGAAAAGGAAACATTACCTACAATAACATTATTTGTAAATAGTAAACAATTTGCAACACCTAATTAATTCGAATTAATAAAATATAAAAAATAAAACAAGATAATCTATAAATAAAATTACTTAGTAGGTACATCAGTTTGATCACACAATTTTAAAAAGTATTTCAATGATAAAAAAAATAGTTGAAAATTATACATATTTGTAAAGAAATTTAAACAATGTAGATAGACAGTATTGCAAAAGTGTGCAATAGTTACATATTTTTAAACGTTAATTTGTAAATGAATAATTTTACTTACCTTGTCTCAAATTAACTCGTCTTGATTCTTGTTTCACTGAATTGAGAAATTGTTAATAATAGGAATACTTAAATTTTTCTTACTGTCTGTACCTACTTCGAAATTTGCGGGCCGATTAGGAAAAAAAGTAGGTATCACGGGTAGGTATGAGTACATATTTTTGGGCCGATTTGGAAAAAAAATTGGGCTAAATTGGAATAAGCCAACATTTGTAAAATAAGAAGAAAGAATTCTACATTTTGAAAAAACCGATAAGAGCAAAGAGTATTTTATTTATGTCTCTCTTCGTACTGACAAGCATTGTTAAACTATAGTTTGTTTATTAATTTAAGACTATAATCTCTTATAATCTGACGTTTTTGCTCTTTGTATTGGTCATTTTTTCTTCACAAAGATGTGTTAAATCGTAGTCTACAATTAAAAATCAAAGTATAGACATTTTCGAAAACTACCACGAATTTCCAAAAGTCGTAGAACAAAAGTTGTTCGCCTAGCTAGACGTCGAGAACAACCCCCTTTCGACTTAAAGTTTAGAACGCACTGCGATTAAACGCCTGCGTTTTCCTGTAGGTCTGAAACCGTAAAAAAAATGCAACACATAGCTGTAAGTCATTTTGCCACTCAAGACATTGCCACCATATAGACGTTTTAATATGCCGTCGTTCTGCAAACTACGTCATTTTCCTTGATAGACCTTCTGATACGGAGCGATCTATACAAGCCCACGCATTAGCGTTTTTTTTTTCAATGACTGATCTCGCGTGTTGATACGCGGTTCTGCGTTTTCAGCTATACGTAAACTGCTTGCGTTTAATCGCAGTGCGTTCTAATCTTTAAGACGACAATCTATCTACTCTTTTTCCTTAAAAACGTAGTCGACTGTTTCCTCCCTGGATAAAGACATTAGAGCAAATATGTTTATGCCATAAAACCTATATCTGTCATGACTATGCCCATACGTTTTGTTATCAGGAAACAGAGGAAACAGTCGACTACGTTTGAAAAGTTTGCATGGAGAAAAGAGTAGGTAGACTGTCCTCTTAAGCGCCGTCCTCGAAAAACGGTGTTCTGTAGTTCTGTAGGATTTGTCGGTCATACGGCACGAAATCCCCTAACCGTGTAACAATATTTTTGCAGATCATTTCTGAAACCAAAATGGCCGTGCCCCGCGTTTCGTTGTTGCTGGTCATTGCGTTGCTGTATCTGGGGTGCTGTTACTCTGCGACGGTAAGTTGGTTTACCAGCCCCTGTATTACAACAATGTTTTTAGTTCATAGTTTTTAGAGTACCGTAGCCAAAGGGTAAAAACAGGACCCTATTATTGAGACTCTGCTGTCTGTCGGTCTGTCACCAGGCTGTATCTCATGAACCGTAATAGCTAGACAGTTTAAATTTTCACAGAAGATGCATCTGTGTAGCCGCTACAACAACAAATAAAAATAAAATAAAACAAATATTTGAGAGGGGCTCCCATACAACGAACGTGATTAAGGTACATGAGAACGCGATACCGCGATGTATTTTGACCACTAGCGCCATCTAGTGAGACTGCAGAAAGACTAGTGCCAATTGTTAAATAAATTGTAACTTTAGCGTTGCGTTCACAAATTTGTTGGTCCAGTATTCATTTTAGGGTTCCGTACCCAATTGTTATAGTAGTACGGAACCCTTCGTGCGCGAATGTCGCGCTTGACCAATTTTTTAAATATGTTTATTTTTATTACTTTTTTTTTGTTGTAGATACCGCGGAACTTCGATCCAAGAGTGAGCGAAGACATCATAATGCCCAAGAAAAGACCTTTCTGCAACGCGTTTACTGGTCGGTAACGAGTATTGTGTTTTGCTGAAAATTGTTACCTCTCCATTCCAGTGGACAGCGGTACGCCGGCGGAAACTCGCGCATAATTTGCAAGTGCGCAGTTACGCTTTTTACTTTTGTTTAGCCCACGATGCGGTGACATTAGGCGCGGCGGGTCTGTGTTTCCGCTGGCGTAATGCTATAGTGCGTTTCATCTTTAAATTCCTATGCCGTCATGTTGGTAGCAAAACAAAAAAGTCTTGCCTTAATATCTGGAATGTGCCATACCCTAAACCTTGAATAGCTCCTACTTCGTTGGAGCGCCGGAAATATCTGGCTCCCGATATAGATGTGAATTTTTCAATATTTTTTCCCCAGGCTGCGGTCGCAAGAGGTCACAGGCTGCCCCAGGAATGCCAGCTCAAGACTTAAGACGGGGACAGGTAATTTTTTATTTATTTTTAGGGTTTCGTGTACTTTGTGTACGGAACTAATATTATAAATGTGAAAGTTTGTATGGATGTTTGGATGTTTGTTACTCTTTCACGCAAAAACTACTGAACCGATTGCGATGAAACTTGGAATATAGATAGCTGGACAACTATAGAATAACACGTTTTTATCCCGTAATTCCCGCGGGATCGGGACTTACGCGGGTGAAACCGCGGGGCGCAGCTAGTTTCATTATATTATAGTAACTACAACTAGGTTTTTTATGTATATTTTATGTTTTTTATATGTTTTATGTACTTCCCAGTACGTTGACGACGAAACGTTGGGCTCTATTCTCGACTCGGAAACAACAATCGACGAACTTTCCCGCCAAATTCTATCCGAAGCGAAGCTCTGGGAAGCGATCCAAGAGGCCAGCGCAGAAATAGCGAGAAGAAAACAGAAGGATTACTACTAAAACTATAACAAAATTGTACCAAACCGACTGACGGGCTAAATAACCGTAGCGTTCTTTGCCAAAAAAAAAAAAATAACGCGTCTGCCGTTTTGACGTTGACATTTGTGATTAGCGCCATGTTTTTTTTAATTATAGAATATTTTTAGGGAACTTACCTACAGCGTGTTCCATAAATTATAATGCCATGAACCTGACTAAGTTTTTGAACAAAGGTATAAAAAATACAAAATTGTATTTAAAATACATAAAAGAGTTTTGTTAGACTAGTTTCGAATAGCTCGATCGATGGCGATTTCTAAATTTAAAAAAGTTTTTATTTCGACGTTTACGTCACTTTAGTGTTTTAACCGACTTAAACAAGGAGGAGTTTTTCAATTGGGTTGTGGCTATTCTTTTGTCTATTTTTTTTATAAACTTAATGACTTTTATTCTTGTCGCAAAAATCATTTTCTTTTGTTTTTGTATCTGAGCTGTGCAACTCCATCTATCGAGAAATTATGGAACTAGGGTCCACTTAAATATCTTGATTTTTGTACTTTCTCTGCCATCTTATTAGACGACATAAATGGCGTTTAAAATAGTTTTATAAAACAAAAATACGTAACTCTTGGTCAATGTGCTAACTATCGATTAAATTAGAATTTAAATTCTTGTTTAAATTTAAAAATTTATTATACCTAGGAGGTGACATAGCTATAATTTTTATTAAGTAGATACTTAAACTATAAGTAGAAAATTATTGGCAATTGAAATAACTAAGTTTTATTATTTCGTATTTTTAATCGGCTTTAAAAATTATAATTATTTATTTTAGTCAGAAATATTGCTTTGCACTTGTTTTTTTTTGTTTATAAAAAAACAGAAATCTTTTTTTGAATGTTTTAATGAAAACTGAGTTCTATTATAAAATAAAACCACACAGTTAAACTCATTTTTTGGTTTTAATCGCGTGGTGTTTATTACTTTTAGCATTGTTTCAACGCTCAACGTTTCGAGATATTTACAGGTCTCTTCTAAAGATTGACAGGATTTGATTGGAGTCAATCCTGAAGTAAAAAACACCACGCGATTAAAAGCTAAAAATGAGTTTAATTTCTATCCAACATCGCGAAAACAGAAGAAAAATCTAAACCACACAATCTTAATATTTTAACTGCCAATGAATTCCTCTTTTCTTGGAAAGAAAAACTATTATTGTTAATTAATAATTGTAAACTATCACGTTATATCTACATATAAGTGTAATAGTTTTGGTAAAATATAGAAGAAATAAAACTTCTTAAACTATGTACTGTACATCATTATTTTTTTATTTTATGTCAAAGTTTCCAGCCAAAACTAGACATAAGAGACTATATTTTTACCTTAGGACTAGACAGTTTTTTATCTGCATACTTATACAATTATATAAATAAAAAATATGTAGAAACTTTGAAGTAGGTACCTACATTATTAATTATGTAGGTAAGAAAAATAAAATAAAAAAAATACAAAGTAGGTATACCTAGTATTTTTAGACAAATTGACAGGGGTATATAATTAGACCTAACAATCCAAAATTTTAGATGCTTTAAAAAATCAAAAACTAAGTACAATCTATATTATAAACTCCAAAAGATGCACTTTAGTGTCGCTGTAAAAGTAAGTAGTAATCGTTTTAGGGTTCCGTAGCCAAATGGCAAAAAAACGGAACCTTTATAGATTCGTCATGTCTGTCCGTCCATCCGTATGTCACAGCCACTTTTACCCACTTACATGGGCCTCTTTATAGCCTCTATCCTCTTTTTGTCTTGTCAGAATATTTGCAAAGAAGATTTTATTACCGCGCTTTACCATGCTTTGTCATGTTAATAAGCGTTTTTAAAAAAATAATTTCTAAATAATTTATATCGAGTGCTACTCTCTGAAATAGTCAAAGTCTAAGGGTTGTTTTTAAAAAGCATCAAAAATGTCTTATCTGGTATTGCAGTGCTGTAAATTGATAAATTAAACATCAAACATCCGCGAGTCGCCATCTTCCGAAGGTCTATTGTATTCGTTGGTGAGGAAGCTCCACCATTCGGGCAGGTTTTCCACCACGACCACCTGGTGCTTGTCTGATGTCGGGTGCAGGTCTGTTGGGGTCTTCAACTCGCGTGTAGGGGTTAGGTACTGGAAATTTAAAAAATATAGACCATGCCATTATAAAATGAGTTTAAGTGCCAGACCGTCGCTTTTATTTTATTAAGCATTTTTTAAATGACGGACGTTTCGAGGTCTTTTCAGACCTTTTACTCACGGGTATACTGAGATATAAAAAAGACCCTGGCATAGAGTAGGGCTACACTATCTCTTCTCGTGGATGTTGTAAAAACCTACCAAGAGAATCTGGGCGAGATCTTGTGAACCGAGTTCTCACCGCGCGGTGGCGGGTAAACGTTTTAATTCCGAGGAGGACTAGGGTCAAGCAGGCGGCCAATCGTAGAAATAATACCAAATCAATTTGCAGTAGGTATGTTCAATGAAGACTTACCTACTGAGCCGACGCCAAATAATTTGGGGATAAAGGCAGGAACAAAAAGATGAAGCAGGCATTAGCTAACCTTCAAGGTGTCCAGTCCCCGCTTCCTCCGCAGGTAGTTGAAGCAGCAGGAACGGAAGTGGCGCGTGCCGCACGCGGACGCGCACTCACTGCCGCACGAGTCGCACGACAGGCTCGCTGCCCACATCGTGCTGCCTAAAGCCAATACAAATCATCTATACTATAGTGACCGGCAGGTAAGTTGAAAAGTTTTGTCGTGGAAGGGAAAAGTTCGCGCAGTACATTTTACATGCCTTTTCTAATCTAATCTGCCGCTTACTGTAATATCTTTACTAATATTATATATCTACAGTCAGGGCTCCATAGTACATTTTTGCAAAGTGATTACAATCAAGCAAGTTTTCAGTGAGTAGCTTCATTTTGATGAGACGCTCAACAGTTTCCTATACGAAACTCTCGATTGTGGTAGATAACAGAGGTAGGATCTGTACTACTATTTTTGAGCGTAGGACCGGGATAACGTACCACGCAATTTGTAGGACAATATGACTAATTTTAATTCCAATGGCAATTGGTAAGCGACTGAATGACTTGAAAGTGTGATCGACAATTTCAATTGAGATTTGTTAGCAACAAACTTACAAAAAAGGCCCCAGACTACAAACCGTGTAAGTAAATGAAATAAAAATCCAGAAACCATGCTACATCGACATGCGTGTAAAAGTATATTATGTAGGTTAGGTAGTTTTACCTGTTTTTGTCCTAACTAGCACGAGCAAAATTGTACAAAATCTATACTTACAACATAATTAATGAAAAATTATGTAATGACTTGAAAGTGTGATCGCAAATAATAAAATATAAATTCAAGTTGTTTTTAAAAAAAAACGTGCTTAGAAAGTGAAGACACTAAGTTATTTTACGGTCTAATTTTGAA
The DNA here is from genome assembly GCA_958496205.1 of Idaea biselata. Lineage (NCBI taxonomy): Eukaryota > Metazoa > Arthropoda > Insecta > Lepidoptera > Geometridae > Idaea > Idaea biselata. The sequence continues at coordinate 14,748,086 of OY292406.1, forward strand.
AGAAATAGATTCTAAAAGAGTCTTCATAACCATGCTTGTCTATTTCCTATAAAACATCTATGATCACCTGTATCATAGTTCCCGGAACCAGCCGTATCCTTTTTCTGTCTTTTCGAATCGGCCTGCGACCATGTCGCTAAGAAAATTACGTTCAAACATTTTAATCATAAAATTCAGTACCCTATTAGAGTAGGTACTTATTTGAGTAGGTATCTTAATAAAATTATTAGAATCTAACTATAATCATTAATATTATCGTTATTACAAATCCATAAACTGGATAATAAAATCTAAAAAAAAAAACGAAACAACCTGTATAAGACGCGCAAATCATTTACCTAGGTGCATACTTACAATTTTAACATTAACAACTTAGACTTAAATAACGAATAAGACGGTTTTAAATTATTACTTACCAATAAGCACTAATGAAACAATCGCTGTAATTTTCAACATTTTGTCAAGAAAAAAAATCTGTTGACGATTATTTCTTTCCCGCCAGTTGGTCTTCAAGATGGCTGCCGAGGTATCAATGGCGGATTTCACTCGATATCCCCTTTTATATTGAAACAAAGTTTACCCACTTGAAATGCGTAGGTTGTGTGTTTAATATTTATTACAGGCGCAACTTTGATTTTTAATAGGTACTGTTTCATGGTTTTTTTAAGGATTAAATTTAGATTGTATGTTACCTACTTATAGAGATGAGCAGTGGGAAAAAACCCAACGGGAATATACCCAGGTTACTAAATTACTATCAATCTCTATCAATATATTTTTAAATGAATTGTAAAAAATGTAGGCTAGAAAAAGGAACCAACTCATGATCACAATGATCAGAAGAGATGCCGAGTAAAACAACGACAAACCATTGAGTTATTATGTACCTACCGAGAGACGCAATCTCAAACAAATTCCATGTTTCTATTACACGAAACCATTACAAAAAAAGAAACACATAATACCACGATTAAAACACAATACCCATAAAACTGCAGGCAGGGCAGGGTAGTAGTAGGGCTGGGTAGTAGTAGAGCTAGGTAGTAGTAGGGCTGGGTAGTAGTAGGGCTGGGTAGTAGTAGAGCTAGGTAGTAGTAGGGCTGGGTAGTAGTAGGGCTGGGTAGTAGTAGAGCTAGGTAGTAGTAGGGCTGGGTAGTAGTAGGGCTGGGTAGTAGTAGAGCTAGGTAGTAGTAGGGCTGGGTAGTAGTAGAGCTAGGTAGTAGTAGGGCTGGGTAGTAGTAGGGCTGGGTAGTAGTAGAGCTAGGTAGTAGTAGGGCTGGGTAGTAGTAGAGCTAGGTAGTAGTAGGGCTGGGTAGTAGTAGGGCAGGGTAGTGTAGAGCTAGGTAGTAGTAGGGCTGGGTAGTAGTAGAGCTAGGTAGTAGTAGGGCTGGGTAGTAGTAGAGCTAGGTAGTAGTAGGGCTGGGTAGTAGTAGGGCAGGGTAGTAGTAGGGCTGGGTAGTAGTAGAGCTAGGTAGTAGTAGGGCTGGATAGTAGTAGAGCTAGGTAGTAGTAGGGCTGGGTAGTAGGAGAGCTAGGTAGTAGTAGGGCAGGGTAGTAGTAGGGCAGGGTAGTAGTAGAGCTAGGTAGTAGTAGGGCTGGGTAGTAGTAGGGCAGGGTAGTAGTAGAGCTAGGTAGTAGTAGGGCTGGGTAGTAGTAGAGCTAGGTAGTAGTAGGGCTGGGTAGTAGTAGGGCAGGGTAGTAGTAGGGCTGGGTAGTAGTAGAGCTAGGTAGTAGTAGTTAGGTTATGTTTGGAATAATATTTTCACCATTAATGGGATTTATTATTATTAAAATATTTAAAAATACTTTGAATTTACAAAAGTCCAAGAACAAAATTTTATAAAAGTCTACAGCAACCGCCTTTCCATTAAAACTTGCCCTCATCAATAAACATTATACAATATAAATAATTAATTATGTTAATTACTTACTATTATATGTATATATACCTATATATTTAGTGAAATATTATATATATCTATAGTGAAAATAAGTATTAGGCATTTGAGTAATACTTGTTAAATCAATAATTGATTCATGTTTTTGTTTTATTTCTAATTCCCATATTAAATTATCTAATTACCTTTCCTTAATAATAATTACCATTCGTCCTTAGATATAATTACCATTTTGAAAAAAATACTTTGCTTTCTAATTATTCAATGAATAATGATATCATTGTCCCTTCTACATATATTTAAATAGAACTTATTAAACTATATAAAAAGTATATAAAGAACAGTTTATGTATATATTGTCGCAGCATTATTTGAAATAGCCGAATATGCACATTCTCAAAGAAACACCCGGGTAATCTCCGAAACTACTGCACCGATTTCAAAAAATCTTTCACCATTAGAAAGCTACATTTACTTTTGATTCCGATATTCCCACGGGATCGGGACTTACGCGGGTAAAACCGCGGGAATCTGCTAGTCGATAATATAAAGTGTACTTACTGATGGAAGGTGATTCCTTGCGCTTTATTTGTAATTCATGCGCTGTTTGTACAATATCTCAGGACACACGAAAGCATATTGAAGTCAATTAAAATATTCATATTCATATAATTCATATTATTTATTGATAATCATTTCATTACAGGTCATAGGTAAACACAGACAATACACAGAATACACACGTATCGTCGCGTCTAGCGTTACGCAGCGTACTACGTGGACGATTGGATGCGAACGCGATTGCGAAGCGATTCGATCCGGTGCGGTGCGGAAACAAGGAACAGTCGATAGCCATTGAAGTGTCCTACGTGACCAAACGCTCGTAATGTGCGATGCGGCACGATTCTCGACTGTTCCTTGTTTCCGCACCGCACCGAATCGGATCGCGTTCCCATCCGATCGCCCACGTAGGACGCTGCGTTAGTCACCGACCAACCTCAAACGTGCCCATGGGACTCTAACTCGTGTTACAAAAAGTTTGGTTAGGTCGTCTTCTCCAGTACTTGTACATAATAACTCAATGCGACAAACAACAAATAGTGCGTACTATTTGATATGTACCTATATGCACATTACCTAGATGTTTCTTAAGCTAAATATGAAAAAAAAACAGAATATTGTCCCGTTCGGGAGTTTTCCCCGAGTTTTTTCCTATATTTTCCCACATCGGGTTTTTTCCGGGTAAAATCCCATCTCTACCTACTTACCAATTTATTATTAAAGAGGTATGAAACTGTAAAAAACCCGGCCAAGTGCGAAACTCGCGCACGAAGGGTTCCGTACAACTATCACAATTGGGAACGGAATCCTAAAATGGTTTACTTACAACAAACAATTTTTAAATTTAAAAGGGTTTCGTGTTTCGTACCAAAGAGTAAAAACGGGACCATCAATTTACTAAGACCCCACTGCATTGTCCGTCTGTAGGCTTTAAGGCATGTATTCACTTCGCCTTAGCATCGTTAGAATTTCTCGAAAACTGTTACGAAAAACACTTTCTAAACATTAGCGAAACTCAGCCAAAACTTCCAAATACAACCTACCGTTTTCGAGAAAAATTAAACAATGCTGAGGCGATCTTGAAACGTATAGAATACCTACCTACTCACTCGTACCTACATTAAAAATACCTTCACTCATGAATATACCTACTTACCTCAACATAGAAACTGCACCTGTAACCAATAAGCCGTGGGAGTTAGAAAAATCAACTAGGCAACTAAGTTGCGAAACTTTTTCTATAAAAATGCAAAGCGCCGACGTGTTTCGATTTTTCAAACATTTCAATTTTTTAAAATCCAACTTTTCTATTAAGATGGCACAATAACCCATTTTTCCCTTAAACCTTGGCTTAGGTAGGTATAGTTAGTAAGGATAAGCCATCCATTCATTGGTTGCCTGGAAAAGATCGCCTTTAGTTAATAAGGCCGCCCATAGATTTAACCACCTTCAAGAAAGCAGTAGATTTTCAAGTGAGGAGTTTGCGATGAAAAGGTATTTTCAGGAGCACCAACAATGTAGTTACTACCTACCTACCTGATAGATAAAAGGTCTATCTATTCTATGGTCATAATTAGCTTAGAGCTGTTCTATTCATCACTTCGAATCTTCAGAACAGATCTTCACCAAATTTTTAGTTAAAAGACTCATCATCATCGCTCACGATGTTACCGGTTGCATCCCTCTCTCAGCCCGGGGTCCGCTTTCCTACTTTTAGGTCTCCACTTCGCACGATCTTCGGCATCTCGCGTAGTGAGGCCATTTGCACGCATATCCGATCTCTAGACGTCAAGCCAGCACTTCTTGGGTCTTCCCAATCTGCTGCACCCACGTAACTAGTCGGTTTTAGTCGAACGTGACCGTACCACCGTAAGCGGCATTCTTGCAATTTATCTGCAATATCTCGGACATATGAAGGCTGCCCTTGATGCGGAAGAAACATCTTTTAGTTAAAAGACTAATTTCGAGCAAATAGATACGCTTCGCTTTCTCGGTCCATAACTTTACTAACTCATCCCAAAGGAAAAACTCAAGAACTACCCCCTTAACTGTAATATGATCTAGCAAATATCTATGGGAAGATAATATTTGTATTTGATATTTATTTGTAAAAGATAACATGGAATGGCTTTTACTCTCTTATATGCTATTTGCTATGTTGCGGCTAGCCCCGCGGTTTCTACGTTTATAATAATAAACTAGCTGCGTTTCACCCGCATAAGTCCAGAATTTTTGAAATCGGTCCAGTGGTTTTTGAGTTTATTCATAACAAACATACAGACGCACACACACACACACACACACACACATACAAATATTTTCTCTTTATAATTTCCCCTCTTTACGGTTTAGGCGTATACGTACGCATAAACCGCTGAACAAATTTTGATGAATTTTGGTATACAGAGTAGGTAGAGACAGATGGAACCGTGGAGAAAGACATAGGCTACCTATCTATACCTACTAGTAGTTCGCCCCGAACTGAGACCTCACGAGTTTTTATTTGCACTAAATACTTTAAATAGTGTACCTACTTCAATTATTTCACACTCTATCTTGTATCCCTAGTACCGTAGAACCACCTTTTGGATGATCATTACACCTTGTATAGTAGACGGCAAGAATTATTAACGATTTCAAGAAGCTCAAAAATAAAATAATAAGAAGATAAGTTTTTTCCTCTAACTTTACTCTGGTATTATTACATGTGAGAATGCACAAATCTACATAGTATTTCCACGTCGCTTCTTTATCGAGATTTGATTATTGCTTTGTATTTGTCTTGTCCTAAATTGTGGTTTCGATTTCGCAAAAAGTTGTAAGCAAGCATTGAAGCCCACGATAAAAGCTGTGCAATAGCTTAAAAATAGCGCCGTTTTGTAATACATTTTTTAAAACTAAGAAAAACGCCATCTGGTAGATTATGTTGATACTAATTCATAAACTGGGTTCAAACTCTTGTTAGTTTCTTTATAATCAGCTAGATGTCACTCACTACTAGTTATTATTAGTTCAAGCGTAAGATCACAGATGGCGTTCTTTTAATTTCTTCCCATATCTGCCCTGCTTTAGTTAATAAGCGGTTAAGTGACCTTAGCCGCTTTTATCGTCCTATAGGCCATTTTATTAAAAAAAAGATTCAAGAAAAAAAAAGATAGAGAAACAGTCTTGGAACGGTTTCTCTATCTTTAACCGTTTTGAAAATAATTTAAGAATATAAGCGGTTAAACGGCATATTCCACAAATCCCCTTACATAATCCCCTGCCCAGGGGATTTGTAGACTTTTTGTCCATAAATCTCCTGGCAAACCCGTCGTATTGCCGCCAGGGGATTTGTGAACAAAAAGTCTACAAATCCCCTTACCGATATACAAAATCGGTGTAAGTCTATAAATAAAATACTACACAAAATGAAAATAAAATAATTAAAGTTTCGAAAGAAATGCGCGTGGCGTATAAATAAACTAGCTACGTCCGCGGTTTTTTTTCTTTTATTATTAAATTAAAACTTAAAATCATGATTTTATTTTACATAGCATTAAAAACTACTAAGGTTTTTAGTATGCTAATACTGTAATCTGCGAAGATGTTACAAATAAAGAAATAAATACCAAATGCGGAAGAAACAAAGTTAGATTATGATTGCGTAAGATGAACATCTATCGAACCAATCGAAAAATAAGAAACCAGCACGGCAGGTACTTTCTTCAATAATAAAATAAGACAGTTGTTAAAATTAAATAGTAAACCTAAATGTCAAAACATTCTTAATAATATTACAGGTGGATTTGGGTAGATACAAAAAACAGGTCTTAGTCCATTTATGATAAAAAACGTTTTCAAGTTATAAAGGTATGTGCACTGGTCCTCTGTCCGTACCGTGTCCGTGTCCGTGTTGAGCGTTGAACACAGACACTCGTGTATGTCCCGTCCCCGCGGGAATATCACGATAAAAATTGCATATGTACAAAAAGTATTCCAGGTTTTCAGCTACCTATATTACAAGTTTCATTGCAATCAGTTTAGTAGTTTTTGCGTGGCAGTGTAACAAATTAACATACACTTGCAAACTTTCGCGTTTTTAATATTAGTAAGATGTACATTGGGCATGAGCATTGTCCTATGGTATTATTATTTGTGAGAAGTTAGTTGTTATCGAACTAGGCGAAAATTTTAGTTTGTTACAATTCGCACTCAATGCGCCTAACAATAAATTCCATAATCCTGTAAAATAAATACCTACACAATGCTGTCGGCTTTAAACCGCACTACACTCAGAATTAAAAATACGATTAGTCGCTTCCAACTACATAAGGGTCAGACCATAGGAGATAATCTGCCGATGAAATACGAGTTCTAGTACGGGATAAAAAAGCAGCAAGTACAAAACTTCCTACCTTCAGTCTCGATTATCATCCACCTTCTCCGATTCAGCGCTGACGGATTCACTTGAGCTTAACTACACTTAGAACAGCACAGTTCACACCTTTTTGGATAGTTCTAGTAGAAATTACACGATATTTGAGAGCACGGCGATCGTCCCGATAATGTCTCTCACAGCGGTCTGTTCGCTACTCGGTCGGCACGCGTACTCGTTGACTGCGGGCTTCCGTCGAGTCACCTCGGTTGGTTGGCGGTAGTTGTAGAAAAGTCCTTCCAGTCTACCCGCAATCTTCGTGACAATTGGTAGATGAAGTTTTGCTACCCGTATTCCCGGGTGCAGCTTACTACTTACTTATACTTATACAGCGATCTCGATCTCATCGGTTAGATATAGATATATCGATAGAAATGTTAATTAAATTACGAAAATATAATACGATGACGGAACAATCAGTGTGCTAGAATACGGTGCATTTTTGCGACTCCTTAAATTAATAAATATGGCTGGTAGTTCAAGTGGTGCTAGTGGCATTACACATTACAAAAAATAAAGCTACGGTACTTCTACATGCTACATGAAGACTGAAGCTATCTAACACACTGTTTTTATATGATTAAAGAAAAGGATAATATAATTTAAAATTAAGGGTATTTGTAGACTATTTGTCCACAAATCCCCTGAGTAATCCGCCGTTACGCCGCCAGGGGATTTGTGGACAAAAAGTCTACTAATCCCCTGGGCAGGGGATCATGTAAGGGGATTTGTGGAATATGCCGGTTAAACAGTTAAAAATAAATTTTTCACGCCTTAAAGTGATTTGAAATTCAAAATTAATGTTTTATTATTGTGTAATTAATTACCGAATTGTGTCATTTTACGCTCTAAAATGTTTCGTACTAGCATCTTACGTCCTTCATTAACACATCTGAAATTCGCTAGCGCTATCCTTGTCACGCAATTGGGGTTATATTGGCCCTTAAATAAAACCAAATACCTATCAATATTTTATTATTTAATTTTTCTTATAAACTTTAACTTACACAATGAAACTTAAATCTATGACTACTTATACTTATATTACTTAAAATAATCCCGTTACCTATAAACGATGATTAACAAATGACTAAGTTAGGTAGCGTTTGTCTCTGTCTGTCAACTTCTAAAATTTATGTGACAGTAAAAGATAAATTATACATAGTTTATGCAGTTGTTAATCAACGTTTATAAGCAAGGGGAAATATGTTTTTGTCGTAAGATGATTTGATAAACAGTTTTTTTTGTCCTAGGATTTTCATATAATTAGACATGTTTTATGTAATAGGTACAACAAATATCCTAAAGTATATTTAAATAAAAAAACATTGAACAAAATCTTAAATTATATAAAAAAAATGGTAACAGTCTAAAAATTAAAAAAAAACAAAGGATTTTTGACGCCAAAAAGTATATGTGACTTTTTTTTTTAGAAATGCATTTTACAGCTAGTCTCTCTATCCATAAATGTGGAAGTTTGTGTGTGAGTAAGTTTATTTATTTATTTAAAACTTGTTTTGCAGATAGCTGACAATCTGGAATAACACATAGGCAACTTTTAATTCCGATATTCCGACGGGATCGGGTCTATTTATTTTGTCGGTGAAACCGACAAAATAAATACGACACATACATAATGTGTAAAAACTAAAAAGTGTCTGATTCAAAAATAGTAGAAAAAAAAAACTTGATAGGTGTCAAGGGACACCCGGATGGAACAAAGTTCCAAAAAAAAAAGGTTTAAAAAGTGTCGTTACAACTTTTGGTCTTAATTTTTTCCATCTAGCTCCCTTTCGCAACGCGCGATAAGGAACTTCGTTCCAAAACCATTTGGAAAATATACTTTGAACCGAAATAATTGATTTTGTAGGTAATAGATTATTTACAAGAGATCATTTTCAGATCATATTTTGATGTTGAGTTAAAAAAGGCTTTATATTTCAAAAACTTAGAACAAAAATGTAAACAAAAATCTCAAACATTTATTTGAAAGTGACAGTTCTTTATTTACTTCATTGTTTACATTTTTTATCTAAGTTCCTGAAATAGAGTATAATAATAGTACCTAGATATAATGTATACTAAATTAAGTACAAAAATGCGTAAATACACAAAATGTTTAAATACACGTTACAATGGTCTTCCAACGGGGACCGCCCGCCGCGACTAGGGCATAGAATACCGATAACATTATAATACCGGTATACCGAAACGGTATTTTTAAATACAACGTGCTCCGAGGTTTTAATCCGAAAGGGGTTTGTTCTAGACGTCTAGGCGAACAACTTTTGGTCTACGACTTTTGGATATTCGAACTTTTTTTCGAAAATTTTGAAGATTTTTTACCGAAAAAACAGCTGTTTTATTTGAAAATAAAGGCAATTAATGTTCAGATTGTAGTGGTCTAAACTAAATGAAAGGACATCTTAAAGTCAATGACCTCAAACTTTAAGAAACAGCTGATTTTCACGTAAACTGTACTCTTAAAATTTTCTAAAACTGTCTTGAATTTTTAAAAAGTTGTAGAACAAAAGTTGTTCACCTAGACCTCTAGAACAACTGCTTTTAGGCTTAATACCACTTCCTCGGAATATCCGGTATAACTAGTTACTGTTTAAATTATTCCAAGAACGATTAATATGAGTACTTTATGAGTAAGTAAGTTAATTCAGTACGGTACCGGTAAACATGCAATACCGGTATCGGTAGAACCGGTATCCATGCCCTACTCGCGACCAAGGCCATTATCAAATCGTGTGAATTTAACAATACCATAGACTTATAGAGTAAAACGAGCAGTCTATAGATAGTAGCCCATGGAGTGCGCGCGCGCATTCTTGTAGTAATCGAAGTACTCTTGCGGCGAGTGCGCGTGTTTCTTTACCACCTCGTCTAGCTGCATTTGGTCACCCCACTCCGCCTGCAAAATCAAATACGTACCTGTTAACAACTCTTATAGTAGATTTTAAGCTTTTGCATAGCTTTTATGGCGGGCTTTGAGCTTTGAATGAAGACATTTTGTAACGAAAAAAACCTAACGCCCCCCACTCCGCCTGCCATGTTGTCATGGTTAGCATGTAGCTCGGCCGTATGGTAACCATGGCAACATGGTACAAAATAAAAAAAATATTATAATTATAAAGTTTTGTATCAACCCGGCAGTCCCCGAGTGCCACACGTTTTTTCTTCTGTTTTCGCGATGTTGTATTGAAATTAAAGACATTTTTCGGTTTGAATCGCGTGGTGTTTATTACTTTTAGCATTGTTACAAGATCTTTCCTTTCCAAGCGATTCAAACCGAAAAATGTCTTTAATTTCTTTATAGTTTTAAAACCGGCCAAGTGCGAATCGAACTCTTTCGAACCCGCGCACGAAGGGTTCCGTACCATTTCAACAACAAAAAAGAGAGTCCCATTTAAAAATAATGTTTTAAGTAGTGTACCTATCTAATGTACTTTAAAGTACGTTATGTACTTTAAAGACAGTACTTTAAACTATTGGACCGATTTCAAACATTCTTTCACCAAAAGAAAGGTACATTATCGAGGAGTAACATAAGCTACTTTTATATTTCGGGACTTACGCAGATGAAACTGCGGGACGCAGCTAGTTATATAGGGCTTCATACACGGTTAGATTATTGGCATAATCCCCACTAAAAGGTTTTCAAAAACAAATAAGTAGACTTTTTCCCCACTATTATTGTTAATCCAGGTTGGTAGAGATTATGACAATAAACAATCATGAGATACAGCCTGGTGACAGACAGACAGACGGACGGATAGCGGGGTTTCAGTAAAAGGGTCCCGTCTTTACATTTCTTTATACGGTACCCTACAATTAGAGATGGGCCGACTAGTCGGGAAAGCCGACTAGTCGGCAAATTATGCCGACTAGTCGTCAACTAACAATTGCGCAATAAAACCAATATTTAATTGAATGTGCTGTGCTATTACAGTAAGAAGGTGAATAATCAGAAAAACGTATCCAAAACACCTTATAGCCTACATACACCATCTTAACATCAAACATCTAAAATGTCATAACTTTGCCTCATAACTTTGCCTTTGCTCCATGAATATATTTTTTTTCCAACATTTATTTTTATTTCAACATTTTTTGGAAGTTTCGTTACAGCTTTCGAAGTGCAAATTTATCCAAAAATACCAACAATCGCCGAGTGGTCATAATTAACCCAAATATCTGGGAATTATAATGATCTGCATTGCCAACAAGTCGGCAATTTTGGAACCGACTAGTCGGCTAGTCTGCTAGTCGGCCCATCTCTACCTACAATGAATCAGTTTACTGTAACCACGGGAAGTGAATACTTCTCGAACCAATAGCCATATGCATGGTTGCCTACACCAGGGGTTCCCAAAACTTATTTTGTCTACTGCCCACTTTAAGAATATTATTTTTTCAAAGCCAACTTTAAGAATATTTTATTAGCAATAATTTTATTACCTACTTAAAAACCCTACCGTTTGATACAGGAATACACACATCAAGTTATTAATCAAATACTCATTACCTAAAACATGATTGCCCGCGCTCTATTATCTACCTACGAAAGGCTCCTTCCCCGACCCCCATAATTTTATTACCACTACCCCCAAGGCTTTTAATTAGGTATACCATTTAATTCTCACGACCGCCAAGAGTTCTACAGGGTACAGTCAACAAAACAGAGTTTAATTCCTTAAAATTATTTCTTAAAATAATTAAATTATATTCTACTTATGACCGCTCCCGCCCCCACGAACTTAAAAATTTGATCTCGTCGCTTAAGACGATTGTGAATTGAATTCGTATAATAAGCCGTAACGTTTTCCACCCCGTTAATTTTATAAAAAAATATAGCTTACGTTATTTATTAGTCATCCATCACTCATCAGCATGTAAATATTACTTCCGGACCGGAGAAGGATGCAACCTCTCTCTATTACTACATCTTTTTTCAGATTTATTAATATCTAATTAAACCATAGCAAATAAAATTATATTTAATACCTTACCTTAATACCTTACCTATGGTTTACATACTAAATTAGACTATGATTGTTTTAGGAACCGCCCCCCATATTTTCCCCATAAGCCTTATTTTTGACAAGTTGGTAGATTTTTATGCTACATGGAATACACCGTTGTAATAAGGGATGTCAAGAGCAGTTTGTATTTGAACTCCTCGATCACTATTAGTTTTTTTTAGAATTATGTTTAGTTGACCTTTCGGGCAACATTTTTTTATTTTCTTAACTTTGAGAGCCCAAACTAATTATTTTGTCATTATTTTGGATTAACAATGCCTTCGATAGATCAAGGATACATCTGGGACCAAAATCGAATAAAAAGTTTAAGCGAAAACATGTTCAAATTAAAGTTGTAAGGGTAACGAGGTAAAACTTGGAAAAAAAAATAAAAAATCACAAAAATAATCTTTAAAAAAAATGTGAAGAGTTAGGGTCTTTTCCTTCAAATTGTATTTTACAAATAGGTCCAGCTACACGCCTACTAAGTTTGTCTAACCCTCCACCAAACATCCTGTATACTATTTTATTTTTAAGGTTGTTGCATAAATATCTAGTATTAAGTGTTTTTAATTTTTATGATGTCTTTGATTGTTATACATTTTAATTTTAGTTTTTAAGCAAATCAAAAGGACTTGTTTACACTGATTTTTAAATCATTTAATTTTAAGAGTGTATGTTTCAAATATTATGATTGTAAGATAAGATATTTGAGTAGCATAATTACGTTACTTAAATACGGTTAGACATTATTAAGGTTGATTATAACTGTGATAGATAATTGAAAAGTCATTCTTTTAATGGTTTTAACTTTAGATAAGTCTATTTTTTTACTTAGTTTTTATTAAGTTTGATTGATTATCTGTGATTGTTTTACATGATAACTGTACTATACTGTACTGAACACTGTATGTATATGGGCACCTATCTACAAAATAAATAATTTTAGTCCAACAACTATAATCTTTAACTCAGAAACTTTTCTTGCTAACCATACCTAAAATTGTGCTTGGCGGTGTTGGGAACAAAAAATAATATTTTGTATTTTTATTTTAATTGTTTTGGGGGTAGAGGGAACTAATGTATGAAAGTTTATTTTTCGAGAACAAAAGACTTTGGGGGTCGGGGAAGGAGCCCTACGAAAATGACCTATCTAAGAATAGCCATGTCTAAAAGTCAAAATGATATTACACAACACTCCCTTTTTTCTGGGGTTCTTACCGCCCCCCTTTAGGCCTGCAGCACCCACAAGGGGGCGTTATTGCCCACTTTGGGAACCCCTGGCCTACAAGAACAAAGCAAGGTTGATTCGATAATTTAGACCGACTTCGTATTTATTTTTATTGAAATAGATAGAGCACGTCCATAGTATCTGTATGAAGAAATATTTTTCTTTTTATAATTGGGTAAGTAAAGGAATTTTGGTTTTTCATACACCTGACTAATATTGTAAATGTGAAAGTTTGTATGTAAGCCGAAAGGGGGTTGTTTTAGACGTCTAGGCGAACAACTTTTGTTCTATGACTTTTGGAAATTCGAACTTTTCTTTCGAAAATTTTGAAGTTGTTTCACTGAAAAAAAAACAGCTGTTTTTAAAAATAAAGGCTATTAATGTTTAGATTGTAGTGGTCCCAGTTAAATAAAAGGGCAACTTAAGGCCAATGACCTCAAACTTAAAGAAACAGTTGATTTTCACGTAAACTTTAAACTCAAAATTTTCGACTACTACCTCCAATAAACGTATTAAATTCACACGATTTGTTATTATCATATTTACATTTTCCCGGGTCTTTATCGCGTTTTATTATTTATTTTCTGACCTCGACGTTTCAACCATGTTACAATGGTCTTGGTCGCGAGGGGACGTCGAGGTAAGAAAATAAATAATAATACGCGATAAAGACCCGGGAAAATGTAAACTACCTCCAATTTCCAAAAGTCGTAGAACAAAAGTTGTTCGCCTAGACATCTAGAACAACCCCCTTTCGGCTTAATACCCCTTTATACTTACAAAGTTGGGAAACAGCGTCCGTTTAGCATCGAACTTGTTCTCGCTGACACATCGCAGCAGATAGAGGCGCTCCACCCACGGCCAGATCATGTAGTCCAACATCCCGGCCCGGTAGCCGCCGAAATATACCGAACCTACGAAATACAGTACAACTTTACTAACTTTAACTTTCCAAAATGTTAAAATTCCCAAAAAGACCAATTCCCAAAATGTCTAATTCCCAAAATGTCTAATTCCCAAATTGTCCAAATACCAAAATGTCCAATTCCCAAAATGTCAAATTCCCAATATGTTGAACTTCCCAAAATAACGTACCTCTCTCGGCCAGTTCCTTCTCAAATATCTGTACAGTTTGAAATATCTGTTCGCTGCCGAAAGCGAAGTTTGTGTCGAAGCATTCCAAGCTTCCCTTTATTAACTGGAAATATAATTAATACATATTTAACATATATTTAAACTTTTGAAACTAACACGATTGGAACTCATAATTTTATATTTTCTCGGGTCTTAAACGCGTGACTTTAACTTTTTACACACTTTTTAATCTTGATCTTGGCAGTCCCCTCGTAACCAAGACCGTTGTAACATGGTCGAAACGTAAATCGAGTGACTTTTACTTTTAGTCACGCGATTAAGAGTACTGTTACTATTTCCTTACAAACATATCAAAATATAATTAAGAAAAAATTACTTTTCTCCCGTAATATCGCTATGTCCCCACTCCCCGGACGGGGACAGATTTTTCGGATTATTCGGATTAAGATTTTACTTTTACAGGGCCCCCACAATAAGGTTTTAAAAAAAATTCATTGGAAATGAAATAAAACGGAGATACATTTCGTTCATTTTTTCATGGTAAATTACTAGTTTACATCTCATTTGTTTTATATTATTCTTTTTGCAAATTTGCGTTTTCCCTACTATCTTTATTAATCCTAGTTGGTAGGAATTATGCCAATAAAAATATGGTAAATGTCATAATCCCCACTATTTGCCCCACCCGAGGGGATTATGCCAATTTCCAAAAAGGTTTTGACGTTTTCCCTATTAATATTGTTAATAGATGGATAGATCAAAATCATCAAAAAATCATACTCAAAAATGTTGCTAATTCTCACCTCGTTAAACTTCTCAATGAGCAGTCTGTCCTGCGCCTTGACGTACGGATCTCTAGAGTGGAGAGGGTTCCGTGTGTATTTCTCGTCCAAATAGTCGCAGATGACGACACTCTCGAACAGATATCTGTCGCCTTGATCCGTCGGGATCTCCAGCACCGGGATCTTTACTGGAAAACAAACACAAATAAATATTAATATATCACGACGTTACACACAGCGCAATCTAGCCCCAAACTAAGCACTAGGCTTGTACTATGGGTACTAGACAACGGATATACTCTTTTTTGTAAATACATACATATGATACATAGAAATCCTCCAGACAAGAAACACATATTTATTGCACCCCGCGGGAATCGAACCCGCAACCTTCTGCATTGCAGTCGGGCCTTCCTCCGACTTAAATTTCATTTACCTTGATTTTATTCGCAAAGTAGACAACTGCAAGTCGAGTATGAGTTTGAAGGCCAAGCGAAAACTATGATAAATCCTATAGAAAACACTCAGAACCAGAATCGAACCCGTAACCTTCTCAGCAGAGTGTTCCCCTGACGCGCCACAGAAGCCGTGTCATAATCCCTCGGGTCTTCTATTGTTCCTTTGTATGCAAATCATTAGAAAGCAGCCACTTAGTTCCCAAAAGGGGGTTCCATATTATTTATCTAGTTGATAACAAACTTTGAAATTCGTGCAATTTAAATAAAATAAATAGAACTCGTTTTCAAAAGTATTTTCAAGTCAAGTTTAAACTAAAAATTTCAAAATGTGAATTTAAAATCGCCCAAGCACATTGCATTACATTGCCGCTTTGACGTAACGTGGGAATGACGGTATTGATTACCTCAACGCAGCAATGTACTGACTGCATAATGACTATTATACCTATTGTGATTTTGACAAAAACTCGAATGGCAAAGGGATTTAGATTTTTGAAAAATTAATTACCTAGCCAGGAATCGAAACTTGTCTTTTTGCAAAAAAAAAACCTATATTATTATACTACCTGCGCCCACGGTTTTACCCGCGTAAGTCCCGATCCCGCGGGATTTACGGGATCAAAAGTAGCCTATGTCCTTCTCCAAGTTCCTATTTATCTCTATACCATAATTCATCAATATCAGTTCAGCGGTTTAGGCGTTAAAGTGTAACAAACAGACAGACAGAGTTACTTTCGCATTTATGAAATTAGTAAGATAGCGAAAATTGCTAAAGAAATTGCGTCCCCGATTATGACAAAAAATAAAATAGCATATTATTTCGATTTTTGAAAACTTCATTACCCCTAGCCTATATTAATGTATTGATCGATAGTGTCGCTGATAGAGATCCAGATCCAGGAGGGTTACTGCGGTTCGTTTCGATACGACATCGATACGATAATACGATGATTCTACTGTCACATTCTGATAGTAGGGTAACAGTAGAACCATCGTATTATCGTATCGTTGTCGTATCGAAACAAACCGAAGTATCCTGGATCCTCCTAGCCATTCTAATCTACAGGATATTTTTATTGGCACAAACCCCACCGACCATGATTTACAATGAAAGTGGGGAAAACGTTAATATGTTTTTGAAAATGGTCATAATCCCCACTGATGGGAATCTTTTAGTGGGGATTATGACAATAAACGTAGGGAATAAATACCCAGTTGATATTTCAAGCATACGTTGCATAGGTACGTTATTCTTTCAAAAATATTCAGAACAGTTAGATATAGCGGGGTCTTATATTTGCTACGCTATGTTGGGTGTGAAATGGACTCAAATTGCATGCTTTAAGTGGCATTTAACTCGATTTGGTTCATTCATTTTTAGGGTTCCGTACGCAAAGGGTAAAAACGGGACCCTTTTACTGACAGTCCACCGTCCGTCTGTCTGTCCGTCTGTCATCAGGCTGTATCTCATGAACCGTAATAGCTAGATAGTTGAAATTGTCACAGAAGATGTATTTCTGTAGCCGCAATAACAACAAATACTAAAAAAACAAAATAAAAAAATCATTTAAGAGGGGATCACATACAACAAACGCGATTGAGGTACATGAAAACGCAACGATACCGCGATGTATTTTGATCACTAGCGACATCTAGTGAGACTGGAGAAAGATTGGCGCTAATGGTTAAATAAATTGTAACGCTGCTTGGCGTTGCGTTCACAAATTATTTGGTCCAGTGTTCATTTAAGGGGTCCGTACCCAATTGTGATATAGTAGGGAACCTTTCGTGCCCGAGTCTTGCAGTTTGCCGGGTTTTTAGGGTCCCGTAGCCAAAAGGCAAAAAACGGAACCCTTATAGATTCGTCACGTCTGTCTGACCGTCCGTCCGTCCGTATGCCACAGCCACTTTTCTCCAAAACAATTAGAACTTTATACGATTTTAACTAACATGTTTGTTTTTCACTAGAAATATTTAGGTACTTACATAAATTTAGAAAAAAAACAAATTTAAACATGGTAAATACCCCGTTGTATAATAATGTTTTTAAGAACTATATTTACGTTTTGAGGCACAAACGACTTACGTTTCGGATTCTTCTCTCGGAACCACTCCGGCAGCCGCAGCGGGTCCAGCCGGCAGACGTCAAACTTGGCCTTCTTGGCCTCCAGGATGAGCAGCACTCGGTGCCCGTAGGGGTTCATGTCCACGTGGTAGATGCGGAGCCTGTCTCCCGACAGCGGGGGGGGAGGGACCGACCCTGGGGGGAAGGAAACGAAGGGGTCATTATTTTATTAATAACTGTGAGTGCTGTGTACTGTTTACCCACGTAAGTCCCGATCCCGTGGGAATATCGGGATCAAAAGCCTATAGCCTTCCTCAATAAATGGACTATCCAACACCGAAAGAATTTTTCAAATCGGACCAGTGGTTCCTGAGATTAGCGCGTTCAAACAAACAAACAAACTCTTCCGCTTTATAATAGTAAATAGATATAATAATAATAATCTTCTCTATATCTACATATAATAAATGTGTACAGAAACTGTGGTCATTCATAACATCCATAAAGCATCCTATTCACATTGATTGATTTTTTATTGCATACATACCTAGTTATCGGGAAAAAAAATATCGCTTGCGCGATTCAGGTTAGGTTTTTTGTTTACATTCTTTGTTACCTAAGATCTTAAAAATTAGCGAACAGATTGTGGCAATATTGCATCCAAAACATTAAGAAAAATACTGTTTAACATATAGGCCTATGTATACATTTACATTACATTTAAAAAATCGTGATAATTACGAAAAAAAATATCCCTAAATTGTTGCTTTATGTCGGTTGTCAACAATTTTCGTAACCATAGTAACGCCCGGTTTGCAAAATAATAATTAACAAAGTCAATAGATGTCGCCAACGACATGATACAAAAGAAGTATAAAGGTCATAGCACACTTACACGACTCCGCTCCCACCCGGCAAAAATAATATAATTCAAATATGGGCTTTAAATATTGATCTTTAGATATATTTTACATTGGCATCATAAATTAGCAGACAGCTCGCTTACAGCGAGCTTACCGCCGTCAGACTGCTCGGGAGTCGACGCCTCGCTGGCCGCACGTTGTAGCCGAGCGGTCTGCTAGCAGCAGCAGTCGCGGAGTGTTGGCAACCGTACGATTTAAATCGTATTCGCGAAAAGCGAGAGCGGTAGGCGGGTGGACAGCTGGCCGTCTGCTAGCTGTCGCCGCGTGGACTGCTGGTTGCCTGCTAGCTGTCGCCGCGTAGACTGCGAGCAGTCGTCTTAGTTTTGGGCAGTGTTGGGTGGGAGCGGTGTTGGAGCAGAGTCGTTTAAGTGTGCTATGACCTTAACACCTTTATTAAAAAGAGGTAAGACTTCTTTCTTTTCGTTTAGTGGCGTGGCTCACCTAATGTAAGAGTTTTCAGGTCGCCCTAAAGCCTTTAACTGGACCTAACGACTGCTATCAAAGATAACAACCGGGACCAACTTATTTAATTATGTATAGTACCTACTTAATAGTTTTGTGTGTGTAAGGTGCATATTTTAATTGTAGCCTTGAAATAAGCGCATACTTGCCAATAAACTGCAAGTCAGTTTGGCGAGAAGTTTATTATAATCAAATGTGTATAAATAAAGTTATATGAATGAAAAATAAAAAAACTGCTTTACGTGCCTTCCGAAGCACGGAGAACCTCGAAAAAATGAATTTTAGTCACAAAAATTATTAGTCACCCATCCAAGTAATGACCTCGCCAAGCGTTGCTTAACCGACACGATCGATCATGATCGGCAGGTACAGCTAGGCCAATAAGCTCCAAGAGTCTGTAATTGAATTATATCCAGAAAAAAAAATGAAGAGTGTTATTGAATTAGTATATCCAGAAAAAAAAAATGCAAGCCGTCTCAAAATCGGTAGCTAAACACGAATCGAGTGTTTTTAATGACTTTGTTTCTTTGTTAGTTCCCGCTAATTTCAGAAACGGCTTATCCGATTTGAACCAAATTTGGAATGCAAATAGGTTTAGACCCGGATTAAGGCTACTTTTTATCCGGATATAATAATCAATAGAATCGGCTTACAAAGCACTAGATACAAATTGATGGACTGGACCCGAAACCACCTTCTCATCGGAAAACTCCTTAATGATTAAAGTTACGGTTATAATTTTAATAATTTTTACAGCTTTTTCTTAATTAGTCAAATCGTCATACGTCATACGTCATACGTCATACGTCATACGTCATACGTCATACGTCATACGTCATACGTCATACGTCATACGTCATACGTCATACGTCATACGTCATACGTCATACGTCATACGTCATACGTCATACGTCATACGTCATACGTCATACGTCATACGTCATACGTCATACGTCATACGTCATACGTCATACGTCATACGTCATACGTCATACGTCATACGTCATACGTCATACGTCATACGTCATACGTCATACGTCATACGTCATACGTCATACGTCATACGTCATACGTCATACGTCATACGTCATACGTCATACGTCATACGTCATACGTCATACGTCATACGTCATACGTCATACGTCATACGTCATACGTCATACGTCATCATCATACGTCATACGTCATCGTCATACGTCATCGCTGAGTTTGATTTTGATTTTCCAGCTTTTCTTTTCAATTTTTTCCTGAATTTTCTTTGCTATAAACCTCACGGAGCCCGAGACCTTTCCAACGAATGCAAAACCGTGGAAAACGGTTCGTGCGTTCTGGAGTTATAGCGTCAGGAAGGAAAACCCGACTTATTTTTATATAGTAGATGAAAAAAAAATTCAGTTTCAGTTCTTAGTATGGGGAACCACAAAAGTTTCTTGTTTTTTCCTATTTTTGTGTAAAAATCTTAATGCAGTTCACCAAATACATCTATAGTTTCGGAAAAAAGTGGCTGTGACATACGGACGGACGGACAGACGGACAGACAGACATGACGAATCTATAAGGGTTCCGTTTTTTGCCATTTTGCTACGGAACCCTAAAAAGGACATAGAGGGTCATCAATTCATCTTTCATCAACTTACAACTCTCGTTTCTCTAGTACCTATCAATCGGGATCATTTCTGTGATTACATAATGTACTTACATATACGCTATACGCTAGGTATATGTATCTATTAGTGATGGGCCGACTAGTCGGTGGGTGCCGACTAGTCGTCAACTAACAATTATGCAATAAAACCAATATTTATTGAATTAGTAGTACAGTTAGAAAGTGGGCAGTCAGAAAAATGTAAACAAACACCTCCAAACCGAGGCGTCTTTAACTTGTATTAGCCCCTTAGATTAAAACAAAAAAACTAAAGATACGGTACCTAGTCTCGGAAAATGAGACGATAAAACTGCGTCTAGCTGACGCACTAGCCTCAGTCGTATGTCAAACCGTTGCCGCGTGAGCACGTGCTGTCACATTGCGATTATTTTTTTGACATCCATAAGAATGACTTTCTGCCTATTTACAAAGCCTGAATAATTCTTAAAGACAAATACTATAATTTTATGAAAAGGCATGTACGTGTTTTTAGCTCATTTTTCGAATACGCAATGTTAGAATATACCGTATCTACCATTTTTGTTTTCATCTAAGATTAGCCCTATCCTATTTTTTTAAAGCCGGTCAACCATTTTTTGGAACTTGTGATTGCAAATAACCCTAATATCTCTGAATTTTGACTTTCATTGCCGACTAGTCGGCAATTTTACAACCGACTAGTCGGCAAAAGCCATAGTCGGCCCATCTCTAGTATCTATTTGTTGTTCCTACTTACCTACATCGTAAAATTATAAATACTTTAGACTAGACAATGCAGTGTGCATTTTAAATAATAACCTTGACTTACTCACTCCAAAAACAATTGTTCAAATATTATCTAAGTGGGTAGCTGACGACGACAAGATAAAGCAATTTGTTTGACAATAAACGTACGACGGTTTTAATAAAGGTGTGGAGTCAGACTTAGGGAAAAAGTCAATGTAAATAGCGGCCATTTACAATGACTCCCTCGACTTGACTATTACTCGACGACTTGTCTGTTTTGTATCTGCAAATAACTTGCAAATAAGTATGTAACTTATGTAGGTCAGTGTAAGTAAGTATAATATAATACCTATACCTACTTAACATTGGCTACTATCCAAATCCTTCAAAAGTTTTACAGACTCCTTCCAATCTCACATAATGAAGAAGTAGGTATGCATTACAAAACGAACGACTTGCCCCGAAGCTATTTATGTTATTCTGTGGCCGAAGCTTGAAGAAAAATTAAAAAGAAATCAATTTCTTTTTATTTTTCCAACAATTTTTTTTACTTCATTCAGCCAGTGAGTTTTACTGAAGTTTTACAAAGTCTTTTCAATCTGGCATTATGAAGACGTTTGCATTACAAAACGACTGGCCCCGAAGCTAGAAGAAATTAAAAACAATTCAATTTCTGTTTAATTTTGCAGTAGGTAAATTTTTCATTTCATTCAGCCAGTGAGGTTTACAAACTCCTTTCAGTCTGACATCTATCATACATCACCATCAGACATCACTGAAAAAGGTCAAAGTATGGAAAAAAGTTTTCATTAAGTACCTACTACCTAGGTACTTATCATTTCTTAGCATTTCAGCATTTCCTATCATCCAAGTGAGAGTCAAAATGGCGGATGTAGGTCCCAAGGCGAGTCAAATAATTAATAATAGGTAGGTAATATCAAACGTGAAAGTTTATGCGAATATGTTTTTTACTCCTTCAAGCAAAAATTACTGAACCGATTGCGATGAAACTTGTCTTCAAATAGGTAGCTAGAGATCTGGATTAACTTTATTTTCCATACCTACTAGGTAGGTATACTTTTATACTAACATCACAAATTAATGTTATACCTATGTGCCTACGATTTATAAGTAGGTCAATCAACCCAGGTTTACAAATAGCTAACAGCATGAAACGATTTTAGTGTGCATCTGGAATCCATTGACCTGATTCTGTGGGTATATATCTAGGTATATCTTTCTATATACTAATATTATAAAGCTGAAGAGTTTGTTTGTTTGAACGCGCTAATCTCAGGAACCGCTGCGCTGCCTGGTACGATTAGAAAAAAATCTCTAAGTGTTGGACAGTCCATTTGTTGAGGAAAGCTAAAGGCTATATTATATTTTCAAAAAAATTAGGCGGACGAAGTCGCGAGCACTGCTACTTAGTAATAAATAAAATTTGATCCATCCAATACAATTGGATAGGTACTTAACTACGATCAATAAACTCAAATGATACAACTACTATCATAAAAGGGCAAGTTGCTTAGCGCCTATCGACCCAACTTGGCTATTTGGGTCAAGGTACACGTTTTTATAGCCACTTTGACTAACGCCACAGAATAAATAGTAGTGCCGAATACACTACACGAAGTAGAAATAAGAATAACAAAGTGTTTTAGACTTTAATGGTTGTTTTGGATCAGCATATTCAGCATTGCTGTCTTGCTGTGCAGTTTGAACGTACCTACCTAATGCCAGCACTATAGACTTTCTTATAGACCCAGTGGATTATGTTAAGTAAAGTACGTAGTCTTACTAAACCACACTAAACTCTAGGCGCAGACAGACCAAGGGTTGAATGAATTAATTACGCTGGTTATTTTTAGTTTATTGTACACTTTAAATTAGAGACAATTTATGAGAATAATTGTTTTTCGTCGTCTTTTATTTAGTTTTCACAAAAAATATCTACACCCCTATGATAAAATAAGTAGGTATTAATAATTTATTAATTTTATTAAAATAATTCGAATAATTTTATATTTTATCATTGGGGTGTAGATATTTTTTGTGAAAACTAAATAAAAGACGACCAAAAACAATCAAAGAACAACCAACAATCTATCGAGTTTTTTTTTATCCAATCCTGTTTTATAACAATTTTTCAAAAAAGAAAAAAAACAACAATTTAAAACAATATTTTTAATAATAATAAAATAATAAATCATTTATTTCCACAAGTAAGTCTACATTGAAGTTAAACACTATCTCTCCACACTAGGAGATGCCTGTCCTGTGGAGAGAATATATCAAGAATAGGTACAGTATATGTTGCACTTATGAAAAAAAAAAACTAAAATTAAAACAGTTTATACAGTATAAAATTAAAACAATACAAAAATAATACAACAAAAATGGTTGGAAATGTGGAATAGGATAGATTGTGGGGTTTGGGGATTATTGGGGGAAATGGAAGATAGGTGTTTGAGGAATATTATCTATGAATAATCATTAGTCCTTCAGAGTCGTCGAATGTCAAAGTCATGAGAAATTTAGTCAGAAGGTTCTTGGCAGCAAACAGGGAGTTCAGCCTAAAATCACAAATCTGCATCAGTTTATTATAGACCAAAGGGAATTTAAATTTCCTAAACTGTTTAGCGAATGAAGTACGCACCAGGGGGATAGGAACCATGAACACCCTATTTTTGAGGAGATCCTTGTAATTATGGGATGTAATTACAGATTTATGGACGAATAGAGCTACTCTCAAAAAGTAAAGCCTTCTCACACTGAGCACCTGCGCTTCCTGATATAGAGAAGTTGTGGGATAGCGTTTTGGTTTTCTCAGTGCAACCTTAAGTACACTTCTGTGAGCTCTTTCTAAAATAATGAGGGTAGAGGCGTAAACACCGCCCCAGGCCAGGATGCAGTAGTTTACTATCGACTGACAAAGAGCTAGGAAAATTGTCCTCAAAAGTTGAAGACCCATGCAATTACGGAGTTCCCCAAATACGTGCATCAGTCTCCTCACGCGGCCCGATGTCGCCTCCATATGCGCTTTGAAACTCAGTTTTTCGTCTATGATGATGCCTAGATATTTTACAGAGCTTGTCCTAGTTATTGCTTCACATTGGCATGAGTCACTAAGAGAGCACATAGGGAGATGTAGTGGGATAACATTTGAGATAGTATTGGGAGGTAAAGACGCAGCGGTTTTGTGGAAACACATGAAATTAGTTTTGGTAGCATTTAGAGTCAACAAGTTGGTGCACATCCATCTCGAAATTGCAGACAGGGCTCTTTCTGTCTTTCGGTAAACTCCGCTCCAAGATTTGTCAAAGAGAACAAGCGCTGTGTCATCAGCATAGCAGACAACCTCAGTGTCATCAGAAGCGATAGATGCTATAATCATTTATATACAGAAGAAAAAGGGAGGGGCCCAAGATACTTCCCTGCGGCACCCCGAAAGAAATAGGCAAGGGGTCACTGAGGTGTTCGCCAACTTTAACCCGCTGCGCTCTCTCTGTTAGATAGTCACAGAACCAATCCTGGGCTTTGCCCCTTATGCCGTAGTGTTCCATCTTTTTTAACAGGATGGGAATCGACACGGAGTCAAAAGCCTTGGAAAGGTCCAAAAAGACTCCGACACATTTGTTTCCCGCATCTAAATGAGAGGACACAGAGTTTGTTAGGAGCTGAACTGCATCCTCTGTTGACTTTCCCTTCCTGAAGCCGAACTGGGTGCCTGAAAAAAGCTTGTTTGATTCCAGGAATGCAACCAATCTCTTGTTTACAACTCGTTCTAGTAGTTTGGAGATGCAACCTAGCAAGGAAATTGGACGGTAGTTGCAGGGTTTGTCTTTGTCGCCAGTTTTATGAATGGGTATCACCGCTGCGGTTTTCCATGCGCTAGGAAACGCACCTGCCTCAATGCTAGCATTAAAGAGATGAGCTAGTGGCTCAGCGATGTTCTCCGCCATAACCTTAAGTATTTTATTGTTAATCCCATCCAAACCGGGAGAGCTATTTGGGTTCAGTTGCTGAATTAGAGTGAGTATCTCATTTTTATCTGTAGGGCAGATAAAAGAAGTGTGGGAATGTGGGGCCGTTAGCTTTACCTTCTGCGTAAGAGACTCCTGGCTTTCTGAGATCTTATTCAAAATGTCATTTGCAAGATTATCGCCCACTGTGGAAAAATAATGATTGCACGCGTTCAATGAGTCTATGACAGAATATTTTATTTTAATTAATTCTTCAGCAGAGGTTCCGCCGGATTTTGGCCCTCTGTGGGATATATTATTAATAGTTTGCCAAATTTTTTTAGGACCTCTTTCATATTTGGAGATCTCGCTACTTTCGTATTCAGATTTGAGTTTTCTCAACAAGGAAATATAAAAATTGCGATATCTAGTATAAATTATTTTTTTAGTTAAATCTGAGGGCGTTTGTTTACGCAAAAAATTATCTGAAGACAGGTATTTTATTAAAATTTATTGTTTGTTAGGTTAGGTTGGTACGTACTTCCCCCCCCCGAAGGGTTCCTGCCTTGTCGTGGCGGGGGGGCTTAGTAGCCGTGGCCTGGTCAGCCACGGTGAACCAAGAGGAACCCACCCGAGGAGGAGCCGCTCGAGCTAGCTCGCGGCTGGAGGAGGATTCGGGGCCGCGGCAGGAGAGGAGTGTCGGTGTTGCGTTGCCGCTCTCCCTATCTGCCGCGGCCTCGGCGGGGCCGCCACCGTTAGATGGCGGACGCCATCAGGGCTGCAGGGGAAGAGGCGTGTCGGTGTGTCGTTGCCGCTCGCTCTATCCCCTGCAGCCGAAAAGTGGTCGGCGACGGGGCCACGCACCTCACCCGTCGCAGGGGAATCCAGGGGTGTCCAGACATCCCTGGTTCCCCTAAACGGCTCTGATCTCGGCTCTCGGGCCTGATGGAGCAACGGTTGTTTTGTTAACGCTGTTCCCGTTGTCCCCGACAAATAGCGGCGAGACGGAAACCTTGGAGTTTAGTGGGTATACCCTGGCCACTCTTCGGCCAGGGGGACCCCCACACACCGGGCCGCTCTCCCCCGGGAGCGCGAGCGGCCTGACGGTCTTAAGGCGATTCTCCAAGTAAAAAAAAAAAAAGGGTAGGTACGTACTAGTTATAAACGATTCCGAGAAATAAGCGGTGGATGATTAGATTACTTATTAGCAACCGATACCATAATAATATCTTAGGTGAATAACCAGTCACCTGATATTTTAGAAATTAACAAAAAAAAAAAGATTTTAAAAACAAAATCATTTTGTAGGTAGTTTTATTTTATTTTGTACCGCGACGAATACCTACGTTGCAATGTTATATTTTTAAACAAAATTGAGCAAAAACAAAACGCATCAATGATGTCATAGAGCAAACAGCTGTTTTCTGAAAATACACTGTGCAGTGCTCTTTTTTATCAAAAATCGTTTTGAATAACACTACTTTGGACGAATTGCACTAATTTATTTATAGAAATAACATTTAGATTTCCCATACAAAAATATCAAAACATTCAAACTTGTATTTTACGAGAATTATGTTTTTAAATACTTCGGCCATGTATTTTCTTTCCTATATGCGAAATTGGCTGAAAATTGAAATTCTAATTAAGTGAAAAATTGTGTATTTTCACTTACCAGCTATCCTATGTGAGTAATGTGACATTGTTTCTCGATTTTACACTATTTTTTCACTAAAACACTGCGATCCCAGTGACCGGCAACAAACGTCTGACACTTCTTGCTTTAAAAAAAATAATAGTGATGGGAAAGTGCCGGAAAAGTAAGTATTTAATAAAAAAAATGTAATGGAATCGGGACATGAAATTAGACATTCTATAAATTATAATTGAAAGGTTTTGCTACCTCATCCGATGAGGTAGAATTTTACCACTGTCTCACATGATGGTAAGAGACGGCGATGTCCTAGATGTAGCACGATTACCTAGGAGACGGCAGTGGAACAAGTTCCTTTTCCTAGGTGACTGCACTGGCCTACCTATTCGGCGAAAAACGGAAAACCTGTGGCATGATGGGTGGGCGGCACTCAGCAGCTTTTAAAAGGTTGCAGCAACCTTCTGCAACCTTTTACAAGCTGCTGAGTGCTGTGTTTTTGATTTGTTTTGTATTTTTATTTACATCAAAAGTAGCATGTTATGTCCTTCTCGACGGTCCCATCTTTCTCTATACCTACCATAATTTATCAAAATCGGTTCAGCAGTTTAAGCGTGAAACCGTAACAGACAGACAGACAAAGTTACTTTCTCATTCTTAGGTTTATTATTATTAGTGAGAATAAGTAAGAATTTTATATCTTGGAACTTTTAAATCACCTTAACTTTTCCCATCACTATCACCTGTTTCGAAATAACGTCACTTATAAAATTACGGCATACAAGCAATGACATCACCGCGCCGCGTTTTTGACCCGATTATCTTTTTGAAACACCAAAATATTGCAAACATTCGTCTTCGAAGCAACGAACTTGATGTTCTTGCGACATTCGACAAGCGTTGTTGAACATAATTAAGTTTCTTGATAAATGAGAAATGAGCCACGTTTTATTTTTTACCTGCTTACCCACCTTGAAGTTGGATTTAATACTTAAACGATTGGTAGATAGCAGGTAGGTAGATACCAGCTACCTATTCTCATGGTGTAATGTACTGGACTACTGGCACACCTTGCTATTAATTTTGGGAATCGAGTAAAATGAAAGGTTGTCGCCTAATGGGTATACGAGGTTTTAGGCAGCTAATATTGTTATTCTTTTTGCGGCTTATTTAAGTTGTAGCGTCGCGTCGCTCGTCCGTGTTCCGTACACGTAGGATAAAGCACAGTTAAGTACCTACCTACATATTGGTAATAAATAGAAAATATTTCAATTTTTATCTTATAAAATGAACTTGTTATTTAGGTACTTTATACCAATAATGCGTAGGTACCTAGTAGGTACCATATAAACAAAATTTTGCAAAATGTAGGTAACGTGTGACATGGCAGATCATACTTTGTTTATAATTTTAGACCTATTTGTAACTTAGGTTTGCGAAATGAATGATATTATATTATGATTAATAGACATACCTACATATTCTGCGCAAAACAATTAGGTCGCGCATCCTATTCTAAAATAGTAAATAGGTTTACCGCTTTAGTTTATCGTTTAATTCATCATCGTTACGAAATGTAATCGAAAGATTACATTTCTATTTCTAACCCTAGAGCGTGGCCATTGTGCACTCGTATGAAAAGTTTGTTTTGTTACAGAGGTACCTACCTACCACACAGAAAAGCCGATTGGTGATTAAGGAATTTCTATTTTGACTAGGACTAACCCGAAACCCGTCGGGCTTCGGATAGTTTTAATTCCACCCGGTTCCGTGGTAGGTATATTCAAAATGAAATTTTTAATTTGGTAGCAAAATTTGAAATCGGTAGATTTATTTAAATTAAGCACCCAGTGATGCCGATGGTGATAACGCGTAACCCGAAATCCATCGGGCCTCGGTTAGTTCCAATTCCATCGGGTTCCATCCAATATTAAAAAAAAAAACAAATCGGTTATGGAAATTAAAACCTACGTCGCGTCGTAGTCAAAAAAGAAAAAACACACCGAATCCAAATCCTAAACTGAAACTAAAACTCAGTCTCAAATTCGAATAATAGATCGCGTGTAAAAAAGTAGCTTCCATTCTAACTGCATACGACCGCACCACTCAAAAAAAAAAAACTTTCGCCACGAAGAAAATCTGAAACTTAGTAGAAACTCCTTGGTTAGTGAAGGCAACCTAGTATTTGTCAAAGAGCTCTTGACAGGGCGGCCATTTTGATTCCATGGCCTACTGGATTTCACTTAGACCAATCAGAGAGCCCCGTACGTACCCCCGAAAACAGTAACAAAATCTCTTTGAATCAATTCCCATAGAAACTTATATCCCCAATTTAACAATCTTAGGGGTTGAATTTTGGAAAAAAAAATTTTTAGATATTCACTTAATACCCCATATCAATCTCTATGTCAAATTTCAAGTTTCTAGGTCAAGCCGTTACGAAGTTGCATACAAACGTTTCTCCCCTATTTAACCCCCTTAGGGGTGGAATTTCCGAAAATCGGTTCTTAGTGCTTTCAACCCCTAAAGAACCTATGTTCCAAATTTCAAGTCTCTACATCTAGCCGTTTAGCCTGTACGTTATCCATCATTCAGTCAGTGAGTTAGTTACACTTGCGTTTTATTAAGTATTTTATTAATACTTAATAAAACGCAAGTGTGATGATGATGATGACGATGATGTATTTTTTCAGATAAACTTTTGTCAATGTGTGCTGTAGTTTCCGATGGTGAAGTTTGAAACTTAGCGTTTGATCTGTCGGGCCCGACGAAGCGCCGAGGTACCAACTACTACATAAACTGTGGTGATACGGTCTGTATGTAAACCACACTTCTATCTATAAGGCTTCAGCTGTTTATTCTGACTTGTTGTGGAACTAGGTATAATATTAGATATATACTATAGGTAGGTACCTCATCATGTGTGATGTGATGATGAGGAAAATGGCAGTGGAACGAGTATTTCTTAGTGGCTGCACTGGTTTATACGTAAACCAGTGCAGCCACTATTTGGCTTGGTGATATGATTTAGACCGGTCGGGTGTTTGTTATTTTTACGCCACTCGGGGTCACGTGTGCGTGTGGGGTACTAAAGCGGGCTACATACCACCCATTTTAACTGTCAGTTATTATAAAAACTGTATGGTGGTCTGTAGATTGCGTGTCACGAGAATTTAGGGTACCAACACACACGTGTCCTAGACTCACGGACGCGAGCAATACGAATTCCAAACGTTTGAGTAGGTATGTGGTACATACTACTTAACTACCTACTCTTTGTTTTTTATTTAAAAATATCATAATTATTTTCATATCAATTAGGTTAATGTGTCGTCTGAAATGACAAATTATTTGTTTGTATCTAATTTGCCTGGTGTTTTTATAAAACAAGTAGGCCATAAATGAATTGTCTATCCTGAAAATTTTAATATTTGGTAATTACTAGGTCTTTGTAAACCAAGGTCACGATTTTAATTTAGAATTTATTTTTGTTTTTACAATGAAAACTTATTTGTTTTATTGACAATAAACGAAGCAAGAACAAAACGCACTACTGATACGTCAATGTCACTGTCACTCACAGCTGTGACTTCACTTTTTTATTTTTTTCGGGTTTCTTTTCTGTCTCTTTTTTTCTAAAGTATTTTATTTATTTCTATCTCGTTCTGTATAGCGTTCTGTCACTTTATTTCTACTATTGTGAAAACAAGTATCGTATCGTTTTGGGTTTTCGGAAAAAAATACTGGAAAAATAAATAACTGGACATAATGAATAGTTGATTAATTCATGCAATAATAAGTGGCAGAAACTTAAAGTTTAAATTTCTTACTTTAAAGGTGTGTTTGGAGTGAATCAAACAAAACAAAGGCGTAGGTAATCTTTACAGTATACTTCTATGAAACTTCCGTGAATATTATAATAGGTATTTTGATAAATATAATGTATTTGTCCTAACCAAAAAACATGGCATCAAATCAAACAAACAACAAAAATGCTGAAAACAATTTTTTTGTGGAAAAGGTTAACAACGAAAATAAAAATATTTTTTTTCCAGATTTCATAAACTAGATTTATTTTAGCCATGGAGGTTCCCCTATTGGCAGAAGTCGCCGTGAAGTGTGAAATAATCGAAATATCTGATGAAGAAGTAAATTTAGGGCCTAAACCTAAGAAAAAAAAGTGAGTTATCTTGACAACTAGCGATAGTACTTATAGTGACGTGAGTGAGCTGCAAATAAAGGTGCACTTTACAGTCTTACGCCTGAAATTTGTATAAACAAAGACCTGAGGGAAAAGAGGCAATAAGTTTAGTCTAAAAAAAATTCGCCTGTAAGGCACCCGCGGGAAGCTATAGGGTAGCCTTATTCCAAGCCAGGGATACACAACAAGATTTGAATGGATGCTGAAACAATCATTCTGTTTAATATCTTCCAGACGTATTAAAAAGAAACCCGAACTCTCAGACTATGTAAAGTGCGATGAATGTGACAAGTCATTCTCAAGTCGCTACCTCATGGTAAAACACAAGCGCACACACACGGGCGAGCGGCCGTACATGTGCTCGGAGTGTGGAGCCACGTACACACAGTTGGGGCACTTGAGTATACATCTGCTTAAACACAACGGTAAGTTATTATGAAAAATTAACCAGTAAAGTGTGAGTCGAACTTGCGCGCTGAGTGTTCTGTATATACCCATCATGCTGCCATAATAAAGAAAACCATGAGATACAGCCTGGTGACAGACAGACAGACAGCCGAGTCTTAATATATATTCCATGACATTAAGCACAATCTAGCGACTCCGTGATAAGATAATGTAGCTTTCTACGTGTATCTACTGTATTTTTTGAAATTGGTCCAGTAGTTTCGGAGATTACCTCCGATATACAAACAAACATACACATTACCAATAGCCAATAGGTATAAGAGTTATTTGTTTGTTGCAGGTGTGAAAAACTTCAACTGCACCCAATGCCCGGGCTCTTTCTATCGTAAAGCAGACCTCGACCGACACGAGAAGATCCACACCGGAGTGAAGCCGTTCACCTGCGAGATCTGCTCCAAGGGCTTCGTGCAGAAGAATAACCTGGTCATGCACGTCAAAATGCATACTGGTGAGGTTTTTTTGTCTTCAGGCTCATTTGCATTTACATTTATTGACAGGAAAAACAAGAAATACAAAAGAAATATTATAATAAATATGTGACGTGATTCACATAAATCACCCCATGAGTTTCTGGTGTCTTCTTCTCATTGGAGGTCGCATTCCGAAGACACATTAGATTACTGACGTTTCTAAGTGTTCTGTGAATATCCGAATTAATAAAAAAATTTTGAGTTTGGGTTTGAAAAACAACACTACTTTTACTGTGTGTTTACGAAACTAACGCAGGTTCGAATCCTGTCATGGGAGATTTTTTGATGATATTTCTCCTTGTACAATATTTTTACCACTTGTGTACGGAACCCTAAAACATAATAAATAAATAAAGTAATAATCAACAGGAGACAAGCCATACGAATGCGACGTTTGCTTCAAGAAGTTCATTACGAAGAGCAAAATGAATCAACATTACAAGAGACACGATAAAGACAAGAAGAAGAAAGGATTCGTTGTTCTGTCAGTGAGTTGATTACATGATAGTGATGTGAGAACGTCTATTTTTTAATAAATCTCCATATAAAAATCTAAATATGCCATTTTAGTTTTTGTCAAAATCGGGGACGCTAGGTATTTTTCAGCATTTTTCGTTATCTCTTAGTTAAGGATATCGCCATGAAAGCCCGTTTAAATGGTTCACCTGTATTTATTTGAAAATCCTGTTAAGGCTTCTTCAATTATGTATTTTTCATTTCCAGGAGGACTCGGCGTCCATGGACTACAAAAAGACCGGGAAGGACTCCATTGTTGATATCTAAAGGGAATAATGACCATATTCTTAGACAAGGAGGTTCCCGCGGTTTCACCCGCGTAAGTCCCAATCCCGTGGGAATGTCGGCATCTAAAGTAGCCTATGTTACTCCTCGATAATGTAGTTTTCTATTGGTGAAAGAATTTTTGAAATTGGTCCAGTAGTTTTTGAGATTACCCGGAAAATACATAGATACCATACATAAATGTTATCAACGTTAACTCTTTATAATATTAGTATAGATTTGGGCTACCGGTTGTATTAGCTGCGTCCGGCGGTTTCACATGCTTTTCAAGGAGAGTGTCGGGAAATTACGATCTTGGATAATATGATTTTACATTCGAAAATAAGCTAGAAATTCGCCTTTTATTTTAATATAGGTAAGTACATAGACATGTAATGTAAACACTACATAATATTTCAAAGGGTCTGGTTTAAGAGGATAGTCTACCTACTCTTTTCTCAATACAAAGGATATCTTAAATCCACGTATGAGTCTTGCTTGGCATAGTCAACCTCCGCCATCTTGATTTTTTTTCGATCTCTTGTCGCTCGATGAAACCTATATATTTGGATAGAGGAGATCTAAATAAACAGAAAATATTCTATCACATGATGTCTTAAAGTGGCACGTTTCGGAGATATGGGCCGATGAAGGATTACAAGGAAATTGTGAGTGCCAAGTGAAACCAACATTTCTTTCACCTCAGTACAGCTAGGAAAACGCTAGGTGCAAAACACAGTTTAGTTATTAAGAGGACAGTCTCCATTCTCTTTCTCTATACAAACATAGTCGAATCAAAATCAAAGTACGTTTATTCATTCGGATATTAGCAAGATATCTCTTTGAAATGTCATTTTTTTTTATATTTAATCGACTGTTTCCTCCCTGGACAAAGACATTAGAGCAAATATGTTAATATCATAAAACCTATATCTGTCATGCATGACTCATGACTATGCCCCTACCTTTTGATTTTTTTCATTTTCTATTATTTATTTATTTTTATTACTATTCTAAATATGAGTATATGAGTATGGAGACTGTCCCCTTAAGCTATTTTTCCAATAGAAAACTCAATTTTATGAAATTACGATTTTCAAAACAAATTATGAAAAGTGAATTGAAAATAAAAGAGAAAAAAAAATATAATGTTTTTTAGAGTTTTGGCGGGAACGCGCCGAGAAGATGTTTTCATTTTCGTGAAGTCTAGTTAAAATGCGTGTAAAATTAGCTTCTACTTCGCATCTATCGCAGCTCGAAAATATGTAAATAATTATGTAATAAATATTTGTTTTTAGTATTTGTTGTTTTACAAAAAAATATCTGTAAAAAATTCAACTGTCCAGCTATCACGGTTCATGAGATACAGCCTTGTCACAGTCAAACAGACAGTGGAGTCTTAGTAATAGGGTCCCGTTTTTACCCTTTTGGTATAGAACCCTCAAAACTTAATGTGGAAAGGAGTATCTTTTTGAAAGTGATAGCGGTAATCAAACACCAATAAGTATATAAATATTCTCAAGGAAAAATTAATAAGTAATCAAAAATCCTCCCGTGGCAGGGATCGAACCCGTTCCCGAGTTGTACAGTAAAGGTTAAAATATACTACCTACATTACAATATTATGTAGGTAGTTTATTTTAACTATTTTTAACCATTAGTTTAGCATTAGTTATTATTTTGGTTAGGCACTCGCCCGTCAAGCGAGAGGGGCATAGGTTCGAATCCTGTCACGGGAGAATTTTTGATGATGCATTTCTTCTTGTAAAATATTTTCTGATTAAATTTTCCTTGAAATTATTTGTAATAGAATGTCTTGAGCAATAAAGTAGTAAGAAATACGAATAAATATTGTTTTATTTGAACCACAACGTTTTTATTTGTATACCACGATTTGTACTGAACATCGAAATTAAAATGGCCGAATAACTGTAGATCGAGAGAACCATTTCTCATTTAATAATTGTCGGTTGGAGGTAGTCATTAATTTTACAATTATCGATCTATAATAAAAGAATCAGTGGTCAATTGGTAAAGTCAAAAAATAGTGTCAATTGGTCAAGCGTATATAGTTACCGCAAATTTTTGTGTTAATTCGTCAAGCCGTGAAAAAGTGTCAATTGGTCAAATCTTAGAAAAGTGTCAATTGGTCAAGTCTTCGAAAAGTGTCAATTGGTCAAGTCTTTGAAAAGTGTCAATTGGTCAAGTCTTCGTAAAGTGTCAATTGGTCAAGTTTTCGAAAAGTGTCAATTGGTCAAGTTTTCGAAAAGTCTCAAAGTCTCAACTGGTCAAATCCTTTTTTTTTAATATAACAAAAGACGATCGGAGTAGAAAGAAAAGACGATCGGAATAAAAACAAGACGATCTTAATAAAAAAAGACGGTCGACCAATCGTTCAAATATGTATCGTCTTTTCGGATTAGAGTCAAGATGGCGGGGCTAACTCTCCAATATTAAAACTTTATATTGACAGATTTAGTACCAAATTGGTACTATTTGCCCCCGCCATCTTACCGCTAATCTTTTCGGCCAATTATCGCATGGGAAATGGTTCTATCGGTCAGCAGAGAAAGGATTAATAGTTTATTCAATTATAGATTGGGGAGTGGGTCTTTCGAGCTATAGTTATTTGGCCGTTTTAATTTCGATTTTTATTAGGACGGGACTCGATTTGAAACCTTCTTGAAGAAAAAATGTCGAATACAAAGAACCTGCAATACCTACTATTCTGCAACTGAACCATGTCTAGATGAACGACCTCTGGACGACCTCTGTGGCCCGGTGCTGATACCCACATTGTCCTGTGTGGCCCTTGGCCAGAAAAGTGTGACGACCTACAAATCCCCTGGGCAGGGGATTATGTAAGGGGATTTGTGGAATATGCCATGACAATGACAATATGTAGCTTCTATGTTACCGGGTCTTAATCACGTATTATTATTTATTTGCAGATTCCCGCGGTTTCACCCGCGTAAGTCGGGAGTCGGGACTTACGCGGGTGAAACCATCGGGATCAAAAGTAGCCATGTTACTCCTCGATAGTGTAGCTTTCTATAGGTAAATTAATTTTTGGCATCGGTCGAGTAGTTTCGGGGCCTAGTCGTTACAAACAAACAAACAAATACATCTTTCCTCTTTATAATATTATTATAAATCGGTACAGACAGATATACGGAGATAAACTTTATCGGTACTGAGAATTTATATTAAAACTAAATAATCTTCACTCTCCTTTGTATCATTTTTGTTTGTCTGCAACAGAGTCCTCCTGTAACAAATATTTTTGTTTTAGTAAAAATCAATATTTTACTTAAGAGGACAGTCTACCTACTCTGTCTCCCTACAAACGTAGTCGACTGTTTCCTCCCTGGATAAAGACATTACAGCAAATATGTTTATGCCATAATACCTATATCTGTCATGACAATGTATCTACCTTTTTATTTTTTTTCATTTTCTAATTAAAATAATAATAAAAAACTGAAAAAATAAAAAGGTAGATGCATAGTCATCACAGATATAGGTATTATGGCATAAACATATTTGCTCTAATGTCTTTATCCAGGGAGGAAAATGTACAAACGACGCGTCGTTTGTATGGAGAAAGAGAATGGAGACTATCCTCTTAATGATCTTTACGGTGATAAAATTTTCGAAATGCTAGGTTCTTCTAACAAAATTACCATCAATAATTATACATTGAACCGTTTTTGAAATTTGTTTAACAGAGCTGGAGCATAGTCGAGGTATTTTAGTTACAGAATAGGTACCCATTTTTGGGCGGATATTTACAACCTGGGCTTGTGTATAAAGTGGAAGGTTCAAGGTATCTAATACTTACATGAAAATCTTTTAGAAAATGGATTCCCTTCTTCTTTTTCTTATCTTTCAAATGTCTTTGATAATGTTGAGTCAACTTGCTATTCGTAATGAACTTCTTGAAGCAAACGTCGCATTCGTGAGGCTTGTCTCCTGTTACAAGACAAGCAAACAATTTCTTCATTGTAGACCTTATATTGTGATAAATATAACATGCTTCCCAAAGTTCGTACCCGGCGAGATTCGAACCCGTGGCTAATACTGGTAAGCTTAGTCTACTACTACTACTACGAAGACACGCATGGCGTAACAAACCTACACGCATGGCGTAACACACCTACACGCATGGCGTAACACACCTACACGCATGGCGTAACACACCTCCAACCCGCCCCACAAGCCCCACTGACCGGTGTGTGTCTTGACGTGCATATCCAAGTTGTTCTTCTGCACAAACCCCTTGGAGCAGACGGTGCAGGTGAAGGGCTTCACTCCCGAGTGGATCATCTCGTGGCGGTCGAGCTCCGGCTTGCGGTAGAACGACGCCGGGCAGGCGGAGCAGATGTAGTTGCGGACACCTGGAAACGATATATACAAGGTGGATATGATAATACCACATTTTTTTTGAACTAGACATACCTACACACGCCCCAAGTCCACCTTCCAAGTTTAATCAAAATCGGTTGAGAATTGAGTGGGTAGTTTAGTCACAGGACACTATTTTTCATTTTTGAAATTAGCTACACGAGGTATCTCTAAACAACACTCACCAATGGGTTAACGATTGACACTCCAAAATATGCCTTATGTCCGAGTAATAAGGCGATCGTTTCACGACCCTGTTGGTGTAAATTGTCGGGTCCGACAATTCGGGTGGTGTTATGTATTGCCTTAAGTAGTTCTATCCTTTTAATATTAAAAGTATCACCGTTATGTTTGAGCATGTGTATCTTGAGATGACACCGCTGAGTGTACGCCCGCTCACAGTCCGGCTCCGGACACTGGAACGGTCGCTCTCCGATCCCGTTGTGTGTCCGTCTGTGCTTCTTGAGGAGATATCTGCTCGGGAATGTCTGCTCGCATTTGTTGCATTTCACTTCGGGCTGCTTCTCGTCTAGAAAATTAAAAGGTTTTTATTAATGCACTAGCGTTGCCGGACTATTGATAGTTTTACAATCTATAGATCAGGGGTTCCCTAACTTATTTGAGACGCGCCCCCTTTCGACCATAAAGTCTGATAAGGAGGAGGTAAAGTCTGATAAGGTCTTAACATGATCTTAACATTAGCCGACTGAGGAAACACTATTATGTTCTTGACAGACAGACATTCTTGGCAGTGAATTTCAAATAATTTCATTGGTCGTATCGAGCCGTCGTCGATCCGGAATGCATTCTCTCAGCGATCGCAGATTTTTATACTTAACTACACAGGTGACCCGCGCCCCCCTGTAAATATCTCTGCGCCCCCCATTGGGGGGCGCGCCCCCCAGTTAGGGAACCCCTGCTATAGATGATGTCAAGAATCATCTATAATATCGATAGGTACTATTGATTTGTCACGACTATCTATAGTAAGCTATTTTACTAAGCTAAGCTATAGGGTATCTGTTGGATATGTGGGGGCGAGTGAAACGGCCGGTAGCTTAGTTCACACTGCTTTATTATAATAGAGGAATGCGGGAGGCGGGGCAGCCATCTATAGCTACGTAAGTATACATACATACATACATACATGACACTATCAATAGGAAGCTATCGAACGGCCACACTATAACTAGTAGTTCGCCCCGAACTGAGACCTCACGAGTTTTTATTTGCACTAAATACTTTAAATAGTGTACCTACTTCAATTATTTCACACTCTATCTTGTATCCCTAGTACCGTAGAACCGCCTTTTGGATGATCATTACACCTTGTATAGTAGACGGCAAGAATTATTAACGATTTCAAGAAGCTCAAAAATAAAATAATAAGAAGATAAGTTTTTTCCTCTAACTTTACTCGGGTATTATTACATGTGAGAATGCACAAATCTACATAGTATTTCCACGTCGCTTCTTTATCGAGATTTGATTACTTTGTATTTGTCTTGTCCTAAATTGTAGTTTCGATAACTCGATACCGTAGTATTGTCACCGACTTGACGCTGTTTCATTTGATATCCCACTCGGGTACATTTGTTTGATTTATAATTTTGATCCCACCCTTTCACCCCCTATGCCCTCACAAATCCCGCTCATCTTTGCAGTAGATTATTGATTAGGTACCTAAGCATAATATGAAACTTATGATGATATTAACAAGACTAACCTTGACATGACAATATTGCTTAAAAAGTCAAGTTCCTGTGGATACCTTCCAGCTCGATCATCAGATCAGTTCGATGGTACCATATTATTTTGGCACCGACATTACGCACTTTCATTTTATACCCCACTCGGGTATATTTGTTTGTTTTACAATATTCATCCCTTCTTTTCACCCCCTATGCCCCTACTAATCCTGTTTACCTTCCCAGTAGATTATTGATTAGATATATACTTGTAATGATTTCAACGAGACCAAACTCGACATCACTATCTTTCTTAAAAATTCAAGTTCCTGTGGATACCTTCCACCTCCATCATCAGATCAGTTCCATGGTACCATATTATTTTCACCGACGTTACGCTCTTTCATTTGACACCTCTCTCTACTCGGGTACATTATAGTTTTCATCCCACTCTTTCACCCCCTATCTCCGTAATCCCCCGACCGATCCCGCTCATCTTCGAACTTAAAAATTCTATTGACCTTTAATACCCACATACCAAAAATAGTGCCGATCGGAGCAACGGTACTCAAGTTATCGTCGAACAAACATACAAACATACGTGCGCCCGCCCATCTCACCACGTAAACCTCACTCGCTCGTTCGGTCGATAATGCACAATTTATTAGAAAAATAATCATTCGAGAACGGTATTTTCTTGTTCTGTTGTTTTTCTAGAGGTCTAACTAAGCAAACAACTTTTGTTCTACGAGTTTTGGAAATTTAAACTTTTTTTTCCGAAAATTGTGAGGTACAAGATTTTTTTTCTTAATCTAAAATCAGAACTGTCTGTGGCTTCTCTACAAAAAGCGCGGGGAAATCCGAAAGCAAACCCTATAAAGTTTAAAATTTAAAGTATATTTAGTTTGTAAACTCATACATCATACATAATAAAAACCTATTAATAAAATTCTACCTACCTACGTAAAAAAAACATAAATAAAATTTCATCTATAGACTCATAAAATAATGAATACATTTTGTGCAAAACCACGGTAAATTATTATAAAAACCTTAATTTATGAAAAAAGCCGAAAATGTAATAAACAAGCCTCGCCGCAAGTGAAAATTTTAAAATGCTATTTTTCCTTGAAAATAAATTTTCTATGTAATAAACAGTTTGTTTTTTTTTCAAATTGGCTGTATTTTCAAATTTGAAAAAAAAAACAAACAATAAGCACCAATTAAAAAAGATGTGACCCTGTGACACTAATTTATAGATAAATCCGAAAATATACCAACAAGAAACACAGGAAAGCCAATTACAAAAAAAAAAAAAACAAAAAAACAATAATGGCTAAATTGTTGTAGCCACCGGCCCGGGGCCCACCGCGTGAGCAGGTGCCAAAAGCGCCTCCAAGAATATGGTTGAAATGAAATAAAAAAAATAAAATTAATAAAAAGAAAAATGCCGTAAAATTTTCTCTTAATTCGAAATATGTGTACACGGAATTTTGTCCTCTAGGCATTATCTGAAAGATTAAAACAGGGAAATGAAATATAAATAAAATAAAATATAATAACTATCGTCTTATAAAATAAAAATAAAAAAAATGTCGTAAAATTTTCTCTTAATTCGAAATATGTGTACACTGGATTTTATCCTCTAGGCATTATCTGAACAGAGAAATGAAATATAATAACTATTGTCTTATAAAATAAAAATAAAAAAACTAAAATTAATAAAAAATAAAATGCCGTAAAATTTTCTCTTAATTCGAAATGAGTGTATACTGGATTTTGTAGTCTCGGCATTATCTGAAAGATTAAAACATAGAAACGAAATATAAATAAAATAAAATATAATAACTATTGTCTTAGCAAGATTGAAGGGTGTCTGGAGACCAGTGGATATCCCTGCACGGGCGGCTGGCGGGGAAGGGTTGGCTGCCCAGGATACTTTTTTTTTTCTATCTCAAACGGTTCGAGCTGTACGTAGCTTTTTAGTAAAAATTGAAAAAATGTCTTTTTTTTGCACATTTCGGGGCATCACGTCCACAGATTAAGCGATAGCATTGTTTTTTTTTTCGCCATGTGTTCACTAATATTGATGTTTGTAAATCATCTTAATTTTTTTTTAATACTATAGTTAGTAACTTACAGGATGTCCCCAAAGATAGATTTAGTTTTATAAACTTTACTTTCTGCTAAGTTTGAGCATCTGTGGTGTAAAAAAATGTATGAAACCTGTCTGGCCGACTATTGAAAAAAATTGCCAATTTCATAAGGATTCTATAACAATATTATACTAAAAACTTTTTGTCTTAGTATTACTTTCTTTCTTAGTACAATTTCATAAGGATATAAGTTACTAAGCTAGTGCTATGAATGCATCGAAGGTACTATCTTTCATGAAAAAGTTGAAACAAGTATTGTACAAAAAAGGACACTTATTAAGATTTAATATGTCATAATGTTACAGCAAATGCTCAAATTGTCCTCCTCTTGCCCTTACACAGGCCTTAACCTTTTTATAAACGATCTCTTAAGGACACGATTATAATTTTTTTTCTCCTATTTGTTGTGCCGCTTCGTGGACGCGTAGATGCAGGTCTTCAATTGTGGTTATGTTTTTTTGTATACTTGTTCTTTTAAACACCCCCAGTAAAAAAATCAAGTGGATTAAAATCAGGCGAACGTGGAGGCCACAATATTGGACCTAATCGGCCAATCCATCTTATATCCAAATCATCTCAAAGTTATAGATATACTGCGCCCCGCGGTTTCACCCGCGTAAGTCCTGATCCCGCGGGAATATTGGGATAAAAATATATATATAAAAATATGATAAAAATATATAATAATAAAAATAGCCTATGTGTTATTCTAGGTCTCCAGCTATCTATATTCCAAGTTTCATCACAATCGGTTAAGTAGTTTTTAAAAGAGTAACAAAGTCACATACAGACGTACAAACTTTCGCGTTTATAATGTAAAGTAGGAAGAGGAGTCTAGTCTGTCTGTGGAAACATTACCGTTATGTGTCAGCAGGTGTGTGGTCAGGTTCCAACTCTGCGTGTAAGTCTTCCCGCAGTGGGGACACTGGTGGCGCGCGTGCGGCTCCCCGCTCGCGCTCGCGCTGTGCGCGCGGCGGTGCTTCTTCAGGAGGTACTGGTTCGTGAACGTCAGCGAGCATTTACCGCACTTCACTGCCGGTGGTGACTCGCCTGACACAGATGTTATACTCATTTATAACACATTTGCTCGTAAAGGGCCTCTTATTTCACCAATTTCAATATCGTAATGTATGTCATTACGTACTTGTGCGTAATCGTAAAGTAAAACGCACGAGTTTCTTTCTAATAAGGTAACACGTACGGTTTATCATGCTCCGTCTAAAACCAACGGTACTTTTTTAAATCTTAAGAAAAAAAAAGCAAAGAAAGCAAATCAAAAAGTTTTTATGTCAGAAATAATAATAACTTGACAACATTAAAAATGCCAACTGGCAACGTAATAATCAATTACACAAATTGTTCAAATTTTTCTAACTGCTTTAACAAGTGATTAAAGATTTATTCGTTTAAGAAAGTCCGAGTTTTATTTATTTCCTCGCAAATGTGTTATAAAACGTCGTATGACATACGTGCGCTTTGATAATTACAGCCTCTGCTTTCTTGTAGCCCTCGCCTACGGCTCGGGCTAGCAATATCGCCTCGGCTGTAATTTTCAACTTACCGCACTTATATCATAATGTACTATTATACCCGCGTAACTCCCGACCCCGTGGGAATATCGGGATCCAAAGTAGCCTATGTTACTCAGGGTGAATGTAGCTTTCTAATGGCGAAACAATTTTTGAAATCGGTCCAGTAGTTTCGGAGATTACCCCCAATATACATACATACATACATGTTACCAACGTTACCTCTTTATAATATCAGTATAGATATAGAAATGTCGATTTTCCCCTCCCATTGTTGTCCCTTCTCACTTCCCTCTCCTTCCCCCCTCTCGATGGGTTGCTGTTTGCGTACGTATTTATTACTTTTTGTTCTCTGTTTGCATTTGTATTAGGTATTTAACTAGTTTTCTTGGAAGTGACAAATCAAATATCCTTATTTAGTTTTTTTTAAAGTAGAAATCTATTATTGGCAGTCTGTTTTTTTTAAGAGTTATTTTAAACTAATATAAGGTGCTGTTAATTCAAAAAAATATCTAGCCCCCAATTGGAATGGAAATGATAATTACTTACCATGTTTGAACGAAATATGTCTGACCAAGTGACTACGTTTAGTGTAAGCTTTCCCACATTCGGAACACATGTAGGGCTTCTCGCGCGAGTGTGTTCGCTTATGTTGCTTCATGAGGTATTCGCTTGGTAATGTTTTGTCGCATTCGTCGCATTTGATGTACTTTGCAGGGTCTGGTTTCTTTCTTACTACACTGGAAGGAAGGAGACAAAATATTAGGCCAATTAATGGTGGTAACAGACCGTGGCTAGTTCCGATCCTGTGAGAATTTCGATAAACCCTTT
Organism: Idaea biselata; assembly: GCA_958496205.1. Lineage (NCBI taxonomy): Eukaryota > Metazoa > Arthropoda > Insecta > Lepidoptera > Geometridae > Idaea > Idaea biselata. The sequence continues at coordinate 14,791,525 of OY292406.1, forward strand.
CTTATTGGATGCCTTCGGGATCAGGACTTACGAGGATACAGATAGTAGAAAAATATAACTTACTTTTCTATCTCAGGTGTATCATTAAGATTGACTTCTTCATCCGATATCTCGATTATCTCACATTTCACATAGACCTCTTCTAGCAGTGGAGCCTCCATAGTTAACTAGAAACAAAATATATTAGTTACACCTAATAGATTTCCTAATTTGGCTACACTACAACATTAAAAGTGAACAGAAGAAAATCAAATAAACAGTCTTATTGTCATTGTGCCACCTATCATAGATTCTGTTTTTCTTTTTATTGTAATTTTTTGTTTTTGGTGTTGCAATAAAGAATTAATCTATCTATCTATCTATCTTATCTCTCTCTTCCAGGCAACCTTCGGGTGGACAAAAAAGGTAGGGTGTTTATCTAGTTAAGTAGGTACTGCAATAAATGTTTTGATTCTGATAGGGCTTCTCTTAGAAAATATTGTAAAGAATATCCATCTGACTAGGGCATGCAATATCGGAAGGTTTTCAATCCCGGGGCGATATCGATATTAAGAGCTCAATCCCGGGATCCCGGGATTGATACTGGGATTTTAGATATCGTTAAAAAGGCAAATTTATTACAATAAAAATGTGTTAAATATAAAATATCTAATATATTTAAGACTCTAGTGGTTTCATTACGTAAATAAGTTACCCCGAGGGCCGTCCACCCCATCATTTTGGAAATATGGCGGACAAATAGCCTAAACCCGAAAGTGTCTAAACTTTCGCGCCAAATTCTAGGCGCACCACTAAAATGATGTTAGCAGAAAATTTTTGCATGTGAGCTTGTATAAAAAATACTTGTCTTAAAAATTGCAATGAATCACGTCACTTTCATTGTTTTAAACATTTTACCAATTCCCTACGCTTCTAAATCTTTACAGATCTCTGCCTCAGGGGTAGACTAATTTGGGTTTAATTTTAATAGTTCCATTCAATCATTCCATGAGGAAAAATATAGCTAAAAACCTTAATTTATACCCAAATAGTAAATTGCTCAAATCTCGATATCGGATCACTCAATCCCGGGATTATAATATCGAACTTTTGCGTCCGAGATCCCGGGATTACGATATCCCGGGATCCCGGGATTCATGCCCTACTTAGCACAGATATGCAGGGTAATGAGAAGCTGTGGGTTTGCATATTGTTTTTCTATTCTTTGCAATAATTTATTTTATGCTAAGTAAGTACTTTCCTTTTTTTTCTAGGCATTTTCTAGTAAATTATAAAAAGTTTATTCAACAGATATCTTGTTGACTACTAAACCCAAATGATATGTAACTTAATAGTAGGTAAACTATTAAAACGTTGGATATTCACAACACAACCATTGAGATACAACAACACAACTGACTTTTATTGAAACAAAAGAATAGATGACATTCTAAATTAGTTCCAAACTTATTCATTTTTATACATGGCCAGTATTACATAATAACAAACTTTATAGGTTCTTACGGCTTCTAGTCCGATATTTGCAGGTACACGGCAGAAAACATAGGTATTTTCCTTACGATTTCCCCAATATTTTGAAGACGAAGAAAGTATACCAATAATTAAGTTTAACAGAACTGTTTATTTAAAATGTTGTATTCACTCAGCACACACACTATTTGTCCTAAACATCATAAAAAATATTAAATTCATCTAATACCAAAATAGCAATTAATAAATTACAGAGAAAAATCAAGAAAATCCTCAACCAAAAAAAGCGACTATGGAAAAAATCGCTAAACCACAGACTAAAGAATATTTCCAATAATGAGGTTCATGTCAAATCAAAGAGGATTGACTACTAACTATTTAGGAGCAATAACAAAACGTTTTTCGTTCAAAAACTGTGAAACAATGCAACAAATTAAGGCTCTTCCACATAGACTCCTTTTAGCGATGGGTTATTTATTGCGAATCTGCACATGGCTGCATTACATTTTATCGACCGGGCGGCGGCGCGGCGTGCGTTATTTTATTTATTACGACATCTGTTTTAGTCGATTTTGTATTTATTTTGGACGGCTACGAAGTTACACAAATCAGGAAAGCTACGGCGGTTCTTCCGTCGGAATTGGGATCGGATTCATTTGACAGTTGACAGCCGAATTTCGAACCGCGAAAATTTCAAATCGGCGCGTCGATTATTCATATCGATGCCGAAGCCAAATTGAATGAATGCAACACAGACAGAATTGAATTGAATTGAAGATTTAAAAGAAAATCTTCAAGTCGACGGCTGACGGCCATGGATGCGCGGTTTTAAAATTGAAAACTCCGCTGTCAGAGATGTCAAACTACTGCGTCGGGATCGAGTTGCTGTCAACGGAAGAACCGCGGTAGCTTTCCAGCAGCAGCAAGGCTACCGCGGTTCTTCCGTCGCCGTCGGAATCGGATTCATTTGACAGTTGACAGCCGAATTTCGCACCGCGAAAATTAATAATCGACGCGTCGATTACTCATATGATTCCGACGACAAATTGAATGAATGAAAATGGGATTTTTGACAGAAAATCTTACAACCGACGGCTGACTGTCATCGATTTGAAGTCGACGAGTAACTGTCAAATAAAAACAAGGGTTATTATTTTCGCGCGTTTAATTTTCCATTGTATTAGTGTAGTATAGTGTTACAGTGAAAAATGGCTTGGGTTGCTCTCATGCTTGCTGCGGAGGAGGAACGGCTTAACCCTTTACCGCATGTCGTGCCAGATATGGCACACTAAAGAAATTTAAGTATAATTTGAATGATACACAGTCTATGTATGTATAAAATAAACAATCTAATAGCACGTGAGTGATGAAATGTATTAACATCAATTGCAGCTTGTTGTTATTTTCTGTTGCGGGTAGATTGATGTACAAAGTTGAAGTTTCGGCATTTTGTACGCCGCTCTCATTTGCAACGATTGCATTGCATATATTTTGTGTTCTATCGAAAAAATAAATTGGTTGTTATTTTGCGGTGTAAATATAATGGATCCACTACGATTCTACGGCAAGAAACGTAAGAAAAATTAATTACAACTTACTGATAATAGCTATGAAACCTTGTGCCTAATATGGCACTCCATGCAATAAAGGAAAAATATACTAGCCATATATGGCACACCATTCAGTTAGGTACTCAGACATATATGGAACAAAATGCAGTAGTGAAATAATATTTAGCGTAGCATTTTTTTATTTTTCAATTAACAAATTACACTTTTGGGTGTGTGTGCTATTATTTAAAGTTTAAACAGGTACTTATAACTGACCGAGTTAGTGAAGCTTATCGTTTTTTAGGGTTTCCGTACTTAGGTGACCATTTGAGCACTATCTCCAAGATCGTCAGAAATGATGTGATCTAAGATGTAGCAAGCCCAACTAGATGATAGACAGAGGGAAGTTCAAGATCCGACCCGTCTTTTTAGTGGCTGCACCGGCCCATATATAAAAACACGAATAATTCCGCTTGTGCTAAGAATTAGGCTGGCGAGTGAATGGACTGGAGATCGGCAGCGTTGCAAATATTGCGATCATAAGTCATTTGTTCGTTGCGAAAAATGTATGATGCATATTTGTCTAAATAAAGATCGTAATTGTTTTAAATCTTTCTATGAACTTTGGTTTAATTAAAAATTATTATTTTTTCTTCATAAAAACTTGTTTTGTTATTTAGTTCTATTAAAAAATTATGTCATCGCATCAACTGCATGGCGTTCCCAGTATGGCACAACCTATTTTATTACCACTAACGCATACAATTCCATATCTGGAACAAATAGTTTTTTCTAAATATACTCTTTGGAAACATGTGTATATTTTTTTGATATTTTTCCTAGGCTATAAATAGGCTTAAATATCCACTGTATTTTTTTAAACAAAAACAAAAATTCCATGCGGTAAAGGGTTAAAAAAGTGAATAACGAACGCTGAGGGATTACGTTCCGTTACCTACACACGCATTATTTATGAATATAATGAAATAATTATATTTACGTTCAAATGTAAGTAATTTACATTTTTTAAGAAAACTACATTAACTTTTAGCACGTCTAAATCTTTTAATATACAAATTGTAATTAATTATAACAACTTTTTTTCCCCGTAATGTTTAACATTGTAATGTTTGTTGCGTAAATCGGACCGGATTCCGACGCTCTTTTTCCATTCATTCATGTTCATTCGGTATTGTGACGGCTGTCAAATGGATGTCAAACACGCTTGCGCGGTGTCAAAATTGAAAACCTCGCTGTCAAATATGTCAAACTACCGCGTCGGAATCGAATTGCTGTCATCGGAAGATCCGCGGTAGCTTTCCTGGAAAGCTAATTTATTACAATTTGTATATTAAAAGATCTAAACAAGATAAAAGTTAATATAGTTTTCTTAAAAAATGTAAATTACCTACATTTGAACGTAAATATAATTATTTCATTATATTCATAAATAATGCGTGTGTAGGTAACGGAACGTAATCCTTCGGCGTTCGATATTCACTTTTTTAAGGCCGCTCGCCCACGGCGACTTTTTGTAGCGATACTAACGCGATTCTGCATCGATACAGTTGTCGGGAATCCCCATGGTTTCTACGCCTGACAAATAAGGGACTCCGCGATAATGTAGGTAGGGTTTGAAGATATAGATTGCTTTGACTTACTGGTTCTTTGTAGGTTTACTTCTTGTTTATTGAGATGATTTTACTGCTTCGCTTTTATGCCACCCGTGTTCTCTTCAACCATTACATGCCTCTCCTGCATAATACGAGACCTGTAGAGGTAAATGATTTATGATTCTCACTGAATGAATCACCAAGTACCGAGGGAAACATTATATTCAACATAGATTCATATTTATACATATTAACAGGACCAGCACACCCGGGGTTCGGGTGTGGACTTTGACTGTCTATTAGATTAGAGTGTCAACGACGCATCGATTACACCCTAATGCATTCATCATTCTTTCTGGTGACGAGAGCACTAGACTTGTACATCATAGAGATCAATTCTTACAATCGACCTGTCTTGTGTGAGACTGCTCTTCTGCCGGCAGACTTCATAGCTTCTTTGCTATGGGTGTACCTGTATAGTGAGAACACTGATACAGCATACCTTGTTGCTGTTTGCAACCTTCGGTCAAAGATTACTTGGGCCTCAGCCCATCAGGAGTTGGTCTTAATTTGAAGTTACACGTTCTTAATATTAGTCAAAAGATCAAATAAGATATTAAAGTAAATGTAATCCAAGGCACGCAGCACGTTTTCTTATCCGCCATGGTTTGAATGTATCAAACCATAGATCACAATAGTAGATTGTATAACAAGGGAGCAAAATAGTATTTTTACGGCGAGGGCGTTACTTTGAATCACGAGCAAAGCGAGGAATTCTAGAATAGAATCCCGAGCGTAGCGAGGGATTCTAACGTAGAATTCTGAGCGCAGCGAGGGATTCAAAGTATACATCGCCCGAGGCAAAAATAATTTGCTCTCGAGTCATATACTCTACTTTTCATCCCCTTTCTATGAGAAAATAAATAAGATATGGTGTTACGTAATTCGTGAATATACCTATTTACTTAAACAAAAATGTTGGGTATAAAATTTTAATATCACGTTTATTATACAGAAGCCCTCTATAAATATTTGTTGGTTGTTATAGCGGCTACAGAAATACATCATCTGTGAAAATTTCATATAAATACTAAAAAAATATGCAAAATAAAAAAAACTAATGAAATTATCGAAACCAACGAAACTAACGAAACGAAGGAAACTAACGAAACTAACGAAACTAATGAAACTAATGAAACTAATGAAACTCATGAGACAAATGAAACTAATGAAACTAATGAAACTAACGAAACTAACGACACTAACGAAACTAACGAAACTAACGAAACTAACGAAACTAACGAAACTAATGAACTAATGAACGAATGAAACAAATGAAACTCATGAAACTAATGAAACTCACGAAACAAATGAAACAAATGAAACTAATGAAACTAATGAAACTAACGAAACTAACGAAACAAACGAAACATAGAAACGAATGAAACTCATGAAACTAATGAAACTAATGAAACTAATGAACCTAATGAAACTAATGAAACAAATGAACCTAATGAAACTAATGAAACAAATGTAACTAATGAACCTAATGAAGCAAATGAAACTAATGACACTAATGAAACTAATAAAATAAATAAATTTTGTGAACAACACACAGCGCCATCTAGCCCCGTGGTAAGCGACTAAGCTTGTGTTACGGTGACTCAACACATATCAGTAATTCATATAATTTACGTTTGATTTCTATGAATGATACATAATGTTCCAAATTCAAATTTACTTTGCTCCCGCCTATTTTATTTTGCTCCCGCCTATTTTATTTTGCTCCCGGCTGTTTTACTTTGCTCCCGCCTGTTTATCTCATAACAGAAAAGAGCTACTTTGGTCGCACTTATAGAGGACCAAAGCGACACTTTTCGAATAGATGGGATGAAAAGTACTTTTTATCATACGGCCATAGATGAGATATAACCAAACTACGGGGAAATGAAGGAGGTTTATATGGTCTATGCTTACCTTCATACAAATCAGTGTTGCTATGTACAATATTTACATTTCGCGAAAGTGTCGCGACACTCCCGCCGGGGAGCATTACAATAAAGTTGTCATTAAATTTTGTGTCCATTCCCTAATTTTTTCTAGGGCTCGGACGGCAGCAGCTCGTTTGTGTTTCGAGTCACCGCTTAATGTTTCATTGGATGTCACATCCTCTATATGATCTCTCAATTCATTACTCTCCATTCTATCAGCGCTCTCCGTTTTTGTAATGTTCTTCGCAAACAATGTTTAACGAGTCCTACTAAGCGTTCATAGAATCCTCCATACCATGGTGCGAGTTCAGGTATGAATCGCCATTTTATTTTGTTTTTAACACAGTATGAATTTGCAACTATGTCTGATATCAATTTGAAGTGTAAGGCATTGTCAGAAGTAATCAGAGTTGGTATTCCTCTAGTTGAAATCATTCGCCTTAAAGCTAGTAATCCTTGTTCTGCTGATAAGTCTTCGACAACTTCAAGATGTATTGCTCTAACTGCGAGACAAGTAAATAGGCATATCCATCTCTTACTTGTTCCCTTTTCTATTTTGACAAGTATAGGCCCAAGATAGTCGACTCCTACAAAAGTAAACGGTTTGCTATAGTTGACCCTTTCATGAGGCAACGCAGGTGTAGTTGGCAATTTAAATGGTCCACCGCCGTGTTTCACACATCGAGAACATTTATTCAATAATTTTCTAACTTGGCTCTTTCCTTGAGGTATCCAGTAATTTTGACGGATTATACTCAGTGTGTGATTTACACCTACATGATAATTCCTTTCATGTGTATCTTTAATGATTTTCTTAGTAAATTCACAGTCTTTGGGTATAATTACCGGATATCGCTTATCAAATGACCATTCTGCGTATTTTAGCCTACCTCTACAACGAAGTATGTCATCAATGTCTTTAAAGAGTAATAAATTTCGGCTAAGGCTAGTTTCTTTTCCATTTACTTCATCTGTAAAGTATTTTGCCTGTAAGCTTTTAATTTCTTTGATTAGGTTGCTTTTAGATTCGCATTCTACTGAAAACGTTTCTGGTGTTATTTGTAGTTGTTCGTTAATCTCTCCTGTTGTCTTTTCACATTGATCGTCATCTTGTGTTATGTGCGTCTGTGCATCTTCTGCGATTTCTGCTCTCGGCAGACTCTCCAGCGCCAAAAGAATAGCGGTATTCGATGGTCCTACCGGCCATTCTTTTTGATCCTCTTTTAGGAATTCTGGCCCCAGTAGCCATCTTGACTCGGTTCATTGTTTAAAGAACATCGGTTCTTTAAGAGCAATTTGTAGGAATGCCTTTTCCACATCCGCTGTAATACCAATAGCATGACATCTGAACTTAATCAACAGGCCAGTCAAGTCTTCTAATAACAGAGGTCCACAATAAAGGTGTTGATTTAGACTTTTATTGTCTTTAACATGTGCTGATCCGTCGTAAACTATGCGTAGTGTCTTCCCAGGTGCAGAGACGCCATGATGAGGAATATAGTGTACAGCGTGGTCTACTTTGCCATCAGGAACTACTTCAATTATCCCTTTATTTAATTGGCATTTTATCGTCTGGTCATATAAAACTAATGTGTCCTGATCTAATCTCTTAAGTAAACTTTTCAGACGACCGTACGCTAATCCAAAATTGGATGGCAACCCTATTGGGTTATCACTCCATGGCCAGCTGACATAGTATCTCTGATCTCTAAATTCCGTCGTTTCATTAAAATGTTTGATGGCTTCTTCATCTCTGTTAGCTTTCGGTGAATCTGTTATACCTATGGTTTCTAAGTCCCATAAGCATTTTATATCACCATTATCTAATGGTGGGTCTAGTTGGTGGAAACCAAATTCACAAGACGTTTGAAAATATGTTAATACTGAAAGTTGTTCCATGCTTTTGTTGTTAGGTAGTCTTCCAGAAACTATCCAGCCGAATTCTGAGTTTACTAAATACAAGTTTTGTCCGATTTGTATTTTATCAGTAGACATGATAGAGTAATAATAGTCATTTCCTATTAATATGTCAACACGATCAAGCAGCGAGCCATCATCAGCTAACTGGTAGTTTTTATTTTTCATCCTGCTGAGTAATTCCTTTTCAGGATAAGTTACTCCTTCAGATATTGTTGGGACTACGTTGGTATATATTGTTTTTATAGTGTTATTCTTTGTCATAATATCTAGCTTTACTAGTGAGCTTTGTAACTCCCTAGGTTGTTGTGATCCAAACGTAAATATAGCAAGGTTGTTCTGTTCTTCTGTTTGAAGATTCAGTTCTTTAGCCATAGCCTCTCTTATGTAACTTCTGCCACTTCCAGTATCTAACAGCAGCCTGCATCTTCTGATGTTCTCAGGACCTCGTACTTTGACAACAGCTGTTTGTAGCATTGTACTTTCCTTTCTGCTTATATGCATTACACTAGTGGATTCCTTTCCCTGAGCCTTTTCTTTGAACTGGCTGGGGCACAATGCTTGATTATGCACTCCGTACTTTCTGCAGAACCAGCATTTCTTCTTTCGATTACATTTAGTTTTTATATGTCCTTCTTTAAAGCAGATAAAGCATCTGTTTTTCAGTTTTGTCTTACGCTCTTCAATTGTTTTTATATTTTCACAATCTCCATTGTAGTGATCTCCATTGCAAAATATACAATTCCAACGTTTCCATCTTTTTTCAGGAACATGATTTAAGCGTTCTTGCTTTAGGTCAAATCTTCTTTTAGTAGGTCTTCTTTCCTGAGATCTCCAATTCGTCCTAAATTGAGAATTAGGTTGTTCTTTCTTGAATTGTTTTGTACTATTAGAGGAATTTTTGTTCGATGAACCAGGCTTTGGTAGATTCGTAATATCCTTTACACATAAAGTCTCTGTAGTATATGAAACTCCAACTGCATCATTTTTACTGTGTGGTTGAGTTATTCTTATAGCTTCCTCTTTAGTAGAGATTATTAGACTCAGGTACTTCAGAATACCTTCCACGTTCAGTGTCGAGTCCGATCCAAGTCTCATCTTGGTTTCATAAATTATGTCAGCAGGAAACTTTTCCATTATCATAAATCTCATTTGATTCGTGTCAGTATTCTCTCCCATGGATTGGAGTACTGTTAAATGACGTTGAATTTCGTCTAATGTAGTTCGACAATCTTGAAGGTTTTCAGCTCGTTTCACGTTATTTAATGCTCGATGGTGAGCATGGATGACCTCATTCTCTTTTCCATATCTGGATTTTAAAATATTGACAGCAATTTCGTAATTTTTGTTAGTAGTATTCAAACCTTCTATCAGGCGGAGAGCATTTCCTTTGACAGAACTTTTGAGATATAGTAATTTATCCACCTCATTTAAATTTCGTCGGTTAATACTTGAATTAAATTGGTCCCAGAAGGAGCACCATTCAAGTAGTTCCCCCTCGAACTGAGGTAAACTAAGATCGGGAAGCTTACTATACGAAGAAGGTTCCTTTGCTATAACTGTGCGAGATTCACATATTAATTTCAGCTTTGTGTCTAGTTCGGCTAAAATCTCTTCCCCTTGAAGTTGATGTGTGGTGAAATTCGAGATCTCATCTGCATCCGGATTTTGACATGTTTTAAAAAAATGATGTAGTTCCGATTCGAAGCGCGTGAGTAATGTCTTTAATTTCGCTGACAGAATCCTAGCCTGTTCCAAACATTCATTGTTTAAATTATTTGAGAGATTAAGAGCTTGTGCTGATATGGATTTAATTTCCTTAATGAATTGAGACAAGCGGTTGATTAATATTTCTTCCATGACTCAGAAGTTATTTCTGAAATTATAGTTACTATATGTAGGTAAGCATTTAACACATTTTATCACAATGGTATATTTAATGGACATGTGTAGTGTACAATGGCTATAGTGTACAATAAGCCTTAGACGCACTTTGCCTTGAGTAGGCTTAGTCTAAGATACAGCTTTGTTTTAAGTATGGCTTGGTTCGCCTTAAGTACGGCATCGCCTTAAGTACTGCTTTGCCTTAACTAAAAGTTTTTTTTATTTATTTCTTCACTATCAAATAATATCTACTATATAGTAATGCTTTAAAATAAATTAGGTATTTTATTGTTCATTAATCAAAGTAAGAAAGTTTTGTTTAAACCGTAAATCATTTCTGTTGAAATACCTTTTAGTTAGGAATTAATAATCAAGGAAATTGAATTTATTATTGTTCAATCATCAAGAACGGGAAGTGTAAAAAAATAGTATTTGTTGTGCACTCAAAAACAAATAGTCGGTTGGAACCATGTTGAAACAAATTACCTACTTGGAAAAAATTCTAAATTCGCCGAAATTGGCTATCGCATACAACTAACATTACCTTTGGTTTTCTTTTGAACTTGAGTTTTTTCAATAAATCACTTTCACTATTTTCACAGTTCAAAGCTAAAGAAAAGACGTTTTTTCAGTTTTACGAAAACAAATGTTGAACTTGTTTGAACTTCAAGTAAATCTTAAAAAGAAACAAAAACCATAGACAAATTATAAACTCGTTGTTATGGCGATCTATGCACGTTACGTTTTTTCTCACTCACATGGTGATTCTAGAACGTCTGCATGCCGCAATAAATCGTTCCGTGGAAAGTCGCCTTTAAAAAATGTTCTGAGAATGAAGTGATGGATTTTGTGCATTATTCAAACAAAATGGCTTCCTGCCCACTACTTACTGAACACAGATGGCATTATTTGTAATGTTTAAAAAACTTTCATACAAGCCAAAGCAAGCATAATCAAACCCATTGATTCAGAAACATATTATTATTATCCCAGCATGCTTCACCAATGTCGGGAATCCCCATGGTTTCTACGCCTGACAAATAAGGGACTCCGCGATAATGTAGGTAGGGTTTGAAGATATAGATTGCTTTGACTTACTGGTTCTTTGTAGGTTTACTTCTTGTTTATTGAGATGATTTTACTGCTTCGCTTTTATGCCACCCGTGTTCTCTTCAACCATTACATGCCTCTCCTGCATAATACGAGACCTGTAGAGGTAAATGATTTATGATTCTCACTGAATGAATCACCAAGTACCGAGGGAAACATTATATTCAACATAGATTCATATTTATACATATCAACAGGACCAGCACACCCGGGGTTCGGGTGTGGACTTTGACCGTCTATTAGATTAGAGTGTCAACGACGCATCGATTACACCCTAATGCATTCATCATTCTTTCTGGTGACGAGAGCACTAGACTTGTACATCATAGAGATCAATTCTTACAATCGACCTGTCTTGTGTGAGACTGCTCTTCTGCCGGCAGACTTCATAGCTTCTTTGCTATGGGTGTACCTGTATAGTGAGAACACTGATACAGCATACCTTGTTGCTGTTTGCAACCTTCGGTCAAAGATTACTTGGGCCTCAGCCCATCAGGAGTTGGTCTTAATTTGAAGTTACACGTTCTTAATATTAGTCAAAAGATCAAATAAGATATTAAAGTAAATGTAATCCTAGGTACTTAGCTTTCATTTAATCCAAGGCACGCAGCACGTTTTCTTATCCGCCATGGTTTGAATGTATCAAACCATAGATCACAAAGTACTTTTTATCATACGGCCATAGATGAGATATAACCAAACTACGGGGAAATGAAGGAGGTTTATATGGTCTATGCTTACCTTCATACAAATCAGTGTTGCTATGTACAATATTTACATTTCGCGAAAGTGTCGCGACAACAGTCGCGAAGCGGTCGCTAGCTGTGTGCCCTCGCCCACGGGGCGCTCAGATTTAGAAGCGATGCAAACGCGATAGTATCGCGCTTCAGTCGCGAAGCAAGTGCAATTCAGTCGCCTCCCTCCGTTTTCTTCCCGATGTCGTCCGACACGGTCGCGCGTTTGCATTCGATTCAGTAGCGATGCTGTAGCGCATTGCAAACGCGACTACCACGCGTTAGTAGCAATGCAGTCGCGCGTATGCTAAACGCGCGACGCATCGCTTCAAAAAGTCGCCGTGGGCGAGCGGCCTAAACGCGCGAAAACAATAACCCTTGTTTTTATTTGACAGTTACTCGTCGACTTCGAATCGATCAACTGTCAACTGTCGACAGTCAACTGTCGATTTTAAGATTTTCTGTCAAAAATCCCATTTTCATTCACTCAATTTGTCGTCGGAATCATATGAGTAATCGACGCGTCGATTATTAATTTTCGCGGTGCAAAATTCGGCTGTCAACTGTCAAATGAATCCGATTCCGATGCCGACGGAAGATCCGCGGTAGCTTTCCAGGTTTGGCTAAAGGTTGGCGATACGTCATAAACGAACATTCAGTCAGTTTATGAACGAAATATTATACGTCATTCAAACCAAAATTTTCTGTGTTCGTGTTCAAAACAATTTTATTTAAATATTCAATCAAAATTACTTGTATTTCTAGTGAAAATGCCTTTAATACGTTCGGCTAACTGCCATTTATTAATTGAAATCCTAACGAGGATAATATTACTCTCCCTTTTCTGGTAAGTACGAAACATATGCGTTGTTACTTACACATATTTTTATTTACTTAGTTTTCAATTAGATATAGCTTATTTCTCAAGTTAACTAATTTTAAATAACTAAAAAACTCTTTAAATTCAACGTAAAATACAAGGATCATGATTAAAAAACGAATATATTTATTGGTTTTCATAAATAGATGCCAGTTGAGGTACAATAAAAAATGTTTTTATTTTCCTAAATCGTGCTTAACTGAAGGTCAAATTACAGTTTCTAATCTCAAAACTGCAATTCGCGAATATTTACTGTAATATCTGAGTATTTAAGTTTAAAATTCCATAAAGAACCGAGTAGTTTAGTGAAGTTAATAAAACCACTTCTGATAACAACCTCTTTAATTGCTTAATGATGTTTTGTTTAAGTACTACAGAACACTTATCATCAGAGACGGTTTTGTTAATACTACCTGTGCGCCACGGGTTTACCTTCGTTATTTAATCTCAATGCCACTCATATTATAAATGCGAAAGCTTAGATGTTTGTGTTCCAATCACACAAAAACCACTGATACGATTGTGGTGAAACTGAATATGCAGATAGCTGGAGATAGGAGCTGGACTTTGGAGATAGGCTACTTCTTATCCCGATGTTTCCTGAGGATTGGGTTACCAACACCCTTTCGGATATTGTATGTGGGTGTAACCTTTCTTCGGTGCTTCGGGTGGCATGTGAAGCAGTTACACCCAGCTGTTATTTCTGATAGCAACCGTCAGGTCAAGTTAGAGGCCTTAGGGCGACCTGACAACTCTAACACTAGGTTAGATAAATCACTACTCCGAGCAGTAGTTAGAAGCCTTAGGTGACCTGATGACTCTAACACACAGTGAGACACACCACTGTAAGAAAAGACTAATGTTTTCTACTGTACAGTTATATGGAAACAATGACACCATTTGTCCGAGTGATACACCAATCAGACCTGAACTCGGAGTACAAGTATCCTCGGAAGGAGTCCTATGTCCCAGGAGGAGCGCTCTGGGCTATCGTACTGTCGGCTCCTTGTGTCATGTCCTTACTAGCGTGGGCCGCCTTTAATGACTGTAATGATGCTTTAGAGGTAACTATTGCCATACACTTACAAGATTTCTGTCCATTGAGTTTTCTCGCCACCACAGCCGGTATAATATCACTAAAACTTTGAGGCAATTTAAATTTTGTATCCTACTTATTATAATATTATAAATGTAAAAGTAACTCCGTCAGTCTGTTACGATTTCATGTCTAACCAGCTGTACCAATTTTGGTATAGATAGGACCTTGGAGAAGGTCAAAATCGACGTGCAATTGCCTATTTCGCGGCCTTTGTAATAATGTACTATTTGTACATCTGAATAAGAAATATCTGTTTTTTCTAAGTTTTTTTTGTTGTGTCTACCCTTTAACGTTTGATAGTAGTTCCAGTTCAAAAAGACGCATCTCCTTTTCGCTGGAGTTTCTAAATGTCTCAGATAAATGTTTTTCTTTCAGATATTACTGGCGTGGTCGCTGGCTCTCGGCATAAATGGAGTCCTCACAGATACTGTCAAATTAGTTGCAGGTATAAATCCATACGCCTTTTATTTATTACTAGCTGCGTCCCGCTGTTTTACTGGCGTAAGTCCCGACCCCGTGGGAATATCGGGACAGATTTCAAAAATAAATTTCACCCACAAAAAGCTACATTATCGAGGAGTAACATAGGCTAATTTTGATTCAGATATTCCCGCGGGATCTGGACTTACGTCATCGAAGCTAGTCATATAAAATAATAATAAACGTACTTACTAGTTGCGCTCCGCGGTTTTACTCGCGTTAATCGCGATCCCGTGGGGTTATCGGGATCAAAAGTATCCTACATCCACTCTCCATCACTTCAACTTTAGTTCTGGAAACTTTCGTCCGAATCGGTCGAACCGTTTGACCATCAAGCAAGAGGGAACAATAACATTTGATTCCGATAATCCCGCGGGATCGGGATTTACGCGGGTGAAACCGCGGGCGCAGATTTGGTTTACATAAATTATAATGGAGTTATTGATTCTGTACAAAGAAATACAATTTACATTTAAACTCTTTCTTTTGGAATTTTGTACAGTTACTGAGAAAAATGCCTTTTTTCGGAAAACTTTTTTTTATTTCTGCTGCCGCGATAACAAGTACTTACTAAAAACAGAATAATGCACATTATTTTATTTCATGTAAGCAAATATTTAAATTCTTTTAAAATATTTTTTTCACCATAAGGCCGTATAAGTACAGAAAGAAAGCTGGAAACTTATAAGCGCTGACAAGCGCTTACCAGCGCTTGTCAGCGCTGGTGACCCGCGCAGGAAAATGTATGGACCCGCGCCGATAAGCACTGATCGGTGCCGACAAGCTTCAACACGCGCTGGTCAGCGCTGGGTGGCTGACGTCATAACATCGTCCGATGAGTCCGACATTCTGCCTCAGCCTGCTTCCTTTGTGTAGAACGGACCAGCGCTTATAAGTTTCCAGCTTTCTTTTTGTATACGCACTAACATAGAAGTAACTTGGGTAACTTTAGCCCGCGTCAAGATCTTTGACGCCGGCCAAAGTTACCCAGATTTTTTAAAACTATTTTTGTATGTGTTGATTCAAGGTCGTCCAAGGCCAGATTTCTTTTACCGTTGCTTCCCTGACGGAGTGGAGACCTTAGATCTGCAATGTACAGGAGACCCCTTAGATATCATGGAAGGAAGGAAGTCATTTCCCAGTGGACATAGCAGCTGTAAGTCAATCAATTAAAATTGCAGGGTATCTACACACAGCGGTATCTAGCCATAAACTAAGTAACTAGGCTTGTAGTATGGGTACTAGACAACGGTTATTCTACATATAATACTTTTTTTTTGTAAATACATTCGTGTAATGCGTATAGCACCCAGAGCCAAAAAAAGCTTTTATGGTCAGCATAAATATTTGTAGCCGGCGGAAATTGAACCCGCAACCTTTTGCGTTTCACCCGACGCGCCACAAAGGCCGTCAGTACACTTTTCACGGGGAAAAGTTAATTTGCTGCTGAAAAGTAACTTTGTGTGGTTAAACGACTTTGTTAAGTGACTTTGCAGTGGTGTATTGACTTTTGAGAGCGGTATATTGGCTTTTGATATGAGTTGAATGAAATGGAGGTGAAATTCACCCTTTTTAAAGTGACTTCAATAAAAAAATACTTTTATTGAGTTACTAGCAGCTCCCCGCGGTTTTACCCGCATAAGACCTGATCCCGTGGGAATATCGGGATCAAAAATAGCCTATAGCCTTCCTCAATAAATGGACTATCCAACACCGAAAGAATTTTTCAAATCGGGCCAGTGGTTCTTGAGATTAGCGCGTTCAAACAAACAAACTCTTCCGCTTTATAATATTAGTATAGATATGCAAAAAATGTTAGTAAGTATCCAAAGAGTAAAAATGGATCCCTTTTACTAAGACTCCACTGTCTGTCTGTCTACTAACCGGCAGTATCTCATGAACTGCGATTGCTAGACAGTTGAAATGTTCAAGTACATACAACGGACATTTTTATTATTATGGCGGGATAATGGGGAGGAACGAAACCCTCGGCGCGCGAGTTCGACTTACACTTGATTGTTTTTTACAGTTTTATTAGCTATTTTCGGGAATTCGGATTAATTGTTGTAACTGAAACATTGCAACAACGATGGATAATGTTAATTGTTGTAATATTTCCTGTCCCGGCGGTTGTACTGTCCTTTCCCCGCGGTTGTACTGTCCTTTCCCCACGGTTGTACTGTCCCGTCCTGCTGTTGTACTGTACCGTCCCGCGGTTGCAGTGTCGTTCTGCTCGCTGGGCTCGGTGTGCGTGTGGCTGTGCGGGCGGCTGCGGGTGCTGGCGGGTGGGCGCGGGCGGTCGCCGCGCGTCGTGGCCGTGTTACTGCCGCTCGTGGCCGCCACGCTCGTCGCCATGTCGCGCAGCGCGGACTACCACCACCATTGGCAAGGTAAACACTACTACTACTATGATAAATAAGTAATATTATAACTGAGAGACCGTGTTCGCTGGAATTTATTCAGGACACGATGGAAAACGAAAAAAAAAATTCCTTCTGTTTTCGCGATGATCGAAGCCGAAAGGGGGTTGTTCTAGAAGTCTATGTGAACAATTTTGGAAAATCGAACGTTTTTTTTTTCGAATATTTTGAAGTGGTTTTACTGTCAAAAAACAGCTGTTTGTGTAAATAAAGGCAATTAATGTTTAGATTGTAGTAGTCCCAAACTAAATAAATCGACACCTTAAGGCCAATGACCTCAAATTTTTCTCAGCTAAGCTCAAACAACTTATTTTCATGTAAACTTTAAACTCAAAATTGTCAAAAACTGCCTCGAAATTCCAAAAGTTGTAGTACAAAAGTTGTTCGCCTAGACCTTTAGAACAACCATCTTTCGGCTTAATACCCCTTCCTCGGAACACCCTGTATATTGGGTCAAAGATGACTGTAAAGCATAATTGAAAATTGGTTAGCATCCATCTATCTAAACATTAGATACTTTCATTAATCTTGTAAGTAATGTTCAAATGGATTAATGAAAGTATATTTTCTTCTGTTTTCGCGATGTTGTATTGAAAATAAAGACATTTTTCGCTAAGGCTCAGTCAATCCTGAAGAAGGGACCTGGAAAGGTCTCGAAACGTTAAGCGTTGTAACAATGCTAAAAGTAATTAAAGTAAAACACTACGCGATTCAAACCCAAAAATGTCTTTAATTTTAATGAAAGTAATTCCAAACAAGATTTATCGAGTAAATAGAACCTTAAAATAAAATTACAAAACATTATAAATGTAAGACTTTTCCTTCACAGATATACTAGTAGGCTCAATATTGGGTTTTACAACAGCCATATTCTGCTATCGCCAGTATTACAACGCCTTATCGTCAGATCTCGCCGGGATTCCTTACATAGTGTCCAATCTAAGCAAGTATTCCCACGGGAAACCTGACGTGAGTCCCGTCAAAGACAAGGAAGAGTCTACGCCTTTACTTACTACGAAAAAGGACGACAAATGGATATAGGAACCATAGAAATGTAAACATAGCGACACCTTGTTCTAACAAATTGGTGGACAAAGAAATTGTAAAATAGACAGCTGTCATTGTTGCTCTCACTTAAAATGACATAAATACATCTCGCTCTTGCTTCAAACTCAATGTAATTTACTCTTACTCTTTGTAGTCATGTTGTAGCTGTTGTTTTAAAGAAGGCGCAGCATATAAATCTTGTTTTATATGATACAATCACTGATAGGAACGAACAAAAATAGTATAATTATTAGAGATGCGCCGAGTACTCTGCCGAGTACTCGTTACTCGGGTACTCGGCAGTTTTTTACTACTCGTACTCGGCCTCGGTACTCGGTTCATGAGCCGAGTAACTCGGATATATATAGATATATATGTAGGATTTCATCTGTGTACTGCTTTGGCTTCTTAACTAAGTGTGAAAGTTTGTGTATTTGTTTGTTCCTCCTTCACGCTCAAACGGGTCGACTAATTTAGATGAAATTTAACACAAAGGTACAGAGCTAAAGAACTTTATATCGACACATAAGCTGGTAAAGTGGCAAGCGTCTAACGCTCCTGAAGATCGCGACGCGTACAGGTCCGCCAAACGTGCCACTAAAAGAGCAGTAGCCAGGGACAAACAGCACCACTGACAGCCATTGTACGATAAGTTGGAAACGTCTGAGGGGCAAAAGCTTATTTATAAGTAGACATGTTCTGGGATCAAAGCGGCGCAGGATAAAAATCCCGATGGCAACCTGCTATACGAGGACCTCGTGGTGAAGGACAGATGGCGCTCATATTCCCACGAGCTGCTAAATAAGCAGTATAAAGAGGTGCAGACACTGGAACTTTTTCCGAATCAAGGACTTCTGCCACTGATTACGCCCGATAAGGGGTTGCTGTACCGTCAGGTTACTCCCAAGAGCAATCGTCAGGGATCTGTTTTAGACAGATCGTGTCCTCAAACGCTAGTTCGGTCTTCTTAAAGGACCCGCTATCTACACGTAGATACGTAGCACGTAGATAGCACACCTGTGTAGACGGTCATGTGGTCAAATGGACGGACCAGTTTAAGTACTTGGAATTTGTGCTTCCTGCGTCCGGCGACATCGGTTGCTACGTCAAGTCTCGTGTTTCGGCAGCTTGGGCTAAGTGTTGAGAGGCAACTGGTATCGTCTGCGACCCCAAAATACCGGTTGAACTAAGAGGAACAAGTGTATAAAACGATCACTAGACCTGTCCTTTTGTACGATAGTGATAGTGGCTAGTGCTTGAGCGACATAAGCAAGAGCTGCGTCAAGATGAAAATGCTGCGCTGGATGTGTGGAGTGACGTGAAAAGACCGCGTCAGAAACTCCGGCATCAGGGGCAGCCTTCATGCCCGAGAAGAATGGCCAATGACCATGCAAGAATGACGTTTACGATGGTCCGGCTAGTTACGTAGGGAACAAATGTTTTGCTATTGCTATCCGCCCGACCGCAGCAGATTGGGAAGATTCAAGAAAGGCTGGCTTGACAGCGAGAGAGCAGATATGCGTGCAAATGGCCTCACTACTAGGGATGCCAAAGATCGTGCGAAGTAGAGACGTAAAAGTAGGATAGCGGACTCCGGGCTCCCGAGAGTGTTGATGATAAGATGTTCCCATCAGGAACATCGCTCGGATGATGATGATGATGAACCGCGGGCGCAGCTAGTAAAGAAGAAAACCTGCTTGCTTCGAGTCGCCTCGCCTGTCGCGCGTCGTCTGGAGCGCGTTGCAACTTGTTTTCTCGGTTATTTAATAAACCGAGTAACTCGGCAGAGTACTCGACTCGGTAAATTTTGAACCGAGTAATACTCGGTACTCGGTTACTCGGTAAAACTGGTACTCGGCGCATCACTAATAATTATCATTAAGGATGAAGAAAATGTAAAATGACTTTAAAAGATATGAAAGTAAAATTACAACCCGAGTTGAACTGTAAAGTTTACTTAATATTTCTCTACTCGCAAAAACAGGAAGAAATGCTTTCTTAATTTCGACTTAGCGAGTGCTAGTACTCATGACGGAGCGGTCTAATGCGATGGTTTGTAGTCGCGGTTTTGACTACCGCTGAGTTCGACTTTTTGTAATTATTTAATTTCTTGATTTTTTTTAAAGAGTTTCCTATACGTGGAAAATTAGTTTATAGAAAAAATGCTTTCCAAAAGCAGTTTTATTATTTATTTTTCATAAAATATTTCCTGATAAATGTGATTAAGATTAAAAAATTAATCTTGGATGGTTGTAATGGGACTTTGTAAAATAAATTTGTAGCGACAGCATTGACTTATAAAAAATGTTTGGGGGTGAAGTTAACTTTAAAATATAATAACTGTTGGGCCAAAGTTAACTGTAAAAAATATTGTTGGGTCAAAGTTGACTGTAAAACATTATTGCTGGGTCAAAGTTGACTATAAAACACAATTTTGTTGGGCCAAAGTTAACCTTAAATCGCAATTGTTGGGTCAAAGTTGACTGGAAAACTTAATTATTATGTCAAAGTTTTCAGACAAATATGTTGAGGGATATTTAGACAAAAAATTACTGTTTTGACTAAATTGTGGATAGGCTTCGAAGAAAATAAGAATTCTTTGTCTTGAATCTACCCCAAAAATTTGGGAAAGAAAGAAAGAAATAAACCAGATATGTTACCTACACAAAAATAAAACAATAACATTCCGCTATGAAAATAATCTAGAATATTGGATTGCCCCGACAGGGATAATGGAATTTGTAAGGGTCGCAGGTTCAATTCCTGTCTGGTGCAGAATTTTGCAAAGCCTATTTTTAAACTAGAAACAGAAATGTTGGTAAAGTCAAAACGAAGGAAGATATAAAAATATCCACTTTTGATTATTTACAAAAAAAAAGTAAAAATCTAGTCTGAAAATGTTATTTTTTTTTATTAAAATTTAAGTTAATTTAATCTCTTCCTAATGTATTACTTTTATTATTCAAAATTAGTGTTTAAGAAGTACCGACTAGGCACACTTCGTATAGCCAAATTATCGGTTATCAATTTATCATAATTCATAGCGAAAATAGAAATAAATTAACTTTGTATTGGCAGCACTTCCATGTTCCATTTAAGGGTACCTAAGTTTTTTTCTTAGTTTTTTTTTTGCCCCTAAGGCGGAACCAAGTTCGCCGGGTCAGCTAGTATTAGTAGGAGATACATAGATTATTATAAGAACATAGTAAATGTTTAGTTACCAATTTTGTACTTAATAAAATAAGTTATTTTAAGTGATAAAAAGTGATTTATTTGTAACGCCGCCATGCAGAAGGTTGCGGGTTCGATTCCCATAGGGAACAAGTATTTCTGTTACTATAAATGTTTGGTGTTTTTTTATAATGTATTAGCGACGTTCCGCGGCTTCACCCGCGTAAGTCCCGATCCTGTGGGAATATCGGGATCTAAAGTAGCCTTTGATGGGATGAATGCAGCTTTCTAATGGTGAAAGAATTTTTGAAATCAGTCCAGTAGTTTTTGAGTTTATTCATTACAAACATACAGACAAACATACACACAAATACAAATCTATCCTCTTTATATTATTAGTGTAGATTAGGTATATGTATGCATTTACAAAAAAATCATTATGTATAATAGTATGTGGACATATATCCAATGTCGAATACCCATAGTACAAGCCCAGTTGCTTAGTTTGGGGCTAGATTGCGGCGTATAATTATGTGAGTAGGTACTTTTTTAAATTGTATGGATGTAATACATAAGCATGTATTAGAAAATAAAACTGGTCACCATAACACAAGCTTAGTCGCTTAAAATGGATTAGGATTTCGCTGTGAGATGTAAATTAATAATATATTATTAATTAAGTTCAAATTAAGTTTATAAAATAATACATATTATGTAGTGAAATGAATTTTGTATTTTATAAAATGAAGTAAGTACTTATAAATAAAAAATAAATGTGATATATTTTTATTTAATGGCGTCTGTCAGTTTGTTTGTAAACTTTACGCTTAAATTGATTTCGTTAAGAGGACTATTTCACGGGCGTATCTTTTTCGTACAACGAGGGTGAAAAGAAACATTTTCCGCCCCTTAAGATGGTTGGTACGGTTACCATTTTCATACAAACATGTATTATGTTTGTTTGTTTACGCTGTAAAAATGAAAAAAAATGTTTCTCCGTTTTATTTCATTTCGAATGAATATTTTGGAAAACCTTGTGGTGGGGCTGGGGACCCTAAAAAAATAAAATCTTAATCCGAATAATATCGATATTAAGGTAGAAAACTATTTTTTTCTTTTATTTTGGTATTATGTTTGTATGGAAATGGTAACAGTATCCACGTTCTTAAGGGTGGAAAATTGGTTTTTAGGGTTCCGTACCCAAAGGGTAAAAACGGGACCCTATTACTGAGACTTCGCTGTCTGTCTGTCTGTCTGTCTGTCCGTCCGTCCGTCCGTCCGTCCGTCTGTCCGTCTGTCACCAGGCTGTATCTCATGAACCGTAATAGCTAGAAGGTTGAAATTTTCACAGAAGATGTATTTCGGTTGCCGCTACAACAACAAATACTAAAAACAAAATAAAACAATTATTTAAAAGGGGCTCCCATACAACAAACTGGTTTCAAAAACTACAAGGCAATGTGAGGTCGCTTCTGATTGGTCGCGTCAAATCGAGTTGGTCATGGAATTCAAAATGGCTGCCCTATCTGTCAAATATACTAGTCTGCCTTCACTGACCAAAGAGTTTCTTATAAGTTTCAGATTTTCTTTGAATCAAAGTTGTTGTAAACCATTTTAGGATTCCGTACCCAATTGTGATAGTGGTACGGAACCCTTCGTGCGCGAGTTTCGCACTTGGCCGGGTTTTTCATTTTACCCTCGATGTGTTGAAAAATAATTTACGCTTCGACTCGCCCGTAAAATAGCCGTCTTAATATAATCTGCTTCCACGTACCTACGTAATTGTTGGTAGCTTCCTTTGTATGTTGTGTGTCGGGGAAACGGTCATACAAGCCGAGAGGGGGTAGTTCTACACGTCTAGGCTAACAACTTTTGTTCTAATATTTGGCAGATATAAGTTTTTTGGCATAAACATATTTGCTCTAATGTCTTTATCCAGGGAGGAAACAGTCTGTCCTCTTAAGTTATCTTGATTAACTGTACTGTACTTTCCCTTTAATTAGGTAATTATATAAACAAATAATGTACTAAAATAAATGGTTAAATAAAATCATATTATCGACGTTTATAAAGTTAGTTTTAAGATTTAATATTTATTTGAAAAAATCTAATTGTGATTAAAAAAAAACGGAATATGAAGTTACTTTATTCAGTTTTTTAATTTAATTTGGTTTTATGTGAAAAAAACATCCTACTAATATTATAAACGCGAAAGTTTGTATGTATGTGACTTTGTTACTCTTTCACGCAAAAACTACTGAACCGATTACGATGAAACTTGGAATATAGATAGCTTGAGACCTAGAATAACACATAGGCTACTTTTATCCCAAAATTCCTGCGAGATCTGGACTTACGCGGGTGAAACCGTAGGGCGCAGCTAGTTAATAGATAAAGTCATATCCATCCATCCCATCTGTCTATTTGCCAAGTACCTACGCGTGCTACATCTTAGCAATGACAATTTGTAATGAACTGCATTCGAAGATACTATTCTGCTCATAATTAGAACTTAGGAAATTTTTTTTCACACCGAAACAAGTCACAAATAACCAGTTTCTTTTATTTATAGATTACCATTATACGCTAAATGTCCTCTTCATAGCAAAAACATCGTCGTACGATTCACATAAAAAAATACCGATATCGAACGAAAATGGCTAGAAATCGAGCTATTTAAATCGCTCGAAGTGACACGAGCTATTCAAAAGTAAAGCCGAGTTTTACAATTTGTTATTATTTGTTACTGTTGTCAAAAATTTGACGACCTCTGTGGCGCGTCGTGCGAGAGCGCGACTGCAATGCAGGAGGTTGCGGGTTCGATTCCCGCCGGGTGCAAGTATTTATGCTTAAAAAATAAATATTTGTGTCTGGTCTGGGTGTCCTTCTATGTATAATATGTATGTATTTACAAAAGAAAAATAAATATAAGTATTATATCCGTTGTCTAGTCACCGTAACACAAGCTTAGTCGCTTACCACGGGGCTAGATGGCGCTGTGTGTTGTTCGCAGAATTTATTTATTTATTATTTATAATAATGAAGTGTTTTGATTTGGTGAGAGTTTTTAATCACAAAACAATCTTCGATTACCATAACATAAGCAAACGCAATCTAATGCTTGTGTACGCACACAGTTAACTAGAGCAAGATAAGTGTATATTGTAGTTATAGAAAAATATGATTTTCGCTAAAAACTTTTTTATATTTCTACGTAAGTTTACAACTAAATTATTATACCTACCTACTTATTTACAATCTGCATTAAAAACTACACGAATATTATCATTATTAAAAACTTATTAATATGATATGTGAAAAAGTATTTACGGGTAGGTATATACCTAAGGTCCTAATTTTTACTTGACGACTAGTCGGCACCCACCGACTAGTCGGTAAAACTGGCGACTAGTCGGTAAAACTGGCGACTAGTCGTTAACATCAGTCGTGAAAGTGGTAGAACCTAAGCTTACCATTACTTCAGGACTAGATGGCGCTGTTTGTTGTTCACTAATTATTAGGTATTAATTTATTGATTGTATTACCTGTATCAGTTGCAATCATAAACGTAGCAAATTCAGTAAAAGGACCTCAAGTAAAAGACCCTGTAAGAACACTCCTTGAGATACTAAAGAATGCGATCAACCACGACATTACGACAAAGGAATACGACTTTAGACAAGCTGGCACCATGTCTGCGAGAATGACCCCAGTGGGCAATGCTGATGTCATAGGAGGTAAGGAAAAATATTGGAAACCCACGGCTTAGTTAAAACATTGCGAGGAAACCCACGGCTTAATTAAATAAATTGTGAGGAATTCCACGGCTTATTTAAAACATTGTGGGGAAGGCTTAGTTAAAAACATTGTGTGGAACCCCACGGCTTAGTTAAAAACATTGTGAGGAAACTCACGGCTTAGTTAAAGCCGTGGGTTTCATTTTGTCTGGTGAAAAATCTCGTCTAGATACAGTAAATCACCTACTTTTCGACTTCTACCCATAAAATAGGCCATTATACAAGGTACTACATTGACGGTGAATCTCTGGAACCACCTTTTCATCATAAAAATCTCCTGCTTTTTAAACGTAGTTAGATCAGGACAGTACCTAAAGTGCTCGTGAGGTCTATTGGTCGCAGAACTACTAATTTTAAACAAATTAGACACGTTTTATACATCGATCAACATAAAAGTATTATATATCCGTTGTCTAGCCACCATAACCCAAGCTTAGTCGCTTTCTTTGGGGCTAGATGGCGTTGTGTGTTGTTCATTAATTTATTTATTGTATTACGTATATCAGCTACAGTCTCAAACATCTCAAACTCGCTAAAAGGACATGAAGTAACAGTGCCAGTCAACACACGCCGTCAGATAGTCAACAATGCGATCAACTATAAACGAGGCATCATGTCTGCTAGAAGGACACTAGTGGGCAATGCTGATGTGAGAGGAGGTAAGGAAACACATTGATAGGAAACCCATTGCTTAGTTAAAAACATTGTGAGGAGACCCACGGCTTAGTTAAAAAAACTTGAGAGGTGTCAAGAGACACCCGGATGGAACGAAGTTCCAAGCAAAAAAAAAATGTATCCGTTACAACTTTTGGTCTTAATTTTTTCCGTCTAGCCCCCTTTCGCAACGCCCGATAAGGAACTTCGTTCCAAAACATTGTAAGGAAACCCACGGCTTAGTTAGCTACGTATTGACCCGTTCTTTCCTCTTGGCTTACAAGGCGGGGGTAGTATAGATGCTGACAAGCCTGCTTCACCTGACAATGTCCCGGAAACAGCGCTGTAAATAGCATGGATTAAAGTTGCTTTAATTGCATAAATCATCTGAAATTAGAAGAAAAAGGTCCAGGCGGTAAGACAACGTGCAACAGACGTAGGTCCTATCCCGGAGCAAATAAAATGATTAGGTGTAGCCCCGGTATAGAAAAGAGCTACCTCGTTTTCTCCCGTGGGTGTCGTAAAAGGCGACTAAGGGATCCCCCACAAAAACATTTTCATGTAAAATGTAGCCAAGACGAGAGCGAGACCTTATGATGTGCACTACGCAACCTTGCCTAGGTTTTCTATTACACAATACCTAAGTTCTTACGGTAATAAAACGGCCAAGCAACATATTTTGGCTAAGATGTTGAGTTTGTGATAGTGAAGTAAGGTGCTTGTGGACTCGGGGCGCGTGGAATTATAAGCTTGGCTCTTTAGGACATCTGATAACTTTTTGATAGTGCACATCATAAGGTCTCGCTCTCGTCTTGGCTACATTTTACATGAAAATGTTTTTGTGGGGGATTTCACCTCTTTTTGTAGGTTGCTTATTTATTTTATTACATTACATTTTTTTCCAATAGCACAAAGTTTTACCTTTTAAAATTATTAGTAAATTTATTTTTAATTCAATTCTAATAGTTGGTGAATTAACGACTTACGCGCCGCCCGCGCCGGCGCCGCCGTTCGTTCAGGCCGAGTATTTCTAATGTCCACCACACGTTTGGCCACCACTGGTGGATAAAGAAACATCTTTTAAAAAGCATCCTCGTTGTCCACCACTAGAGACAGCGGTACATCTTTCTAATTATTAATCAATTTTTAGACTTTTAGTACCTCAAATAACATATTATTAAGTGTTTTGCGTGCGCTTAATTCCATCCCCTAATTTAAGGGTAAGGGGTGAATTATTAAAAAATCTGATATTATGTATTTTATTATTTATAACAAGGCGTGCTTATACAAAGCATTCCTATGCTTAGCATCAAAATTTGAGGAAGTTTCATACAAATTGCCATCCCATAATTTTAGGGGTTGGGGGTGAAAGTTTTCAACTTTTAGGGTTTTTTTGTTGTTTGTGTACTAATACCAGCTTACATACCAAATTTCAGCTTTCTAGGACTTCGGGAAGTACCTTATGAATTTTGATTACTATCAGTGAGTGAGTGAGTCAGTGACGAAATCGGAGGTTTTTAGATGTCAATAAAATCTAAACTATAGGAGCTATGTAATTGAAACATTGTATTTTTATTAAGTACCCTATAGACATTATACCCCGTTAATAACCTTTCTCTGGTATATTCCAAACCAATGTTACGAGGGTTCAAAAATCCGACGAAACGTTTCGAGAAAAGGTGGGTAGTGAGTGCCCGTACGCTTCGCTGGCTCGTCTTGGCACTACCGTGCCCCCAGATCTGAGGGAGACTAGCAAACCTAAAGTTCTCTCCGCGCGGTGGCGGATAAACTGCTTGGTCCCTAGGAGGGTTGGTGTCAGGCAGGCGGCCGGCCGTAAAAATATTGCCAAATCTATTTGCAGAAGGATCAATGATGAATTGATGACTTACCTACTGCGCCGACTCCAAATTAATTTGGGGCTTAGCGGACCCCGGGCTCCCGAGAGAGATGCAACTGGGAACATCGCTCGGATGAGAACAGAAGATATAAGGTAGGAGATTAGGTAGGTATTCGAAAATCGGTTTTGTGTACCTTTATGGAGAGCGTGTCTGACACCTGGCTCTGTGAAGGAATTTCTTGTTTCGTTATTCCAGTACCGCCAGAGGCTTGTTTCGCCAAGTTTCGATGGGACAACTGCGGGTTACCAGCGCAACCCGTGTTTTACTACTACAAACCCGGAGCTCGGTGTGAAATCGGCTTCTGGCGCGGTTGTCGGCCTAATGCCAACATGTTCAAAAATGAATTTGAGTGCGCCAATACCTGCATTTATACTGTACGGGCCAGACCAGATGGTTTTAGTCACATTCTCAGTGAGGAATATGGTGATGGAGATGGTAATGGAGATATCAAAGGAGATGATGAGGTAATCTTCTCAGATCATAGAATAGAATGAGATGTCGCATCCGAACTGACTGTTCGGCACCTGTCTGTATGTCGGACAGGTGTGGGAACAATCTCGTAGCTAAGCAGCTTGGGCCAAGTGACTTGAAGTAACTGGTGTCATCTGTGACCCCAAAATGCCGGTTAAACTGAAGCCTTTAGTCTCACAAAGTCCACTATATCACAATGTCCACTGTATCAAAATGTTCACAGTATCAAAATGTCCACTGTATCATTAAGTCCACTGTATCATAATGTCCTTGTATCATAAAGTCCACTGTATCATAATGTCAATTCCCCATGACATCTAGTAAAGTATCGACCCTAGACCACTAAGTCCTTATCGGAAGTGATAGAGCTCTTCGCGGTCTTAATTTCGAATGACAGCTGTCAAAATGATGGCTCCAATCATGTACAATCGGTTGCCTAATGATATTAGACTACTTGAAGACTCTGATTCTTTTAAGAGAGAGCTTCACAGTTTTTTGACGCACAATGCATACTATGCTCTAAAAGATTACTTGCCATCAATTTAATGGTTGGGGGTTTGTCTGCTAAGCCGATAACTATTTATTGAATTTTTTATTACTTACATCATAATTAATTTCTTAAAGCAATTGACATTTATATATAATCTAACCTACTTAACATTCTTATAACTTTAACTTGTTTGACGTTGAATAATACTGTAACCTAAATTGACAATAGAGAATTTCTAATCTATAACTGTACATTTCATAATGGGTGTAATTAATTGTAATTTTAAGAATCTTTGAAAATACCTACTATAAAGTTGACATAACCGATTTTTAAATGTAAATTTTTCAATTCACACGCCTAATTGGTAAAATAGCATAGAACAAATATTGTCAAACACCATCTGTAACACCTACTCTATTTGTGAATAAATGAATTGAATTGAAAAATTATGACGTCAAAATCTCTGTAAAGATCGACCTTAGACCACTAATTCCTTAGATGTAGTTTACAATTAGTCAAGTCTACAAATAGTGTCAATTGGTCAAGCGTATTGTTACCACAAAATTTTAGTGTTAATTCGTCAAGTAGTGAAAAAGTGTCAATTGGTCAAATCTTCGAAAAGTGTCAACTCGTCAAGTCCTTTTTTTCAATAAACCAAAGGACGATCGGAGTAGAAACAAAAGACGATTGGAGTAGAAACAAGAGACGATCGGAGTAGAAACAAAAGATGATCAAAATAGGTACACAAGGTATTACAGACAGATAGACAGCCTGTCAATCTTACACCGATGATAACTCTGAAACCATTGACACTAGACCAATACTTTCTCACCATAAGTGATAGAGCTCTATGAGATTTTCATATCTGATAACAGCTGTCAAAATTAAAACGTGTCTTTTGTACGGTAGTGAGACTCCCGCATCAGGAGCAGCCTTTATGTCCGAGAAAATTGCAAGAATTATGCTTACGGTGGTACGGTCACGTCTTTCGCTGACTTGACGAGCAAATAGTCTCACTACACGGGATGCTAAAGATCGGGCGAAGTGGAGACGGACCCCGGGCTCCCGAGAGGGATGCAACCGGGAACATCGTGCGGTCGATCATGATAATGATAATATGGTGATAATGACCCCAAATAATGGGATAAAGCAACGGAAGATGACGGTGATCATTTTCCATTTTGCTGTGACGAAGTACACCGGCTCAGCTAATATTTTAAGTATATATTTTATACTTAGATGTGTTTATTATAAATGAGTAAACAGTTAATAATAGCCATTCGATGTTTCAGAAAATATTGGGATCTATTTCCGATTCCGGGTCAGAGGGGGACACGGAAGAGCAGGTATTTTATAATAGGCAAGTGCGTGCCTTGTCGGCCCACGCGCAATCTAGGGTTTCGTAGTTTCTATAAAATAACAGGGATTGTAAATTGCAAAAGCCACCGACTTATCTGTTATGTAATCTGAAGTCGAGAAATAGTAGATACGGTATATTTTAACACTAGCTGCGTTCCGCGGTTTCACCCGTGAAAGTCGGGATTAAAAGTAACCTATAGCCTTCCTCAATGAATGGACCATCCAACACTGAAAGAATTTTTCAAATCAGAGCGGGGCGGTTCCTGAGATTAGCGCGTTCAAACAAACAAACAAACTCTTCAGCTTTATATAAAAGAAAAGATAGAAGATTGCGTATTCGAGAAATGAGCTAGAAACACCTGCATGCATTTTCATAAAATTATTGTATTAAAAACATTTGTCTTTAAGGCAGGCATTCAGGCATTTGTAAATAAGCAAAAAGGCATTCTTATGGATTTCAAAAACATAATCGCAGTATGACAGCACGTGCTGACGCGGTAACGGTTCGACATACGACTGATGCTAGTGCGTCAGCTAGACGCAGTTTTATCGTCTCATTTTCCGAGACTAGGTAACGTATTCGGATATAAGCGGATTTTTTAATCGATTTTTAGAGCGGGTTTTTATTTGACATTCTACATCTTTATTTAAAACGTTTCAGGATCCACCTGGTCTACCTGACTTGCGTTCTATTTGCACGGGAGGTAAGATATTATCATCAGTGATTGAGAGTTGGTTCGGCAAAGAAACAATCTGGAATCTTCTCATCCGAGCGATGTTCCCGGTTGCATCCCTCTCGGGAGCCCGGGGTCCGCTAAACCCCAAATAGTTTTTGTTATTTGGGGTCGGCGCAGCCGGTAAGTCATCATTGACCATACCTTCTGTAATTAGATTTGGCAATGTTTTTACGGTCGGCCGCCTGCCTGACACCAACCCTCTCAGGGATCGAGCGGGTTATCCGCCACCGCGCGGGGAGAACTTAAAGTTTGCTAATCTTCATCAGATCCCTTAGTCGCCTTTTACGACACCCACGGGATGAAATGAGATAACCCTATTCTACGCGTTTCGATTTCCAAAACTTGTAGACCAAAAGTTGTTCGCCTAGACCTCTGCAACAACCCCCTTTCGGTTTAGTACCCCCTCCTCGGAGCCCCGTGTATTAACACATCCCGTTTCAAGGATCCTCTTTGTCTAAAACCTGCGCTGGCGCCGGCCGGTCACTACTTAGGTACTTAAGAGGAATAACTACGCCAACGACCTTGAAACTGAAAATCCCTGTCGGGCTCATCGAAAATTGTTGATTATTTCATGACGGAATGTCGTAGAACTTTTTTTTGTGTACAGATTGTAGGTGACATTGTTTCCTACATTTTGGTGTAGTTTTAAGACAAGAACCTCCTATTGGTGCAAAGCCTATCCAAATTTTAGACAAAAAAGTCTGATTTGGCTAAAATGTCGATAGGCTTCAATACGTTTCGACATATTTGTATGGAAACTGCACTAAAATATCGGAAACAATGTCGCCTACAATCTGTACACAAAAAAAAGTTCTACGACATTCCGTCATGAAGTAATCAACAATTTTCGATGCGCCCGACATGGATTTTCAGTTTTTCAGTATAGGGCCCTTAATATACCCCGCGCCGACATAAAATATCTAACGAGATAATTATTGAACCACGGATAAGTAAGGCAAGGGCAAATACGAATGAGTATGTGACTGATTAATATGGGAAAGGAAAAGGTTTGAAACATTTGGCAAAAGTTGTTTTTTTTTTAGGAATAGTTATTAAAACTGCTATGTATAATTATTTAGTGGTGGGTATAATATGATTATTTAATGGTACTATAATACCCGCTAAACTCAAAATCCCTGTCGGGCTCATCGAAAATTGTTGATTATTTCATTCATGACGGAATGTCGTAGAACTTTTTTTTGTGTATGGATTGTAGGTGACATTGTTTCCTACATTTTGGTGTAGTTTTAAGACAAAAACCTCCTGTTGGGGCAAAGCCTATCCTAATTTTAGACAAAAAATGTCTGTTTTGGTTAAAATGTCTATAGGCTTCAAAACGTTTTGACATATTTGTCTGAAAACTGCACTAAAATGTCGGAAACAATGTCGATTACAATCCATACACAAAAAAAAGTTCAACGACATTCCGTCATGAAATAATCAACAATTTTCGATAAACCTGACATGGATTTTCAGTTTAGCAGCTATACGGCTCTTAAGTGCATGTTATTTTAGAGTACCAGTATGTGCCGAGAGTAGGCGGTTGTTACCGCGTGTCGAAGGAGAAAGCTACGTGGGACGACGCGGCCGCCGCATGTCGCGCGGACGACGCATATCTTGTCGTCATCAATTCAGTACTGGAGCGACAAGTAGTCCACAGGTAACCTGCAATACTTCAAATTTGTTTTTGGTGGGTTCTTTAGGGTTCCGCACCCGAAAAGGTAAATAAAGAATCCGTATACGAGTACTCACTTTATCACTTTACTGTCCATATACTCTTGTTTGTTTTCATCTAAGCTTCTGCTAATCGATTTGGCAATATTTTTACGGCCGGCCGCCTACTTAACACCAACCCTTCTAGGGACCAAGCAGTTTATCTTGCTCTTGCTACTTTATTTAATACTAGCGTCGTCCCGGGGGTTTACCCGCATAAGTCCCGATCCCGTGGGAATTTCCAGAATTTTCTTATCGAATGCTTATATCACATGAAGAATACACTCTCCAAATTTCAGCCCTCTCAGAGAATCAGTCACTCAGGACAAAGCATTAATTAATTAATTAATTTTATAAATATACCTATTGTACTTTTTAGACTAATTCCAGAAGATCTAGAGAACTGGTACTACTTTGCCGGTTTTAAAGCTGAAAAATCTCGTGTTTTCAAGACAGTTTTTAGTGAGTTTATTATATTGGCTACCTAGTATAATATGTCTACTGTGCCCCCAGATATCTAGATTATCATTCGATACTGGAAATATGAATTAACTAGCTGCGGCCTGCGGTTTCACCCGCGTAAGTCCCGCGGGAATATCGGGATACAAAGTAGCCTATGTGTTATTCCAGGTCGCCAGCTATCTATATTCAGCTAAGTTTCATCGCAATCGGTTCAGTAGTTTTTGCGTGAAAGAGTAACAAAGTCACATACATACATACAAACCTTTGTGTTTATAATATTAGTAGGATAGGATAGGAAGTAGGATGTAACGGACATTTTGGCCAAATTGAGTTATACATACCATTGAATTCAGAATTCTCCGCTGCATCGAATGGCGTTGTACAGTACCAAGTAGGTATTAACAAATTTCTCCATGAATGTAATTTCAGATGAAACCCTTGAAGAGGCCGGTTGTGCCGACTGGCTGCCGGGCGAGCCCAACAACTATAACGGTAATGAATACTGCGGTTGTATATGCTCATACCGTGAAGGCAAATTCAACGATCTCAACTGTGCTTATAAATACAAGTATATTTGTGAGAAGGATTAGGATCAATCTTAGATGAAAACAAAAAACAGCAGATACGTTACCTAGTTTCGGAAAATGAGACGTTAAAAGTGCGTCTAGCTGACACACTAGCCTCAGTCGTATGTCGAACCGTTGCCGCGTGAGCACGTGCTGTCACACTGAGATTATCTTATTGAGATCCATAAGAATGCCTTTTTGCTCAGTAGTATACAAATGCCTGAATCATTCTTAAAGACAAATGTTTTTAAATACAATAATTTTATGAAAATGCATGTAGGTGTTTGTAGCTCATTTTTCGAATACGCAATGTTAGAATATTCCGTATCTAAACTTTTTTGTTTTCATCAAAGGTTAGAGGTAACGATTTGACTAGATTGCTAGATTTGACAAAGTTATATCTGTCTGACAGGCAATTTACAAAAATTACTCCATTAAAGAAAATGACTGAGGAAGTATACAAATCTAAATTCGAACAAAATAAATGTCGTGTACCACAAGGCAGGATACTTGGTCCTCTGTTGTTTATAATTTATATAAATGATATGCCATGGGTAAGGAACTAAGGACGAACCTGTCCAACTTTAAACCCATGGGTAAGGAACTAAGGACTAACCTGTCCAACTTTAAACCCATGGGTAAGGAACTAAGGACGAACCTGTCCAACTTTAAACCCATGGGTAAGGAACTAAGGACTAACCTGTCCAACTTTAAACCCATGGGTAAGGAACTAAGGACTAACCTGTCCAACTTTAAACCCATGGGTAAGGAACTAAGGACGAACCTGTCCAACTTTAAACCCATGGGTAAGGAACTAAGGACGAACCTGTCCAACTTTAAACCCATGGGTAAGGAACTAAGGACGAACCTGTCCAACTTTAAACCATTATAATTACCCCCTTACTTTTATACGATGACTAAGTTTATATTACGTTTGTCTCTGTCTGTCAACTTTGAAACTTCATGACACATTAAAAGACAAACATATGAAATAAGAGAGAAAAGAAGACATCAACTGAAAAAAAAACAGAGGAACTGTCTTAGATAAAAAGAAAAATAGGCCGATACGGTAGCCAGTCTCGGCAAATGAGACGATAAACTGCGTCTAGCTGACGCAGTAGCCTCAGTCGTATGTCTCTCTATCTCTGTCATTGATTACAATGTAATGTATGTATACGACATTGGAAATGTTTCTGTGGGGGTGTGTAATTGCATGTGGGTGTTTTGAGCTCATTTTTTGACAACGCAATGTTAGAATATACCCTATCTTCTCCTTTGAATAGATCATTGGGAACTGTGGACAAATTGATCGAATTAGTAGGCAAATTGACGGTTAGAACCATCAATCATCAATAATACACAATAATTTTTTATCAATAAGTGATTTTCCTACATCATTTTCTTTTTATAATGAATAAGTAAGTGTGGATTAACACTAAGAAATAATGTTTACATGAATAAGTAAGACAAGAAGTTAAGTAAAATTAATAATTATTTGTATAACTAGCCATCTGAGTTGATAAATAATGCATGGTAAGTTAATAAAAGTCAAATGAAAATGCAATTAAAATGTTTTATTACAAAATACCATAATACTTTTTTCCAAAGTCGGTTAAAATTTCACGGGTCCTTTTTGAACCGGACCCGGACCATACCCATGCAAAATTTCAACCAAATCTATGGAACCGTTCAAGCGTAAAACGTTTTTATTACAAAACACCATGAGGCTGCGGAGAGCCTTATTGTCGCCCGGCTTCGTCGGTCGTCTCCGCGTCACTGTCCATGGCAACGTAGCTGCAAAATACGCCTATACGCCTGTGCAGCCCGGCGCGGCGTACGAAACCCCATCAACGAGGCGCGTCCCCGTACTGTTTTGTGACGAAAACAGTACGCCGAGTTGCACGGGCGTACGAAAACAGTACGCCGGACTGCATGGGCGTATTGGATGCACGCGAAAGTTTTCAATTATGATGATGTCGTCGAACGACGAAGACGTTGTTTTGGCATACAACTACATATACATAGTTTAGCTAGCTTTGTATAGCTTGGTTAGCTTAACTTAGCTTAGCTTAGTTTAGCTAGCTTAGCTTAGTTTAGCTAGCTTAGCGTAGTTTAGATAGCTTAGCTTAGTTTAGCTAACTTAGCTTAACTTAGTTTAGCTAGCTGAGTCAGTCAATAGTCAAATAATTAAAAAACTCCAAATTAAAAAGTCTATTAAGTTAAAATAAAACTGAACTTTAAATAGGTAAAAATAATAATAATATGAAACTTTTAAGACGAATAACATGCCTCTGATTAGTTTCTCAGAATACGGAACCCTTCGTACACGAGTCCGACTCGCACTTGGCCGACGTATTTATACGCCCGGCGTACGACATGCAGCACGGCAGGCGCGGCGCATTTTGCAGCTCGGCATACGCGCGACATTTGCAGCGCCGTGGACACACTTTCATGGTTTTGTATAAAAACTGCATGCAAGCTGCACGTCGGCGTACATCAAGCTGCAAATGACGCGTACCTACGCTATGCTGCCGTGGACAGTGACGCTTAGACTTGACCGACACCAGTCCAGTAGCGCGGTTATGCTTGATTTGAAAACATTGTTTCCGGGACTGAAAGTTTCGTTTATTGTTAAAAATAAGTTTCTGCTCAAATAGTGAATATTTAGAAATGATCAAAGTGACGAAAGTATACTGGTGTAGTGTAGGTGTAATTCCGCGAAGTCGGTACAAGGATAATGTGATTTCTTTCACCCAGTGGATGTGTGTGTGTGTGTGTGTTTTAAGGCACCTACCACGGTATTTTAACAGGGTATTTTCTTAGTGCTTAGGTAGGACTGTATTACTAACCAGTTTTTGTATAAAAGAAGATTTGTGTTTTAATTAGATTTACCTACCCGTAAAAGTTCATTTTCAAAGTGCAAAATATCACAATTATATTCGTGTTACATCCTTCTAGGTAAGATAGATAGATTGACTTGTAGTACCGCATAGTTTGCCCACTTTAGTCGTAAGTTTTTTGTGTTGGTATCCCTTCCTACTTCCCGCTCATCTCTAGCGTCCGGCTTGGCTTCATTCGCATTTTAGTGCGCCTCCACGATAGTCGTGCGCTGCGGTCTCGATTGAAAAAATAATAAAATATAATCGAAACGCGCGCATAAAGAATATTAGCAAAATAAAGAAGAAATCTAGTGAAATAGTCAGCAAGATTCGACATCATCAAGCAGCACTCAAGTTCTTCGTGATTCATGCCGTTTCCGGACAGTGAAAACGTGGTTCGTACCTACCTACATTTTTAATAAATGCACCAGATAAGTCTCAGAGACTTTTCCACCGCATTTAATGTATCATGCATCAGAATTATCTGTGGGATTCTTCGCCGCATGAGTACCTATTCTATGGGGCAAGTTTTCACTCGCCCCATAGCGAGTGTCTTCACACTCCACATTTAGTGTATCATGCATCAGATTAATCTGTAGGATTCTTCGCCGCATGAGTACCTATCCTATGGGGCAAGTTTTCATTCGCCCCATAGCGAGTGTCTTTACACTCTCAGTGTCTTTACACTGTACCTACACTATCGGTTTTTTCAAACCAGAATCAAATTGTTTGTTTTTCTCAAACCAATTTTTCTGCAGTTATGCACTAACGCTAACGGCGTTTTTTACACTCGGGGTCCGAGGGTCCCGAGTCGGGGTCCGTATCCAGGGATAACGATAAAAATCTCGTCTGATTCAGACGTGCCAGCTGTTCAGCCAACAGCCTACAGCCGCCACGGAACCGGTCGCTACACCAGCAACCGATCGCTGCGCCAGCAACCGATCCGTAGCAAGGATGGACTCATTTGGGCGAACCAAATTCCGAATTACTACATCATTTTGTAGTATGTCCAATAATATCAGTAAAATTCCACCCGGAACTGTTTTTAAAAGCTAATCTACGTCTAGATTTGCACATTTCACAACCACGTACCAAAAAAAAAAAAAAAAATTACGGAAAATTGCGAATACTTTTTCAAAACATTTTTTCTTATGTGTCAGTTAACACTAAGAAATTAAGCTTAGGAACGAGTAATTGTTTCAAAAACAACAACAACATTGCTTAAAATATCAAGCAATTGTTAAACTAAGTAATCTCAGCACTTAGGCTGAATACCGAAATTAGAACGGTAATTTTGGGTAGGCAGAAACGAAATATGGCAGTAACCAATTATTGTGCTTTTATGGAAAGTTATTTCCAACCAGTTGCCACATGCTAACTAGGTATTTGCACAGAATCAAAACTAATGGTGCGGCCACACTGTTCCTTCTGTTACCTTCTCTTACGACACGCTCGCGCTGGTCTCGCTAAAATGAATATAGGTAGATATATATCTACCTAGGTATATATCTACCTATATATATCTACCTAGGAATATGGGTAGATATATATCTACCTTTATCTACCTAATATAGGTAGATATATATCTACCTATATATCGTAGGTATCTACGCATGGCGAGTAACGTGACCAACGTTTCTGCTCATGAGCGTTTTTACATGGGGCGTACTCTGCTCGCTAATCATGTTGTTCTCAAGCCCTTCGGGTTTCCGCGCTATAATGAACAGATCATCTGTTGTTTGACTCACAAAACGTCAATTCTTAGTCAATAGTGACTCCGCCCTATTTTTTGGTGAATAAATAACTCAAAACAAAATAATAAATATTTTATTTGGTAAAGATTTAAGTACATGAGTTGAAAATCAGCCTCAATATCCAGAAGTTGAGCTAAAAATATGGCAACAAACTAGGAAGTAGCAAAGTCTAGAAGGTACATTTGTTCGCGAACCTACAGCGGGGTTCCGATGACCCAAGCGCCTCAGCGAGTGCATCGCTTTAAGGGATTTTATCACAAATGATTACACAGCCTCCAGGCCAACGTCAAACCTACGCTATGCTGGTAGACTTGCCTATTTTTATAGTGTTCGGAGCTCCGTAATTACGCCACGATATATTTTATCTTGGTTTAAGGTTTAGGTTCCCAATAAATAAAAATTTGTTCGATTGGTTCACAAATCGTACATAGATAAAGCCAAGGCAAAAAATACAAGGTAAATTCACAAAGTAAACCTACTAATGACTAGTAAGTACCCTCGTGTGACGGTAACCTACCGGTAACTAGATTGAATGTCTAGATATATCCACAAAATACAACATTTTACAAGATGTTTGTAAAAAACGTACTTTATATGTATTGCTAACTTTAGAGTTACAAGAAGCATATATTTAATTAATGTACAAATTGTACAATAGTCTAGTTCATTAAGACATTGGGGTACTGACCTAAAGACCCGAGTTAAAACCTAGCAGCCAGTGAATTTCTGAGGATGTATTTTCCTTTAAAATATTTACAATGTATATTGTACTTTGTCTTCACTATTTGTCCGTTTTGTCCCATCCTAGATACAAAGGTGAATACTTTTCCTACTCCTTAACCAGTAAAGTATGAATGGGCAAGTTTTACACCATCCATAGGTAACTAATGGACGCCTAGTACATCAGCTCTAAAGTACTTCACCTTATTCGATGAGAATAATTGGAGATACTTATTATAAAGATTTACATTCCCACTCGTTATCAGTGGGTACGATCGAACGGTAATTGTCTTCGCCATTGATTCTCAGTAGGAACGTTGCTAGGGCAATCGTGTTCAATTTAGGAGATACGCTAACGGCTAACCTAAATACACAATAGGATGTCTAGTTCCTAAGTACCTGGTAGTAGAATAAAGACCTAAAGATGATTACAGGTTCACGTAATCAACGGAAACATAAAGTAGGATTTTTAAGAGATCAACTTTACATGACTACTACACGGTTCTTTGTAATTCCCTGTAATTCTAATTTCATTTATCAATCAGAGTTGGTTCTTACGTGTTAGAGATATTAGTATGTACTATCGGAACTCTTAACTGCTGGGTGTGCCCTGTAATATCGAAAGAGCCCGTGGCGGCGGGCCGGGCCTGAGCAGGCGGTGGTCTAAAAATTAAT
This sequence comes from Idaea biselata, assembly GCA_958496205.1. Classification (NCBI taxonomy): domain Eukaryota; kingdom Metazoa; phylum Arthropoda; class Insecta; order Lepidoptera; family Geometridae; genus Idaea; species Idaea biselata. The sequence continues at coordinate 14,831,066 of OY292406.1, forward strand.
CTCATTTGCAATTAACCAATTAAAACGTTTGGCAGCAGTTTTTGTTCTAAAACTTTAGCTAAAAGTTGTAGTAATTCTTGAATAATGCTTCGAATTGACAACCCAACGTAACGCAGCTAAATGCTGTATCAATCACACGAAGGATGCCCAATATCCCCGTATTCGTAGCAATATAATTGAAACGAGATTTGACAGTGACAGTTTAAATCACGTAAGATCTTTTCATACCAAATATTTCGAATAAAGTGTATGACAGTTTTACACTTTATGTTAATAATGTGGTCTTAGACAGAAGCTTTTAGGCTCTCTTTTTACTGCTATTAAATGATTTTTAAGATTAAAATATATCTATCTAATATATAAAATTTCCATGTCACAGTGTTAGTTACCGTACTCCTCCGAAACGGCTTGACCGATTTTTATGAGATTTTGTATACGTATTCAGTAGGTCTGAGAATCGGCTACAATCTATAATTTATAAGGCAAAACAACGTTTGCCGGGTCAGCTTATATATATATATATATGTCTGAGAAGGCAATAGCTATGTCTTGGTACCTTACCATAAATATGAGGTATACTAGTCAACCGTGATCCCTCAACGGTTATGCAATTAATTACCTCCCCTAATCGTATCGAGGAGTCCTGAGTATTATCAATTTAATTCTTACTTCAATTGATGTGTTAAGATAAATAATTAAGTTATCGGTATTCTAATGAAACGGTAGTTTTCAATCGCAACATTCAAACGTACATTAGTGTATGTATGTTTCGAGGGTAACCAATAGGTTATCAGTTATCACGACGGCAATGCTAAAACAAAGCATCTCACCTAAGGCAATTATTGACATAGGCATATTGGCCTAGCTGCAAGGTTACACCCCACAGTAATACGATATTTCTTACATACCTACCCTAGTACAACTATTGTAAACAAACTAGCAATAATAGGTAATTGGATCTAGATTTAACCTTTAGACCCTCTTATTCTAGGAGTCTTTGCGATATTTATAATAATTATCAATCTATTGGTATCTATTTGTATCAGACCGACACTGTCCTGTCCTTATAGGTGATTTTTCCTGACGAAGTACCAAATTTATAAATTTTGTAAAGCGCGGGCTAACACTTTTCGACATAATGATTAGACTTTGTAAAGGTGCTTACAAAATAGGGCTTCTTCGTAGGATATAACTACAATACATAAATTACAATAAAGTATTTGGCGTTTGCTATTATCCCAGTAAATAGTACAGTAATAGTACAGTGTCTAAGTCATAGTAGGACTAGTTAATCAGTCCAAATAGAGAGTAAGAACTAAAAGTTCTGATCTGTTTAAACCTCTAAGCCTAGAGTGCAAATCAACCTAGGGGTCGAAAATTTGTCATTTTACAATAAACAAGACAATGTATTAATGGAGTGGTATATCCTGTGTTTGCTTAATTTTAAGTCAAAACGATACGTTAGCATTAATTTGTTATAATCAGACCTTAGCCAGGTCTATATTACAAGTAAATAATACTTAAAGCTAAGCTGATTAAGATGTTATCCTCTTTTCATAGATTAAATTTACTTATTGTATTAAGTAAGTAGGCACCAGACCTACCTAATAATTGAAGTTCCTATAAAGGTTGTATAAGTTCTATGAGAGTTAAATTTAAGTTCTATAAGTGTGATTATAGTTTAGTAAAGATTATTTATTATAGGTTATGCCTATAAATAAAAGATCATTGAAGGGTAATCCTTTTCATTGTGATATTTCCTTAGATATACCTACTCTCAACATCTACAAGTCAATCTATCTATCTTACCTAGAAGGATGTAACACGAATATAATTCATGATTAAACGAACTTACCTGTACGTGAAGTTCTATCATAATTATATGAAGTGTTACATCCGAATAGGTAAGTCCCCCCCATCCCGGTAAACCCCATTAGGCAGAAACATCACAGAAAAGGTCTCCAGACTTAATGAAGCCAAGCCGGACGCTAGAGATGAGCGGGAAGTAGGAAGGGATACCAACACAAAAAACTTACGACTAAAGTGGGCAAACTATGCGGTACTACAAGTCAATCTATCTATCTTACCTATTCGGATGTAACACTTCATATAATAATGATAGAACTTCACGTACAGGTAAGTTCGTTTAATCATGAATTATCTAGTAAGAACGTAATAGTACATTATGATATAAGTGCGGTAAGTTGAAAATTACAGCCGAGGCGATATTGCTAGCCCGAGCCGTAGGCGAGGGCTACAAGAAAGCAGAGGCTGTAATTATCAAAGCGCACGTATGTCATACGACGTTTTATAACACATTTGCGAGGAAATAAATAAAACTCGGACTTTCTTAAACGAATAAATCTTTAATCACTTGTTAAAGCAGTTAGAAAAATTTGAACAATTTGTGAAATTGATTATTACGTTGCCAGTTGGCATTTTTAATGTTGTCAAGTTAATTAAATGTTTATTTTTTATATTTTATCTCCCAAAGTTAATTTTATTCATAAAATATTGACCACTTTTCTGACATAAAAACTTTTTGATTTGCTTTCTTTGCTTTTTTTTTTCTTAAGATTTAAAAAAGTACCGTTGGTTTTAGACGGAGCATGATAAACCGTACGTGTTACCTTATTAGAAAGAAACTCGTGCGTTTTACTTTACGATTACGCACAAGTACGTAATGACATACATTACGATATTGAAATTGGTGAAATAAGAGGCCCTTTACGAGCAAATGTGTTATAAAAGTAAGAACCTACCTAACCTAAAAGGTAGGTAGGGACCTATTTAGTTAAATTTGTCAAACCGACAAACGTTCCTACCTACTTCTATCTACGACAACTGTTGTAGGTAGTATGTACCTATTACCGGGCGCGATCAGCGCGCGCGGCCGGGCCGGGCGGGTAGTTTTAGAAAAGAAAATTGACTGGAACTTCACAGGTTTCTACATCGGATCTATGTAGTTTTTTCTTAGAGAATAGGCCCGCTGTACGGTAACTAACTGAATAAAACTGTTTTTGCATAAACCAAGTGCGTAGTTTTTTTATAAATAAATTAAATGGTAGTCTATTTATCTCAGCAGGAATTTTGTTATACAAGGTGGATAGGACATTTTTTTTAACTGGACATACCTACACACGCTTCAAGTCCATCTACCAAATTTCAACAGAATCGGTTGAGTAGTTCAGCCACAGGACACTATTTTCCATTTTTGAAACTTGCTACACGATGTATTTATAAACAAAACTGCCAGCGCCAGGCGGCCGCGGCACCGAGTATTAATCCTACAGAGAAACAACTTCATACAAGCCCGCGACGTAGGTACTTCACTACATGCGCAGTTATGCGTGCGTGACCTCTCTCACCGACAGTGTGCCGACGGGTTCACGTACGTGAGCCGAGTAAGCTCTTCGGGCGGCCTCGGCAAACCCGAGCAGAAAGCGGTGAGTGACTTCTCACAGCTTTGCGCACACATAGCTGTTCATGTAGTGGAGTACCTACTACCGCGGGCTTGTATGAAGCTGTTGCTCTGTAGGATTAATACTCGGTGGCCGCGGCACGTACTTACACTGTGCACATGTACATGGTGTTCGTATTGGTTTTAATTGTTTAAGATATTTAGTTTAGTATTTCTTATGTTTTTATTGCTCAAGGCATTTTAAAGAACATAAAGACATAAGAAACATTAAATAGGAGAAAGGACGTCTCAAGTCGGAAGCGTTAACTGTAAAGTTAACCATCCGAGCCAGTCAATAGTTGTAAAACTGTTCTGGTAGATCGTGTTCAAACCGAGCCTTAGTCGGTAAACAAAAAAACAAGTGAGAGATCTTATGATCTCCCACTTGTTTTTATGTTTCATGATTATTCATGAATTCACCATGTCACGTGGGTTCCCGTGTGGCGCAGTGGTAGCGCAGTCGCCCGGCAAGCGAGGGGCACAGGTTCGAATCCTGTCATGGGAGGATTTTTGATGATTTCTCCTTGTAAAATATATTTAGTTTGTTTGAAAATTTTACTTTTTTAATTTCAGTTCTCTGATTAATTATACAATTCCAAACTATTCCAACACATTTCAACAACCCAGGGTTTTGTTTAATGTCGTATCGTCCTATCCAATCCGCCTTGTATATACACACATCCACAATGTCTAGGGATATTGTATTTTAGACTTCCTAGCTTATAAACTATTTACAGTATCGAAAAAGTTTCTACATGAAAAATAAACTCCGCCGTCTCTTCTTTCGAAATTCAAAAAAATAAAAAATAAATCATTTTAAAAACAAAAGAATACGCGGTAATTCGAATTTGGCTTTTTCACAGTTAGTTTTGGTTACCATTTAACCCAGCTGATTTTGTAAATAATAAGCTTTTGCACATTTTTTTTATTCAAATAGAGTGTGTGTATTGTTTATTGTTATGTCACGTAGACATTTAACAAGAGAAGAACAGATTAGAGCTGTAGGCATGTTGGAAGCTGGCGCTATTCAACGCGTAGTTGCTGACACTCTACGGACCCACCAAAATGTGATCTCTAGGTTGTGGTCACGTTATCGTGTTACGGGTGATGTTGCGGAACGGCATTCTGGCAGAAGTCGTGTCACAACTCCTAGAGACCGTTTTTTACAAAATATCGCTAGGAGTAGGGTTACCAGATGAAAAAAACAAAAGTCCTGAGAAAAGTCCTGTTTTCAACCAAAAAATCCTGAGATTTTTTACCTTTGATTTTTTTTCCCATAGGTACTTATTTACAATTTTAATACTCGTAACTTTAAAGAAGTTTTGTTCCTTAAAAAAATAATAGGTACCTATTTCAAAGAATGATTATTGCTTAGAATATACCAAATTGGTATTAAGTAAGATACAACCTCTTTAAAATAAACCCTTATATTTAAATAAGGGTTTATTTTAATTGTACAATTATTATTACCAATGGATGATTATTTTTAGATTAACTTTTTAATAAAAAAATTTAGTTAAGTTGGTCTTTTGTTGAAATTTCTAAAAATCCTGAGATTTTAATAGATTTGCGAAGTCCGGCCGCAATCATGAGAAATGTCCAAAAATCCTGAGATCTCAGGACAAATCCGGTGATCTGGTAACCCTAGCTAGGAGACAACCCACTGTTACGGCTATGCAAATGGTTCAAAGGCTTCAATCTGACCACCAATTGTTAGTAAGCGACCAAACTGTGAGAAGACGATTACATGAAGCCGGTCTTCATTCTCGCAGACCACTTCGAGTTCCAGCTTTACGGCGTAGCAATCGCGGGCGAAGACTTTTGTGGGCTCGAGAACATTTTGTATGGAGTAACGAGCAATGGTCGATGGTACTGTTTTCTGACGAGTCTCGGTTCGGATTTCATCCGGATTCGCGAAGACTACGAGTTTGGCGACTTCCAGGTCGACAGCGCCGTCTCCAACATGTGCAAGAAGTCCATTCCTATCAAGGCGGGACCATCATGGTATGGAATTTGAATAGGTGCGCGAACCGATCTCATTTGGATCAGAGGGAACATGACTGCGTGGAAATATCGTAATGAGGTAGTGGAATCTGTAATTATCCCACATAGGGTGCAAATGGGCCCGGAGTTCCAACTTATGCACGATAATGCCCGCGCACATACGACGCGTCTGGTATCAAATGAGCTTCGGGAACATGATGTCAGAGTTATGGACTGGCCTGCTCAGTCCCCCGACATGAATCCTATCGAACATGCATGGGACATGTTACAAAGAAGAGCTATGATTAATTTCTCTCCAGATTTGACGACAGAAGAGCAACTTTTCATACACTTAAAACGGACCTGGGACCTTATTCCGCAGCCAGACTTGGACAACCTCATTTTAAGTATGAATAATCGATGCCGCACGCTTATAAATGTCAGAGGAGGAAATAATAATAATTTCAGCTGTAAGAAGTCCACTGCTGGACATAAGCCTCCCTCATAGATTTCCAGATGCTTCGGTCATAAGTGGCCTGCATCCATCGTGAACCCGCGGCCTTAACTAAGTCGTCCGTCCATCTCGTTGGTGGACGTCCAACGCTGCGCTTTCCGATCCGCGGTCTCCATTCGAGAACTTTTCGGCCCCAACGACCATCTGCTCTCCGTGCTATATGTCCTGCCCACTGCCACTTCAAAGAGCTAATCCGTTTGGCTATGTCGGTGACCCTCGTTCTTCTACGTATCTCCTCATTTCTGATTCGATCCCGTAGAGAAACCCCGAGCATAGCTCTCTCCATAGCTCTTTGAGCAACTCTAAGCTTATTCATAAGGCCTATAGTGAAGCACCACGTTTCGGATCCGTATGTCATCACTGGCAACACACACTGATTGAAGACTTTCGTCTTAAGGCACTGAGGTATTTTAGACGAAAAGACGTTGCGGAGCTTTCCGAACGCTGCCCATCCGAGCTGGATTCGACGATTGACCTCTTTCTCGAAGTTGAACCTACCTAACTGGACTGTCTGTCCTAGGTATACGTACGCGTCAACAACTTCGAGAGCCGAATTCTCAACCATAACAGGGGTAGGTACAACATGGGCATTAGACATGACTTTCGTCTTGTCCATGTTCATTTTAAGACCTACCCGCTGGGAGACTTGATTGAGGCCTTCGAGCATCGTACTGAGTTCCTCCATCGACTACAATATCGTCGGCAAACCGAAGGTGAGTGATGTATTCACCGTTAATATTGATACCCAGTCCTTTCCATTCCAGCAGCTTGAAGGCGTCTTCCAAAGCGGCCGTAAAGAGTTTCGGAGTTATCACGTCTCCCTGTCTTACGCCTCTCTTCAATAGAATCGCCCTCGAACTCTGTTCCTGTACTCGGACCGACATAGTGGCGTTTTTATACAAACACTTCAACACTTCGATATACCGATAGTCAATATGGCATCGTTGGAGAGACTCGAGTACCGCCCACGTTTCGATCGAATCAAAGGCTTTCTCGTAGTCCACAAACGCTAGACAGAGCGGCAAGTTATACTCTTCGGTCTTCTGTATAACCTGTCGTAGCGTATGTATGTGGTCTACGGTACTATAACCTTTTCGGAACCCGGCTTGTTCGGGAGGTTGGAAGTCATCAAGCCTGCGTTCGAGACGATTTGCAATGACCCTAGAAAAAAGCTTATAAACATGGCTCAAAAGCGAGATGCGTCTATAGTTCTTTAATAAGGTGTTATCACCCTTCTTAAAGAACAACACCACCACGCTTTCGTTCCATGCCTCGGGCGTGGTACCTTCGAGCAAAACGGAATTGAAGAGCCTCTGAAGGACTTTAAGTACCGGTGATCCACCCGCTTTCAGAAGCTCAGAAGTAATTCCGTCCTCACCAGGCGCCTTGTTGTTCTTAAGCTGTTTCAGGGCCATCCTAATCTCATACAGACTGATGTCCGGGATATCTTCGGTAAAGTGTCGGGTCAGTTTGGCTCTTTGGTCTGAGGCCACACTTGTAACAGGCTCAGCCACTGAATCGTAGAGCCTTCCATAGAAATTTTCGACTTCTCTCAACACTTCCGCTTTCGTCGACGCTACACTGCCATCATCCCGCTTCAGCTTTGTCATTCGGCTTTGCCCAATAGACATATCTCTTGCGAACACTTTGGAGCCTTTATTCCGCTCTATCGTATCTTTAATACGAGCAGTATTAAAGATACGAATATCGTGTCGCAAGGATTTCCAGATACGTCTATTAAGCTGCCTGTGTGACTCAACATCATCGGGGGTCTGCAGTCTCAGCGAGCGTCGTTCAGCCATAAGGTTAAGAGTGTAGTCGGAGAGCTTCTGAGTTTTACTATTACGGCGAGTCTTAAAGAACTGAGACCCGACCGCATGGACAGTTTCCACGAACCTGTTATTAATCTCGTCCACCGACGCGTGATCTTCTAGACAATCAAAGCGATTTGAAAGCTCGAGTTGAAAGCTCTCGGGGTTTTCGATCTGAGCGCGAGTAGGTCGGAGCGTGGACTTCATTAAACCAGACCGTTCTAGTTTAACGTTTATATTCAATGTGCCTCTCACAATTAGGTGATCACTACCGGTTTTCACCCTATGAATCACTGAGACGTCATTGAATATTCGTCTCTTGTCGGTCATAATGAAGTCAATCTCGTTTCTCGTGGAACCATCGGGGCTCATCCAGGTCCATTTCCTGTGAGGCGGCTTCCGAAAGAAAGAATTCATCATTAAGAGTCCTTCTTTCTCCAGAAAATCGGCCAGCCTCTGTCAACGGACGCAACGGAACCCCCTAGGGTTCCGTTGCCCATACCCGAAGTTCCCCACCTTCAACTCATTAACTCATTATTGGTAGCCGGGCGACTGCCGGGGATTCTTAGCACCCCTAGCCCCGCCGTTACCGAGACCGCTACCGTAGTCCGGGCTAGCGGGGCTGCCGGGGACTCGGGGCCGTTTGTTGCACTTTCTGTCCATAAAGGGATTTGCCAATACTCGCCACGCTTGGCAGGCGGGTTGGCGAGCGCAGTATAATTTGTATTATGAACAATAAGGTGCTGCTGCCCATCTTCTGCTATATTTCCCTTAGTCGGTTTTTACGACACCCACGGGAAGAGAGGGGGCAGTGCTATTCGTAACCGACACTGCACGGTGGAAATAATAATAATAATAGCCTTTATTTAACAATCTTATAAAACATTTTTATATAAGTACATTTATTTATAATATGACACCGGTTTGCGAAGATTGTCTTGCTAATTAGCATAGGCCTCCCCTAAAGCTTGCCACAAAGAGCGATCTTGTGTCTTTCTTCTCCATGTTGCACCCGTTTTTTTTTTTTCGGCATATTCCACAAAACCCCTTACATGATCCCCTGCCCAGGGGATTGTAGACTTTCTGTCCACAAATCCCCTGGCGGCGATACGGCGGATTTCTCAGGGGATTTGTGGACAAATAGTCTAAAAATCCCCTTAATTTAAAATTATATCATTTTTTTAATCATATAAAAACAGTGTGTTAGATTGTCTCAGTCTTCATGTAGCATGTAGATGTGCCGTAGCTTTATTTTTTGTAATGTGTAATGCCACTAGCACCACTTGAACTACCACCCATATTTATTAATTTAAAAAGTCGCAGGAAACAGGTAATAACTAGTGGTCGGAATAGGTATATTGAAATGGAGACAAGTACTTCAAATGTATATGTTTATTTATTTGTTTACAATTCTTACAACTACCATTACAGGATAAACCTAATGCGATAGTGTGCAATATTAAAATACAAATATTAAAATTAAAGTAAGGACTAATAAAATTAAATTGCGATCATGCATGATGAATTGCATGTTAACATGGACATGCCTCGAAAAACATGATATCAATTTGAAAATTTAATAGATTTCAACGTTTATATTATTTATTTTAATTAAACAAAATAAAATATTAAATGTTTTATTATTAATTTAAATTAAATTTAAAAAAAGAGGAATAATTTTATGTTTTGTTAGTGAACTTCGGAAAAAAGTCGGGAGCTCTGTGTCTAACAATGAAGAAAACTCCAAGAGATCATAAAAAAATGTTAAAACCAAACTGTTATAATATGGTTAGCAAGCCATTTTTGTCGACCAAAGGGGCCGACATATTCGTTTACAAACAAATGGCGTCATGCGCCCACGCATTAAATTAGCTTTCTAAGCTCACTCTCTTGCATCGGTTCGTAGAGTGCGCTCGTGTGTTAGTGTTTTATTGCGTTTTGTCGTATCTAACTTGACTTGGTTATGCAACGGTTTCTAGAATCTTCTCAACATCATAACTTGCGTTTTAACGTGCGCCTCCGGGTCAGTACCACAGCGTCCTAACGTACTAGACCACGCGAATTCCCACTCCACACACACACAGCGGAGAATTGAATAAAATGTATATTTCTCTGTATACTTTATGCAACTTAGGCTCGATTAAACGCATCTACAGGAAGCATTTTCCAGTGATTTGCCTATGCATATGATCAACTTTTTAGTTAACACATTCGCCAAGAGGTGTAGCGACACCTCTTGGAAAAAAAGCGTTTTTTCCAATAAAATATTTTTAGTAAAAATGCCTAGAGCAATAAAAATCAAAGTACGAAATATATTCTGTGATTGTCGTTAATGTAATAGAGTTGTATTTGTTAATTTACGTTGATTTATACGATTGTTCTGTTTTTATAATTTATAAAAAAATAAATATAATATGTAACCATTTTAATAAATTATTTAATTTATTTATTTTCATTCGCTCTTCTTATTAAATCACAACAATCCCGAAGATTTCCTTACGACGAAAGGCATATCCATATTATGACTACATGGTCCAAGTACCAAAAATCAATCTAATAAACCGGTTTAAAGCCGACAGCATTGTGTAGGTATTTATTTTACAGGATTATGGAATTTATTGTTAGGCACATTGAGGGAGAATAGCAACAAACTCAAATTGAACCGATTGCAATGAAACTTGAAATATAGGTAGCTGAAGACATGGAATACTTTTTGTACATAGGCTACTTTTTATCGTGATATTCCCGCGGGGACGGGACTTACGCGAGTGTCCGTGTATGGACTCGGTCGGCCGGTCAGTGTCGATTGTGCACAACGCTTGTGCGAACGCAACACAATTCTTGCATCGTCAATGCGTACGGGCAGAGGACCAGTGCACATATAATTCCGCGTCTTAATTACGCGATAGTCTAACCCAGAGGAATATTTAACGAAAATTGCATTACCTAACTAGTGCCGTGCTGGATGTGTGGAGTGACGCGAAAAGACCGCGTCAGAAACTCCCGCATCAGGGGCGGCCTTCATGTCCGAGACATTGCAGACAAACTGCAAGAATGCCGCTTACGGTGGTACGGCCACGTTCTACGAAAACCGGCTAGTTACGTCGGAAACAAATGTCTTGCCATGGCGCCTCCGCCCGGCCGCGGCAGATTGGGAAGACCCAAGAAGTGCTGACTTGACGTTGTAAGATCAGATATGCGTGCAAATGGGCTCACTACACGGGATGCCGAAAATCGTGCGAAGTGGAGACGTAAAAGTAGGAAAGCGGACCCCGGGCTCTCGAGAGAGATGCAACCGGGAACAACGCTCGGATGATGATGATGCATTATATAACTAGTCTACGCAACCTATAAAGGTTGCGTAGACTAGTTATACTTATAAGGTATACATGAAAACGTTTTTATCATAAATCGACTAAGACCTGTTTTTTTTATCGACCCAAATCCACCTGTAATATTATTACGAATGTTTTGATATTTAGGTTTACTATTTAACAACTGTCTTATTTTATTATTGAAGGAAGTACCTGCCGTACTGGTTTCTTATCTTTCGATTGGTTCAATAGATGTGCATCTTACGCGTACTAATCATAATCTTACTTTGTTTCTTCCGCATTTGGTATTTATTTCTTTATTTGTAACATCTTCGCAGATTACAGTATTAGCATACTACAAACCTTAGTGGTTTTTATTGCTATGTAAAATAAAATCATGATATTTAAGTTTTAATTTAATAATAAAGGAAAAAAAAACACGGGTGCAGCTAGTTTATTTATACGCCACACGCATAGTGTACTTCGTTTCTTTCGATACTTTAATTATTTTATTTTCATTTTGTGTATATTGTATTTTATTTATAGACTTACACCGATTTTAAGTATCGGTTAAGGGGATTTGTAGACTTTTTGTCCACAAATCCCCTGGCGGCAATACGACGGGTTTGCCAGGGGATTTGTGGACAAAAAGTCTACAAATCCCCTGGGCAGGGGATCATGTAAGGGGATTTGTGGAATATGCCGTGGACTTAAATGGCAATAGTTTGGGAGCGTTTGGGGAATATTGATTTTTGGAGCCTATCGCGCTACTATTATCACGGAAGGCTTCAAAATCAAAGTACTTACTTTGAAGACTTAAGGTGCGGACACGAGTCGCTATAGGTCGTGGACTTAAATGGCAATAGTTTGGGAGCGTTTGGGGAATATTGATTTTTGGAGCCTATCGCGTGCGCTACTATTATCACGGAAGGCTTCAAAATCAAAGTACTTACTTTGAAGACTTAAGGTGCGGACACGAGTCGCTATAGGTCGTGGACTTAAATGGCAATAGTTTGGGAGCGTTTGGGGAATATTGATTTTTGGAGCCTATCGCGCGCGCTACTATTATCACGGAAGGCTTCAAAATCAAAGTACTTACTTTGAAGACTTAAGGTGCAGAAACGAGTCGCTATAGGTCGTGGACTTAAATGGCAATAGTTTGGGAGCGTTTGGGAATATTGATTTTTGGAGCCTATCGCGCTACTATTATCACGAAAGGCTTCAAAATCAAAGTACTTACTTTGAAGACTTAAGGTGCGGAAACGAGTCGCTATAGGTCGTGGACTTAAATGGCAATAGTTTGGGAGCGATTTGGGAATATTGATTTTTGGAGCCTATCGCGCGCGCTACTATTATCACGGAAGGCTTCAAAATCAAAGTACTTAACAAGAGCATTATAAATACCACCTTCAAGAAGAAATCTGAACACCTCATAACCTACAAAAGTGGTGGAAAAACATCACAGATAGACTTCATCCTAGCTGATAAGCCACTTAATGCGAACTTTAAAGACTGCAAGGTCATACCTGGCGCGCCTCTGACCTCTCAACATAGACTTTTAGTGGGGGTATACAAATTGCCTAAACCAATTAAAACTCATATTGATAAAACATCTCGAATAAAATGAAAAGAGCTCTGTGGACCAAGGGGCGAATCTCTTTTGAGCCTATTACAGGAGTACCTGACCAAGGATATGGAAAATGCGTACGATAGCTCAGAAGAAATATGGTCCAACTTCCAAGAAAAATGTATAAGCAGCGCCAGCACCTTCTTAGGCATCTCCAGAGGAGGGCTGAGAAACGGAAAAGACCCTTCTTGGTGGAACGAAGAAGTCAAAACAAAGGTCAAGAACAAAAAGACTTTGTTCAAAAACTGGCAATCTTCGGGACTCGAGGAAGATCGCGTCAAATACAAAAAGGGGGAAAGTCTATCGCAAAGAGGTGCGTTGCGCATACTAGAGCCAAATCGAGAGAGGAATTCTACAATAGAATCGAAAAAGCTAAATGTGAATCAGAAATTTTCAAAGTAGCAAAGTTTAGGTATAAATCAACACAAGACATTAAAGCAAGTAAATATATTAAAGATAGAAACAATAAATTGCTAACAGATAATAAAGACATAATCAAAAGATGGTACGAATACTACAAAGACCTTATGAATGATGAGTTTCCTAGCCAAATTCGAGAACCCCTGGCACCTGTGGAGGGACCGGTACAAACTATAAGTCAGGATGAGGTCAAGTCAGCACTGAAGAGAATGAAAAATGGCAAAGCTGTGGGTCCAGATGAAATTCCGGTGGAAGTGTGGAAATCGCTGCGGCAGACAGGACTGGTATGGCTTACGAGACTCTTCAACCTCATCCTCGATAGTAAGAAGATCCCTAAAGCATGGCGACTTAGTCACCTAGTTCCTTTTTACAAGAATAAGGGTGATGTAACGGATTGTGGTAATTACAGGGGTATCAAGTTAACATCACACACTTTGAAAATCTGGGAAAGGGTAATGAACAACCGCATATACCATCTAACCTGCATAAGCCCAAATCAATTTGGTTTTACTCCGTCTAAATCAACAACAGACGCGTTGCAGGCTGTTAGAATCGTGACCGAGAAGTGCCGGCTTAATAAAGAAGATCTGCACCTTATCTTTATCGATCTAGAGAAGGCTTTTGATAGAGTACCACGTAGACTAGTGTGGCAAGCATTGAGAGCACAACATCTGCCCGAAACCTATATACAGCTAGTCCAACATATGTACACGGGCGTTAGTACTAAGGTCAAAAGTCCCGCAGGGCTAACAGAGGAATTTTGGGTTGAGGTTGGAGTTCATCAGGGGTCTGCCCTTAGCCCGCTCCTCTTCAACTTAGTAATGGACTTCACGACGAAACATATACAAGCGCCACTGCCGTGGAACCTCTTGTATGCGGATGACATCGTTTTAATCGCCAGATCAACAGCCGAGTTGCAAACCACTCTGTTCACATGGATAACCGCCCTTGAGTCTGCAGGTCTTAAGGTCAGTAGGGCAAAGACTGAACACCTTCATTGCCAATTTAGTGGTAACAGCAACCCAGCCGCAGTATACTACCCAGATAGCACTCCTGTACCAAGAATAAATAAATTTAAGTACCTAGGCTCTGTAATAACAGACCAAGGGGACGTTGATGAAGATGTAGCCCACAGAGTGAACGTAGCGTGGATGAAGTGGCGATCACTGACCGGAGTGTTATGCGATGCCCGTATGCCTATTAGAACTAAGGGTAAGGTCTACAGAACAGCGGTTAGGCCGGCTATGATGTACGGTGCGGAATGTTGGCCTGTCAAGAGGACCCACGTACAAAAGTTGCATACTGCAGAGATGAAGATGTTAAGGTGGTCCGGAGGTGTCACAAGACTTGACAGAGTACGTAACGAGTATATCCGTGGGAGTTTCAAAGTGGCCCCTATATCAGAGAAACTTACCGAGTGCCGTCTCAGATGGTATGGCCACGTGATGCGTAGAGATGAGGAACATGTGGTAAAGAAGGCATTGCAACTTCCGGAACACAAAAGAGGTAGAGGTCGACCTCCTGCTACATGGTGGACCAGCATGACGAAACTCGTAACAGAGGAAGAACTGCCCGACCCGACAACCCAGGACAGATTGTCCTGGCGCCGCAAAATTAGGAGAGCCGACCCCACATAAAGTGGGAAAGAGCGAGGAAGAAGAAGAAGCTTCAAAATCAAAGTACTTACTTTAAAGACTTAAGGTGCGGAAACGAGTCGCTATAGGTCGTGGACTTAAATGGCAATAGTTTGGGAGCGTTCGGGGAATATTGATTTTTGGAGCCTATCGCGCGCGCTACTATTATCACGGAAGGCTTCAAAATCAAAGTACTTACTTTGAAGACTTAAGGTGCAGAAACGAGTCGCTATAGGTCGTGGACTTAAATGGCAATAGTTTGGGAGCGTTTGGGGAATATTGATTTTTGGAGCCTATCGCGCTACTATTATCACGGAAGGCTTCAAAATCAAAGTACCTACTTTGAAGACTTAAGGTGCGGAAACGAGTCGCTATAGGTCGTGGACTTAAATGGCAATAGTTTGGGAGCGTTTGGGGAATATTGATTTTTGGAGCCTATCGCGCGCGCTACTATTATCACGGAAGGCTTCAAAATCAAAGTAGGGTTGGTTGGTTGGTTGGTTGGTTGGTTGGTTGGTTGGTTGGTTGGTTGGTTGGTTGGTTGGTTGGTTGGTTGGTTGGTTGGTTGGTTGGTTGGTTGGTTGGTTGGTTGGTTGGTTGGTTGGTTGGTTGGTTGGTTGGTTGGTTGGTTGGTTGGTTGGTTGGTTGGTTGGTTGGTTGGTTGGTTGGTTGGTTGGTTGGTTGGTTGGTTGGTTGGTTGGTTGGTTGGTTGGTTGGTTGGTTGGTTGGTTGGTTGGTTGGTTGGTTGGTTGGTTGGTTGGTTGGTTGGTTGGTTGGTTGGTTGGTTGGTTGGTTGGTTGGTTGGTTGGTTGGTTGGTTGGTTGGTTGGTTGGTTGGTTGGTTGGTTGGTTGGTTGGTTGGTTGGTTGGTTGGTTGGTTGGTTGGTTGGTTGGTTGGTTGGTTGGTTGGTTGGTTGGTTGGTTGGTTGGTTGGTTGGTTGGTTGGTTGGTTGGTTGGTTGGTTGGTTGGTTGGTTGGTTGGTTGGTTGGTTGGTTGGTTGGTTGGTTGGTTGGTTGGTTGGTTGGTTGGTTGGTTGGTTGGTTGGTTGGTTGGTTGGTTGGTTGGTTGGTTGGTTGGTTTTTTTTTTTTTTTTTTTTTTTTTTAATACGACCTAGTGGGCCTACCTCCGACCGCGATGGGCCGGCCGTCGTCCCCCCAGATCTATTCTCTACTCCCCATTCAGTGACAGGACCTTTTTATTACTTTCTTTATTGCTTGCTCTTTTCCGCGCTGTGCGCGTCGTTCTTTTAAAATAAGATAATATATTTACTTAAAATTAATACAGTTTTCTTAACCTATCACATATTTTTCATCTTACTTTTTATTACATAATACAGTTACAATTTAAACAGATTTAAAATACACTTAAAATACACATAAAGTTTTTACACACAATCTTATAATCTACTATCACAGTTGCTAATTCTGATGTGTTTAGTGTTACTGTTTTTGTATGTTTGTGCTGTGTTCGTCGTGCTGAGGGTATTCGAGGAGGACATGGAAGATGTCCCCCTCATCGCTGGGGTCGCAGTCACACCCCGGGGTGTCCTTTCGCTCATAATTTTGGAGGCAGGCAGTGAAGCCGCCATACCCCATCGACAGCTGCTGTTCCCTCTCTCTACCTCTCCCCCCGCTGTGGCGGCCTTGCTCCCGCTCCCGTACCCGCTATCCCGCTCTACTTTCGTCAAGCTGCGTACATGCCGAGTGACGAAAGAGTCGGGACAGCAGTCATGGCGCGAGAGCACGGCCGCCCCGCTCCTTCCCACTCCCCTATCCCCTTCCCCCCCGCAGCCGCTGGGATGGGTTGCCTCCGTCGTGGACACCCTCGGCCTCACTTTTCTCCGCCTCGGTACTTCCTGAGGTCTCCCGCACTTTGACTCAGAAAGCTGGGAGGCTTCTTGAACCTTTCGGTTCAGAGGAAGCATCCTCGACAGTACCGAGTCTGAGTTAAGGGAGGCCGTTCTTAAATGCCTTGCTGTTTTAAGTGCAAATTCCCTCTGCACGACCCCGACTACTCTTCTGCTGCCCAGTGTTTTTTGGTCCGTTGTCCTTTCCTCCCTATTATTTATAAAAAATATGCCACTTTGGCCCTCGCGATACGCTCCCATTTTTGTCGAATTGGACATACACCATTAAAGGTATTATGCCCTGCGTCTGCGAGTCCCTCTCTCTTACAGTTGCTACATGTGGGCAACTCCTCCCTCTTTGTGCACGCGGTGTACAGGTGGTCCCCCCCACAGTGGCAGCATCTGTCCAGCAGCTCCTCACAGGCCCGTCTGCTATGGCCGTAACCCAGACAGCGGGAGCACTGGATCAGAGGGGACTGATCCTCTACAATGGACTTTCCCCATTGTAGTTGAAGAGTCCCCTCTCCTGTCAGATGCCGCCACACCTTGGGGGTCACTCTCGCCACTACGTGCGCCGCGTGCGGATTCCTTGTTCTTTTTTCGTACGCTATTTCAAGTTCAAGTTTCCCATCTGCCCCACCTTCCTCTATCCCCTCTTTCTCTATCGCTCTCCTTATACCTTCTAGGACTTGTTTACCTTTCTCTACTCCTCTTACATATTTAACAATCACCAACGGGTTTCTATTGACTGCCCTCTCCACTTGCAAATTCTCCTTCCCTGCTATTCTCTCCTTCATCTTCTCCGCTTCGGCTTCGTTCTCAAAGCCGAAGACGGCCTTCTGTCCCTTCACCTTTCTAATACGACTGACCTCAAACCATTCCCCCCCCGCCTCCTTGTCGACCGACTCCTTGACCATCTCTATCACGTCCTCGCTTGTTTTTGTCGCGTCGGTCGACTTCACGATGATAGAGTGTAGCGTTTTTGGCGGGGGGGGCATCCTCTTCTTAGCTACATCCGCATACGTTCCTTCTTTCCCTTTTCCTATATCTTCCCTGATTCCTTCTATTATTTTATTGCTTTTACTTAGTATCTCTTTTATGTTTATCTGCTCTGCTTCCTTGCTTTTGTTCTCTTCTGCTTGTTTGCTTATTTTCTCTATTATTATTTCCATTCTTTGCTTTTCCTTTTTTGCTTCTTCTTTCCTCTCAGCCTCCGCTTTCTCTATCCTCTCCTGCACCTCTACCATCCTCTTTGTGTCCGCCTTTTCTCCAATTTTTTCCATTGCTTCCTTCAATCTCCTAGTTTCCTCCTTTTGTTCCTTTACTACCCTCGCTATTATCTCCTCTGTTCCTTTGCTTGGCTCCACTTGCTTGCTCATTTTTTCAATCATTCCCACCATTTTCAGCCTCTCTTTCCTAGCTTCCTCCTTCCTATCCACTTCGGCTTTCTCCATCCTCTCTTGTATTTCTATTATCTTCTTCACGTCAGCTTTCCCCCCCATTTTCTCCATTGCCTCTCTTAGCTTCTTGATGTCCTCTCTTTGTTCCTTTCTTGCCTTCATCATCGCTTCCCTGATTGCTTCTGTCTCTTCTACCTGTCTCTTCATTTCTTCTCTCATTTCCTTTATTTCCATTGCGTCTCTGGCTCTCTCCTTTGTCCTTTCTCTTTCTTCCTGCTGCATTTCTTGCAGTATCTTCAGCATTTCCCTCACTTCTTGTTGTTGTCCGCCTTCTCTTGTTCCTTGTTTTCTGTGTATTTCTACTACCTTGTCTGTTTTCCCTTTTCTCTCTAATTCATTTGTCAATACCTTATTCCTTTCTACCATCTCCTTTACTATTTCCACCATTTCCTTCGCTTCTTCTGCAATCCTTATCTTATTCTCCTTTGTTACAGATCTTACTGCCCCTCTAGGTTCCATTTGCTCCCGTATCCTGTTTTGCGCCTCTACTGCTCTTCTTTCTAGGTCGCGGGTATCCATGGCCGGCCTGAGGCTGTCCATTGTCAGCCTACTACCACTGCTAATAGTGTCCTTGGCCTCGGGGGGCGAGGCCAGGACACTGTTGCTGACTGGGTTGACTCTTGTCTTGTCAATAGTACCTATGTCCATGCTCATGCGAGGTTGGCGGGGGCAAATGGGGTCTCTACTCGAGTACATGACTACCAAATAATTTCTACTCAAATTTTTCTAAAGACAACACTAAATAATTTACTCGACACGTTAAAATTAAATTTGTAAAAGTTGTAAAAAGGGTTAAAATGATTTAAATTAATGAACGACACAAATATCAACACTGAATTTAAAATGCACGTTAAATTATGTATTAAACTATTGAATATTAAAAAGATTTAAAAGTTAAAATGATTAAAATGCCTAACTAATTCAGTAAAATGACTAGAGTTGTTCGTAGTCGGGTGTGTTATTGCGTGTCCTTTTTACTGTTTCGTTTTGTGTATGTGTGTCTATGTGTATTATGTATGTATGTAATCTTGGGGAGTAGTTTCGTCAAAATTAATAAAATAAAATTTGTAAAAGTTGTATAAAATTTTACGTCTAGTATCACAGTCAATAATAAAACAAATAATGAAATAAAATGAAATTAAAAGGTTGGTTGGTTGGGTTAGGTTAGGTTAGGTTCCCTCTCGTCGTGCGTCCACCTTGTCGTGGTGGGAGGGCTCAGTAACCGCTCACCATAGCAATCCAGCTATGTTGGGCGGTGAAGCGAAGAGGCGCACCGGGCGGGTATACTTCGCACACACTCTTTTGGTGTGTGCGGAGTATACCCACCCTAATTGGAGGTGGGTGCCTTGCCTTCATTGGCCGGGCACGTGTGTTAGGGAACTCCTGCGCGACCCGCAGTGAGTAATGGGGGCCTTGCCTTAAGTGGCCGGGCCTGGCAGAGTAAACTGTCGGCAAAACCGGAAGGTAAGTTGGTGGTGCGGGGCGATACCTGAGTGGCTGCCCTGTTAGTGCAGTCGCAACCGCACCCCCAGGAGGGGCACCTGCCGCCCCCCCTCTTGGGTCATCAAATTGAGGCTTTACAAGTGCCAAACCGGCTCTGGCCTTGTACGACCTTTATTACCGTGCTACTCGTGGGACGAAATATGGAGTACATAAAAGAAACAAAACCAAAAATCGATGAAAGGGAGAAGAAGAGGGAGAGACGTGAGAGGCGTGAGAGACGCAGGCAAGAGATAGAGCTGAAGGAGAAAAGAGAGGCAGGGTGTAGCAGCCCGGAGCGGAGAGAGGAGGAGGCGAGGGCTAGAAGCCCGAGAAAGAGCCCAGCAATAAGGCTCGAGAGGATGAGCAGTATCGACAGACTGCGAAAGAAGCTCGGCATGTCGGAATCAACGAGCACCGACACCGGCTCAAGGTCAGGGTACCACTCTCCCGCCGAGAGTGTGTGCAGCGTGGCCACAATGGCGAGCAGCAAGAGGCAGCACAGTGGCTCCGGCGATGAAACCTGCGGAAATAAAAGGGCGGCTACTGCCTCTACTCCCTCCGGCTCAGGCCGAGGGCGAGGACGTGGACGCCCTCCCACAACGGGCAAAGACGCGGGACTGGCGAAGGCGAAGCAGCAACTCCTCGAGATTCAGAGGGAGGAGCAACGCCTCGAGGCGGAGAGCAAAATAGCTGCTGCAGCTGCTGTCGCTCGCGAGTTGCGACTCAAGTACCCAACCCAGTCGGAGCGGGAAAAGAGCGCCCCCACAGGTGGAGGAGCCACGGCTAATGTCCTAGTCGAACAACTGACTGCCCAGGGCCTAACAGAGCGTCTCTCAGGTGACATCAACACCATTCACCTGGTTGCTACTCAGAGCAAAAATCTTAAGGGGACCTATGTGCGCTATCTTAAGGATGCCGCACTCAGCGTGGGCAACATCATGGAGGAACTTGGCCAAAGGACCATCTCACAGGAGACGGCCCTCCTCCAGGCTGAAAATGCCAAAATGAGGTCGCAGGTGGCGGAGCTCCATAAAGAGTTGGCCACCATCAAAGAGCAGCTGGCTAAGGCGCCTCAGCCTGAGTCCCCGGGCACTAGTGGACAACCCACCGCGGCTATGCCAGTCAGTAAGGCTGCCGCGGTGCGTACTTACCCGGAGGCCACTTTTGTGGAAGAGCTTAAGCGCTCCCTGTTAGTCGAGTTGGGGACCATGATCAACGCCCGTCTACAGGTTTTCGCGGAGAGGCTGCCCCCACCTCCAATTGTACGCCCGCCTCTGGCGGCCGACAGAGTCCGGGGAGTCAACCAAGCTCCATCACCTATGGAGCACCAAGAAGTCCCAGTCCCTAATCCGCCAGCTCCTGTAGTGACTGGCAAGGGCAAAGGGAAGGGCAAGGGTAAGCGATCCGCGCCACAAGCATCTGCCACTCCTGGCGCGCCTGCTGCAGGCCCTGCCCCTGATGCCGTTGCTGGCCCGTCATCTGCCGTTCCTGGCACCTCTGCCACGCCGACGTCCACTCCCCCTGGGGCATGGACAACGGTCGGCAAGAATGGCAAGACGACGGCCAGCGCCAAGAAGACCGGAAAAAAAGCCAACACAGAGACGGCCCCGAAGGTGAAAAAGCCGAAGGTGCGAGTCCACAAAACCGCTGCAATAGTGGTGACTCTGCAGCCCGAAGCAGAAGAAAGAGGCGAAACCTACGCGGCCATCCTTGCCGAGGCAAAATCCAGCATCGACTGGCGTGCCATGGGCATAGAAGGCTTGCGAATCGACAAGACGGCAACGGGCGCTCGGATCCTCAAAGTGCCCGGCCCGGCTAAGGCCGAACAGGCCAATGCCCTGGCAGAAAAGCTTCGGGAGACATTCCCCCTGGAACGAATCCGGGTCCACCGTCCGATTGCGACTGCCGAGGTCCGCGTGACGGGACTGGACGACTCGGTGACAGTGAGTGAGCTCACCGCGGCCATCGCGAGCGCGGGCGGCTGTTCTGCCGAGGAGGTCAAGTCGGGTGACATCCGCCGCAACACAGGCGGCATGGGCTCGGCGTGGGTGCGGTGCCCAACTACAGCGGCGAAAAAGGTGGCGGATAGCGGACGCGTGCTCGTCGGCTGGGTTTCGGCGACGGTCAAATTGTTGCAGCCCAGGGCACAGCGCTGCTACCGCTGCCTAGAGGCGGGTCATGTACGGGTCAACTGTAAGTCAGCGGTAGACAGAAGTGATGTCTGCTACCGCTGTGGCCAACCTGGCCATAAAGCCGGCGACTGCTCGGCAGCTTTACGTTGCGCCCTATGTGCAGCGGCAAATCTGCCGGCCAACCACAATGTTGGTACTGCGGCTTGTAAAGAGCCAAAGGCCGCCAAAAGAAGACCCACAGCCAGTGTCCAAGCGCCGCCAGCTGCAGTGAACTCTGCCGCTTCCGAAGCCTCGGAGCGGGAGATGGAGGTGGTCGATATTCCGGCTCCGTAATGGACCACGGCCCCCTCCACAAGTTCCTACAGGCGAACCTGAATCACTCAGGCAGGGCTCAGGACCTGCTAGTGGCCTCACTGGCAGAGTGGACAATCGAGGTGGCTGTTTTGGCTGATCCATACAGCATTCCTCGCGGGAGCAACTGGTTCGCGGACACGGCGGCAGATGTCGCGATCGTCCCGAACAGTTCTCTCTGCGTGCCGCCCCTTCGACTCGTTGCCCGCGGCGTTGGCTACGTCGCGGTGCAATGGAGGGACTCGATTGTGATCGGAGCCTACTTTAGGCCAAACCGACCCAATCACGAGTTCGAGGACTTCCTGGCCGAGGTTGGGGTCCTTATGGACCGTACACAACCTCGGCCCGTAATTTTCCTGGGGGACCTGAATTCGTGGTCGCTACGGTGGGGCAGCAGGCGGACCTCCTCGAGAGGGACGATTCTCGGGTCCTGGGTCGACTCAGTTGGCCTAGTGGTCCTCAACCGGGGATCGACGAGCACCTTTGTGAGCAGGCAGGGAGAGTCGATTGTGGACGTCACCTTCGCCAGCCCGAGCCTCTCACAAAGGGTGCACGACTGGAGGGTTGATGAGGCGGAGACTCTGTCTGACCACCTGTACGTCAGGTTCGAGATCTCCACCCAGACCTCTCCCTCCGTCCAGTCGTCCCCCCGGGTGGATCGTCCGCGGTGGGCGTTGAAGCGTCTCGATAAGGAGATGCTCGAGGAGGCCGCCATCATCCAGGCGTGGGTGCCCGTGCCGGAGGTCCTGGATGATGTGAATGTGGAGGCGAACAGGCTCACGAGGGTAATGACGGGTGTCTGCGACACGTCGATGCCCCGTGTCAAGTCGCGAGTTCGCTCGCGGCAGGTATACTGGTGGTGCGCGGAGATCGCCTCCCTACGCGCTGCTGGCGTAGCAGCGCGCCGCCAGTATCAAAGACACCGGAGGCGTCGACACGGTCGACCCCGTGAGCCTGATGAGCTGGATCCTGTAGAGGATCAGCTCTATGTGGCCTGGCAGACGGCGAGGAAGGCTCTCCGAGCGGCCATCAGGGCCGCGAAGGATCGAGCCCGCGAGGAGATGCTCGCGTCATTGAGTGAGGACCCATGGGGGCGCCCCTACCGCGTGGCTAGGGGCAAGCTCAGACCGTGGGTCCCACCTCTCACTCTGACGCTCGAGCCCAATCTCCTCGACCGAGTCGTCGCCACGCTGTTCCCACAGCAGGATGGCCACATTCCGCCTATAATGGCTCCGCCACCGGCGGCAATTGCGGAGGTAGAGGAGGAGGACTCCCCGGAAGTTACTTCCGCGGAGATGAAGATGGTCCTGCGTCGCCTTAGCGCTAAGAACACCGCCCCTGGGCCTGACGGCATACCGGGGCGCGCGGTAGTTCTGGCCTCGAGGCACCTGCAGGACCATCTTCGGAGGGTGTTTTCCGCCTGTCTCGAGCGGGGAGAATTCCCCGCCCGGTGGCGAACGGGCACCCTCGTACTCCTTCGGAAGGAGGGGCGGCCGGAGGACTCACCGTCGGCGTACCGCCCGATTGTCCTGCTCGACGAGTTATGTAAACTCCTCGAGCGGATAATCGCGGCGCGTATAGTGAGTCATCTTTCCCGAACTGGGCCGGATCTCTCGGTATACCAGTTCGGGTTTAGGCGTGAACGCTCCACCGTGGGGGCGATCCTTCGTGTAAAGGGTCTGGCGGAGGAGGCCGTGTCCGGGGGAGGGGTGCTGTTGGCGGTATCTTTAGATATCGCTAACGCCTTCAACACTCTTCCCTGGTCCTGCATCAGAGAGGCCCTCCGCTATCACCGGATGCCGGAGTACCTCAAGAGGATAATCGGGGCGTACTTGACAGAACGGTCTATCGCCTACGATACCGTATCCGGACCGAAGACGTGGCACACGACGTGCGGAGTTCCACAGGGGTCGGTCCTCGGACCGCTCCTGTGGAACATAGGATATGATTGGGTGCTTCGTGGCGCCCTCCTTCCAAACCTGGCCATAACGTGCTACGCGGATGACACGTTGGTTACGGCCAGGGGGAGGACGTGCCGCGAAGCATCCATTCTGGCTACGGCTGGCGTCGCCCAGGTCGTTGAGCGCATACGACGACTGGGCCTTGAGGTTGCCCTCAACAAGACAGAGGCGATGTGCTTCTCCGGGGCCAGAGTCCGCCTGCCTCCGGACTACCACATCGTCGTGGGAGGCGTCCGAATTGCTGTCGGGACGACGCTCAAGTACTTGGGCCTCGTCCTCGACAGCAAATGGCGGTTTGACGCCCACTTTGGGTTACTTACCCCCAAATTGCTGGGAGCAGCGGGGTCACTCGCCCGGCTCTTACCAAATCTTGGGGGTCCAAAGGCGTCGGTGAGGAGGTTGTACCTGGGTATCATCCGCTCTATGGCACTTTACGGTGCCCCGGTCTGGGCTGCGAACATCCCTGATGGCGTCATCAGGAAACTCTTGCACGTGCAGAGACTGATGGCCATCAGGGTGACGCGGGGATACCGGACCATAGCGGGTGATGCCGCCCTGGTGCTCGCCGGGTCTCCGCCCTGGGACCTAGAGGCGAGAGCCCTCGCGTCGCTGTATGAGTGGCGCGAGGAGGCTCGAAGCCGTGGCGACCGACCGGCGCTCAGGGTGGTGGAGGAGCGTCGGGAGGAGCTTCGCCAGGTCCTCGTGGCGGAGTGGAGGAATCGGCTTGAGCAGCCAGGTTATGGCCGTATGACGGTGGAGGCGATCCGTCCCAATTTGGAGGAGTGGCTCCGTAGAGCCCACGGAGCGTTGTCGTTCCGCTTGACACAGGTACTTTCCGGACATGGCTGCTTCGGAAAGTACCTGTGTCGAATAAAGAGGGAGAGTGATGAGCGGTGTCACCACTGTTCCTACAGCTGTGACACTGCCCAACACACCCTGGCGGACTGCCCCGCGTGGTCTGGGCCTCGGGGGGATTTGGTGAGGGTAATTGGCCAGGACCTTTCACTGCCGGCCGTCATCGCTGCCATCCTCGACAGTGATGAGGCCTGGCAGGCCCTGCGCCAATTCTGTGAATTCGCCCTACAGGCAAAAGAGGAAGCCGAGCGTGCGCGGGAAATCATTCCCGACACACAGCGCCCAAGGCGCACTCGGCGGGCGCGCAACGACAGGTTGCCGCCCTAGTTTCCCCGCTCTTGGCGGCGGGCTCGGGGGAGCCCGTCGCCAACCAACGAGCACCGAGATGGCGGCGGCGTGTCCACGCCGCCACTCGTGAGGGTTTTTCCCGAAATGGGATTTTTCGGCGAGGAGGCTGGATGCAGCCAACCGCAGTCGGGGTCAACGGTCGGATGCGCGAGCTTGTCCCGTTGACCCCCGACACATTGCGGCAGTGACGGACACCGTGGGTTTTTAGTGGGTATACCCCGGCCACCTACCATCTTCGGCCGGGGGGACCCCCACTCACCGGGCCGCTCTCCCCCGAGGGCGGCCTGATGGTCTTAATAAGATTTTCCCACGTAAAAAAAAAAAAAAAAAAGGTTAGGTTAGGTTAGGTTAGGTTAGGTTAGGTTAGGTTAGGTTAGGTTAGGTTAGGTTAGGTTGCCCACCGGCCCTCTCGTTGTGCGTCCACCTTGCCGTGGTGGGAGGGCTCAGTAACCGCTCACCATAGCAAGCCAGCTATGTTGGGCGGTGAAGCCAAGAGGCGCACTAGGTAGGTACACTTCACATTCGCTTATACACTTACACACACAACTCACACCTCCACATACACACACCACACACCCTCACACACACTACACATCAATAGGTGGGTGCCCTTGCCTTTATTGGCTGGGGTACGTGTTAGCTAGGGAACTCCTCGCGCAACCCGCGAGGAGTAACTGGGGCCTTGCCTTAACCGGCCGGGCCTGGCAGAGTTAAACTGTCCCTAAAACCGGAAGGTAAGTTGGTGGTGCGGGGCGATACCTGAGTGGCTGCCCTGTCAGTGCAGTCGCAACCGCACCCCCAGGAGGGGCACCTGCCGCCCCCCCTCTTGGGTTATAAATGTAGGCCCCACAGGTGCCGAACCGGCTCCGGCCCTCGTGGGAAACCTTACCGTGTTCTCGTGGGAACTCAATGGAATCCTTTAAAAAACAAACCAACCTGAAGATAAGTGTGGGACAGGAGAAGAAGATGGAGCGTAGGAGAGAGAGGGAGATGAAGAGGCTCGAAAGGGCGAAAGATGGACCGAAGGGGTCGGACAGTGAGAAAGACAGGCAAAGATCGCCTGTCTCGATGGAGAAAACGCCGAAAGGGCAAGCGCCGCAGCGACGACTTAGCGTCGTCCTCAATAGGCTGCCAGACGCTACTCAGGCAACAACTCGCAGCTGCGAGAGCGATGGGGATGTCGAGGGGGACCTTGCCCTTTCTGACTCCACAACTAGCCACGAGGCTAGTATGAGGTCGGCCTTCAGTGGCAGTGAGACAGACGTCCGCAAGACGCCAAACAAGCGGTCTCGCAGCCTCGAGCAGGATGGCGATAGCGACGAGTGGGGCGGTAAGAGGAGGATCAAACCGTCCAAACCGTCGAAAACAAGAGGACGAGGCCGACCACCCACGACAGGCGAATACGTCGGTTTGGCCGCTGCCAAGCTAGAGCTGCTTGAGGCAGAAAAGCAGCAGCTACGCTTGGAGGCAGAGAAGGAGATCGAGGCTGCCGCTGCCTCGGCCCGTGACCTCCGCTCGAAGTACCCGACTTCGTCGGAACTTTTGGCGAGACCGTCTGCCAGCGGGGCGGCTCCAGAGCTGCATGCCTTGTCCACTGCTGGACTCGGGCTCAGAGTGGAAACCGACGTACAGTCCATTATGTACGTCGCGAAAAACAGCGGAAACCTCTGCGGGAGGTTCCAGAGGCACCTCAAAGACGCCGCTGCCAGCCTGCAGGAGGTAGTACGCGAGCTGAGTCAGAGGACAGCTTCGGAGGAGGCAGCCGTCCTCCAAGCGGAGAATGCGCAGATGCGCAAGGAGCTCACAGAGCTCCATAAAGAGATGGGCATTATGAGGGAGAAGATGGCAGCTGTTGAGCTGTACCACTCGGCCTCAAGCCAGGCTACGGCTCCTGGCGAGACGGTTCAGCCCACCTCGGGCTCGGCGGCGGGCTTGGACGTGGAGGAGCTTAAACGTTCCTTGCTGATCAGTCTCGGTGCGATGATCAACGCACGTATGGAGGACATCAGCGAACGCCTCCCTCCACCCAAGCCCATGCGCCCCCCGTTGGCGGCGGACAGGGCTCGAGAGCAGAGCCTCCCTCCGGCCGATCCGCCGATGTCGATGCCGTCACCGCCACCGGCCAGGACACAACCGGCTCAGGGGCAACCAGCCTCCAATGCCGGGAAAAAGAAGAGACGTGGGAAGAAGAAGGGTGCTGCCAAGGTCGGCCAGGGTGACAGCGCACCCTCAACTTCAGTCACTTCCCAGCCACCAACTGTTGCTCCACCTGACGGGTGGACCACCGTTGGCAAAAATGGCAAGTCGGCACCCAAAAAGGCAAAGTCTCCTCCCCAGGAGAAGAAGAGGAAGCCCAAGCTGCGGGTACCCAAATCTGCAGCCGTGGTGGTAACGCTCCTACCAGAGGGCGAGAAACGCGGCATGACGTACGCGTCGGCGTTAGCGGATGCCAAGTCCAAGATTAACTGGACGGAGCTCGGCATCCCCGCCCTACGTCTACGTAAGGCAGCGACGGGTGCCCGCATCTTTGAGGTGAAGGGGCCCGAAAACGGGGCAAAAGCCGATGTGCTGGCGCAGCGCATCAGAGCTGCCTTGGATGACAAGTTGGTGAGGGTCCACCGGCCTACGATGACCGCGGAAATCCGCGTGGCCGGACTGGACGACTCAGTCACCAAAGAGGAGCTCTGGGCAGCGATAGCCGAACAGGGCAGCTGCGCAATAGAGGCGGTACAAGTCGGCGACATTCGCCAATCTTCTCGTGGCATGGGAGCTGCGTGGGCTCGCTGTCCTGTAACAGCGGCCAAGAAGATTGCCGAAAGTGGCCGACTCCTGGTGGGATGGGTCTCAGCCAGCGTAAAGCTCCTGCAGCCCAGGGAAAGGCGCTGCTTTAGGTGCCTCCAGGTGGGCCATGTGCGGGCAAACTGCCCCTCCGAGATTGACCGTAGCGAACTATGCTACCGGTGCGGCGCTCCAGGCCATAAGGCGAGCGGCTGTTCCGCCTCCCCACACTGTCCTCTGTGTGCGGAGGCCAGTCTGCCGGCGAGCCATCAGATAGGCTCCAAAACCTGCGCGGCTCCCAAGCCCAAGAACAAGAGAGCGGCTGCCACCGGACCCACACCTCCGGCTCCAGCCAGCTCCACCGCTCCTGACTCCCAGGAAGCAATGGACGAGACCGGTGGAGATGTCGTGGGTACGTAATGGATTACGCCCGGACCCATCGCATCCTCCAGTTGAACGCCAACCACTGCAACACGGCGCACGACCTGCTCTACCAGGTCATCGCCGAGTGGAGCATTGAGTTGGCGGTCATCGCGGAGCCCCTCTACGTACCCAGTAGGGGAAACTGGTTAGTGGACACGGCGAACCCAAGTCTGGTCGCGATACTCCCTACCAGCGGACTGTGCGTGCCTCCCCTAGTGCTCATCGCCCGAGGCGTGGGCTATGTCGCGGCACAATGGCGGGATGGATTCGTCGTCGGGGTGTACTTTTCACCAAACCGACGCGACTCCGAGTTCAAGGACTTCCTGGACGAGGTTGGGGCCCTTCTGGACCGCATACAACCTCGTCCCGTAATCGTCATGGGAGACTTGAACTCCCACTCTACCAGGTGGGGCGGCATTCGGCCGAATTCCAGGGGGCTTATCCTGGGGAGCTGGATAGACGCTCACGACTTGCAGGTCGTGAACCGGGGTTCAGTACACACCTGCGTGCACCCGCGGGGTTCGTCGATCGTGGACATCACGCTCGCCAGCCCCGCGCTTGCGCGCAGGGTACACGACTGGAGGGTCGTTGAGGAGGTGGAATCCGGTTCCGATCACCGGTACATCCGGTTCCAGATCTCCACCCAGACCTCTAACCCTTCAGTCCAAACCCCGCGGTCCGACCGCCCCCAGTGGGCGTTGGGACAGCTCGACCGGGAGCTGCTGGAGGAGGCCGCCGTCGTCCAGGCGTGGGTGCCCATACCGGAGGACCTGGACGACATCAGTGCGGAGGCCGAATGGCTCACTCGAGCCCTCACGAGTGTGTGCGACGCAGCGATGCCGCGCGTGAAATCGCGAGGCCCTCGTCGGCGGGTGTATTGGTGGAGCGCGGAGATAGCATCCCTGCGCTCCGCTTGCGTGGCAGCGCGCCGCCCATACACCCGCCACCGGAGTCGCCGTCGCGGTCGCCGGCTAGCACCGGGCGAGGTGGACCCCGTGGAGGAACTACTCCACGAGGCGTACAAGGCGGCCAAAAAGGCCCTTAAGACTGCGATAATCGCAGCCAAGGACCGGGCGCGCAACGAGATGCTCGCGGCCTTGAGCGAGGACCCATGGGGGCGTCCCTACCGTCAGGCACGGGACAAGCTCAGACCGTGGGCCCCTCCGCTGACAAGGTCGCTCGAGCCTAATTTCGTTGCCCAAGTCGTGGCAGCGCTGTTCCCGCGCAGAGAGGAGCACCTCCCTCCGCGTATGGTGCCACCACCACCCTCAGGGCTGGAGGAGGACGAGGGGGAAACCTCCATCGAGGTTACCGCAGAGGAGCTGAAGATGGTCCTCCGTCGCCTCAGCGCCAAGAGCACCGCCCCTGGGCCTGACGGCATACCAGGGCGCGCGTTAGCTCTGGCCTCGAAGCACTTGGGGGACCGTCTTCGGAGGCTGTTCACCGCCTGCCTGGAGCGAGGGGAGTTCCCTGCTCGGTGGAAGGTGGGCGGCCTCGTGCTCCTGCGGAAGGAGGGAAGGCCTTCGGACTCGCCCTCGGCGTACCGGCCGATCGTCCTTCTGGATGAGGCGGGCAAGCTCTTCGAGCGTGTCATCGCCGCGCGCCTCTCCAGCCACCTGACCCGTACCGGGCCTGACTTGTCGGCATACCAGTACGGGTTCAGGAGGGAACGGTCGACCGTCGGGGCGATTTTGCGGGTCAAGGGACTCGCCGAGGAGGCTGTTGCGGAAGGGGGAATGCTGGTGGCGGTGTCGCTCGACATCGCCAACGCATTTAATACACTCCCATGGGAGTGCGTTCGGGAGGCGCTGCGCTACCACCGCGTACCCGATTACCTGCGCCACACCCTCGAGGCGTACCTGTCCGACAGGACGGTCGCCTTCGAGACGCAGGATGGGGTGCGGCGGTGGCGAATGTCGTGCGGTGTTCCACAGGGGTCGGTGCTCGGCCCAATCCTGTGGAACATCGGCTATGACTGGGTGCTTCGCGGTGCCCTTCTCCCTGGCGTGGCCGTCACGTGTTACGCGGACGACACGTTGGTCACTGCCAAAGGGAGGTCCCACCGCGAGGCATCGGTCCTAGCGACGGCGGGGGTGGCGCACGTGGTGCAGAAGATTCGGGGCTTGGGGCTGGAGGTGGCCCTGAGCAAAACCGAAGCTATCTGTTTCCACGGACCACGCGCTAAGCCACCACCCGGCTTCCACCTCGTTATTGGCGGTATCCACATCCCTGTCGGGTCAACCCTGAAGTATTTGTGGTTGACCCTTGACAGCCGCTGGAATTTCCGGGCCCACTTCGTCCGGCTAGAGCCGAAGCTCATGGGAGCGGCTGGAGCACTTTCCCGGCTTCTTCCAAACCTTGGGGGACCGAACGTCGCTACACGACGCCTTTATCTTGGCGTTCTGCGCTCGATGGCGCTGTACGGCGCACCAGTGTGGGCCGCCTCTCTCCCGGATGGCGTCATCGGCATACTCCGCCGCGTGCAGAGGCTGATGGCCATCCGGGTGACGCGGGGATACCGCACGGTATCGTACGAGGCAGCCGTCGTCTTAGCTGGGTCCCTCCCCTGGGACCTCGACGCGAAATCCCTCGCGTCGCTTTATGAGTGGCGCGAGGAGGCGCGAAGTCGAGGCGACCGCCCGTCGCTCAGGGAGGTGGAGGAGCGGCGGGAGGAGTCTCGCCAGGCCCAGGTGGAGGAGTGGCGGACGCGGCTGCAACAGCCCACGGCCGGAACTTGGACGGCGGAGGCCATCAGGCCAGTGTTGGAGGAGTGGCTGGGCAGAAGCCACGGGGCGCTCTCGTTCCGCCTCTCACAACTGCTGACGGCACACGGGTGCTTCGGCAAATTCCTGTGCCGTATCAGCAAAGAGGCGGACGAGCGGTGTCACCACTGCCCTAGCCCGTGTGACACGGCCGCACACACCCTGGCGGAATGCCCGGCATGGGCTCGTGAACGGGGCGAACTGACGGCTGTCATCGGCGGCGACTTGTCGCTGCCGGCCGTGGTCGCCTCCATGGTCGACAGCGATGAGGCGTGGCAGGCCATACGGCATTTTGCCGAAGCGGTGATGACCGCCAAGGAATCTGCGGAGAGGGATCGAGAGATCTCCCGCGATCCCGGTCGCGCACCACGCGCCCGCAGAAGACGAAGGGATGACCTTCGTCCTCCGTAAAACCGCTCTTGGCGGCTGACTCGGGGGGGTCAGTCGCCAACAACAGAGCCCGAGATGGCGGCGGCGTGTCCGCGCCGCCACTCGAGACGGTTTTACCCCGTCAGGGGGTTTTTTGGAGAAGGGGTCCGACGGGACCACCCGCCGCTGGAGCTCGTCGACGGATCCGGAAGGACATTCCGATGAGCTCCCGCAATGGCGGAGCGCTGGACACCGAGGGGTTTAGTGGGTAAACCTCCGGCCGCCTACCATCTCAGGCCGGAGGGACCCCCACACACCGGGCCGCTCTCCCCCGAGAGCGGCCTGATGGTCTTAAGGTGATTCCCCTCGTTAAAAAAAAAAAAAAAAAAAAAAGGTTGCCCACCGGGCGGATAGCCTCCACGTGGCGTGGGTGGAAACGGTGCAAATCCATGGGAGGGGAAACCTCCCATTGGTTTGCAACGGCCAATGATCCGTCATAGTAGGTACACTTCACACACATCAATACACTTCACACATACAACACACACACATGGTTCATCCTCGTCAATGGCTTGCCATCGGCGTGGAGGGATCATTCACACTCAGATACACTCGGTTCGTCCTCGTCGGCGAGCTTTTATCGTCGACTTGGCCGAAACGCCTACAATTACACTTAACAGCAAGGTGGGTGTCTTGCCTTAGTTGGCCGGGCACGTGTAGCGTAGGGGCCTCCCCGCGTAAGCGGGGGACGGGGGGTAATGGGCCTTACCTTCATTGGTCGGGCCTGGTGGAGAGACCACCTTAAAAAACCCGAAAGATAAGCTGGTGGTGCGGGGCGAGGTCTGTGTGGCCGCCCGGTGGCGGTCGTAACCGCACCCCCAGGGGGGGTACCTGCCGCCCCCTCCCTTGGGTTATAAATGTAGGCCCCACAAGTGCCGAACCGGCTCCGGCCTTCGTGGGAAACCTTACCGTGTTCTCGTGGGAACTATATGGATTTCTTAAACAAACAAAAACCTATGGTAGACGAAAGGGAGAAAAAGAGGGAGAGAAAGGAGAGGAGATGCAGGCGAGAGATGGAGTTAAGAGCGTTGAAGGAGACAGAAGGGCACAGCAGCCCAGAAAGGAAAAGAGAGGTGGAGAGGCCTAGGAGCCCGAGAAAGCCCGACGTAGCGGGCGATGTAGTGAAAGGGAAGGAGCGTCGACTCAGCGTAGTCTTGGATAGACTACCGGAGTCCGCTTTGAGAAGGCGAGAAGAGGGGAGCGATGCGGACAGTCTACGCTCGCAGTTATACCTCTCGGACTCGACGACAAGCGTCGAGGCCAGTATGTGTTCGGCCTACAGCGCCAGCACCGAAAGCCTCCGCAAGTCGGCAGAGAGGACGCCGCACAAGAGGGCTCGCAGTCGCGAGGGCGATGGCGACAGCGACGAAAGGGGTGGAAAGACCAAACCACCAAAGTCCAGAGGGCGCGGCCGTCCGCCCACAACGGGCGACTACGTCGGCCTGGCCGCGGCCAAACAGAAGCTGCTCGAGGCTGAACAGCAGCAGATGCGGTTGGAGGCCGAGAAGGAAATCGAAGGTGCCGCTGCGTCGGCCCGCGAACTCCGGTCAATGTATCCGACCTCGTCGGAACTCCGGGCGAGACCGTCGGCGAGTGGGACGGCCCCAGAGCTGCAAGCCTTGTCCACTGCGGGACTCGGCCTCAGAGTGGAAACCGACGTACAGTCCATCATGTACGTCGCGAAAAACAGCGGAAACCTCTGCGGGAGGTTCCAGAGGCACCTCAAAGACGCCGCTGCCAGCCTGCAGGAGGTAGTACGCGAGCTGAGCCTGAGGACCGCTTCGGAGGAGGCGGCTGTCCTCCAAGCTGAGAACGCGCAGATGCGGGCACAGCTCTCGGAGGTCCAGCGAGAGCTAGCCTCCCTCAAGGAGCAGGTGGAGCGGAACCAACTGAGCCAGCTTGCGGCCGCCGGCGCTGAAACCCAATCGGCTCTGGGCTCGGCAGCAGGCCTCAACATTGAGGAGCTTAAGCGCTCGCTACGAATTGACCTCGGCTCGATGCTGAATGCTCGCCTTGAGGAGTTCAGCGAGCGCCTCCCGCCTCCCATTAGAGTCCGGCCGCCTCTTGCGGCAGATAGGACCAGAGAGGAAAGTCTGCCGCCAGCGGACAGACGGACGCCGTCACCACCGACAGTGGTGCCACCGGCCCAGGAGCCACCTGCTCCGAAGGCTGGAAAGAGGAAGAGGGGTCGTAAGAGTAAGGCCAACAAGGGCAACCCAGCGGCCAACACTCCTGCCGCTGCCGCCCCTCAGCCGTCGACTTCTGCCCCGTCCAATGAGTGGACCACAGTGGTCAAAAACGGGAAGAAGGCGCCTAACAAGGCCAACGCTCCGAAGGCGAAATCTCCCCAGGAGAGCAAGAAGAGGACCCCAAAGCTGCGTGTCCCCAAATCCGCAGCTGTAGTGGTCACTCTTCAGCCAGAGGCGGAGAAGAGCGGGCTAACTTACGCGCTGGCGCTGGCGG
This sequence comes from Idaea biselata, assembly GCA_958496205.1. Taxonomy (NCBI): domain Eukaryota; kingdom Metazoa; phylum Arthropoda; class Insecta; order Lepidoptera; family Geometridae; genus Idaea; species Idaea biselata. The sequence continues at coordinate 14,865,120 of OY292406.1, forward strand.
AGGCCAAGTCCAAAATTGACTGGGTCGGACTCGGAATCCCCGCCATGCGACTCCGCAAGGCCCAGACGGGAGCCCGTATCTTCGAGGTCTCCGGACCTGAGGGAGCTGCCAAGGCTGACCTGCTGGCCCAGCAGATCAGGTCGACGCTGGGTGACGGCTGCGTAACGGTCCACCGGCCCACGATGACTGCGGAGATCCGCGTCACTGGGCTGGATGACTCCGTCTCCAAGGGAGAGCTGTGGGCGGCTATCGCCGAGAAAGGAAGCTGCTCGATCGAAGCGGTGAAGGTCGGCGACATTCGCCAATCCTCCCGGGGCATGGGTGCTGCATGGGCCCGCTGCCCGGTAGCAGCAGCCAAAAAGATCGCCGAGGGCGGCCGAATTCAGGTCGGGTGGGTGTCCGCCAGCGTGACACTGCTGCAGCCCAGGGAGCGAAGGTGCTTCCGGTGCCTTCAGCCCGGACACGTGCGGGCTCATTGCCCGTCCGAGGTCGACAGGAGCACACTGTGCTACAGGTGTGGAAAGCCTGACCACGAGGCGAAGAGCTGCTCCGCGACTCCACACTGCCCTGTGTGTGCAGAGGCTGGACTTCCTGCGGGCCACCAGGTAGGCACCAAAGCCTGCAAGGCCCCAAAGCCCAAGAAGAAGACTGCAGCGGTCGGATCTACACCTCCGACCCCAGCCAGTCCCGCCGCTCCTGAACCCTCTCAGGAAGCGATGGAAGAGGTGGTTGGAGATGTCGTGGGTCCGTAATGGCTCAAGCCCGGACACCCGTGCAGAAGATTCGGAGCCTGGGGCTGGAGGTGGCCCTGAGCAAGACCGAATCGATCTGCTTCCACGGTCCACGTGCCAAGCCACCACCCGACTTCCACCTCATAGTCGGCGGTGTCCGCATACCTGTCGGATCAACCCTCAAGTACCTTGGGTTGACTCTGGACAGTAGGTGGAACTTCCGGGCGCATTTTGTCCGGCTGGAGCCGAAGCTGGTAGGAGCGGCCGGGGCACTCGCCCGGCTTCTACCGAACCTTGGCGGACCGAGCGTCGCAACGCGACGCCTGTACTTAGGCGTCCTGCGCTCGATGGCGCTGTACGGCGCACCAGTGTGGGCCGCCTCTCTCCCGGATGGCGTCATCGGCATACTCCGCCGCGTGCAGAGGCTGATGGCCATCCGGGTGACGCGGGGATACCGCACGGTATCTGGGGAGGCAGCCGCGGTCCTGGCTGGGTCTCTGCCATGGGACCTCGACGCGAGAGCCCTCGCGTCGGTCTATGATTGGCGGGAGGAGGCGCGAAGGCGGGGCGACCGCCCGTCGCTCAAGGTGGTGGAGGAGCGTCGGGAGGAATCCCGCCAGGCCCAAATGGCGGAGTGGCAGACGCGGCTGCAACAGCCGTCGGCCGGCCACTGCACAGTGGAGGCCATAAGGCCGATTTTGGAGGAGTGGGTGGGGAGGAAACACGGGGCACTCTCGTTCCGCCTCACTCAGTTGCTGACGGCACACGGTTGTTTCGGCAAATACCTGTGCCGTATCAGCAGAGAGGCGGACGAGAGGTGCCAGCCCCAGCCCATGTGACACGGCGGCGCACACGTGGGCCGAATGCCCGGCATGGGCCCTAGAGCGGGGCGAACTGACGGCTGTCATCGGCGGCGACTTGTCGCTGCCGGCCGTGGTCGCCTCCATGGTCGACAGCGACGAGGCGTGGCAGGCCGTACGACACTTTGCCGAAACGGTGATGACCGCCAAGGAATCTGCGGAGCGGGATCGAGAGATCTCCCGCGATTCCGGTCGCGCACCACGCGCCCGCAGAAGACGAAGGGACGACCTTCGTCCTCCGTAAAACCGCTCTTGGCGGCTGACTCGGGGGGGTCAGTCGCCAACAACAGAGCCCGAGATGGCGGCGGCGTGTCCGCGCCGCCACTCGAGACGGTTTTACCCCGTCAAGGGGGTTTTTTGGAGATGGGGTCCGACGGGACCACCCGCCGCTGGAGCACGTCGACGGATCCGGAAGGACATTCCGACGAGCTCCCGCAATGGCGGAGCGCTGGACACCGAGGGGTTTAGTGGGTAAACCTCCGGCCGCCTACCATCTCAGGCCGGAGGGACCCCCACACACCGGGCCGCTCTCCCCCGAGAGCGGCCTGATGGTCTTAAGGTGATTCCCCTCGTTAAAAAAAAAAAAAAAAAAAAAAAAAGGTTCCCTCTCGTCGTGCGTCCACCTTGCCGTGGTGGGAGGGCTCAGTAACCGCTCACCATGGCAATCCAGCCATGTTGGGCGGTGAAGCGAAGAGGCGCACCGGGCGGGTGTACTTCGCACACACTCTTTTGGTGTGTGCGGAGTACACCCACCCTAATTGGAGGTGGGTGCCTTGCCTTAATTGGCCGGGCACGTGTTAGTGTGTAGGGAACTCCACGCGCAACCCGCGCGGAGTAACTGGGGCCTTGCCTTAACCGGCTGGGCCTGGCGGAGTAAACCGTCGCTAAAACCGGAAGGTAAGTTGGTGGTGCGGGGCGAGACCTGAATGGCTGTCCTGTAAGTACAGTCTCAACCGCACCCCCAGGAGGGGCACCTGCCGCCCCCCCTCTTGGGTCATAAATGTAGGCCTCCCAGGTGCCGACCCGGCTCCGGCCCTCGGGAGTTTATAAATCCGTGTACTCGTGGGACTTTTTTATGGACCTTAAACTAAAATTTAGCAAAAGTGAGGAGGAGAAAGGAGAAGGAGGGAGTTCGAGAGTGGGACCGAGAAGGTCGGAGAAGAAGAAAGGAGTTGGGCGGAGTATGCCCGTGTTAGACGAGAAGGAGCGGGAACTGAGGAGGAGACTTAGCGTGCGCGTCTCGCGGATGTCCGCCAGCAGCCTGGAAAGGCTCCAGAGGCTGGACAGAGACCGTAGCGTGTCCTCGGAGAGGGAAGAAAGCTGCGACACTGACGCAGGAGCAGCCAGCGCGAGCGAGGCTACCAGTGGTGCGGCAAGCGATGTCGATTTTTTCGACATTGACTGTAGCCTTGTCGGAGACGGGAGCGGCAAGCCAGCAAGCGCAGCTGGTAGCCCAAGCGCGTCGAAGCGCCCACATGAGGCGGCCGACGGCGATGAGGAGTGGGGCGGCGCCGCCAAGACGCCCGCCAACAAAAAGAGCGCCGGCCGCGGACGTGGACGTCCCCCGACCACTGGGGAATACGTCGGTCTGGCCGCGGCCAAGGAGAAACTCCTTGCAGCGCAGCGGGAGCAGATGCGCCTAGAGGCGGACCAGGAGATCGCCTCGGCCGCTGCTGCCCGCCAGCTGCGGAGCAAATTCCCGACGAGGGCGGAGCGCCAGGACAGCGGCGCAGAGGCCCCGAACGACCAGTCCACCGCCGGTCTCGGGCTGCGAGTGGAGAGCGACGTCCGCGCCATTTTGGACGTCGCCAAAAAGAGTGGCAACCTCTCTGGGCGCTTCCAGGCGGTGCTAAAGGAGGCAGCCGCTAGCCTCAAAGAGGTAGTGGACGAACTGAGCCAGAGGACCGTGTCAGAGGAAAATGCGGTCCTCAAGGCGGAGAACGTCCGCATGCGACGGGAGATGGCGGAGCTGCGCTCGGAGATGGCCTCCCTAAAGGAGGTAGTGGCCAGGGGACACTCGTCGGGCGCCGTGGGGCAAACCTCCGCTCCTCAGCCGGAGGGCCAAACGGCGCTCGAGGACCTCCGTCGGTCACTGATGAGGGACATCGGCGCGATGATGTGTGCACGCTTCGACGACATTGAGGAGAGGCTCCTGCCTGCGCCACGCCTGCGACCGCCGCTCGCTGCGGACAGGGCCCGGGACTCTGCGGACCGCATGGAGATAGCTCCAATGGTCCCGCAAGTCCCCGAGATCCCACCCCCTTCCAGTAAGGGGAAAGGAAAGGGAAAGGGGAAGGGCAAAGGCTCCACCCCGCAGCCAACGACCTTCGCAGCCGCTGTTGCCGGGCCCTCGTCCTTGAGGACAGCCCCTGCCCTTCCGGCCCCCGCTGCAGCCGGGCCGTCGACGGCACCTGCTCCATCCAGCGAGTGGGTGCAAGTCGGCGGAAATGGCAAGCAGCGGAAGGCCAAGAAGAAGGAGCCCGCAAAGGGCGAAAAGAAGAAGAGGACGAGGAAGCCCCGGCTTCGAACGCCCAAGACGGCCGCTGTCGTTATTACGATACGGCCCGAAGCGGAACAGCGGACGAACTACATACAGGTGTTGTCCGCCGCCAAAGGCCAGGTGGACCTGAGGGGCATGGGCATAGAGTCCCTCCGGGTGCGGCATGCCGCGACCGGCGCCCGAGTCATCGAGGTGTCCGGGGAGGGCAACGCCGCGAAAGCGGACACCCTCGCCGCCCGGCTGACGGAGCTGATGGGACCCGACGTCCGCATCCAGCGCCCGACTCCCACCGCTGAGCTCCGGATCTCAGGACTCGACGAGTCCGTTACGGTCCAGGAGCTCGTGGCGGCGCTGGCCGCGGCCGGGTCCTGCGAGGCGGAGGCCATAAAGGCTGGCGAGGTGCGCTTCGGCCCAGGCGGCATGGGCGCGGTGTGGGTGCGCTGCCCAATAGGCGCAGCGAAGAAGGTGGCGGAAAGCAACCGCCTCCTTGTCGGCTGGGTTGCGGCAAGAGTCCAACTGCTACAACCCAGAGCGAGGCGGTGCTTCCGGTGCCTACTGGAGGGCCACGTCCGGGCCAAGTGCACAGCAGAAGTCGACCGCAGCGACTTCTGCTACAGGTGCGCGAAGCCCGGGCACAAGGCGAACGGCTGCACGGCTGCCCCACACTGCTCGGTATGTGAGGCAGCCCAGCTACCAGCTGAACACCAGATGGGCAAGGCCTGCAAGGCCCAGGCCCCGAAGGGTGCCAACCCGAAGGGTGCCACAAAGAGGAGGGCTGTGGCAGCGGTCAACGTACCGCCGGCTCCAGCCGGTCCTAACACCCCAGAAGCCGCCGCTGCTTCCGAGGCGATGGACGGCGTAAATTCGGGAGACGCGGGACCGTAATGGTCGCTCAGCGATACCCGACTGGCTCTTGGCGGTTTGACTCGGGGGGGTCAACCGTCAAACTATGAGCCCGAGGTGGCGGCGGCGTGTCCACGCCGCCCCTCGTGAGGGTTTTACCTCTTTGAGGTTTTTGGCGCAGAGGCTGGCCGCAGCCAACCGCGTGGGGCAGTACGGAATTTTTGCGAGAGCAGTTACCGTCTGCCCCACACTTCGCGGAGCGCAGGACACCGTGGGTTTTTAGTGGGTATACCCCGGCCAACCCCCACCTCGGCCGGGGGGACCCCCACTCACCGGGCCGCTCTCCCCCGAGAGCGGCCTGATGGTCTTAATCAGATTTTCCCACGTAAAAAAAAAAAAAAAAAAAAAAAAAGGTTAGGTTCCCTCTCGTTGTGCGTCCACCTTGCCGTGGTGGGAGGGCTCAGTAACCGCTCACCATAGCAAGCCAGCTATGTTGGGCGGTGAAGCCAAGAGGCGCACTAGGTAGGTACACTTAACATTCGCTCATACACTTACACACACAACTCACACCTCCACATACACACACCACACACCCTCACACACACTACACATCAATGGGTGGGTGCCCTTGCCTTTATTGGCTGGGGTACGTGTTAGCTAGGGAACTCCTCGCGCAACCCGCGAGGAGTAACTGGGGCCTTGCCTTAACCGGCCGGGCCTGGCAGAGTTAAACTGTCCTTAAAACCGGAAGGTAAGTTGGTGGTGCGGGGCGATACCTGAGTGGCTGCCCTGTCAGTGCAGTCGCAACCGCACCCCCAGGAGGGGTACCTGCCGCCCCCCCTCTTGGGAAATCAAATGTAGGCCTCCCAGGTGCCGACCCGGCTCCGGCCCTCGGGAGTACATTTCCGTGCGTATCGTGGGAACTAGATGGATTTAAAACTGAAATTTAAAACAAAATCGGAGGAGGAGAAAGTAGAAGGAGGAAGTCCAAGGAGAGTGGGACCGAGAAGGTCGAAAAAAGGAGAAGTCGGGCTTAACATGCCCGAGCTGGACCCGAAGGAGAGAGAGCTCATGAGAAGGGCCCGTGTGAGAGTCTCGCGGATGTCTGCTAGCAGCCTAGACAGGCTGCTAACGCAAGACAGAGACCGCAGCGTCTCCACGGAGAGAGAGAGCTCCGACACAGAGACAGGAACCAGCGAAGCTGGAAGTGGCGCGGTAAGCGCATCGGTGAGCGACGTCGACTTTTTCGACGTCGACTGCAGCCTCATGGGCGGGAGTAGCCAGCCGGCAACGACTGGCGGCTCGCACACGCCCAAACGTCCTCACGAGGACGTCGAGGGAGATGACGAATGGGGCGGTGCCGCCAAGACGCCCGCCAACAAGAGTGCCGTCCGCGGACGTGGACGTCCCCCAACCACTGGGGAATACGTCGGTCTGGCCGCGGCCAAGGAGAAACTCCTTGCAGCGCAGCGGGAGCAGATGCGCCTGGAGGCGGACCAGGAGATAGTCGCCTCGGCCACTGCTGCCCGCCAGCTGCGGAGCAAGTATCCGACGAGGATGGAGCGCCAGGGCAGCGGCGCAGAGACCCCGAACGAGCAGTCCACCGCTGGTCTCGGGCTACGTGTGGAGAGCGACGTCCGCGCCATTCTGGACGTCGCCAAAAAGAGTGGCAACCTGTCTGGGCGCTTCCAGGCGGTGTTAAAGGAGGCAGCCGTTAGCCTCAAAGAGGTGGTTGACGAACTCAGCCAGAGGACCGTGTCGGAGGAAACTGCGGTCCTCAAGGCTGAGAACGTCCGAATGAGGCAGGAGCTAGCCGAACTCCGAAAGGAGATGGCTGCCATTCACGAACGGATGGACAAGGGGCTCTCACCCCCGGGACGGCCCGGACTTCCGAGCGCCGTAAGGCAAACCTCCGCTCCTCAGCCGGAGGGCCAAACGGCACTCGAGGACCTCCGTCGGTCGCTGATGAGAGACATCGGCGCAATGATATGTGCCCGTTTCGACGGCATAGAGGAGAGGCTCCTGCCTGCGCCACGCCTGCGGCCGCCGCTCGCTGCGGACAGGGCCCGGGACTCTGCGGACCACATGGAGATACCTCCAATGGTCCCGCAGGTCCTCGAGGTGCCGCCCCCTTCCAACAAGGGGAAAGGAAAGGGGAAGAGGAGCAAGGGCTCCACCCCGCAACCAGCGACATTCGCTGCCGCCGCTGCCGGGCCCTCGACCTCGAGGACAGCCCCTGCCCTTCCGGCCCCTGCTGCAGCCGGGCCGTCGACGGCACCTGCTCCATCCAGCGAGTGGGTGCAAGTCGGCGGAAATGGCAAGCAGCGGAAGGCCAAGAAGAAGGAGCCCGCCCCGGGCAAGAAGAAGAAGAGGCCGAGGAAGCCCCGCCTCCGAGTGCCTAAAACGGCTGCCATAGCGATCACGCTACGGCCCGAGGCGGAAGAGCGGACGACTTATGCCCAGGTCCTGTCCGCGGCCAAATCCCAGGTGGACCTCAGGGGGATGGGCATCGAGTCCCTCCGCCTGCGCCGCGCCGCGACCGGCGGCAGGATAATAGAAGTGGCAGGCGAGGATAACGCCCAAAAGGCCAACGTCCTCGCGAGCAGGTTAACGGAGCTGCTGGGACCCGACGTCCGGATCCAGCGCCCGACACCCACCGCAGAGCTCCGTATCTCGGGCCTTGACGAATCCGTCACGGTCCGCGAGCTCGTGGTGGCGCTGGCTGCGGCCGGCTCGTGCGAGGCGGAGGCCATCAAGGCCAGTGAGGTGCGCTTCGGCCCCAGCGGCACAGGCGCAGTGTGGGTGCGCTGCCCTATAGGCGCGGCGAAAAAGGTGGCGGAAAGTAACCGCCTCCTTGTCGGCTGGGTTGCGGCAAGAGTCCAATTGCTGCAACCCAGAGCGAGGCGGTGCTTCCGTTGCCTTGAGGAGGGCCATGTCCGGACGAAGTGCACGGCAGAGGTCGATCGTACCGACCTTTGTTACCGATGCGCCAAGCCCGGGCACAGAGCCAGCGGCTGCACGGCGACCCCACACTGCGCAGTGTGCGAGGCCGCCAACCTCCCGGCTAGCCACCTAATGGGCAAGGCCTGCAAGGGCCAAGCCCAGAAGAGCGGCAAGAAGAGGAAGGCTGTGGCAGCCGGCAACACACCGCCGGTTCCAGCCGGTCCTACCGCCCCTGCTCCTGTGGAGGCGATGGATAGTGCGGACGCGGGAGACGCGGGACCAAACGGTCGCTCCGCGATACCCTAGACTGGCTCTTGGCGGTATGACTCGGGGGGGTCTACCGCCAAACTATGAGCCCGAGGTGGCGGCGGCGTGTCCACGCCGCCCCTCGAGAGGGTTTTACCTCTTCGTGAGGTTTTTGGCGCAGAGGCTGGCCGCAGCCAACCGCGTGGGGCAGTACGGAATTTTTGCGAGAGCAGTTACCGTCTGCCCCACACTTCGCGGAGCGCAGGACACCGTGGGTTTTTAGTGGGTATACCCCGGCCACCCCCACCCCGGCCGGGGGGACCCCCACTCACCGGGCCGCTCTCCCCCGAGAGCGGCCTGATGGTCTTAATAAGATTTTCCCACGTAAAAAAAAAAAAAAAAAAAAAAAAAAGGTTAGGTTAGGTTCCCTCTCGTCGTGCGTCCACCTTGCCGTGGTGGGAGGGCTCAGTAACCGCTCACCATGGCAATCCAGCCATGTTGGGCGGTGAAGCGAAGAGGCGCACCGGGCGGGTGTACTTCGCACACACTCTTTTGGTGTGTGCGGAGTACACCCACCCTAATTGGAGGTGGGTGCCTTGCCTTAATTGGCCGGGCACGTGTTAGTGTGTAGGGAACTCCACGCGCAACCCGCGCGGAGTAACTGGGGCCTTGCCTTAACCGGCTGGGCCTGGCGGAGTAAACCGTCGCTAAAACCGGAAGGTAAGTTGGTGGTGCGGGGCGAGACCTGAATGGCTGTCCTGTAAGTACAGTCTCAACCGCACCCCCAGGAGGGGCACCTGCCGCCCCCCCTCTTGGGTCATAAATGTAGGCCTCCCAGGTGCCGACCCGGCTCCGGCCCTCGGGAGTTTATAAATCCGTGTACTCGTGGGACTTTTTTATGGACCTTAAACTAAAATTTAGCAAAAGTGAGGAGGAGAAAGGAGAAGGAGGGAGTTCGAGAGTGGGACCGAGAAGGTCGGAGAAGAAGAAAGGAGTTGGGCGGAGTATGCCCGTGTTAGACGAGAAGGAGCGGGAACTGAGGAGGAGACTTAGCGTGCGCGTCTCGCGGATGTCCGCCAGCAGCCTGGAAAGGCTCCAGAGGCTGGACAGAGACCGTAGCGTGTCCTCGGAGAGGGAAGAAAGCTGCGACACTGACGCAGGAGCAGCCAGCGCGAGCGAGGCTACCAGTGGTGCGGCAAGCGATGTCGATTTTTTCGACATTGACTGTAGCCTTGTCGGAGACGGGAGCGGCAAGCCGTCTCGGTCAAGTCTCGGGCTGCGAGTGGAGAGCGACGTCCGCGCCATTTTGGACGTCGCCAAAAAGAGTGGCAACCTCTCTGGGCGCTTCCAGGCGGTGCTAAAGGAGGCAGCCGCTAGCCTCAAAGAGGTAGTGGACGAACTGAGCCAGAGGACCGTGTCAGAGGAAAATGCGGTCCTCAAGGCGGAGAACGTCCGCATGCGACGGGAGATGGCGGAGCTGCGCTCGGAGATGGCCTCCCTAAAGGAGGTAGTGGCCAGGGGACACTCGTCGGGCGCCGTGGGGCAAACCTCCGCTCCTCAGCCGGAGGGCCAAACGGCGCTCGAGGACCTCCGTCGGTCACTGATGAGGGACATCGGCGCGATGATGTGTGCACGCTTCGACGACATTGAGGAGAGGCTCCTGCCTGCGCCACGCCTGCGACCGCCGCTCGCTGCGGACAGGGCCCGGGACTCTGCGGACCGCATGGAGATAGCTCCAATGGTCCCGCAAGTCCCCGAGATCCCACCCCCTTCCAGTAAGGGGAAAGGAAAGGGAAAGGGGAAGGGCAAAGGCTCCACCCCGCAGCCAACGACCTTCGCAGCCGCTGTTGCCGGGCCCTCGTCCTTGAGGACAGCCCCTGCCCTTCCGGCCCCCGCTGCAGCCGGGCCGTCGACGGCACCTGCTCCATCCAGCGAGTGGGTGCAAGTCGGCGGAAATGGCAAGCAGCGGAAGGCCAAGAAGAAGGAGCCCGCAAAGGGCGAAAAGAAGAAGAGGACGAGGAAGCCCCGGCTTCGAACGCCCAAGACGGCCGCTGTCGTTATTACGATACGGCCCGAAGCGGAACAGCGGACGAACTACATACAGGTGTTGTCCGCCGCCAAAGGCCAGGTGGACCTGAGGGGCATGGGCATAGAGTCCCTCCGGGTGCGGCATGCCGCGACCGGCGCCCGAGTCATCGAGGTGTCCGGGGAGCCACAAAGTGGGCTCAAAGGCCTGCAAGGAGCCAAAGGCCCAAAAGAAGAGGTCAGCGAAGGGTGCACCGTCCCGCCCTGCTGCTGCCAACCCAGCCGTCTCGGAGACTCCGGAGGCGATGGATGAGGTGGTCGATGTTCCGGCTCCTTAATGGACCACGGCCCCTCCCATCGCTTCCTCCAGACGAATCTCAATCACTGCTGGGATGCCCAGAACCTCATGGTGGCATCCATAGCCCAGTGGTGCATTGAGATTGCAGTGGTGGCGGACCCGTATAGTGTCCCTAACGGGAGCAACTGGCTCGCGGATGCGACGACCCCGCGACCAGCGGTCGCGGTAATCCCGAGCAGTTCTCTCTGCGTGCCGCCCCTCCGTCTCATCTCCCGCGGCGTTGGCTATGTCGCGGTGCGATGGAGGGACTTAGTCGTGGTCGGAGCGTACTTTACGCCAAACCGACCCGACCGAGACTTTGAGGTCTTCCTAGAAGAGGTTGGGGCCCTTCTGGACCGGACACAGCCTCTTCCGGCTCTTGTCCTGGGAGACCTCAATTCCTGGTCCACGCGGTGGGGTAGCGCACAGGCCAACTCCAGGGGGAGGCTCCTTGAGCCCTGGATCGACACCTTCGATCTGGTGCCGCTCAATAGGGGGACGACAAGTACCTTCGTGCGCTGGCGGGCCCAGTCGATTGTGGACATCACACTCGCAAGTCCCGCCCTCGCACGAAGGGTGCATGACTGGCGGGTTGAGGAGGCGGAGACTCTCTCCGATCACCTGTATATCAGGTTCACGATCTCCGCCCACACCTCGCCCCCAGCTCAGTCAGCCCCCAGGGCAGATCGCCCGAGATGGGCCCTGAAGCGTGTCGACAGGGAGCTCCTAGAGGAGGCCGCCATCATCCAGGCGTGGGTGCCCGTACCGGAGGTCCTGGATGATGTAGATGAGGAGGCGGAAAGGCTCACGAGGGCGATGACAAGCGTCTGTGACGCGTCGATGCCCCGGGTCAAGCCGCGAGCTCGCTCGCGGCAAGTGTACTGGTGGAGCGCGGAGATTGCCTCGCTTCGCGCCGCCTGCGTAGCAGCGCGCCGCCAGTACCAAAGACACCGGAGGCGTCGACACGGTCGGCCCCGTGAGCCCGACGAGCCGGACCCGGCGGAAGACCGCCTGTACGAGGCCTGGAGGACGGGAAGGAAGGCCCTAAGTACGGCCATCAACGCGGCCAAAGATAAAGCTCGCGACGAAATGCTCGCGTCTCTGAGTCGGGACCCATGGGGGCGCCCTTACCGGTCGGCAAGGGGCAAGCTCCGTCCATGGGCCCCACCTCTGACTCAATCGCTCGAGCCGAGCTTTGTCTCCGAGATCGTCGCGACGCTCTTTCCCCAAAGAGCGGAGCACCAACCGCCGAGCATGGCACCGCCACCAGCGACCGAGCCGGCACCGCTGGAAGAGGACTCCGCAGAAGTCACTTCTTCGGAGATGAAAGTGGTCCTCCGTCGCCTCAGCGCGAAGAGCACCGCCCCCGGGCCTGACGGCATACCGGGGCGCGCCGTTGTTCTCGCCTCCAGGCACTTGGAGGACCATTTTCGGAGGCTGTTCTCCGCCTGCCTCGAGCGTGGGGAGTTCCCAGCTCGATGGAGGGCGGGCAGCCTCATACTCCTGAAGAAGGAGGGGCGGCCGGAAGCCTCACCGTCGGCGTATCGGCCGATTATCCTACTCGACGAGGGGTGTAAGCTCTTAGAGAGGATAATCGCCGACCGCCTTACGAGCCACCTTTCCCGTACCGGGCCGAACCTGTCGGCAAACCAGTACGGGTTCAGAAGGGAGCGCTCAACGGTGGGAGCTATCCTGCGGGTCAAGGCCCTGGCAGAGGAGGCTGTGGCCGGGGGAGACGCGCTGTTGGCTATATCGCTCGATATAGCCAACGCGTTCAACACTCTCCCCTGGGCCTGTATCCGGGAGGCACTCCTCTATCATCGTGTGCCGGAGTACCTACGTCGAACGGTCGAGGCGTACCTGGCGGATCGGTGGATCGCCTTCGACACCAGTGCGGGGCCACAGAGGTGGCGAATGTCCTGTGGTGTTCCACAGGGGTCGGTCTTAGGACCGCTCCTGTGGAACCTCGGGTATGATTGGGTGTTGCGCGGCGCTCTTCTCACGGGCTTGGCTGTCACCTGCTACGCAGACGACACCCTGGTCACAGCCCGGGGGAAGACCTGCCGCGAGGCCGCAATCCTGGCCACGGCCGGCGTAGCACACGTCGTCGGGAGAATCCGTCGCTTGGGGCTGAGGGTTGCTTTGGAGAAGACGGAAGCAATGTGCTTCTGCGCACCGGGAGTCCGAATGCCGCCGGGCTTCGAGCTCACAATTGGGGGAGTGCGGGTGCACATCGGGTCGACCCTCAAATATCTGGGCCTGACCCTGGACAGCAGGTGGAAGTTTGACGCCCACTTCGGGCGTCTCGTTCCGAAGTTGGTGGGAGCGGCGGGGCCACTTGCCCGGCTCCTGCCCAACATTGGGGGCCCGAGTGCGTCTACAAGGCGCCTCTACATGGGCATTATCGGCTCCATGGCTCTTTACGGAGCCCCGGTGTGGGCCGTGAATATCCCTGGTGGCGTCATCAGCAGACTCTCACAAGTGCAGAGGCTGATGGCCATCAGGGTGACACGGGCATACCGCACCGTGTCAAGCGAGGCGGCCGTCGTCCTCGCTGGTTCCATCCCGTGGGACCTGGAGGCGAGAGCCCTCGCGTCGCTGTACGAGTGGCGCGAGGAGGCTCGGAGCCGAGGAGACCGACCGGCGCTCAGGGTGGTGGAGGAGCGTCGGGAGGAGCTCCGCCAGGTCCAGCTGGCGGAGTGGCGGCGGCGGCTCGAGGAGCCTGGAGCGGGCCGCTTAACCATATCGGCTATACGGCCCGTCTTGGAGGAGTGGACGGACAGGTCCCACGGGTCCCTGTCGTTCCATCTGACACAAGTGCTTTCCGGACATGGGTGCTTCGGAAAGTACTTGTGTCGGATTCAAAGGGAGAGTGATGAGCGGTGCCACCATTGCCCCAGCAATTGTGACACCGCCCATCACACACTAGCGGTCTGCCCAGCCTGGGCTGCACCCAGAGAGGAGCTGACGCGCGCCATCGGTCGCGACTTGTCGCTGCCGGCCGTTGTCACGGCCATCCTCGGCAGCGACGAAGCGTGGCAGGCGTTGCGTCAGTATTGTGAGGTCGTTATGGCGACCAAAGAGGAGCAGGAACGGGCTCGCGAGCTGCTTCGCAGCACTCACGGGCCCAGACGTTCTGGCAGACGGGTGCGTAACGACCGGTTACCACCCTAACCTGGCTCTTGGCGGCTGACTCGGGGGGGTCAGCCGCCAACCAACGAGCACGAGAGGACGGCGGCGTGTCCGCGCCGCCTCTCGAGGGTTGTTCCCTATAAGGGACACGAGACGAGGCCCGATGGGGCCAACCGTTGTCGGGGCAACGGCAGTCATGCTTACGCCGGTACCGTTGCCCCCGACAAATAGCGGCGAAGATGGACACCGTCAGGTTTTAGTGGGTATACCTCTGGCCGCCCACCATCCCAGGCCAGAGGGGACCCCCACACACCGGGCCGCTGTCCCCCGACAGCGGCCTGAAGGTCTTAACAGATTTCCTGACGTTAAAAAAAAGCAGCAGAAAGAGGAAATGCGCCTGACCGCGGAGAAGGACGTTGCCGCCTCGGCGGCGACTGCCCGGGAACTTCGAGCGAAGTTCCCAACTCAAAAGGAGCGAGCGAGGCTTGCCATGGTTGGAGGAGAAGCTGTGGCCCCAGTTCCTGTCGAGCAGCAGACGACTGAGGGACTAGCCGAGCGCATCTCTGGCGACCTGGCCGCAATTAATATGGTGGCCACGAGCAGCAAAAACCTGAAGGGCACCTTCGTGCGGTGCCTTAAGGACGCCGTGCTCAGTATCTCCAACGTGATAGGAGAACTGAGTCAGAGGACGACGGGAGAGGAGCAAGCTCTACTTCAGGCGGAGAACGCCAAAATCAGAGGGGAAATGGCGGATCTCCGTAGAGAGCTCGCCCTCATGAAAGAGACGATGGCGGCTCGTCTGGGCCTGGACAGCATTGCCCTGCTAAGGTCCGATGGCCAGTTAGAGTCTTCCGGGGTTGGCAGTCAGCCCACCGTAGCTAAGGCAGCTAAACAGCCCGCTGCGGTGCGTGCCCACCCAAAGGATAACTCCTTGGAGGACTTTAAACGGTCCATAATGCTGGAAGTTGGGGCGATGATGAGCGCCCGCCTTCAGGACATAGCGGATAGGCTTCCTCCGGCGCCAATAGTTCGCCCGCCCCTGGCGAGTGACACTGTCCGAGGGATACGCCGGTCTCCACCCTCGATGGAGCATGAGGACACAGCCCGGATCCCAGCGGCCCCGCTGGTGACAGCCAAGGGCAAGGGAAAGGGTAAGAAGTCTGCGCCGCAGCCAGCGACCTTCGCTGCCGCCGTTGCCGGGCCCTCGACCTCGAGGACAGCCCCGGCCCTTCCGGCCCCCGCTGCAGCCGGGCCGTCGACGGCACCTGCTCCATCCAGCGAGTGGGTGCAAGTCGGCGGAAATGGCAAGAAGCGGAAGGCCAAGAAGAAGGAGCCCGCCCCGGGCGATAAGAAGAAGAGGCCGAGGAAGCCCCGGCTACGAGTGCCCAAGACGGCCGCTATCGTTATAACGATACGGCCCGAGGCGGAAGAACGGACAACCTACGCCCAGGTGCTGGCTGCGGCCAAAGGCCAGGTTGATCTGAGGGGGATGGGAATTGAGTCCCTCCGACTGCGCCGCGCCGCGACTGGCGCCAGAATATTGGAGGTGTCCGGAGAGGACAACGCCCAAAAGGCGAACACGCTGGCGGGCCGGATCACGGAGCTCCTAGGGCCCGACGTCCGTGTCCAGCGCCCGACTCCCACCGCTGAGCTCCGTATTTCCGGACTTGACGAGACCGTCACAGTCCACGAGCTCGTGGTGGCGCTGGCTGCGGCCGGCTCTTGTGAGGCGGAGGCCATTAAGGCCAGCGAAATACGCTTCGGCCCCAGCGGCTTGGGCGCAGTGTGGGTGCGCTGCCCTATTGGTGCAGCGAAGAAGGTGGCGGAAAGCAACCGCCTCCTTGTCGGCTGGGTTGCGGCAAGAGTCCAACTGCTGCAACCCAGAGCGAGGCGGTGCTTCCGTTGCCTAGAGGAGGGCCACGTCCGGGCGAAGTGCACGGCAGAAGTCGACCGTAGCGACTTCTGCTACCGATGCGCCAAGCCCGGACACAGAGCCAGCGGCTGTACGGCGACCCCACACTGTGCAGTGTGCGAGGCCGCAAATCTGCCGGCTAGCCACCAAATGGGCAAGGCCTGCCAGGCCCAAGCCCCGAAGAGTGGCAGAAAGAGGAAGGCTGTCGCAGCCGGCACCACACCGCCGGTTCCAGCCGGTCCTACCGCCCCCGAGGCGATGGACGGCGTGAATGCGGTAGACGCGGGACCATAGGTCGCTCCGCGATACCCTTAATTGGCTCTTGGCGGTTGACTCGGGGGGGTCAACCGCCAAACTATGAGCCCGAGGTGGCGGCGGCGTGTCCACGCCGCCCCTCGTGAGGGTTTTACCTCTTCGTGAGGGTTTTTGCGCAGAGGCTGGCCGCAGCCAACCGCGTGGGGCGGTACGGAATTATGCGAGAGCAGTTACCGTCCGCCCCCACATTATGCGGAGCGAACGGACACCCTGGGTTTTTAGTGGGTATACCCCGGCCACCCCCACCCCGGCCGGGGGGACCCCCACTCACCTGATGGTCTTAATTAGATTTTCCCAGGTAAAAAAAAAAAAAAAAAAGGTTAGGTTCCCTCTCGTTCCCTCTCGTTGTGCGTCCACCTTGCCGTGGTGGGAGGGCTCAGTAACCGCTCACCATAGCAAGCCAGCTATGTTGGGCGGTGAAGCCAAGAGGCGCACTAGGTAGGTACACTTCACATTCGCTCATACACTTACACACACAACTCACACCTCCACATACACACACCACACACCCTCACACACACTACACATCAATAGGTGGGTGCCCTTGCCTTTATTGGCTGGGGTACGTGTTAGCTAGGGAACTCCTCGCGCGACCCGCGAGGAGTAACTGGGGCCTTGCCTTAACCGGCCGGGCCTGGCGGAGTAAACCGTCCCTAAAACCGCAAGGCAAGTTGGTGGTGCGGGGCGATGCCTGAATGGCTGTCGTGTTAGACAGTCGCAACCGCACCCCCAGGAGGGGCACCTGCCGCCCCCCCTCTTGGGTTACCAAATGTAGGCCTCTCAGGTGCCGACCCGGCTCCGGCCTTCGAGAGTTCCTAATACCGTGCGAATCGTGGGAATAATATGGAGTACCTTAAAAGCAAAAAACCAAACCCAAATGATGAGAAGGAGAGTAAGAGGGAGAGAAGAGAAAGGCGCGCGACGCGCAGGCGTGAGAAGGAGGAGCAGTTGCTCAAAGAGAGTGGAGAGGGGCAGAGCCCAAACCGGAAGGAGATAGGAGAAAGACCGAGAAGCCCCATCGTGAGGCTTCGGAGGATGAGCAACGCGAGCTTGGAGAAGCTGCAAAAGACGACGGTGTCTGACGACCTGGAGATGTCGTCTAGCACAGACACGGACCAACCGTCTCTGTCCGGATACCACTCCCCGGCAGAGAGCGTCGCTAGCGTCGCCACTATGGCGAGCTCTAAAAGGCAGCGCAGTGATAGCGACAGTGACGAGCAATGGGGCAGGAGCAAAGCGCCAGCCACCGACAACAGCGCAGGACGAGGGCGAGGCCGCGGCCGCCCTCCCACTACTGGGGAGTATGTAGGGCTGGCCAAAGCCAAACAGCATCTCCTCGAAACGGAGAGGGAGGCGATGCGCCTTGAGGCTGAAAAAGATATCGACTCCGCAGCCTCGGCCGCCAGAGAGCTTCGGCTCAAGTTTCCGACGAAGTCGGAATTACAAAAGAGGGCTACTGGCGGCGAGGCCGTCGATGTCCCGGTCGAGGCTCAAACGACCCAGGGGCTGAGCGAGAGGATCGCAGGCGACATTGCGACGATAAACTTTGTCGCCAAAAACAGCAAGAAGCTGCAGGGCAGGTTTGTCGCCTACCTAAACAACGCTGCGCTCAGTGTCGCTAGCGTCGTAGAGGAGCTGAGCCAGCGCACGGTGGCAGACGAGTCGGCCTTAGTGCGGGCGGAAAACGCGGCGATGAGGGCCGAAATAGCGGAGCTGCACAAGCAGCTTGCCCTAGTGCAGGAGGAAATGGCGGCCCGTCGTGGCCTCGACCAAATCGCCGCCATGAGGGGGGAGTCTGCGGGTAGTCAGCCCGCCACGGACATGGCAGTCATCCAGCCAACCGTAGCGCGTACCCTCCCAGACTCGAACCTCATCGAGGAGTTGAAGCGGGCGCTCATAGTCGAAGTCGGGACTATGGTGAGCGCCCGCCTCCAAGACTTCGCGGAGAGGCTTAATCTGCCCCCTGCCCCCAGAATGCGCCCGCCTTTGGCGGCCGACAGGGCTAGAGCGGTGAACACGTCTCCACCGCCTCCGGTGGAAATGGAGGTCAGCCCAGCAGCGCCTTTGCCTGTGAGCAAGGGCAAAGGAAAGGGAAAGGGGAAGGGCAAGAGGTCCACACCGCAGGCAACTCCCGTTGCTGACCCTGGCCCTTCCACCTCCACGGCCACCTTTGGCCCTCCCGTCGCCGCCCCCGGCCCTTCCAATGCCGCCCCCGGTCCCTCTGTCCAGCCCTCCGCTCCCTCTGGAGCTTGGACGACCGTGGGGAAAAACGGCAAAAAGAAGGCGCCAAAGAAGAAGGAGGCTGCCCAACAGCCCAAGGCTAAAAAGCCTAAGGTGAAAGTGCACCGCACTGCGGGCATCGTTCTCACCCTCCAGCCAGAGGCTGAGGAAAGAGGAGAGACTTACGCCGCGGTCCTGGCCGAGGCTAAGTCTCGAATAGATTGGAGAGCAATGGGGATCGAGGGCATCCGCATTGACAAAACGGCGACAGGTGCTCGGATCATAAAGATCCCGGGTCCTGCCAAAGCCACCCAAGCGGACGCCCTCGCGGCGAAAATCTCTGAGACCCTCTCAGGGGATCGGGTGCGAGTGTATCGCCCGGTCGCAACGGCGGACCTCCGCGTCACCGGTCTTGACGACTCGGTGACGGTGGGCGAGCTCACGGCCGCGATTGCGGGTGCCGGTGGCTGCTCTACGGAGCAAATTAAATGTGGGGACATCCGCCGGGAATCGCGCGGTATGGGGTCTGCGTGGATTCGCTGCCCGGCCGAGGTTGCCAAGAAGGTAACGGAGAGCGGCCGCCTGCTCGTGGGCTGGGTCTCAGCGACCATCAAACTCTTGCAGCCCCGAGCACAGCGGTGCTTCAGGTGCCTGGAGGTTGGCCACGTGAGGGTCCAATGCCGGTCGGAGGTAGACCGCAGCACCGTGTGCTACAGGTGCGGTCAACCCGACCACAAGGCTGCAGAGTGCTCGGCTGCCATGCACTGCACCCTGTGTGCAGCTGCGGGCCTGCCAGCCACTCACAAAGTGGGCACAAAGGCCTGTAAGGAGCCCAGAGTCCAGAAGAGGAGGCCCGCGAGTGGAGCACCGTCCCGCCCCACTGCAGCCAACCGAGTCGTCTCCGACACCCCGGAGGCGATGGATGAGGTGGTCGATGTTCCGGCTCCTTAATGGACCACGGCCCCTCCCATCGCCTCCTGCAGACGAACCTCAACCACTGCTGGGATGCCCAGAACCTCCTGGTGGCATCTGTGGCGGAGTGGTGTGTTGAGTTGGCAGTGGTGGCGGACCCCTACAGTGTCCCACAGGGGAGCAACTGGCTCGCGGATGCGACGACCCCGCGACCAGCGGTCGCGGTAATCCCGTCCAGTTCCCTCTGCGTGCCGCCCCTCCGTCTCATCGCCCGCGGCGTTGGCCATGTCGCGGTGCGATGGAGGGACATAGTCGTGGTCGGAGCGTACTTCACGCCAAACCGACCCGACCGCGAGTTTGAGGTCTTTCTAGAAGAGGTTGGGGCCCTTCTGGACCGGACACAACCTCTTCCGGCTCTCGTCCTGGGAGACCTCAACTCGTGGTCCACACGGTGGGGTAGCACTCAGGCCAACTCAAGAGGGAGGCTCCTCGAGCCCTGGATCGATGCGTACGATCTGGTGCCGCTAAATAGGGGAACGACAAGCACCTTCGTGCGATGGCGGGCCCAGTCGATTGTGGACATCACACTCGCTAGTCCCGCCCTCGCCCGAAGGGTGCATAACTGGCGTGTTGAGGAGGCGGAGACTCTCTCTGATCACTTGTACATCAGATTTGAGATCTCCGCCCACACTTCAACCCCAGTCCAGTTGACCCCTCAGGCAGATCGCCCGAGATGGGCCTTGAAAAGGCTGGATAAGGAGCTCCTGGAGGAGGCCGCCATCATTCAGGCGTGGGTGCCAGCACCGGAGGCCCTGAATGACGTGGACGAAGAGGCGGAAAGGCTCACGAGGGTTATGACAGGCGTCTGCGACGCGTCGATGCCCCGGGTCAAGCCGCGAGTTCGCTCGCGGCAAGTGTATTGGTGGAGCGCGGAGATTGCCTCGCTTCGCGCCGCCTGCGTAGCAGCGCGCCGCCAATACACCAGACACCGGAGGCGTCGACACGGTCGGCCCCGTGAGCCCGACGAGCCGGACGCGGTCGAAGACCGCCTCTACGAGGCCTGGAGGTCTGGGAGGAAGACGCTGAGCGCTGCCATAAGCGCCGCGAAGGACAAAGCTCGCGAAGAGATGCTCGCCTCCTTGAGTCGGGACCCATGGGGCCGCCCTTACCGTTCGGCTAGGGGCAAGCTCCGGCCATGGGCCCCTCCTCTGACTCAGTCGCTCGAGCCGAGCTTTGTCTCCCAGGTGGTCGCAACGCTCTTCCCTCAGGGAACGGAGCACAATCCGCCGAGCATGGCTCCGCTAACAGCGGAACCGGAACCAGAAGAGGAAGACTTCACAGTCACTTCCTCAGAGATGAGAATGGTCCTCCGCCGCCTCAGCGCGAAGAACACCGCCCCTGGGCCTGACGGCATACCGGGCCGCGCGGTTGTTCTCGCCTCCAGGCACCTGGAGGACCATTTTCGGGGGCTGTTTTCCGCCTGCCTCGAGCGTGGGGAGTTCCCAGCTCGATGGCGGGTAGGCAGCCTCATACTCTTGAGGAAGGAGGGGCGGCCGGAGGCCTCGCCGTCGGCGTACCGGCCGATTATCCTTCTCGACGAGAGCTGCAAGCTCTTAGAGAGGATAATCGCCGCACGCCTTACGAGCCACCTCACCCGTACCGGGCCGGACTTATCGGCAAACCAGTACGGGTTCAGGAGGGAGCGCTCGACGGTGGGGGCCATCCTGCGGGTGAAAGCCCTGGCCGAGGAGGCTGTGGCCGGGGGAGACGTGCTGTTGGCTGTATCGCTCGATATAGCCAACGCCTTCAACACTCTCCCCTGGGCCTGCATCCGAGAGGCGCTGCGCTTTCACCGCGTGCCGGCGTACCTATGCCGCGTGGTGGAGTCGTACTTGGCGGAGAGGTGGATCGCCTACGACACACAGGCGGGGCCACAGAGGTGGCGAATGACGTGCGGGGTTCCACAGGGGTCGGTCTTAGGACCGCTCCTGTGGAACATAGGGTACGATTGGGTGCTGCGGGGCGCCCTTCTCCACGGTGTCTCGGTGACCTGTTACGCCGATGACACCCTGGTCACCGCGAGAGGAAAGACCTGCCGCGAGGCGGCCATCCTTGCCACGGCCGGTACTGCCCATGTCATTGGCAGAATCCGTCGCCTGGGTCTCAGGGTCGCCCTGGAGAAAACGGAGGCCATGGCCTTCTATGGCTCGGGAGTCCGGTTGCCACCGGACTTCCACCTAACTATCGGTGGGGTGAGGGTCGCCATAGGATCGACCCTCAAATATCTGGGACTCACCCTTGATAGCCGGTGGAAGTTCGAGGCGCACTTCGCGCGCCTCGTTCCAAGGCTGGTGGGAGCGGCGGGGCCACTTGCCCGGCTCCTGCCGAACATAGGTGGTCCGAGCGCCTCCACGAGGCGACTCTACCTCGGGATCATCCGCTCCATGGCTCTGTACGGAGCCCCGGTGTGGGCCGCGAACATCCCTGGTGGCGTCATCAGCAGACTCCTGCAAGTGCAGAGGCTGATGGCCATCAGGGTGACGCGGGCATACCGCACCGTGTCGGGCGAGGCGGCCGCCGTCCTTGCCGGTTCCATGCCGTGGGACCTGGAGGCGAGGGCCCTCGTGTCGCTGTACCAGTGGCGCGAGGAGGCGCGGAATCGGGGTGACCGACCGGCGCTCAGTGTGGTGGAGGAGCGTCGGGAGGAGCTCCGCCAGGTCCAACTGGCGGAGTGGCGACGGCGGCTGCAAGAGCCTGGAGCGGGTCACTGGACCATATCGGCGATCCGGCCCGTCCTGGAGGACTGGCTCTCTCGGAGCCACGGGGCGCTGGCCTTCCGTCTGACGCAGGTACTCACCGGTCACGGCTGCTTCGGCAGGTACCTGCGTCGGATTAGGAGGGAGGTTGATGAGCGGTGCCATCACTGCACTTCCAGTGATGACACCGCTCAACACACAATTGAGGTCTGCCCGGCGTGGGATGTTCCCAGGCAGGACCTTGTGCGGGTCGTGGGCAACGATCTCTCGTTGCCCGCAATTGTCGGCGCCATGCTCGACAACGACGACGCATGGGTGGCGATGCGCCATTTTTGCGAGGACGTCATGTCCTCCAAAGAGGAGGCGGAGCGAGCGAGGGAGCTCCTCCGCGACACTCAGCGCCCAAGGCGCACCCGGCGGCGGCTAGGTCGTAACGACCTTATGCCCCCGTAAACCTGGCTCTGGCGGCTGACTCGGGGGGGTCAGTCGCCGACAATGAGCCCGAGATGGCGGCGGCGTGTTCGCGCCGCCTCTCGAGAGGGACTTTCCCTTGACAGGGTTTTTGGCGAGGATGCCTGACGAGGCCAACCGCAGTTGGGGCTAACGGTAGTAGTGCTACCGCAAGTTCCCGTTAGCCCCGACACATTGCGGAATTGACGGACACCGTGGGTTTTTAGTGGGTATACCCCGGCCACCTACCATCTTCGGCCGGGGGGACCCCCACTCACCGGGCCGCTCTCCCCCGAGGGCGGCCTGATGGTCTTAATAAGATTTTCCCACGTAAAAAAAAAAAAAAAAAAAAAGGTTCCCTCTCGTCCCTCTCGTCGTGCGCCCACCTTGCCGTGGTGGGAGGGCTCAGTAACCGCTCACCATGGCAATCCAGCCATGTTGGGCGGTGAAGCGAAGAGGCGCACCGGGCGGGTGTACTTCACACACACTCTTTTGGTGTGTGCGGAGTACACCCACCCTAATTGGAGGTGGGTTCCTTGCCTTAACTGGCCGGGAACGTGTTAGTGTTAGGGAACTCCTGCGCGACCCGCAGTGAGTAACGGGGGCCCTGCCTTAACCGGCCGGGCCTGGCTGAGTAAACAGTCGTCAAAACCGCAAGGTAAGTTTGTGGTGCGGGGCGATGCCTGAATGGCTGCCGTGTTAGGCAGTCGTAACCGCACTCCCAGGAGGGGCACCTGCCGCCCCCCCTCTTGGGTCACAAATGTAGGCCTCCCAGGTGCCGACCCGGCTCCGGCCCTCGGGAGTATATACACCGTGAGTTTCGTGGGAACAGTATGGACTTAAAACTAAAATTCAACAAAACCAAAATAGAGGGGAAGATAGTAGAAGGAGGAGAGAGTTCAAGAGGAATGGGACCGAGAAGGTCGGAGACGAAGAAGGGAGTGGGGCGGAGTATGCCCGAATTGGATGAGAAGGAGCGGGAGTTGAGGAGGAGACTGAGCGTGCGTGTCTCGCGGATGTCCGCCAGCAGCCTAGAAAGGCTCCAGAGGCTGGACAGAGACCGCAGCGTCTCGACAGGTCGAGAGGAGAGCTCCGACACAGATGGAGGCGGCGAAGGTGCATCAAGCGCATCTGTAAGCGACGTCGATTTCTACGACGTCGGCTGCAGCCTCGTCGGAGGCGATAGTGATAGCCCAAGTGCGCCGAAGCGCCCGCACGAGGCAGTCGACGGAGACGAGGAGTGGGGCGGCGCCAAGACGCCCGCCAATAAAAAGAGTGCCGTCCGCGGTCGTGGACGTCCCCCCACCACGGGGGAGTACGTCGGTCTGGCCGCGGCGAAGGAAAAACTCCTGACAGCGCAGCGGGAGCAGATGCGCCTGGAGGCGGAACAGGAGATAGCCGCCTCGGCCACTGCTGCCCGCCAGCTGAGGAGTCAATTCCTCACGAGGTCGGAGGCCCACCTTAGCGGCGTGGAACCGCTTAGCAACGACCAGTCCACGGCCGGTCTTGCACTCAGGGTGGAAAGTGACGTCCGCGCCATTCTAGACGTCGCCAAAAAGAGCGGACACCTCTCCGGGCGGTACCAGGCGATCCTGAAGGACGCAGCCGGTAGCCTGAAGGAGGTTGTGGACGAGCTCAGCCAGAGGACCGTGTCGGAGGAAAACGCGGTCCTCAAGGCTGAGAACGTCCGCATGCGCCAGGAGATGGCCGAGCTCCGCCGGGAGATGGCCTCCTTAAAGGAGATGGTCAGGGGACGCTCATCGGGCGCCGAGGGACAAACCTCCACCACCCAGCTGGAGGGTCAATCGGCGCTCGAGGACCTACGTCGGTCCCTCATGGTCGACATAGGGACCATGATGAGCGCCCGCCTGGCGAACATAGAGGAGAGGCTTCTGCCCGCTCCACGTGTGCGGCCACCGCTCGCAGCGGACAGGGCCAGGGTCTCGGAGGACCGAATGGAGGAATCTCCACCAGTCCAAGCCCCAGAGGTGCCGCCCCCCCCCTCCAACAAGAAGGGGAAGGGAAAGGGGAAGAAAAGTAAGGGCCCCACCCCGCGGCCAGCGACCTTCGCGGCCGCCGTCGCCGGGTCCTCGGCTTCGAGGGCAGCCCCTACATCTCCGGCCTTCGCAGTAGCCGGGCCGTCGACGGCACCCGCTCCATCCAGCGAGTGGGTGCGAGTCGGCGGAAAGGGCAAAGCGGAGGCCAAGAAGAAGAAGGAGCCCGCGAAGGGCGGAAAGAAGAAGAGGCCGAGGAAGCCCCGGCTTCGAACGCCCAAGACGGCCGCTGTGGTTATAACCATACGGCCCGAGGCGGAAACGAGGACGAACTACGTCCAAGTACTGTCCGCCGCCAAAGGCCAGGTGGACCTGCGGGGCATGGGCATAGAGTCCCTCCGGATACGGCATGCCGCGACCGGCGCCCGAGTGATCGAGGTGTCCGGGGAAGGCAACGCCGCGAAAGCGGACACCCTCGCCTCCCGGCTGACGGAATTGATGGGGCCCGACGTCCGCATCCAGCGCCCGACTCCCACCGCCGAGCTCCGGATCTCAGGACTCGACGAGTCCGTTACGGTCCAGGAGCTCGTGGTGGCGCTGGCCGCGGCCGGATCCTGCGAGGCGGAGGCCATAAAGGTCGGAGATGTGCGCGTCGGCCCCGGTGGCATGGGCGCAGTGTGGGTGCGCTGCCCTATAGGCGCAGCGAAGAAGGTGGCGGAAAGCAACCGCCTCCTTGTCGGCTGGGTTGCGGCAAGAGTCCAACTGCTACAACCCAGAGCGAGGCGGTGCTTCCGGTGCCTACTGGAGGGCCACGTCCGGGCCAAGTGCACGGCAGAAGTCGACCGCAGCGACTTCTGCTACAGGTGCGCGAAGCCCGGCCACAAGGCGAACGGCTGCACGGCTGCCCCACACTGCTCGGTATGTGAGGCAGCCCAGCTACCAGCTGAACACCAGATGGGCAAGGCCTGCAAGGCCCAGGCCCCGAAGGGTGCCAACCCGAAGGGTGCCACAAAGAGGAGGGCTGTGGCAGCGGTCAACATACCGCCGGCCCAAGCCGGTCCTAACGCCCCAGAAGCCGCCGCTGCTTCCGAGGCAATGGACGGCGTAAGCTCGGGAGACGCGGGACCGTAATGGTCGTTCATGCGATACCCGACTGGCTCTTGGCGGTTGACTCGGGGGGGTCAGCCGTCAAACTATGAGCCCGAGGTGGCGGCGGCGTGTCCACGCCGCCCCTCGTGAGGGTTTTACCTCTTTGTGAGGTTTTTCGCGCAGAGGCTGGACGCAGCCAACCGCGTGGGGCAGATGGAATAATGCGTAAGCAGTTACCGTCTGTCCCCACATTTTGCGGAGCGAACGGACACCGTGGGTTTTTAGTGGGTATACCCCGGCCACCCCCACCTCGGCCGGGGGGACCCCCACTCACCGGGCCGCTCTCCCCCGAGGGCGGCCTGATGGTCTTAATAAGATTTTCCCACGTAAAAAAAAAAAAAAAAAAAAAAAAAAAAAAAAAAAAAAAAAAGGTTCCCTCTCGTCGTGCGTCCACCTTGCCGTGGTGAGAGGGCTCAGTAACCGCCCACCATGGCAATCCAGCCATGTTGGGCGGTGAAGCGAAGAGGCGCACCGGGCGGGTATACTTCGCACACACTCTTTTGGTGTGTGCGGAGTATACCCGCCCAAATTGGAGGTGGGTGCCTTGCCTTTATTGGCTGGGCACGTGAGAGGAGACTCCTCGCGTAATTCGCGTGGAGTGGTGGGGCCTTGCCTTAACCGGCCGGGCCCACCCGAGGAGGAGCCGCTCGCGGCTGTTTGGAGGTGGGTGCCTTGCCTTCATTGGCCGGGCACCCGGTTGTGGGGCTCCCGCGCGACCCGCGCGGGACGAGACTCACCGTGAGACTCTCCCGTCTGTCGGAAGATGCGATAGAGCGTCACCGCCAGCAAACCCGCGAACGGAGTCGGAGTTCGAGTCTGGAGAGCCAGCTTCGTCTCTCCGAGACTGACACCGAGAGCGGGGCAGGTGGTGTCGCTGACAGCGACGTCGAATTCTTTGACGTGTCGTCGGACGGAGGGGCGGGCACTGGGAGTGCCAAGGGCCACAAGCGTCCCCGTGAGGATGATGGAGAATGGGGTGGAGGCGGTAATTCGCCTGCCACTAAAATCCGTGGTCGTGGTAGACCCCCAACTCACGGGGACTACGTTGGTCTTGCCAAGGCCAAACAGCACCTCCTCGAGGTGGAAAAGGAGGCGATGCGGCTCGAGGCGGAGAAGGACATACAGTCCGCCGCAACTGCCGCCAGAGAGCTTCGGGTCAAGTTCCCGACCAAATTGGAGCTCCAAAAGAGGGCTGCTGGCGGAGAAGCAGTCGACGTCCCGGTCGAGACGCAAACGACCGAGGGACTCAAAGAGCGGATTGCGGGCGACATCTCCGCAATAAACTATGTGGCCAATCGCTCAGGGAAGCTGCAGGGTAGGTTCGTGGCCTACCTCAAGAACGCTGCGCTCAGCGTAGCGAACGTTATGGAGGAGCTGAGCCAGCGTACGGCCACGGAGGAGACTGCCCTGCTGGAGGCCCGGAACGCCAAGGTCATGGCGGAGATGGCGGCACTCCGCAAGGAAGTTGCCCTGCTTAGGGAGGAAGTGGCAGCTCGTAATGGCCTCGAGCAAATAGCCGCTCTGAGGGAGAGGTCTTCGGGCAGCCAACCCGCCGCGGAAACGGCAGCTACTCAGCCAACCGCGACGCGTGCCCAAATAGACGCCAACCTCATCGAGGAGCTGAAACGGGCGCTCATAGTCGAAGTCGGGACTATGGTGAGCGCTCGTCTCGAGGACATGGCGGAAAGGCTGAACTTGCCTCCTGCCCCGCGAATGCGCCCGCCACTGGCGGCCGACAGGGCGAGAACGCGTAATGCCTCCCCACCAGCTCTGGTGGAGACGGACATGGACACCAGTCCAGCGGTGCCTCTGCCCCTTAGCAGCAAAGGCAAAGGGAAGGGGAAAGGGAAGGGCAAGAGTTCTTCGCAGCCGCCAGCAACCTCAGTTGCTAACCCTGGCCCTTCCACTTCCACCGCCGCTCCCGGCCCTCCCGAAGCAGTTGAAGAACGGCAAGAAGGCGCCGAACAAAAAGAAGAAGGAGGCTGCCCAGCAGCCCCCCAAGGCTAAAAAGCCTAAGCTGAAAGTGCACCGCACTGCGGGCATTGTCGTCACCCTCCAGCCAGAGGCGGAGGAGAGAGGAGAGACCTATGCCGCGGTCCTGGCCGAAGCGAAGTCTCGCATCGACTGGCGTGCAATGGGGATCGAGGGCGTCCGAATCGATAAGACGGCGACGGGCGCCAGGATCATAAAGATCCCGGGTCCTGCAAAGGCCGCTCAAGCGGACGCCCTCGCGGCTAAAATCTCCGAGACCCTCTCAGGTGACCGGGTTCGGGTTTACCGGCCGGTTGCAACGGCGGACCTCCGCGTCACCGGTCTCGACGACTCGGTGACGGTGGCCGAGCTCACGGCCGCAATCGCGCGCGCAGGCAACTGCTCTGCGGAGCAAATAAAGACCGGGGACATCCGCCGGGAATCGCGTGGAATGGGGTCAGCGTGGCTACGCTGCCCTGTGGAGGTTGCCAAGAAGGTAACGGAGAGTGGCCGCGTGCTTGTGGGCTGGGTCTCAGCGACCATCAAGCTCCTGCAGCCCCGAGCACAGCGATGCTTCCGCTGCCTGGAGGCGGGCCATGTGAGGGCAACGTGCCAGTCGACCGTTGACCGTAGCACCATCTGTTACAGATGTGGCCAACCGGACCATAAAGCCGGCGATTGCACGGCGACTATGAACTGCGCCCTGTGCGCAGCTGCTGGTCTGCCGGCCACACACAAAGTGGGCTCAAAGGCCTGCAAGGAGCCAAAGGCCCAAAAGAAGAGGTCAGCAAAGGGTGCACCGTCCCGCCCTGCTGCTGCCAACCCAGCCGTCTCGGAGACTCCGGAGGCGATGGATGAGGTGGTCGATGTTCCGGCTCCTTAATGGACCACGGCCCCTCCCATCGCTTCCTCCAGACGAATCTCAATCACTGCTGGGATGCCCAGAACCTCATGGTGGCATCCATAGCCCAGTGGTGCATTGAGATTGCAGTGGTGGCGGACCCGTATAGTGTCCCTAACGGGAGCAACTGGCTCGCGGATGCGACGACCCCGCGACCAGCGGTCGCGGTAATCCCGAGCAGTTCTCTCTGCGTGCCGCCCCTCCGTCTCATCTCCCGCGGCGTTGGCTATGTCGCGGTGCGATGGAGGGACTTAGTCGTGGTCGGAGCGTACTTTACGCCAAACCGACCCGACCGAGACTTTGAGGTCTTCCTAGAAGAGGTTGGGGCCCTTCTGGACCGGACACAGCCTCTTCCGGCTCTTGTCCTGGGAGACCTCAATTCCTGGTCCACGCGGTGGGGTAGCGCTCGGGCCAACTCCAGGGGGAGGCTCCTTGAGCCCTGGATCGACACCTTCGATCTGGTGCCGCTCAATAGGGGGACGACAAGTACCTTCGTGCGCTGGCGGGCCCAGTCGATTGTGGACATCACACTCGCAAGTCCCGCCCTCGCACGAAGGGTGCATGACTGGCGGGTTGAGGAGGCGGAGACTCTCTCCGATCACCTGTATATCAGGTTCACGATCTCCGCCCACACCTCGCCCCCAGCTCAGTCAGCCCCCAGGGCAGATCGCCCGAGATGGGCCCTGAAGCGTGTCGACAGGGAGCTCCTAGAGGAGGCCGCCATCATCCAGGCGTGGGTGCCCGTACCGGAGGTCCTGGATGATGTAGACGAGGAGGCGGAAAGGCTCACGAGGGTGATGACAAGCGTCTGTGACGCGTCGATGCCCCGGGTCAAGCCGCGAGCTCGCTCGCGGCAAGTGTACTGGTGGAGCGCGGAGATTGCCTCGCTTCGCGCCGCCTGCGTAGCAGCGCGCCGCCAGTACCAAAGACACCGGAGGCGTCGACACGGTCGGCCCCGTGAGCCCGACGAGCCGGACCCGGCGGAAGACCGCCTGTACGAGGCCTGGAGGACGGGAAGGAAGGCCCTAAGTACGGCCATCAACGCGGCCAAAGATAAAGCTCGCGACGAAATGCTCGCGTCTCTGAGTCGGGACCCATGGGGGCGCCCTTACCGGTCGGCAAGGGGCAAGCTCCGTCCATGGGCCCCACCTCTGACTCAATCGCTCGAGCCGAGCTTTGTCTCCGAGATCGTCGCGACGCTCTTTCCCCAAAGAGCGGAGCACCAACCGCCGAGCATGGCACCGCCACCAGCGACCGAGCCGGCACCGCTGGAAGAGGACTCCGCAGAAGTCACTTCTTCGGAGATGAAAATGGTCCTCCGTCGCCTCAGCGCGAAGAGCACCGCCCCCGGGCCTGACGGCATACCGGGGCGCGCCGTTGTTCTCGCCTCCAGGCACTTGGAGGACCATTTTCGGAGGCTGTTCTCCGCCTGCCTCGAGCGTGGGGAGTTCCCAGCTCGATGGAGGGCGGGCAGCCTCATACTCCTGAAGAAGGAGGGGCGGCCGGAAGCCTCACCGTCGGCGTATCGGCCGATTATCCTACTCGACGAGGGGTGTAAGCTCTTAGAGAGGATAATCGCCGACCGCCTTACGAGCCACCTTTCCCGTACCGGGCCGAACCTGTCGGCAAACCAGTACGGGTTCAGAAGGGAGCGCTCAACGGTGGGAGCTATCCTGCGGGTCAAGGCCCTGGCAGAGGAGGCTGTGGCCGGGGGAGACGCGCTGTTGGCTATATCGCTCGATATAGCCAACGCGTTCAACACTCTCCCCTGGGCCTGTATCCGGGAGGCACTCCTCTATCATCGTGTGCCGGAGTACCTACGTCGAACGGTCGAGGCGTACCTGGCGGATCGATGGATCGCCTTCGACACCAGTGCGGGGCCACAGAGGTGGCGAATGTCCTGTGGTGTTCCACAGGGGTCGGTCTTAGGACCGCTCCTGTGGAACCTCGGGTGTGATTGGGTGTTGCGCGGCGCTCTTCTCACGGGCTTGGCTGTCACCTGCTACGCAGACGACACCCTAGTCACAGCCCGGGGGAGGACCTGCCGCGAAGCCGCAATCCTGGCCACGGCCGGCGTAGCACACGTCGTCGGGAGAATCCGTCGCTTGGGGCTGAGGGTTGCTTTGGAGAAGACGGAAGCAATGTGCTTCTGCGCACCGGGAGTCCGAATGCCGCCGGGCTTCGAGCTAACAATTGGGGGAGTGCGGGTGCACATCGGGTCGACCCTCAAATATCTGGGCCTGACCCTGGACAGCAGGTGGAAATTTGACGCCCACTTCGGACGTCTCATTCCGAAGTTGGTGGGAGCGGCGGGGCCACTTGCCCGGCTCCTGCCCAACATTGGGGGCCCGAGTGCGTCTACAAGGCGCCTCTACATGGGCATTATCGGCTCCATGGCTCTTTACGGAGCCCCGGTGTGGGCCGTGAACATCCCTGGTGGCGTCATCAGCAGACTCTCACAAGTGCAGAGGCTGATGGCCATCAGGGTGACACGGGCATACCGCACCGTGTCAAGCGAGGCGGCCGTCGTCCTCGCTGGTTCCATCCCGTGGGACCTGGAGGCGAGAGCCCTCGCGTCGCTGTACGAGTGGCGCGAGGAGGCTCGGAGCCGAGGAGACCGACCGGCGCTCAGGGTGGTGGAGGAGCGTCGGGAGGAGCTCCGCCAGGTCCAACTGGCGGAGTGGCGGCGGCGGCTCGAAGAGCCTGGAGCGGGCCACTTAACCATATCGGCTATACGGCCCGTCTTGGAGGAGTGGACGGACAGGTCCCACGGGTCCCTGTCGTTCCATCTGACACAAGTACTTTCCGGACATGGGTGCTTCGGAAAGTACTTGTGTCGGATTCAAAGGGAGAGTGATGAGCGGTGCCACCATTGCCCCAGCAATTGTGACACCGCCCAGCACACACTAGCGGTCTGCCCAGCCTGGGCTGCACCCAGGGAGGAGCTGACGCGCGCCATCGGTCGCGACTTGTCGCTGCCGGCCGTTGTCACGGCCATCCTCGGCAGCGACGAAGCGTGGCAGGCGTTGCGTCAGTATTGTGAGGTCGTTATGGCGACCAAAGAGGAGCAGGAACGGGCTCGCGAGCTGCTTCGCGGCACTCACGGGCCCAGACGTTCTGGCAGACGGGTGCGTAACGACCGGTTACCACCCTAACCTGGCTCTTGGCGGCTGACTCGGGTTGTTCCCTATAAGGGATACGAGACGAGGCCCGATGGGGCCAACCGCTGTCGGGGCAACGGCAGTCATGCTTACGCCGGTACCGTTGCCCCCGACAAATAGCGGCGAAGATGGACACCGTCAGGTTTTAGTGGGTATACCTCTGGCCGCCCACCATCCCAGGCCAGAGGGGACCCCCACACACCGGGCCGCTGTCCCCCGACAGCGGCCTGAAGGTCTTAAAAGATTTCCTGACGTTAAAAAAAAAAAAAAAAAAAAAAAAAAAAAAAAAAAGGTTAGGTTAGGTTCCCTCTCGTCGTGCGTCCACCTTGCCGTGGTGGGAGGGCTCAGTAACCGCTCACCATAGCAAGCCAGCTATGTTGGGCGGTGAAGCCAAGAGGCGCACTAGGTAGGTACACTTCACATTCGCTCATACACTTACACACACAACTCACACCTCCACACACACACACCACACACCCTCACACACACTACACATCAATGGGTGGGTGCCCTTGCCTTAATTGGCTGGGGTACGTGTTAGCTAGGGAACTCCTCGCGCAACCCGCGTGGAGTAACTGGGGCCTTGCCTTTGCCGGCCGGGCCTGGCAGAGTAAACTGTCGGCAAAACCGCAAGGCAAGTTGGTGGTGCGGGGCGATGCCTGAATGGCTGTCGCGTTAGACAGTCGCAACCGCACCCCCAGGAGGGGCACCTGCCGCCCCCCCTCTTGGGTCATCAAATGTAGGCCCCACAGGTGCCGAACCGGCTCCGGCCCTCGTGGGAAACATAATACCGTGTACTCGTGGGATATGATATGGAGTTCCTTAAACAAACACAAAACACAAACTTAAACGACGAGAAGGAGAAGAAAAGAGAGAGAAGAGAAAGGCGCGAAGTGCGCAGGCGAGAGAAGGAGCAGTTGCTCGAAGAGAAGATAGTGGGGCAAAATAGCCCGGCCCGGAAAGACGACGGAGAAAGACCTAGAAGCCCCGTAGTAAGGCTTCAGAGAGTGAAGGGCATAGACGAACTGCCCAAAGAGAAGAGGATGCTGGTGAGTGACCTGGAGTTGTCGGACACCACCAGCACTGACACGGCACAGTCCGGCTATCACTCTCCAGCGGAGAGCGTCGCTAGCGTGGCTACACTGGCCAGCAGTAAGAGAGCACGCAGCGACTCGGACAGTGACGAGCAATGGGGTCACAACAAGACACCCGCCACCTCCACTAGCAGTGGACCAGGACGAGGACGAGGCCGCGGCCGCCCCCCCACTACCGGGGAGTACGTTGGGCTGGCCAAGAGCTCGTCGAGGCTGAAAAAGAGGCAATGCGCCTTGAGGCTGAACGGGATGTTGATTCCGCAGCTTCAGCCGCCAGAGAGCTTCGGCTCAAATTTCCGACTAAGTCGGAATTACAAAAGAGGGCTACTGGCGGTGATGAAGAGGAAATCAATGTCCCGGTCGAGGCGCAGACGACCCAGGGGCTGAACGAGCGAATTGCGGGTGATATCGCGGCGATCAACTTCGTCGCTAAAAACTCGAAGAAGCTCCAGGGTCGGTTTGTCGCCTACCTCAACAATGCTGCACTCAGCGTTGCGAGCGTCGTTGAGGAACTCAGCCAGCGTACGGTGAGTGATGAGGCGGCCCTACAGAAGGCCGAAAACATCAGAATGAGGGCGGAAATAGCGGACCTCCGCAGGCAACTCGCCCTAGTACAGGAGGAGATGTCGGCCCGCCGTGGCCTTGAACAAATTGCCGCGTTCAGAGGTGAGACTGGTGGTCAGCCCGTTGCGGTCACGACAGGTGATCAGCCGACACCGCTGCTTACCAGCATGATCGAGGAGCTAAAGCGGTCACTCATAGTCGAGGTCGGGACTATGGTGAGTGCCCGCATCGAGGATCTGGCCGACAGGCTACCTCCTGCCCCCATTGTCCGCCCACCTCTGGCGGCGGACAGGGCCAGAATGGCGAGATCGTCACCCCCGCTGGTGACACAAGAGGCCAGCCCGCCTCCACCGGCTACAGCTGGGAAAAAGGGCAAGGGAAAGGGGAAGGGGAAGGGCAAGAGCTCTAAGCCGCAGGGAGCCCCCGCGGCCGTCTCAGGCCCTCCCACTTTCGCTGCCGTCCTCGGCCCTCCCATCGCCGTCGCTGGCCCTTCACGGGCTTCAGCCGCCGTAGCCGGCCCTTCACGGGCTCCAGCCGCCGTCGCTGGCCCTTCCAGCGCCCCCCACGTCGCCCAGCCGTCTGCTCCATCAGGAGCCTGGACGACTGTGGGGAAAAACGGCCGGAAGGGGCCAAAAAAGAAGAAGGAGGTGTCACAACAGCCTCCGAAGGCCAAAAAGCCGAAGCTGCGGGTGCACCGAACTGCGGGCATCGTTGTCACGCTGCAGCCAGACGCAGAGCAGAGGGGCGAGACCTATGCTGCGGTGTTGGCCGAGGCCAAGACACGCATAGACTGGCGCGCTATGGGGATTGAGGGTGTCCGAATAGACCGGACGGCGACGGGGGCCCGGATCATTAAGATTCCAGGTCCCGCCAAGGTCGAACAAGCGGACGCCCTCGCGGCTAAGATCACCGAGACGCTGTCTGCGGATCGAGTCCGGGTCTACCGCCCGGTCACAACAGCGGACCTGAGGATCACCGGACTCGACGATTCCGTGACGGTGGCCGAGCTCGCAGCTGCGATAGCTCGTGACGGAAACTGCTCCCCGGAGCAGGTTAAATGTGGGGAAATTCGCCGCGAATCGCGTAGCATGGGCTCGGCCTGGGTCCGCTGCCCGGTGGAGGTGGCAAAAAAGGTAACGGCAAGCGGCCGTCTGCTCGTGGGCTGGGTCTCAGCGACCGTCAAACTGCTACAGCCCCGAACACAACGGTGCTTCCGCTGCCTTGAAGTCGGACACGTGAGGGCGAAGTGCGAGTCCCAGGTCGACCGGAGCGACACCTGCTACCGGTGCGGCCAACCCGGACATAAGGCCGGAGACTGCCTGGCCGCCGTCCACTGCCCACTGTGCGCAGCTGCCGGTCTGCCGGCACTACACAAAATAGGCAGCAAGGGCTGCAAAGACCCTAAGGTCTCGAAGAGGAAACCTGCAGGTGGAGCGTCGTCTCGCCCCGCTGCAGAGGTTCAAATCGTCTCCAACACTCCGGAGGCGATGGAAGAGGTGGTCGACGTTGCGGCTCCTTAATGGACCAAGACCCCTTCCATCGCTTCCTGCAGACGAATTTGAACCACTGCTGGAATGCCCAGAACCTGTTTGTGGCATCCATGGCAGAATGGTCCATCGAGATCGCAGTGGCGGCGGACCCACATAGCGTCCCGTACGGGAGCAATTGGCTCGCGGATGCGGCGACCCCGAAACCGGCGGTCGCGATAATCCCGAGCAATGCTCTCTGTGTGCCGCCCCTCCGCCTGATTGCCCGCGGCGTTGGATACGTTGCGGTAAGGTGGAGGGATACAGTCGTGGTCGGGGCGTATTTCACGCCAAACCGGCCAGACCGAGAGTTCGAGGACTTCCTGGGAGAGGTTGGGGCCCTACTGGACCGTACACAACCTCTTCCGGCACTCCTCCTGGGAGACTTGAACTCTTGGTCCACACGATGGGGCAGCACACGGCCCAATTCGCGGGGAAGGCTCCTCGAGCCCTGGCTCGATTCGTTCGACCTGACGCCGCTCAATCGGGGGTCGACGAGCACCTTCGTGCGTTGGCGGGCCCAGTCGATTGTGGACGTCACACTCGCAAGTCCCGCCCTCGCGCGAAGGGTGCACGACTGGCGGGTTGAGGAGGCGGAGACTCTCTCTGATCATCTCTACATCAGATTCGAGATCTCCGCCCACACCTCACCCCCAGTCCATACGTCGCCCCAGATGGAACGCCCGAGGTGGGCCCTCAGGCGAATGGACAAGGAGCTCCTGGAGGAGGCCGCCATCATCCAGGCGTGGGTGCCCGTACCGGAGGCCCTGGATGATGTAGACGGAGAGGCGGAAAGGCTCACAAGGGTGATGACAGGCGTCTGCGACGCGTCGATGCCCCGGGTCAAGCCGCGAGCTCGCTCGCGGCAAGTGTACTGGTGGAGCGCGGAGATTGCCTCGCTTCGCGCCGCCTGCGTAGCAGCGCGCCGCCAGTACACCAGACACCGGAGGCGTCGACACGGTCGGCTCCGTGAGCCCGACGAGCCGGACGCGGTTGAAGACCGCCTCTACGAGGCCTGGAGGTCCGGGAGGAAGGCCCTGAGTGTGGCCATTAGTGCGGCGAAGGACAGAGCTCGCGAAGAGCTACTCGCGTCCCTGAGTCAAGACCCGTGGGGGCGCCCCTACCGCTCGGCTAGGGGCAAACTCCTCCCTCAGTCGGCAGAAGTCCGGATTACCGGATTGGACGACTCCGTGACTACAGCGGAGCTTACGGCGGCGGTCGCCAGGGCCGGTGGATGCCCTGCGGACCAAATAAAGGCGGGGGAAATTCGCCGCACCTCGGGCATGGGCTCAGCATGGGTCCGTTGCCCTACTACTGCGGCCAGGAAGGTGGCGGACAGCGGGCGCATACTCGTTGGCTGGGTGTCAGCAACTGTAAAGTTGCTGCAGCCCAGGGAGCAGCGCTGCTTCCGCTGCCAGGAGTTGGGCCATGTCAGGGCACAGTGCGGGTCCCAGGTCGATCGCAGCGACCTGTGTTATCGGTGTGGCCAGCCCGGTCACAAGGCCGGTAACTGTTCGGCTGCTCAACATTGCGCACTGTGCGCAGCGGCCAACCGTCCGGCCAACCATAGAGTGGGCACCAAGGCCTGCAAGGAGCCTAAAAAGGCCAAAAAGAAGCCTGCACCGGGTGCTACACCGCCCCCAGCCGCAGCAGACGCCGCAGTTCCCGGAACATCGGGACAAGCGGTGGGAGAGATGGTCGACATTCCGGCTCCTTAATGGATCACGACCCCTCCCACCGCTTCCTGCAGACCAACCTGAACCACTCGGTTCGGGCCCAAGATCTGCTGTTCGCCGTAATGGCAGAGTGGAGGATCGAGGTGGCTGTGGTGGCAGACCCGCACAGCATCCCTCGCGGGAGCACCTGGCTTGCGGACACGGCGGCTGACGTCGCGATCGTCCCAAGCGGGGCTCTATGCGTTCCGCCCCTCAAATTCATCGCCCGTGGCGTCGGCTACATTGCGGTGCAATGGAGGGACACGGTTGTGGTTGGAGCCTATTTCAGGCCAAACCGACCCAACCGTGAGTTTGAGGACTTCCTGGCCGAGGTTGGGGCCCTCATGGACCGCACACAACCTCGGCCGGTAATTTTCCTGGGGGACCTCAACTCCTGGTCACCGCGATGGGGCAGCAGGACGACCTCTTCGAGAGGGGCAATCCTCGTGCCATGGTTGGAGGAAGTCGGCCTAATGGTCATGAACCGGGGATCGGCAAGCACCTTTGTGCGTAGGCAGGGCGAGTCGATTGTGGACGTCACTTTCGCCAGCCCGAGCCTCGCACAACGGTTGCACGACTGGAGGGTTGAGGAGGCGGAGACTCTGTCCGACCACCTGTACGTCAGGTTCGACATCTCCGCCCAGACCTCTCCCTCCGTCCAGCCGTCCCCCCGAGTGGATCGCCCAAGATGGGCCCTTAGGCGTCTCGACAAGGAGATGCTGGAGGAGGCCGCCATCGTCCAGGCGTGGGTGCCCGTGCCGGAGGCCCTGGACGATGTCAACACCGAGGCGGATAGGCTCACGCGGGTAATGGCGAGCGTCTGTGACGCGTCGATGCCCCGGGTCCAGCCGCGAGTTCGCTCGCGGCAGGTGTATTGGTGGAGCGCGGAGATTGGCTCCCTACGCGCTGCCGGCGTAGCAGCGCGCCGCCAATACACTAGACACCGGAGGCGTCGACACGGCCGGCCCCGTGAGCCCGAGGAGCTGGATCCGGTGGAGGATCGGCTCTACGAGGAGTGGCAGCAGGCGAGGAAGGCTCTCCGAGCGGCCATCAGTGCTGCGAAGGATCGAGCCCGCGAGGAGATGCTCGCGTCACTGAGTGAGGACCCATGGGGGCGCCCCTACCGCATGGCTAGGGGCAAGCTCAGACCGTGGGCTCCTCCTCTTACTCTGACGCTCGAGCCCAATCTCCTCGCTAGCGTTGTCACGTCGCTGTTCCCCCAGCGGGAGGAGCATGTCCCGCCGAGGATGGCTCCGGCACCGGCGCCAATGGAGGAGGTCGAGGAGGAAAGCTCCGTGGAGGTGACACCCTCGGAAATGAAGATGGTTCTTCGTCGCCTCAGTGCCAAGAGCGCCGCCCCCGGGCCTGACGGCATACCGGGGCGCGCGGTAGTTCTGGCCTCGAGGCACTTGGGGGACCATCTTCGGAGGTTGTTTACCACCTGCCTTGAGCGAGGGGAGTTCCCCGCTCGGTGGAGGGTAGGCAACCTCGTCCTCCTGAGGAAGGAGGGGCGCCCCGAGGACTCTCCGTCAGCGTATCGGCCGATTGTCCTGCTCGACGAGTTGTGCAAGCTCCTCGAGCGGATAATCGCCGCGCGTCTGACGAGTCACTTAACCCGAACTGGGCCGGATCTTTCGGTACACCAGTTTGGGTTCCGACGGGAGCGCTCCACAGTGGGGGCGATCCTCAGGGTGAAGGCCCTGTCGGAGGAGGCCACGTCCGGGGGAGGGGTGCTGTTGGCGGTATCTTTGGATATCGCGAACGCCTTCAACACCCTCCCCTGGTCCTGCATAAAAGAGGCCCTCCGGTTCCACGGAGTGCCGGAGTACCTCCGGAGGACGATCGAGGCCTATTTGTCGGATCGCACCATAGCGTACGACACTCAGGCCGGGCCACGAACGTGGGGAATGACGTGCGGGGTTCCACAGGGGTCGGTTCTCGGACCGCTCCTGTGGAACTTAGGATACGACTGGGTGCTTCGCGGCGCCCTTCTCCCAGACCTGGCCATAACGTGTTATGCCGACGACACGTTGGTTACGGCCAGGGGGAGCTCGTGCCGCGAAGCGGCCATTCTGGCGACAGCGGGGGTCGCCCATGTGGTGGGCCGCATAAGAAGATTGGGCCTCGAGGTTGCCCTCAATAAAACGGAGGCAATGGCCTTTTACGGGACTGGAGTCCGCCTACCTCCGGACTTCAATATCGTCGTGGGAGGGGTGCGCATTGCTGTCGGGACGACACTCAAATATTTGGGTCTCGTCCTCGACAGCAAATGGCGCTTCGACGCACACTTCGGGCGACTAGCCCCGAGGCTGGTGGGAGCGGCGGGGTCACTTGCCCGGCTCCTGCCGAACATTGGGGGCCCGAAGGTCTCGACGAGGCGGCTGTACCTTGGCATCATCCGCTCGATGGCGCTGTACGGCGCCCCGGTATGGGCCGCGAATATCCCTGATGGCGTCATCAGCAGACTCTTGCAAGTGCAGAGGCTGATGGCCATCAGGGTGACGCGGGGATACCGTACCATAGCGGGTGATGCCGCCCTGGTACTCGCCGGGTCTCCGCCCTGGGACCTCGAGGCGAGAGCCCTCGCGTCGCTCTACGAGTGGCGCGAGGAGGCGCGGAGTCGGGGCGACCGTCCGTCGCTCAGAGTGGTGGAGGAGCGTCGGGCGGAACTCCACGAGGTCCTTGTGGCGGAGTGGAAGCAGCGGCTGGAGCGACCTGGCTACGGGCGGGTAATAGTGGACGCGATTCGGCCAGTCCTGGAAGAATGGCTTCAGAGGGGACACGGAGCTTTATCGTTCCGGTTGACACAAGTACTTTCCGGACATGGGTGCTTCGGAAAGTACTTGTGTCAAATCAAAAGGGAGAGTGATGAGCGGTGTCACCACTGCCCCAGCAGTCTGGACACCGCTCAACACACGCTCGAGGACTGCCCTGCGTGGGCTGCACCCCGGGGGGAATTGGTTCGGGCCATCGGCCCAAATCTAACGTTGCCGGCCGTCATCGCGGCCATCACCGGCAATGACGTGGCATGGCAAGCTCTGCGCCAGTTTTGCGAGCTTGCCATGGCCACCAAGGAGGAGGCCGAAAGAGCCCGCGAGATCTCTCGCGGCTCTCAGCGTCCCAGACGCAATAGGCCCAGGGTGCGCAATGACCTATTGCCACCCTAAATCCCTGCTCTTGGCGGCGGTGCTCGGGGGAGCCCGTCGCCAACAATGAGCCCGAGATGGCGGCGGCGTGTCCGCGCCGCCACTCGAGAGGGATTTTCCCTTAACAGGGTTTTTCGGGAGGAGGCCTGACGAGGCCGCCCGCTGTTGGGGCTAACGGTAGTAGTGCTTGTGCAGTTCCCGTTAGCCCCGACACATAGCGGAGTGAAGGACACCGTGGGTTTTTAGTGGGTATACCCCGGCCACCTACCATCTTCGGCCGGGGGGACCCCCACTCACCGGGCCGCTCTCCCCCGAGGGCGGCCTGATGGTCTTAATAAGATTTTCCCACGTAAAAAAAAAAAAAAAAAAAAAAAAAAAAAGGTTAGGTTAGGTTCCCCCCCCCTCTCGTTGTGCGTCCACCTTGCCGTGGTGGGAGGGCTCAGTAACCGCTCACCATAGCAAGCCAGCTATGTTGGGCGGTGAAGCCAAGAGGCGCACTAGGTAGGTACACTTCACATTCGCTTCTACACTTACACACACAACTCACACTTCTACATTCACACACAACACACCCTCACACACACTTCACAGCAATAGGTGGGTGCCCTTGCCTTAATTGGCCGTGGTACGTGTTAGAGTAGGTGCCTCCCGCGAAAGCGGGGATGGGTGGTTCGGGCTAGCCTTTATCGGCTGGCCCCGTGGACAGACCACGTTAAAAAAGGTGAAAGGCAAGTTGTTGATGCAGGGCGAAGTCTGTGTGGCCGCCCATTAGGCGGTCTTGACTGCATCCCCAGGGGGGGACCAGCCGCCCCCTCCTTGGGTTACAAACCAAGGCTTCATAAGTGCCGAACCGGCTCCGGCCTTATGCGACCGATATTCCGTGTTCTCGTGGGAATCTAATGGATTTTAATAAACAAACAACTCTAAAACAAAAACTTACTGTGGGAAAGGAGAAGAAGGAGGAAAGGATACGCAGGAGAGAGAGGCAAGTGGTGGAGAAGCTGAACGAAGTTGGGAATGAGCTAGGAGAGCTCAGAGAGGAACCGACACAATCGGTTGGTTTGGAGAAGGAACGCCGACTCAGTGTTGTCGTTGACAGACTGTCAGACTCAGACCTACAGCGAGTCCGAGATGTAGGGAGTGGCAGTCTGAACGATGACTTGCAGCTGTCCGAGACGGACACGGACAGCATCGTCGATAGCGTCGAGTTGACAAGCGCCGCCGAAAGTGGGGGCGAAGACGTGGACGTCGAATTCCATGACGTTCAGTCCGATGGCGGGAAAGATCCCAGCAGTACCGCCAAAGGGCACAAACGTCCACACGACGAGGTGGACGGCGGAGAGGAGTGGGGCCACAGGGCTAAATCGCCCATGCCTAACTCATCAGGACGAGGACGAGGCCGAGGCCGACCCCCGACAACGGGGGAGTACGTCGGCCTTGCTGCGGCCAAACAAGTGCTACTCGAACAGCAGAAAGAGGAAATGCGCTTGACCGCGGAGAAGGACGTTGCCGCCTCGGCGGCGACTGCTCGGGAACTTCGAGCGAAGTTCCCAACCCAAAAGGAGCGAGCGAGGCCTGCCATGGTTGGAGGAGAAGCTGTGGCCCCAGTTCCCGTCGAGCAGCAGACGACCGAGGGACTAGCCGAGCGCATCTCTGGCGACCTGGCCGCAATTAATATGGTGGCCACGAGCAGTAAAAACCTGAAGGGCACCTTCGTGCGATGCCTTAAGGACGCCGTGCTCAGTATCTCCAACGTGGTAGGAGAACTGAGTCAGAGGACGACGGGAGAGGAGCAAGCTCTACTCCAGGCGGAGAACGCCAAAATCAGAGGGGAAATGGCGGATCTCCGTAGAGAGCTCGCCCTCATGAAAGAGACGATGGCGGCTCGCCTGGGCCTGGACAGCATTGCCCTGCTAAGGTCCGATGGCCAGTCAGAGTCTTCCGGGGTTGGCAGTCAGCCCACCGTAGCTAAGGCAGCTAAACAGCCCGCTGCGGTGCGTGCCCACCCAAAGGATAACTCCTTGGAGGACTTTAAACGGTCCATAATGCTGGAAGTTGGGGCGATGATGAGCGCCCGCCTCCAGGACATAGCGGATAGGCTTCCTCCGGCGCCAATAGTTCGCCCGCCCCTGGCGAGTGACACTGTCCGAGGGATACGCCGGTCTCCACCTTTGATGGAGCATGGGGACACAGCCCGGATCCCAGCGGCCCCGCTGGTGACAGCCAAGGGCAAGGGAAAGGGTAAGAAGTCTGCGCCGCAGCCAGCGACCTTCGCTGCCGCCGTTGCCGGG
Organism: Idaea biselata; assembly: GCA_958496205.1. NCBI lineage: Eukaryota > Metazoa > Arthropoda > Insecta > Lepidoptera > Geometridae > Idaea > Idaea biselata. The sequence goes on from OY292406.1 coordinate 14,906,814, forward strand.
CCCTCGACCTCGAGGACAGCCCCGGCCCTTCCGGCCCCCGCTGCAGCCGGGCCGTCGACGGCACCTGCTCCATCCAGCGAGTGGGTGCAAGTCGGCGGAAATGGCAAGAAGCGGAAGGCCAAGAAGAAGGAGCCCGCCCCGGGCGATAAGAAGAAGAGGCCGAGGAAGCCCCGGCTACGAGTGCCCAAGACGGCCGCTATCGTTATAACGATACGGCCCGAGGCGGAAGAACGGACAACCTACGCCCAGGTGCTGGCTGCGGCCAAAGGCCAGGTTGATCTGAGGGGGATGGGAATTGAGTCCCTCCGACTGCGCCGCGCCGCGACTGGCGCCAGAATATTGGAGGTGTCCGGAGAGGACAACGCCCAAAAGGCGAACACGCTGGCGGGCCGGATCACGGAGCTCCTAGGGCCCGACGTCCGTGTCCAGCGCCCGACTCCCACCGCTGAGCTCCGTATTTCCGGACTAGACGAGACCGTCACAGTCCACGAGCTCGTGGTGGCGCTGGCTGCGGCCGGCTCTTGTGAGGCGGAGGCCATTAAGGCCGGCGAAATACGTTTCGGCCCCAGCGGCTTGGGCGCAGTGTGGGTGCGCTGCCCTATTGGTGCAGCGAAGAAGGTGGCGGAAAGCAACCGCCTCCTTGTCGGCTGGGTTGCGGCAAGAGTCCAATTGCTGCAACCCAGAGCGAGGCGGTGCTTCCGTTGCCTAGAGGAGGGCCACGTCCGGGCGAAGTGCACGGCAGAAGTCGACCGTAGCGACTTCTGCTACCGATGCGCCAAGCCCGGACACAGAGCCAGCGGCTGTACGGCGACCCCACACTGTGCAGTGTGCGAGGCCGCCAATCTGCCGGCTAGCCACCAAATGGGCAAGGCCTGCCAGGCCCAAGCCCCAAAGAGTGGCAGAAAGAGGAAGGCTGTCGCAGCCGGCACCACACCGCCGGTTCCAGCCGGTCCTACCGCCCCCGAGGCGATGGACGGCGTGAATGCGGAAGACGCGGGACCATAGGTCGCTCCGCGTTACCCTTAATTGGCTCTTGGCGGTTGACTCGGGGGGGTCAACCGCCAAACTATGAGCCCGAGGTGGCGGCGGCGTGTCCACGCCGCCCCTCGTGAGGGTTTTACCTCTTCGTGAGGGTTTTTGCGCAGAGGCTGGCCGCAGCCAACCGCGTGGGGCGGTACGGAATTATGCGACAGCAGTTACCGTCCGCCCCCACATATGCGGAGCGAACGGACACCCTGGGTTTTTAGTGGGTATACCCCGGCCACCCCCACCCCGGCCGGGGGGACCCCCACTCACCGGGCCGCTCTCCCCCGAGACGCGGCCTGATGGTCTTAATTAGATTTTCCCAGGTAAAAAAAAAAAAAAAAAAAAAAAAAAAAAAAAAAAAAAAAAAAAAAAGGTTAGGTTCCTCTCGTCGTGCGTCCACCTTGCCGTGGTGGGAGGGCTCAGTAACCGCTCACCATGGCAATCCAGCCATGTTGGGCGGTGAAGCGAAGAGGCGCACCGGGCGGGTGTACTTCGCACACACTCTTTTGGTGTGTGCGGAGTACACCCACCCTAATTGGAGGTGGGTTCCTTGCCTTAACTGGCCGGGAACGTGTTAGTGTTAGGGAACTCCGCGCGCAACCCGCGTGGAGTAACTGGGGCCTTGCCTTAACCGGCTGGGCCTGGCTGAGTAAACAGTCGCTAAAACCGGAAGGCAAGTTGGTGGTGCGGGGCGATGCCTGAGTGGCTGCCCTGTTAGCGCAGTCGCAACCGCACCCCCAGGAGGGGCACCTGCCGCCCCCCCTCTTGGGTCATCAAATGTAGGCCTCTCAGGTGCCGACCCGGCTCCGGCCCTCGAGAGATTTTAATACCGTGCGTTTCGTGGGAACAGTAATGGACTTTAAAATTAAATTCAACAAAACCCAAAGTGAGGAGGAGAAAGGAGAAGGAGAAAGTTCAAGAGTGGGACCGAGAAGGTCGGAGAAGAAGAAGGGAGTTGGGCGGAGTATGCCCGAATTGGACGAGAAGGAGCGGGAATTAAGGAGGAGACTGAGCGTGCGCGTCTCGCGGATGTCCGCCAGCAGCCTGGAAAGGCTTCAGAGGCTGGACAGAGACCGCAGCGTCTCGACAGGTCGGGAGGAGAGCTCCGACACAGACGGAGGCGTCGATGGTGCGGCAAGCGCATCTGCAAGTGACGTCGATTTTTTCGACGTGGACTGCAGCCTTGTCGGACGAGGCAGCGCTAGCCCAAGTGCGCCGAAGCGTCCGCATGAGGCAGTCGACGGAGACGAGGAGTGGGGCGGCGCCAAGACGCCCGCCAATAAAAAGAGTGCCGTCCGCGGTCGTGGACGTCCCCCAACTACTGGGGAGTACGTCGGTCTGGCCGCGGCGAAGGAAAAACTCCTGGCAGCGCAGCGGGAGCAGATGCGCCTAGAGGCGGACCAGGAGATTGCCGCCTCGGCCGCTGCTGCCCGTCAGCTGCGGAGTAAGTTCCCGACGAGGACGGAGCGTCAGGACAGCGACGCAGAGGCCCCGAACGACCAGTCCACCGCCGGTCTCGGGCTGCGAGTGGAGAGCGACGTCCGCGCCATTTTGGACGTCGCCAAAAAGAGTGGCAACCTCTCTGGGCGCTTCCAGGCGGTGCTAAAGGAGGCAGCCGCTAGCCTCAAAGAGGTAGTGGACGAACTGAGCCAGAGGACCGTGTCAGAGGAAAATGCGGTCCTCAAGGCGGAGAACGTCCGCATGCGACGGGAGATGGCGGAGCTGCGCTCGGAGATGGCCTCCCTAAAGGAGGTAGTGGCCAGGGGACACTCGTCGGGCGCCGTGGGGCAAACCTCCGCTCCTCAGCCGGAGGGCCAAACGGCGCTCGAGGACCTCCGTCGGTCACTGATGAGGGACATCGGCGCGATGATGTGTGCCCGCTTCGACGACATTGAGGAGAGGCTCCTGCCTGCGCCACGCCTGCGACCGCCGCTCGCTGCGGACAGGGCCCGGGACTCTGCGGACCGCATGGAGATAGCTCCAATGGTCCCGCAAGTCCCCGAGATGCCACCCCCTTCCAGTAAGGGGAAAGGAAAGGGAAAGGGGAAGGGCAAAGGCTCCACCCCGCAGCCAACGACCTTCGCAGCCGCTGTTGCCGGGCCCTCGTCCTCGAGGACAGCCCCTGCCCTTCCGGCCCCCGCTGCAGCCGGGCCGTCGACGGCACCTGCTCCATCCAGCGAGTGGGTGCAAGTCGGCGGAAATGGCAAACAGCGGAAGGCCAAGAAGAAGGAGCCCGCAAAGGGCGAAAAGAAGAAGAGGACAAGGAAGCCCCGGCTTCGAACGCCCAAGACGGCCGCTGTCGTTATTACGATACGGCCCGAAGCGGAACAGCGGACGAACTACATACAGGTGTTGTCCGCCGCCAAAGGCCAGGTGGACCTGAGGGGCATGGGCATAGAGTCCCTCCGGGTGCGGCATGCCGCGACTGGCGCCCGAGTAATCGAGGTGTCCGGGGAGGGCAACGCCGCGAAAGCGGACACCCTCGCCGCCCGGCTGACGGAGCTGATGGGACCCGACGTCCGCATCCAGCGCCCGACTCCCACCGCTGAGCTCCGGATCTCAGGACTCGACGAGTCCGTTACGGTCCAGGAGCTCGTGGTGGCGCTGGCCGCGGCAGGGTCCTGCGAGGCGGAGGCCATAAAGGCTGGCGAGGTGCGCTTCGGCCCTGGCGGCATGGGCGCAGTGTGGGTGCGCTGCCCTATAGGCGCAGCGAAGAAGGTGGCGGAAAGCAACCGCCTCCTTGTCGGCTGGGTTTCGGCAAGAGTCCAACTGCTGCAACCCAGAGCGAGGCGGTGCTTCCGGTGCCTACTGGAGGGCCACGTCCGGGCCAAGTGCACAGCAGAAGTCGACCGCAGCGACTTCTGCTACAGATGCGCGAAGCCCGGGCACAAGGCGAACGGCTGCACGGCTGCCCCACACTGCTCGGTATGTGAGGCAGCCGAGCTACCAGCCGGTCATCAGATGGGCAAGGCCTGCCAGGCCCAGGCCCCGAAGGGTGCCAACCCGAAGGGCGCCAAAAAGAGGAGGGCTGTGGTAGCGGTCAACGTACCGCCGGCCCCAGCCGGTTCTACCGCCCCAGAAGCCGCCGCTGCTTCCGAGGCGATGGACGGCGTGAACTCGGGAGACGCGGGACCGTAATGGTCACTCCTCGATACCCGACTGGCTCTTGGCGGATTGACTCGGGGGGGTCATCCGTCAAACTATGAGCCCGAGGTGGCGGCGGCGTGTCCGCGCCGCCCCTCGTGAGGGTTTTACCTCCTCGTGAGGTTTTCGCGCAGAAGCTGGTCGCAGCCAACCGCGTGGGGCAGATGGAATAATGCGAGAGCAGTTACCGTCTGTCCCCACATTAAGCGGAGCGAAAGGACACCGTGGGTTTTTAGTGGGTATACCCCGGCCAACCCCCACCTCGGCCGGGGGGACCCCCACTCACCGGGCCGCTCTCCCCCGAGAGCGGCCTGATGGTCTTAATCAGATTTTCCCACGTAAAAAAAAAAAAAAAAAAAAAAAAAGGTTAGGTTCCCCCCTCTCGTCGTGCGTCCCCCCCCCTCTCGTCGTGCGTCCACCTTGCCGTGGTGAGAGGGCTCAGTAACCGCCCACCATGGCAATCCAGCCATGTTGGGCGGTGAAGCGAAGAGGCGCACCGGGCGGGTATACTTCGCACACACTCTTTTGGTGTGTGCGGAGTATACCCGCCCTAATTGGAGGTGGGTGCCTTGCCTTTATTGGCTGGGCACGTGAGAGGAGACTCCTCGCGTAATTCGCGTGGAGTGGTGGGGCCTTGCCTTAACCGGCCGGGCCCACCCGAGGAGGAGCCGCTCGCGGCTGTTTGGAGGTGGGTGCCTTGCCTTCATTGGCCGGGCACCCGGTTGTGGGGCTCCCGCGCGACCCGCGGTGGGTGTTGGGGGCCTTGCCTTTGCCGGCCGGGCCCGGCAGAGCACACTGCCTCACCAAAGCGGCAGAGCACACTGCCTGAACAAAGCGGCAGAGGACACTGCCTTACCAAACCAGAGAGGGGGAACGGGCCCGCGAGTTGCTCCCCGGCACTCAAGGGCCCAGTTCCACATACCGGGCGGGCAACGCTGGTTGCCGCCCAAACCCGGCTCTTGGCGGCTGACTCGGGGGGGTCAGTCGCCAACCAATGAGCCCGAGATGGCGGCGGCGTGTCAACGCCGCCTCTCGAGAGGGTTGGCCCTTTTAAGGGCCAGAGAGGAGGCCGAAGAGGCCAACCGCGTGGGGCGGTACGGAATTTTTGCGAGAGCAGTTACCGTCCGCCCCACACTTCGCGGAGCGCAGGACACCGTGGGTTTTTAGTGGGTATACCCCGGCCACCCCCACCCCGGCCGGGGGGACCCCCACTCACCGGGCCGCTCTCCCCCGAGAGCGGCCTGATGGTCTTAATCAGATTTTCCCACGTAAAAAAAAAAAAAAAAAAAAAAAAAAAAGGTTAGGTTCCCTCTCGTCCCTCTCGTTGTGCGTCCACCTTGCCGTGGTGGGAGGGCTCAGTAACCGCTCACCATAGCAAGCCAGCTATGTTGGGCGGTGAAGCCAAGAGGCGCACTAGGTAGGTACACTTCACACTCGCTCATACACTTACACACACAACTCACACCTCCACACACACACACCACACACCCTCACACACACTACACATCAATGGGTGGGTGCCCTTGCCTTAATTGGCTGGGGTACGTGTTAGCTAGGGAACTCCTCGCGCAACCCGCGTGGAGTAACTGGGGCCTTGCCTTAACCGGCCGGGCCTGGCAGAGTTAAACTGTCCCTAAAACCGGAAGGTAAGTTGGTGGTGCGGGGCGATACCTGAGTGGCTGCCCTGTCAGTGCAGTCGCAACCGCACCCCCAGGAGGGGCACCTGCCGCCCCCCCTCTTGGGAAATCAAATGTAGGCCCCACAGGTGCCGAACCGGCTCCGGCCCTCGTGGGAAACATAACACCGTGTACTCGTGGGACATATTATGGAATACACAAAAATAAAAAACCAAACCCCCCCAAAACCCGACGAAAGGGAGAAGAAGAGAGAGAGGAGAGAGAGGCGCGAGACGCGCAGACGAGAGAAGGAGGAGCAGTTGCTCAAGGAGAGTGAAACGGGGCAGAGCCCAGTCCGGAAGGAGACAGGCGACAGGCCTAGGAGCCCAATTGTTAGGCTCGAAAGATTGAGCAGCGTCGACAGGCTGCAGAAGAAGATGCTGGCGTCGGATCTGGACATATCGTCCTCCAGCACGGACACCGACAAGGCCTCTCTGAGTGGGTACCATTCCCCGGCGGAGAGTGTCGCCAGCATGGCCACAGTGGCCAGCAGTAAGAGGGCACGGAGCGACTCCGATAGCGACGAGCAGTGGGGTGTAATTAATAAAACACCAGCCACCTCAATTGGCCCCAGGCCAGCGCGCGGGAGAGGACGTGGCCGTCCCCCCACCTCCGGAGAATATGTGGGCTTGGCAAAGGCCAAACAACATCTTATAGATGTCGAGAGGGAGGCAATGCGGCTTGAGGCGGAGAAAGAGGTAGACTCTGCTGCAGCCGCCGCCAGGGAGCTACGCCTCAAATTTGCTACCTCATCGGAGCAACAGAAGAGGGCCATCGAGGAAGGAACTCCTGCCGCTGCCGCTGTCCCAGTCGAGGCGCAGACCACGCAGGGACTTGGCGAGAGGATTGCGGCCGACTTAGCCGCCATCAACCACGTGGCCAACAACTCTAAGAAGTTGCAAGGTAGATTCGTGGCCTACCTTAAAAATGCAGCGCTTAGTGTCGCCAGCGTGGTGGACGAGCTAAGCCAGCGGACGGCCAATGATGAGACGGCGCTGCTTAAGGCAGAGAACGCCAGGATGCGGGAAAGGCAGGCAAGGCAAGATGCAGAGATGGCGGAACTCCGCAAGGAGCTCGCCCTGATCAGGGAAGAGATGGCTGCCAGCCGGGGACTGGCTCAAATCGCCTCAATAAGAGAGGGAGCTGCGGGTAGCCAGCCCGCCGAAACCACTCAGCCGAACAGGGCCCACCCAGAGGTCAGCCTCATCGAGGAACTGAAGCGGTCCCTCATGGTCGAGGTCGGGACCATGATGAGTGCTCGTCTCGAGGACTTTGCAGGAAGGCTTCAACTGCCTCCCGCCCCCAGAATGCGCCCGCCCTTGGCTGCCGACAGGGCAAATGCGCGCGTGCTGAATGCGTCTCCACCACCTCTGGAGGAGATGGAAACCAGCCCAGCAGTGCCTTTGCCAGTAGGCAACAAGGGCAAAGGTAAGGGGAAAGGGAAGGGCAAGAGCTCCAAGCCGCAGGCACCCCCTGCTGCCGTCGCCGGCCCCTCCACCTCTCCCGTCGCCGTCGCGGGCCCTTCATGGGCTGCCGTCGCCGTTGCTGGCCCTTCAAGGGTTGTTGCTGGTCCCTCTGTCAAGCCGACTGCTCCCCCAGGAGCCTGGACGACAGTGGGCAAAAACGGCAAAAAGGCGCCAAAACTTAAGAAGGGGGCAAACCAAGAGCCCACAAAGGCGAAAAAGCCCAAACTGCGGGTCCACAGGACTGCTGGCATAGTGGTCACGCTGCAGCCGGAAGCAGAGGAGAGGGGCGAGACATATGCGGCGGTCCTGGCCGAGGCCAAGTCCCGTATTGACTGGCGCTCTATGGGGATAGAGGGTGTCCGCATAGACAGGACGGCGACGGGGGCCCGAATCATCAAGATTCCGGGTCCCGCCAAGGTCGAGCAAGCGGACGCCCTCGCGGCCAAAATATCAGAGACGCTGTCTGCGGATCGGGTCCGGGTATATCGTCCGGTCACAACCGCGGATCTCCGAATCACCGGACTGGATGACTCGGTGACGGTGACCGAGCTCGCGGCTGCAGTAGCCCGAGATGGCAACTGCTCTCCGGAGCAGGTGAAATGCGGGGACATTCGCCGCGAATCGCGCAGTATGGGCTCTGCGTGGGTCCGCTGCCCGGTGGAAGTGGCGAAGAAGGTGACGGCAAGTGGCCGGCTGCTCGTGGGCTGGGTCTCAGCGACCGTCAAGCTGCTGCAGCCCCGAGCACAGCGGTGCTTCCGTTGCCTGGAAGTCGGGCACGTGAGGGCAAAGTGCGAGTCCCAAGTCGACCGTAGCGATGTCTGCTATCGGTGCGGCCAGCCCGGGCACAAAGCCGGAGATTGCTCGGCCGCCGTCCACTGCGCATTGTGCGCAGCAGCCGGACTACCGGCAACTCACAAGGTAGGCACCAAGGGCTGTAAAGACCCCAAGGCCCCAAAGAAGAAGCCTGCAAGAGGAGCGTCGTCCCGCCCTGCTGCAGAGGTTCAAGTCGTCTCTAACACCCAGGAGGCGATGGATGAGGTGGTCGATGTTCCGGCTCCTTAATGGATCACGACCCCTCCCATCGCTTCCTACAGACGAACTTGAACCACTGCTGGAACGCTCAAAACCTTCTCGTGGCTTCGATCGCGGAATGGTCAATTGAGGTTGCAGTGGTGGCGGACCCACACAGCGTCCCACACGGGAGCAACTGGCTTGCGGATGCGGCGACCCCGCGGCCTTTGGTCGCGGTAATCCCAAGCAGTTCACTCTGTGTGCCGCCCCTCCGTCTCATCGCTCGCGGCGTCGGGTACGTTGCGGTGCGATGGAGGGACACAGTCGTGGTCGGAGCGTATTTCACGCCAAACCGACCCGACCGAGAGTTTGAGGACTTCCTGGAAGAGGTTGGGGCCCTCCTGGACCGGACACAACCTCTTCCGGCCCTTCTACTGGGAGACCTCAACTCTTGGTCCACACGGTGGGGCAGCACACAGGCCAACTCCCGGGGTAGGCTTCTGGAGCCATGGCTCGACTCATTCGAGCTGACGCCGATGAATCGGGGAACGACGAGCACCTTCGTGCGGTGGCGGGCCCAGTCGATTGTGGACGTCACACTCGCGGGCCCCGCCCTCGCGCGAAGGGTGCACGACTGGCGGGTTGAGGAGGCGGAGACTCTCTCTGATCATCTCTATATCAGATTCGAGATCTCCGCCCACACCTCACCCCCAGTCCAGCCGTCCCCCCGGACGGAACGCCCGAGGTGGGCTCTGAGGCGTTTGGATAAGGAGCTCCTTGAGGAGGCCGCCATCATCCAGGCGTGGGTGCCCGTACCGGACGTCCTGGATGATGTAGACGGAGAGGCGGAAAGGCTCACGAGGGTTATGACAGGCGTCTGTGACGCGTCGATGCCCCGGGTCAAGCCGCGAGTTCGCTCGCGGCAAGTGTACTGGTGGAGCGCGGAGATTGCCTCGCTTCGCGCCGCCTGCGTAGCAGCGCGCCGCCAGTACACCAGACACCGGAGGCGTCGACACGGTCGGCCCCGTGAGCCTGACGAGCCGGACGCGGTCGAAGACCGCCTCTACGAGGCCTGGAGGACGGGGAGGAAGGCCCTGAGTACGGCCATCAAGGTAGCAAAGGACAGAGCTCGCGACGAACTACTTGCGTCTTTGAGTCGGGACCCATGGGGGCGCCCTTACCGTTCGGCTAGGGGCAAGCTCCGTCCATGGGCCCCCCCGTTGACTCAGTCGCTCGAGCCGAACTTCACCACCCAGGTCGTCGCGACGCTCTTTCCCCAGAGAGCGGAACACAACCCGCCGAGCATGCCTCCGCCACTGGCGGTTGAGCCGGCACCACCGGAAGAGGACTCAGTCGAAGTCACTCCCTCGGAGATGAAAATGGTCCTCCGTCGCCTCAGCGCGAAGAGCACCGCCCCCGGGCCTGACGGCATACCGGGGCGCGCGGTCGTTCTCGCCTCCAGGCACTTGGGGGACCATTTTCGGAGGCTGTTCTCCGCCTGCCTCGAGCGTGGGGAGTTCCCAGCTCGATGGAGGGTGGGCAGCCTCATACTCCTGAGGAAGGAGGGGCGGCCGGAGGCCTCGCCGTCGGCGTACCGGCCGATTATCCTTCTCGACGAGAGCTGCAAGCTCTTAGAGAGGATAATTGCCGCACGCCTAACGAGCCACCTCACCCGTACCGGGCCGGACTTGTCGGCAAACCAGTACGGGTTCAGGAGGGAGCGCTCGACGGTGGGGGCCATCCTGCGGGTGAAAGCCCTGGCCGAGGAGGCTGTTGCCGGGGGAGGGGTGCTGTTGGCGGTATCACTCGATATCGCTAACGCCTTCAACACCCTCCCCTGGTCCTGCATCAGGGAGGCGCTCAAGTACCATCGGGTCCCCGAGTACTTACAGAGGGTGGTGGAAGCCTACCTATCAGATAGGACGGTGTCTTTCGAAACACAGGCAGGTCCACAGTCGTGGAACATGACCTGCGGCGTTCCACAGGGGTCGGTCCTCGGGCCGCTCCTGTGGAACCTGGGCTATGACTGGGTGTTGCGTGGCGCCCTTCTTCTGGGCGTCTCGGTCACTTGTTACGCCGACGACACCCTAGTCACAGCCCGCGGGAGAAATTGTCGCCAGGCCTCCATCCTGGCCACTGCCGGCACTGCGCACATTGTCGCCAGAATCCGTCGGTTGGGCCTCGACGTCGCGCTCAACAAAACGGAGGCAATGTGTTTCCGGAGGACGGAAGTTCGGTTGCCGCCGGACTTCCACATCACAATTGGAGGGGTACGTGTCGAGGTCGGCTCTAGCCTTAAGTACCTGGGTCTAGTGCTTGACCATCGTTGGCGCTTCGACGCCCATTTCGAACGTCTCATACCGAGACTGGTGGGAGCGGCGGGGCCACTTGCCCGGCTCCTGCCCAATATTGGTGGACCAAGCGCCTCTACGAGGCGATTGTATTTGGGGATAATACGCTCCATGGCTCTGTACGGAGCCCCGGTGTGGGCCGCGAACATCCCTGGTGGCGTCATCAGCAGACTCTTGCAAGTGCAGAGGCTGATGGCCATCAGGGTGACGCGGGCATACCGCACCGTGTCGGGCGAGGCGGCCGCCGTTCTTGCCGGTTCCATGCCGTGGGACCTGGAGGCGAGAGCCCTCGCGTCGCTGTACCAGTGGCGCGAGGAGGCGCGGAATCGGGGCGACCGACCGGCGCTCAGTGTGGTGGAGGAGCGTCGGGAGGAGCTCCGCCAGGTCCAACTGGCGGAGTGGCGACGGCGGCTGCAAGAGCCTGGAGCGGGTCACTGGACCATATCGGCGATCCGGCCCGTCTTGGAGGACTGGCTCTCTCGGAGCCATGGAGCCTTGGCCTATCGGATGACACAGGTACTCACAGGCCACGGCTGCTTCGGCAGGTACCTGTGCCGCATCAAGAGGGAGGTTGATGAGCGGTGCCATCACTGCACCTCCAGTGATGACACCGCTCAACACACAATCGAGGTCTGCCCGGCCTGGGATACCCCTAGGCAGGACCTTTTGCGGGTTGTGGGCAATGATCTTTCGTTGCCCGCTATAGTCTCCGCCATCGTGGAAGATGACGACGCATGGGTGGCATTCCGCCACTTTTGCGAGGACATAATGTCCTCCAAAGAGGACGCGGAGCGAGCAAGGGAGCTCCTCCGCGGAACACAGCGCCCAAGGCGCACTCGGCGGCAAGGTCGCAATGACCTCATGCCCCCGTAAACCTGGCTCTGGCGGCTGACTCGGGGGGGTCAGTCGCCAACAATGAGCCCGAGATGGCGGCGGCGTGTCCGCGCCGCCTCTCGTGAGGGTTTTTCCCTTAACAGGGTTTTGGCGAGGAGGCCTGACGAGGCCGTCCGCAGTTGGGGCTAACGGTAGTAGTGCTACCGCAAGTTCCCGTTAGCCCCGACACATTGCGGCAGTGAAGGACACCCTGGGTTTTTAGTGGGTATACCCCGGCCACCCCCACCCCGGCCGGGGGGACCCCCACTCACCGGGCCGCTCTCCCCCGAGATGCGGCCTGATGGTCTTAACTAGATTTTCCCAGGTAAAAAAAAAAAAAAAAAAAAGGTTCCCTCTCGTCCCCTCTCGTCGTGCGTCCACCTTGCCGTGGTGGGAGGGCTCAGTAACCGCTCACCATAGCAATCCAGCTATGTTGGGCGGTGAAGCCAAGAGGCGCACTAGGTAGGAACACTCCACATACACTCTTACACTCACATTAAACCACGCACTCGCACACAGTTCGTCCTCGTCGAGGGGCTTTTACCTTCGGCGCGGCCGAACCACACATACACACAGACACACACGCACGATACACACACACACACATATACACTATGCAAAGTAGCTTAGGCACACACAAAGCTGTGGATCAGCCGAAGCTGTGGATCAGCCAAAACTAGATCATGAAGGCGAAATGTAAGAGAAATACCCAGGTGGGTCCCGGCCGCAACGCGACCGGGGAATCCCACCCCGCTTCGGCGGGCAGCTCCCAGCGTATTCTGGGGGGAGCAACAAATCGCACGATTGAGGGAGAGGAGAAGAGTAGGGGAGAAGCCGGGGGGGAGAACATCGGGGTGAGCGTAGGGGGGGAAATGGGATATCGGGATATCAGGGCGGGGAATGTTGGGGTAGGGAAGGTTGGGGGGGCTGGGGGGGACATCGGGATAGTGAATGTTGGGGGGGGAAATGATGGGGGGGCTACCGGGGATGGGGCTCACAGCAGTGAGCAGAAGGGAGGGAGACTGAGAAAGTCGGAAAGGGTGGCGGGGCGCAACTCGCCCGCGTTACAGGAGAAGGAGAGGGAGAAGGGGACGAGACTCACCGTGAGACTCTCCCGTCTTTCGGAAGACGCGATGGAGCGTCACCGCCAGCAAACCCGTGAACGGAGTCGGAGTTCGAGTCTGGAGAGCCAGCTTCGTCTCTCCGAGACTGACACCGAGAGCGGGGCAGGCGGTGTCGCTGACAGCGACGCCGAATTTTTTGACATGTCGTCGGACGGAGGGGCGGGCACTGGGAGTGTCAAGGGCCACAAGCGTCCCCGTGAGGATGATGGAGAATGGGGTGGAGGCGGTAATTCGCCTGCCACTAAAATCCGTGGTCGAGGTAGACCCCCAACACACGGGGACTACGTTGGTCTTGCCAAGGCCAAACAGCACCTCCTTGAGGTGGAAAAGGAGGCGATGCGGCTCGAGGCGGAGAAGGACATACAGTCCGCCGCTTCTGCCGCCAGAGAGCTTCGGGTCAAGTTCCCGACCAAATCGGAGCTCCAAAAGAGGGCTGCTGGCGGAGAAGCACTCAACGTCCCGGTCGAGACGCAAACGACTGAGGGGCTTAGAGAGCGGATTGCGGGCGACATCTCCGCCATAAACTTCGTGGCCAATCGCTCAGGGAAGCTGCAGGGTAGGTTCGTGGCCTACCTCAAAAACGCTGCGCTTAGCGTAGCGAGCGTCATGGAGGAGCTGAGCCAGCGTACGGTCACGGAGGAGACTGCCCTGCTGGAGGCCCGGAATGCCAAGGTCATGGCGGAGATGGCGGAACTCCGCAAGGAAGTCGCCCTGCTAAGGGAGGAAGTGGCGGCTCGCAATGGCCTCGAGCTAATAGCTACTTTGAGGGAGGGGTCTTCGGGCAGCCAGCCCGCCGCGGACACGGCAGCTATTCAGCCAACCGCGACGCGTGCCCACATAGACGCCAACCTCATCGAGGAGCTGAAACGGGCGCTCATAGTCGAAGTCGGGACTATGGTGAGCGCCCGTTTCGAGGACATGGCGGAAAGGCTCAACTTGCCTCCTGCCCCGCGAATACGCCCGCCACTGGCGGCTGACAGGGCGAGAGAGAGGCATACGTCTCCACCAGCTCTGGTGGAGCCAGAAATGGACATTAGCCCATTTCCACCTGCGGTGCCTCTGTCCGTGAGTGGCAAAGGCAAGGGGAAGGGGAAAGGGAAGGGCAAGAGGTCTTTGCAGTCGCCAGCAACTTCCGTTGCTAACTCTGGCCCTTCCACTTCCACTGCCGCTCCCGGCCCCCCCAACGCAGTGGCCGGCCCTTCCAGTGCCGCCCCCGGTTCGTCTGTCCAGCCGCCCGCTCCCTCTGGAGCCTGGACGACCGTGGGGAAAAACGGCAAGAAGAAGACGCCGAAAAAGAAGGAGGCTGCCCAGCCTAAGGCTAAAAAGCCTAAACTGCGGGTGCACCGTACTGCGGGCATAGTCGTCACCCTGCAGCCGGAGGCAGAAGGGAAGGGGGAAACGTATGCGACGGTGTTGGCCGAAGCTAAGTCCCGGATAGACTGGAGAGCAATGGGGATCGAGGGCGTCCGCATTGACAAAACGGCGACAGGCGCCCGGATCATTAAAATCCCGGGTCCTGCCAAGGCCGATCAAGCGGACGCCCTTGCGGCCAAGATCTCCGAGACCATTTCCTCGGACCGGGTCCGGGTCTATCGCCCTGTGGCAACTGCGGACCTCCGCGTCACCGGTCTCGACGACTCGGTGACGGTGGCCGAACTCACGGCCGCGATCGCACGTGTCGGCGGCTGCTCCACGGAGCAGATCAAAGCGGGAGACATCCGCCGGGAATCCCGCGGAATGGGATCGGCATGGATTCGCTGCCCCGTGGAGGTGGCGAAAAAGGTGTCTGAGAGTGGCCGCCTGCTCGTGGGCTGGGTCTCGGCGACCATCAAACTGCTGCAGCCCCGAGCACAGCGGTGCTTTAGGTGCCTAGAAGTTGGCCACGTGAGGGTCCAATGCCGGTCGGAGGTGGACCGCAGCACCGTGTGCTACAGGTGCGGTCAACCCGGCCACAACGCCGCAGAGTGCTCGGCTGCCATGCACTGCACCCTGTGTGCAGCTGCCGGCCTGCCAGCTACACACAAGGTGGGCACAAAGGCCTGTAAGGAGCCCAGAGCCCAGAAGAGGAGGCCCGCAAGTGGAGCATCGTCCCGCCCCACTGCAGCCAACCAAGCCGTCTCCGACACCCCGGAGGCGATGGATGAGGTGGTCGATGTTCCGGCTCCTTAATGGACCACGGCCCCTCCCATCGTCTCCTGCAGACGAACCTCAACCACTGCTGGGATGCCCAGAACCTTCTGGTGGCATCTGTGGCGGAGTGGTGCGTTGAGTTGGCAGTGGTGGCGGACCCCTACAGTGTCCCACAGGGGAGCAACTGGCTCGCGGATGCGACGACCCCGCGACCAGCGGTCGCGGTAATCCCGTCCAGTTCCCTCTGCGTGCCGCCCCTCCGTCTCATCGCCCGCGGCGTTGGCCATGTCGCGGTGCGATGGAGGGACATAGTCGTGGTCGGAGCGTACTTCACGCCAAACCGACCCGACCGTGAGTTTGAGGTTTTCCTGGAAGAGGTTGGGGCCCTTTTGGACCGGACGCAGCCTCTTCCGGCCCTCGTTCTGGGAGACCTCAACTCGTGGTCCACACGGTGGGGTAGCACTAGGGCTAACTCAAGAGGGAGGCTCCTAGAGCCCTGGATCGACGCCTACGATCTGGTGCCGCTGAACAGGGGAACGACAAGTACCTTCGTGCGATGGCGGGCCCAGTCGATTGTGGACATCACACTCGCAAGTCCCGCCCTCGCTCGAAGGGTGCACGACTGGCGTGTTGAGGAGGCGGAGACTCTCTCTGATCACTTATATATCAGATTTGAGATCTCCGCCCACACTTCAACCCCAGTCCAGTCGACCCCCCGGGCAGATCGCCCGCGATGGGCCTTGAAAAGGCTGGATAAGGAGCTCCTGGAGGAGGCCGCCATCATTCAGGCGTGGGTGCCAGCACCGGAGGCCCTGAATGATGTTGACGAAGAGGCGGAAAGGCTCACGAGGGTTATGACGGGCGTCTGCGACGCGTCGATGCCCCGGGTCAAGCCGCGAGTCCGCTCGCGGCAAGTGTATTGGTGGAGTGCGGAGATTGCCTCGCTTCGCGCCGCCTGCGTCGCAGCGCGCCGCCAATACACCAGACACCGGAGGCGTCGACACGGTCGACCCCGTGAGCCCGACGAGCCGGACGCGGTCGAAGACCGCCTCTACGAGGCCTGGAGGTCTGGGAGGAAGACGCTGAGCGCTGCCATAAGCGCCGCGAAAGACAAAGCTCGCGAAGAACTGCTCGCATCCTTGAGTCGGGACCCATGGGGCCGCCCTTACCGTTCGGCTAGGGGCAAGCTCCGTCCGTGGGCCCCTCCTTTGACTCAGTCGCTCGAGCCGGGCTTTGTCTCTCAGGTGGTCGCAACGCTCTTCCCTCAGGGAGAGGAGCATAACCCGCCGAGCATGGCTCCGCCGCCAGCGGCAGAACCGGCGCAAGTGGAGGAGGAAGACGTGGCAGTCACTTCCTCAGAGATGAAAATGGTTCTCCGCCGCCTCAGCGCGAAGAACACCGCCCCTGGGCCTGACGGCATACCGGGCCGCGCGGTTGTTCTCGCCTCCAGGCACCTGGAGGACCATTTTCGGGGGCTGTTTTCCGCCTGCCTCGAGCGTGGGGAGTTCCCAGCTCGATGGCGGGTAGGCAGCCTCATACTCTTGAGGAAGGAGGGGCGGCCGGAGGCCTCGCCGTCGGCGTACCGGCCGATTATCCTTCTCGACGAGAGCTGCAAGCTCTTAGAGAGGATAATCGCCGCACGCCTTACGAGCCACCTCACCCGTACCGGACCGGACTTATCGGCAAACCAGTACGGGTTCAGGAGGGAGCGCTCGACGGTGGGGGCCATCCTGCGGGTGAAAGCCCTGGCCGAGGAGGCTGTGGCCGGGGGAGACGTGCTGTTGGCTGTATCGCTCGATATAGCCAACGCCTTCAACACTCTCCCCTGGGCCTGCATCCGAGAGGCGCTGCGCTTTCACCGCGTGCCGGCGTACCTATGCCGCGTGGTGGAGTCGTACTTGGCGGAGAGGTGGATCGCCTACGACACACAGGGGGGGCCACAGAGGTGGCAAATGACGTGCGGGGTTCCACAGGGGTCGGTCTTAGGACCGCTCCTGTGGAACATAGGGTACGATTGGGTGCTGCGGGGCGCTCTTCTCCACGGTGTCTCGGTGACCTGTTACGCCGACGACACCCTGGTGACAGCCCGAGGAAAGACCTGCCGCGAGGCGGCCATCCTTGCCACGGCCGGCACTGCCCACGTTATTGGCAGGATCCGCCGCTTGGGCCTCAGGGTCGCAATTGAGAAGACGGAGGCCATGGTCTTCTATGGCTCGGGAGTCCGGTTGCCACCGGACTTCCACCTAACTATCGGTGGGGTGAGGGTCGCCATAGGATCGATCCTCAAATACCTGGGACTCACCCTGGATTGTCGGTGGAGGTTTGAGGCGCACTTCGCGCGCCTCGTTCCAAGGTTGGTGGGAGCGGCGGGGCCACTTGCCCGGCTCCTGCCGAACATCGGTGGTCCGAGCGCCTCTACGAGGCGACTCTACCTCGGGATCATCCCCTCCATGGCTCTGTACGGAGCCCCGGTGTGGGCCGCGAACATCCCTGGTGGCGTCATCGGCAGACTCCTGCAAGTGCAGAGGCTGATGGCCATCAGGGTGACGCGGGCATACCGCACCGTGTCGGGCGAGGCGGCCGCTGTCCTTGCCGGTTCCATGCCGTGGGACCTGGAGGCGAGAGCCCTCGCGTCGCTGTACCAGTGGCGCGAGGAGGCGCGGAATCGGGGCGACCGACCGGCGCTCAGTGTGGTGGAGGAGTGTCGGGAGGAGCTCCGCCAGGTCCAACTGGCGGAGTGGCGACGGCGGCTGCAAGAGCCTGGAGCGGGTCACTGGACCATATCGGCGATCCGGCCCATCCTAGAGGACTGGCTCACGCGGAGCCATGGGGCGCTGGCCTTCCGTCTGACGCAGGTACTCACCGGTCACGGCTGCTTCGGCAGGTACCTGTGTCGGATAAGGAGGGAAGTTGATGAGCGGTGCCATCACTGCACTTCCAGTGACGACACCGCTCAACACACAATTGAGGTCTGCCCGGCGTGGGATCTTCCCCGACAGGACCTAGTGCGGGTAGTGGGCAGTGATCTGTCACTGCCCGCTATTGTCAACCAGATGGTTGAAAGTGATGACGCGTGGGTGGCGATGCGCCATTTTTGCGAGGACGTCATGTCCTCCAAAGAGGAGGCGGAGCGAGCGAGGGAGCTCCTCCGCGACACTCAGCGCCCAAGGCGCACCCGGCGGCGGCTAGGTCGTAACGACCTTATGCCCCCGTAAACCTGGCTCTGGCGGCTGACTCGGGGGGGTCAGTCGCCAACAATGAGCCCGAGATGGCGGCGGCGTGTCCGCGCCGCCTCTCGTGAGGGTTTTTCCCTTAACAGGGTTTTGGCGAGGAGGCCTGACGAGGCCGTCCGCAGTTGGGGCTAACGGTAGTAGTGCTACCGCAAGTTCCCGTTAGCCCCGACACATTGCGGCAGTGAAGGACACCCTGGGTTTTTAGTGGGTATACCCCGGCCATGGCCGGGGGGACCCCCACTCACCGGGCCGCTCTCCCCCGAGATGCGGCCTGATGGTCTTAATTAGATTTTCCCAGGTTAAAAAAAAAAAAAAAAAAAAAAAAAAAAAAAAAAAAAAAGGTTAGGTTAGGTTAGGTTAGGTTAGGTTAGGTTAGGTTAGGTTAGGTTGCCCACCGGGCGGATAGCCTCCACGTGGCGTGGGTGGAAACGGTGCAAATCCATGGGAGGGGAAACCTCCCATTGGTTTGCAACGGCCAATGATCCGTCATAGTAGGTACACTTCACACACACCAATACACCTCACACATACAACACACACACATGGTTCATCCTTGTCAATGGCTTGCCATCGGCGTGGAGGGATCATTCACACTCAGAGACACTCGGTTCGTCCTCGTCGGCGAGCTTTTATCGTCGACTTGGCCGAAACGCCTACAATTACACTAAACAGCATGGTGGGTGTCTTGCCTTAGTTGGCTGGGCACGTGTAGCGTAGGGGCCTCCCCGCGTAAGCGGGGGACGGGGGGTAATGGGCCTTACCTTAATTGGTCGGGCCTGGTGGAGAGACCACCTTAAAAAACCCGAAAGATAAGCTGGTGGTGCGGGGCGAGGTCTGTGTGGCCGCCCGGTGGCGGTCGTAACCGCACCCCCAGGGGGGGTACCTGCCGCCCCTTCCCTTGGGATATCAAACTTAGGCCCTTCAGGTGCCGACCCGGCTCCGGCCCTCGAAGGAAACCAAACCGTGAGACTCGTGGGATTTCATATGGATTTCTTAAAAAACACACAACAAAAAGACGAAGTGGGGAGTGAGAAGAAGATGGAGAGAAGACGGAAGAGGGAGAGGAAGAATTTGGAGAAGAGAGAGTTGGGAGAAGGACCCGCAGGGTCAGACAGGGAGAGACCGAGTAGGTCTGAAAGTGAAGCAGAGGGGCAGAAGGTGCCCGGATCGACTGAGAAGGAGCGAGAGCAGCACCAGCGGCTCACAGTCAGAGTGAACAGGTTGTCCGAAAGGACCCTCACTCAATTGAGGCGGAACAGCTCCTTGGAAAAGGACCTGCAGCTGACCGAATCCGATGCTGACAGCGTCGCCGGCAGCATGAGATCGGCATACAGCGCCAGCACGGATAGCCTGGAGCAGGGCTCAAAGTCCATCGGCTCGGCACCCAGCATGGCGTCGGCCGTAAGTGGCAGCAGGGAGAGTCTCTCCAAGGAGAGATCGAAGCGGGCCCGTAGTCGCGAGTACGACTCGGAGGGTGACGAGTGGGGAGGCAAGAGGAAGCCGAAACCCATCTCTAAACCCAAAGTTCGTGGCCGTGGTCGCCCCCCTACTACGGGCGAGTACGTTGGCTTGGCACTCGCCAAGCAAAAGTTGATCGAGACGCAGCAGCAGCAGCTGCGTCTGCAAGCCGAGCAGGAGATCGCGGAGATGGCTGCCTCGGCCCGCGAAACGAGGCTGAAGCACCCGACTGCGTCTGAGCTATTGCTTAGACCGTCGGGAAACACAGCCACGGAGACGGTCGCGGCCCACGGCCAGTCCACAATGGGCCTGGGCCTCAGGGTGGCCAAAGACGCCGAGACGATTCGGCACGTTGCTAAAAATAGCAAGAATCTGTGCGGCAAGTTCCAACACTACCTTAAGGAGGCTGCCGCCAGTATGCAAGAGGTGGTCCAGGAGCTCAGTCAGCGAACTGCCTCCGAGGAGTCTGCAGTTCTCGAAGCGGAGAACGCAAACATGAGGCGGGAGATGGCTGAGCTCCGGAAGGAGGTCTCGGCACTCAAGGAAGAGCTGGTGAAGACGCGCTGTACACATGCGTGCCAACCCGCGGTCTCCGGACCCAGCAACCTGGCAGCTGGCCACCCCGAGATGCGACATGACGCGGAGCTGGAAGCCTTCCGTCGTTCCCTTATGGTGGATTTGGGAACGATGGTGAGCGCCAAACTGGCCTCAATCGATGACAGGCTCTTACCGGCCCCGCGTCTTCGTCCACCGCTGGCGGCAGACCGAGACCGAGAGGCCATGGAGGTAGCCTTCCCTCCTCTACAGGCCCCCCCCAATAAGGGAAAAGGTCAGGGGAAGAAAACCAAAGGCCCCTCGTCGCCTTTGACCCCTACCCCTGTACCTCTACCCCCAGTCCCTGCGACTGGAAGCCAGGAGGAACCGCCCCCACCGGTCCCACTCGCCCAAAAGGGCAAGAGGCGAAGGAGGAAGGGAAAGAACGCGGCTTCTCTCCCCCCAGCCCTACCGGCTGATATCACGGTTGCCGGGCCGTCCTCGGCCAGACCGGCAGCTCCTGCACCAGCCCCGTCCAGGGAGTGGGTGCGTGTTGGCGCCAACGGCAGGCGAGAGGCGAGCAACAAACCGCCGATCACGGCGGAGCAGAGGACGGCTAAGAAGAAGCCGAAACTGAGGGTGCCAAAAACTGCGGCCGTCGTTTTGACGCTGCAGCCGGAGGCCGAGCAAGGTGGGCTCACCTATGCGACGGCGCTGTCGAAGGCCAAGGCGGACATAAACTTCCCGAGCCTCGGCATCCCGGGCCTACGCCTGCGCAGGGCCGCAACGGGGGCCAGAATACTGGAGGTCGCCGGTGAGGACCGGGATAAAAAGGCCGACGAGCTGGCGCAGCTCATCCGGCAGTCGCTGGGGGACGATTGCGTCCGAGTCCAGCGCCCAAAGGCCACGGCGGAAATCCGGGTGACCGGGCTCGACGATTCCGTCACGGGCCCGGAACTCTGGGCCGCAATAGCCAGTGCGGGTGACTGCGCCATCGAGGCGGTTAAGATCGGAGAAATCCGGCAGTCCGCTGGGGGTATGGGGGCCGCATGGGTGCGATGCCCAATCGACGTGGCCAAGAGGCTTACGAGCACAGGCCGTCTCCTTGTCGGCTGGGTGTCAGCCAGTGTCAAACTACTGACACCCAGAGAGAGGCGGTGCTTCAAGTGCCTCGAGACGGGGCACGTGCGCGCCCAATGTAAATCAGAGGTCGACCGGAGCGACCTCTGTTACAGGTGTTCCCAACCGGGTCACAAGGCGGGCAACTGCTCGGTGACCCCACTCTGCACTCTGTGCGTGGCGAACGGGCTACCGGCGGGCCATCAGGTTGGATCCAAGACCTGTAAAGCCCCCAAGCCCAAAAAGGGTAAAAAGACAGCTGTCGCGGCCGGCACAACGCCATCGGCTCCAGCTCAGCATCCGACCTCTTCTGAAGCCCCTGGGTCTTCTCGAGAAGAGATGGATGGTGTCGAGGGCATTGACATCGAGTGTCCCTAATGGATCAGGCCCAACACCAATTCATCCAGGTGAACCTGAACCATTGCGGAATGGCCCACGATCTGCTAATGCAGACCGTAGCAGAAGAGGGGATAGAGCTTGCCGTGCTCACGGAGCCTCTTTTCGTCCCCCAGAGGGGTAACTGGATTGTGGACGCGGCGACCCCAGCGCTGGTCGCGATAGTCCCATCCAGGGCTCTATGCGTGCCGCCTCCTAAGCCCATCGCCCGCGGCGTGGGCTACGTCGCGGTGATATGGAGAGACGTGGTCGTCCTCGGGGCGTACTTTTCGCCGAACCGGGGCGACGACGAATTTGAGTCTTTCCTGGGCGAGGTTGGGGCCATCATTGACCGCACACAACCTCGCCCGGTACTCCTCCTGGGAGACTTAAATTCGTGGTCTGCGAGGTGGGGCAGTGTAAGGGCCAATTCCCGGGGTCTGATATTGGGGCCGTGGTTGGACTCCTACGACCTCGAAGTCCTCAACCGAGGGAGGACAAGCACCTGTGTGGCGCCGCGGGGAGAGTCCATCGTGGACGTCTCGTTCGCCTCCGCCGCACTTGCCAGCAGAGTGCATGACTGGAGGGTTATGGAGGAGGTGGAATCTGGATCGGATCACAGGTACATCCGATTCCGGATATCCACCCAGACCTCCAACCCCACGATCCAGTCCCCGCGGACAGACCGCCCTCGATGGGCGCTGAAGCGGCTGGACAAGGAGCTGCTGGAGGAGGCCGCGATCGTCGAGGCGTGGGTGCCCGGTCCGGAGACCATCGTGGACGTGGACTCGGAGGCGGAGCGACTAACGAGGGCAATGACGAGCGTCTGCGACGCGTCGATGCCCCGTGTCAAGCCGCGAGCTGGCTCGCGGCAAGTGTACTGGTGGAGCGCGGAGATTGCCTCCCTACGCGCCGCCTGCGTAGCAGCGCGCCGCCAGTACACCAGACACCGGAGGCGTCGACACGGTCGCCCTCAGTCGGACGAGCTGGAGCCGGTGGAGGCTCAGCTCCACGACGCCTGGCGGACGGCGAAAAAGACTCTCCGAGCGGCCATTGGCGCCGCGAAGGATAGAGCCCGAGAGGAGCTGCTCGCGTCTTTGAGTCAGGACCCATGGGGGCGCCCCTACCGGATGGCTAGGGGAAAGCTCAAACCGTGGGCCCCGCCCACGACTCAGACGCTCGAGCCCACTCTCGTCAACGCGATTGTCGCGTCCCTGTTCCCTCATCACGAGGAACACGCGCCGCCAATGATGGCCCCGCCGCAACCCGCGGCACTGTTGGAGGAGGAGGTGGAGGACCTCGAGGTCACTCCCGCGGAGATGGAGATGGCACTCCGTCGCCTCAGAGCTAAGAGCACCGCCCCTGGGCCTGACGGCATACCGGGTCGCGCGGTCGCTCTAGCCTCGAAGCACTTGGGGGGCCATCTCCGGAGGCTCTACTCCGCCTGTTTCGAGCGGGGAGAATTCCCTGCTCGGTGGCGTGAGGGGAGCCTCGTACTCCTGCGGAAGGAGGGCAGACCGGAGGATTCGCCGTCGGCCTACCGGCCGATCGTTCTCCTCGACGAGGCGTGTAAGCTGTTCGAGCGCGTCATCGCGGCGCGCCTGAACAGCCACCTCACCCGGACTGGGCCGGACCTCTCGGCAAACCAGTTCGGGTTCCGGCGAGAACGGTCGACGGTCGGAGCGATCCTCCGCGTCAAGGCCCTGGCCGAGGAGGCGGTGGCCGGGGGGGATGTTTTGCTGGCTGTGTCGCTTGACATAGCGAACGCCTTCAACACCCTCCCCTGGTCGTGTGTCCGGGAGGCCCTCCGGTACCACGGCGTGCCGGAATATCTGCGGCGGACTGTGGAGGCGTACCTGTCCAGTCGGAAGGTCGCTTTTACCACCCAGTCCGGCCCGCAGACCTGGCCGGTCACCTGCGGGGTACCCCAAGGATCGGTCCTCGGACCGATACTCTGGAACCTTGGGTACGATTGGGTGCTCCGCGGCACCTTCCTCCGAAACCTGGCCGTCACGTGTTACGCCGACGACACGTTGGTAACGGCCAGAGGGAGGACGTGCCGCGAGGCGGCCATCGTTGCGACGGCAGGGGTCGCTCACGTCGTGAGCCGGATCCGACGCCTTGGCCTCGAGGTTGCGTTGAGCAAGACCGAGGCCATGTGCTTCCGCGGACCACGAGTCCGGCTTCCGCCGGATTACCACATAACCGTGGGAGGGGTGCCAATCGCCATCGGGTCGACTCTCAAATACCTCGGCCTAGTCCTCGATGGCGGTTGGCGCTTCGACGCACACTTTGGGCTACTAGCCCCAAAGCTGGTAGGAGCGGCGGGGTCACTTGCCCGGCTCCTGCCCAACTTGGGAGGCCCAAATGTGTCCACAAGGCGGCTATACATGGGCGTCATTCGCTCTATGGCGCTGTACGGCGCCCCGGTGTGGGCCGCGAACATCCCTGATGGCGTCATCAGCAGACTCTCGCAGTTGCAGAGGCTGATGGCCATCAGGGTGACGCGGGGATACCGCACCGTAGCGGGTGCCGCCGCGTGTGTGTTGGCGGGATCCCCTCCGTGGGACCTCGAAGCCAGGACCCTCGCGTCCCTATACGAGTGGCGCGAGGAGGCGAGAGGTCGGGGCGACCGCCCGGGACTGCGTCAGGTAGAGGAGCACCGCGAGGAACTCCGCCAGAACCTCATTCTGGACTGGAAGGCACGACTGGAGCACCCACGCTATGGGACCTGGACAATAGAGGCGATACGACCAGTCCTCGGGGAGTGGATAAACAGGGCCCACGGGGCACTATCCTTCCGCATCACCCAACTTATGACTGGCCATGGCTGCTTCGGCAACTTCCTCTGCCGAATCAAACGGGAGAGTGACGAGCGGTGCCACCACTGCTCCAGCACTTGTGACACCGCCCGTCACACACTGGAGGAATGCCCTGCCTGGGACGAGCCCCGGCAGGAGTTAGTGAACACCATCGGTAACGACTTGTCGTTGCCGAGCGTTGTTGCCGCCATGATAGGCGATAACGACGCATGGCAAGCGGTGCGTCATTTCGCGGAGACTGTAATGTCCGCGAAAGAAGACGCGGAAAGATCACGGGAGCTGCTCCGCGGCACCCAGCGCCCCAGGCGCACGCGCAGACGGGTGCGCGACGATGATCGCCCGCCCTAGATTGGCTCTTGGCGGCTTGACTCGGGGGGGTCAGCCGCCAAACTACGAGCCCGAGGTGGCGGCGGCGTGTTCACGCCGCCCCTCGTGAGGGTTTACCTCTTTGAGGTTTTTGCGCAGAGGCCGGACGCGGCCACCCGCTGTCGGGGCAGACGGTAGTCTGCGGGAGTGTTTCCCGTTTGCCCCGACACATAGCGGAGTGTAGAACACCGTCAGGTTTTAGTGGGTATACCTCTGGCCGCCCACCATCCCAGGCCAGAGGGGACCCCCACACACCGGGCCGCTCTCCCCCGAGAGCGGCCTGAAGGTCTTAAAGCGATTTCCTGACGTAAAAAAAAAAAAAAAAAAAAAAAAAAAAAAAAAAAAAAAGGTTAGGTTAGGTTAGGTTAGGTTAGGTTAGGTTAGGTTCCCTCTCGTCGTGCGTCCACCTTGCCGTGGTGGGAGGGCTCAGTAACCGCTCACCATGGCAATCCAGCCATGTTGGGCGGTGAAGCGAAGAGGCGCACCGGGCGGGTGTACTTCGCACACACTCTTTTGGTGTGTGCGGAGTACACCCACCCTAATTGGAGGTGGGTTCCTTGCCTTAACTGGCCGGGAACGTGTTAGTGTTATGAGTTGAGGAGGCGACTGAGCGTGCGTGTCTCGCGGATGTCCGCCAGCAGCCTAGAAAGGCTCCAGAGGCTGGACAGAGACCGCAGCGTCTCGACAGGTCGAGAGGAGAGCTCCGACACAGATGGAGGTGGCGAAGGTGCATCAAGCGCATCTGTAAGCGACGTCGATTTCTACGACGTCGGCTGCAGCCTCGTCGGAGGCGGCAGTGATAGCCCAAGTGCGCCGAAGCGCCCACATGAGGCGGTCGACGGCGATGAGGAGTGGGGCGGCGCCGCCAAGACACCCGCCACCAAAAAGAGCGCCGGCCGCGGACGTGGACGTCCCCCCACCACGGGGGAGTACGTCGGTCTGGCCGCGGCTAAGGAAAAGCTCCTGGCAACGCAGCGGGAGCAGATGCGCCTAGAGGCGGAAGAGGAGATTGCCGCCTCGGCCGCTGCTGCCCGCCAGTTGCGGAGCAAATTCCCAACGAGGACTGAGCGCCAGGAAAGCGGCGCAGAGGCCCCGACTGACCAGTCCACCGCTGGTCTCGGGCTGCGAGTGGAGAGCGACGTCCGTGCCATCTTGGACGTCGCAAAAAAGAGCGGGAACCTTTCCGGGCGGTTCCAAGCGGTCCTCAAGGACGCTGCGGCCAGCCTGAAGGAGGTTGTGGACGAGCTCAGCCAGAGGACCGTGTCGGAGGAAAACGCGGTCCTCAAGGCTGAGAACGTCCGCATGCGCCAGGAGATGGCCGAGCTCCGCCGGGAGATGGCCTCGCTAAAGGAGATTGTCAGGGGACGCTCATCGGGTGCCGAGGGGCAAACCTCCACCACCCAGCTGGAGGGTCAATCGGCGCTCGAGGACCTACGTCGGTCCCTCATGGTCGACATAGGGACCATGATGAGCGCCCGCCTGGCGAACATAGAGGAGAGGCTTCTGCCCGCTCCACGTGTGCGGCCACCGCTCGCAGCGGACAGGGCCAGGGTCTCGGAGGACCGAATGGAAGAATCTCCACCGGTCCAAGCCCCAGAGGTGCCGCCCCCCCCCTCCAACAAGGGGAAGGGAAAGGGGAAGAAAAGTAAGGGCCCCACCCCGCGGCCAGCGACCTTCGCGGCCGCCGTCGCCGGGTCCTCGGCTTCGAGGGCAGCCCCTACACCTCCGGCCTTCGCAGTAGCCGGGCCGTCGACGGCACCCGCTCCATCCAGCGAGTGGGTGCGCGTCGGCGGAAATGGCAAAGCGGAGGCCAAGAAGAAGAAGGAGCCCGCGAAGGGCGGAAAGAAGAAGAGGCCGAGGAAGCCTCGGCTTCGAACGCCCAAGACGGCCGCAGTGGTAATCACCATACGGCCCGAGGCAGAAGAGAGGACGAACTACGTCCAGGTGCTGTCCGCTGCCAAAGGCCAGGTGGACCTTAGAGGTATGGGGATTGAGTCCCTCCGGGTGCGGCATGCCGCGACTGGCGCCCGAGTCATCGAGGTGTCCGGGGAGGGCAACGCCGCGAAAGCGGACACCCTCGCCGCCCGGCTGACGGAGCTGATGGGGCCCGACGTCCGCATCCAGCGCCCGACTCCCACCGCCGAGCTCCGGATCTCAGGACTCGACGAGTCCGTTACGGTCCAGGAGCTCGTGGTGGCGCTGGCTGCGGCCGGGTCCTGTGAGGCGGAGGCCATCAAGGCCGGCGATGTGCGCTTCGGCCCCGGCGGCATGGGCGCAGTGTGGGTGCGCTGCCCAATAGCGGCAGCGAAGAAGGTGGCGGAAAACAACCGCCTCCTTGTCGGCTGGGTTGCGGCAAGAGTCCAACTGCTGCAACCCAGAGCGAGGCGGTGTTTCCGCTGCCTCCAGGAGGGGCATGTGCGGGCGAAGTGCACGGCAGAAGTCGACCGCAGCGACTTCTGCTACAGGTGCGCGAAGCCCGGCCACAAGGCGAATGGCTGCACGGCTGCCCCACACTGCTCGGTATGTGAGGCAGCCAAACTACCGGCGGAGCACCTCATGGGCAAGGCCTGCCAGGCCCAAGCCCTTAAGGGTGCCAACCCGAAGGCTGGCAAGAAGAGAAGGGCTGTGGCAGCGGTGAATATACCGCCGGCTCTAGCCGGTCCTTCTGCCCCAGAAGCCGCCGCTGCTTCCGAGGCAATGGACGGCGTGAACACGGGAGACGCGGGACCGTAATGGTCCGTGATACCCGACTGGCTCTTGGCGGTTTGACTCGGGGGAGTCAACCGTCAAACTATGAGCCCGAGGTGGCGGCGGCGTGTCCACGCCGCCCCTCGTGAGGGTTTTACCTCTTTGAGGTTTTTGGCGCAGAGGCTGGCCGCAGCCAACCGCGTGGGGCAGTACGGAATTTTTGCGAGAGCAGTTACCGTCTGCCCCACACTTCGCGGAGCGCAGGACACCGTGGGTTTTTAGTGGGTATACCCCGGCCAACCCCCACCTCGGCCGGGGGGACCCCCACTCACCGGGCCGCTCTCCCCCGAGAGCGGCCTGATGGTCTTAATCAGATTTTCCCACGTAAAAAAAAAAAAAAAAAAAAAAAAAAAAAAAAAAAAAAAAAAAAAAAAAAAAAAAAAAAAAAAAAAAGGTTAGGTTAGGTTGGGACCTGGAGGCGAGGGCCCTCGTGTCGCTGTACCAGTGGCGCGAGGAGGCGCGGAATCGGGGTGACCGACCGGCGCTCAGTGTGGTGGAGGAGCGTCGGGAGGAGCTCCGCCAGGTCCAACTGGCGGAGTGGCGACGGCGGCTGCAAGAGCCTGGAGCGGGTCACTGGACCATATCGGCGATCCGGCCCGTCCTGGAGGACTGGCTCTCTCGGAGCCACGGGGCGCTGGCCTTCCGTCTGACGCAGGTACTCACCGGTCACGGCTGCTTCGGCAGGTACCTGCGTCGGATTAGGAGGGAGGTTGATGAGCGGTGCCATCACTGCACTTCCAGTGATGACACCGCTCAACACACAATTGAGGTCTGCCCGGCGTGGGATGTTCCCAGGCAGGACCTTGTGCGGGTCGTGGGCAACGATCTCTCGTTGCCCGCAATTGTCGGCGCCATGCTCGACAACGACGACGCATGGGTGGCGATGCGCCATTTTTGCGAGGACGTCATGTCCTCCAAAGAGGAGGCGGAGCGAGCGAGGGAGCTCCTCCGCGACACTCAGCGCCCAAGGCGCACCCGGCGGCGGCTAGGTCGTAACGACCTTATGCCCCCGTAAACCTGGCTCTGGCGGCTGACTCGGGGGGGTCAGTCGCCGACAATGAGCCCGAGATGGCGGCGGCGTGTTCGCGCCGCCTCTCGAGAGGGACTTTCCCTTGACAGGGTTTTTGGCGAGGATGCCTGACGAGGCCAACCGCAGTTGGGGCTAACGGTAGTAGTGCTACCGCAAGTTCCCGTTAGCCCCGACACATTGCGGAATTGACGGACACCGTGGGTTTTTAGTGGGTATACCCCGGCCACCTACCATCTTCGGCCGGGGGGACCCCCACTCACCGGGCCGCTCTCCCCCGAGGGCGGCCTGATGGTCTTAATAAGATTTTCCCACGTAAAAAAAAAAAAAAAAAAAAAAGGTTAGGTTAGGTTAGGTTAGGTTAGGTTAGGTTAGGTTAGGTTAGGTTAGGTTAGGTTAGGTTAGGTTCCCTCTCGTCGTGCGTCCACCTTGCCGTGGTGGGAGGGCTCAGTAACCGCTCACCATGGCAATCCAGCCATGTTGGGCGGTGAAGCGAAGAGGCGCACCGGGCGGGTGTACTTCGCACACACTCTTTTGGTGTGTGCGGAGTACACCCACCCTAATTGGAGGTGGGTTCCTTGCCTTAACTGGCCGGGAACGTGTTAGTGTTAGGGAACTCCGCGCGCAACCCGCGTGGAGTAACTGGGGCCTTGCCTTAACCGGCTGGGCCTGGCTGAGTAAACAGTCGCTAAAACCGGAAGGCAAGTTGGTGGTGCGGGGCGATGCCTGAGTGGCTGCCCTGTTAGCGCAGTCGCAACCGCACCCCCAGGAGGGGCACCTGCCGCCCCCCCTCTTGGGTCATCAAATGTAGGCCTCTCAGGTGCCGACCCGGCTCCGGCCCTCGAGAGATTTTAATACCGTGCGTTTCGTGGGAACAGTAATGGACTTTAAAATTAAATTCAACAAAACCCAAAGTGAGGAGGAGAAAGGAGAAGGAGAAAGTTCAAGAGTGGGACCGAGAAGGTCGGAGAAGAAGAAGGGAGTTGGGCGGAGTATGCCCGAATTGGACGAGAAGGAGCGGGAATTAAGGAGGAGACTGAGCGTGCGCGTCTCGCGGATGTCCGCCAGCAGCCTGGAAAGGCTTCAGAGGCTGGACAGAGACCGCAGCGTCTCGACAGGTCGGGAGGAGAGCTCCGACACAGACGGAGGCGTCGATGGTGCGGCAAGCGCATCTGCAAGTGACGTCGATTTTTTCGACGTGGACTGCAGCCTTGTCGGACGAGGCAGCGCTAGCCCAAGTGCGCCGAAGCGTCCGCATGAGGCAGTCGACGGAGACGAGGAGTGGGGCGGCGCCAAGACGCCCGCCAATAAAAAGAGTGCCGTCCGCGGTCGTGGACGTCCCCCAACTACTGGGGAGTACGTCGGTCTGGCCGCGGCGAAGGAAAAACTCCTGGCAGCGCAGCGGGAGCAGATGCGCCTAGAGGCGGACCAGGAGATTGCCGCCTCGGCCGCTGCTGCCCGTCAGCTGCGGAGTAAGTTCCCGACGAGGACGGAGCGTCAGGACAGCGACGCAGAGGCCCCGAACGACCAGTCCACCGCCGGTCTCGGGCTGCGAGTGGAGAGCGACGTCCGCGCCATTTTGGACGTCGCCAAAAAGAGTGGCAACCTCTCTGGGCGCTTCCAGGCGGTGCTAAAGGAGGCAGCCGCTAGCCTCAAAGAGGTAGTGGACGAACTGAGCCAGAGGACCGTGTCAGAGGAAAATGCGGTCCTCAAGGCGGAGAACGTCCGCATGCGACGGGAGATGGCGGAGCTGCGCTCGGAGATGGCCTCCCTAAAGGAGGTAGTGGCCAGGGGACACTCGTCGGGCGCCGTGGGGCAAACCTCCGCTCCTCAGCCGGAGGGCCAAACGGCGCTCGAGGACCTCCGTCGGTCACTGATGAGGGACATCGGCGCGATGATGTGTGCCCGCTTCGACGACATTGAGGAGAGGCTCCTGCCTGCGCCACGCCTGCGACCGCCGCTCGCTGCGGACAGGGCCCGGGACTCTGCGGACCGCATGGAGATAGCTCCAATGGTCCCGCAAGTCCCCGAGATGCCACCCCCTTCCAGTAAGGGGAAAGGAAAGGGAAAGGGGAAGGGCAAAGGCTCCACCCCGCAGCCAACGACCTTCGCAGCCGCTGTTGCCGGGCCCTCGTCCTCGAGGACAGCCCCTGCCCTTCCGGCCCCCGCTGCAGCCGGGCCGTCGACGGCACCTGCTCCATCCAGCGAGTGGGTGCAAGTCGGCGGAAATGGCAAACAGCGGAAGGCCAAGAAGAAGGAGCCCGCAAAGGGCGAAAAGAAGAAGAGGACAAGGAAGCCCCGGCTTCGAACGCCCAAGACGGCCGCTGTCGTTATTACGATACGGCCCGAAGCGGAACAGCGGACGAACTACATACAGGTGTTGTCCGCCGCCAAAGGCCAGGTGGACCTGAGGGGCATGGGCATAGAGTCCCTCCGGGTGCGGCATGCCGCGACTGGCGCCCGAGTAATCGAGGTGTCCGGGGAGGGCAACGCCGCGAAAGCGGACACCCTCGCCGCCCGGCTGACGGAGCTGATGGGACCCGACGTCCGCATCCAGCGCCCGACTCCCACCGCTGAGCTCCGGATCTCAGGACTCGACGAGTCCGTTACGGTCCAGGAGCTCGTGGTGGCGCTGGCCGCGGCAGGGTCCTGCGAGGCGGAGGCCATAAAGGCTGGCGAGGTGCGCTTCGGCCCTGGCGGCATGGGCGCAGTGTGGGTGCGCTGCCCTATAGGCGCAGCGAAGAAGGTGGCGGAAAGCAACCGCCTCCTTGTCGGCTGGGTTTCGGCAAGAGTCCAACTGCTGCAACCCAGAGCGAGGCGGTGCTTCCGGTGCCTACTGGAGGGCCACGTCCGGGCCAAGTGCACAGCAGAAGTCGACCGCAGCGACTTCTGCTACAGATGCGCGAAGCCCGGGCACAAGGCGAACGGCTGCACGGCTGCCCCACACTGCTCGGTATGTGAGGCAGCCGAGCTACCAGCCGGTCATCAGATGGGCAAGGCCTGCCAGGCCCAGGCCCCGAAGGGTGCCAACCCGAAGGGCGCCAAAAAGAGGAGGGCTGTGGTAGCGGTCAACGTACCGCCGGCCCCAGCCGGTTCTACCGCCCCAGAAGCCGCCGCTGCTTCCGAGGCGATGGACGGCGTGAACTCGGGAGACGCGGGACCGTAATGGTCACTCCTCGATACCCGACTGGCTCTTGGCGGATTGACTCGGGGGGGTCATCCGTCAAACTATGAGCCCGAGGTGGCGGCGGCGTGTCCGCGCCGCCCCTCGTGAGGGTTTTACCTCCTCGTGAGGTTTTCGCGCAGAAGCTGGTCGCAGCCAACCGCGTGGGGCAGATGGAATAATGCGAGAGCAGTTACCGTCTGTCCCCACATTAAGCGGAGCGAAAGGACACCGTGGGTTTTTAGTGGGTATACCCCGGCCAACCCCCACCTCGGCCGGGGGGACCCCCACTCACCGGGCCGCTCTCCCCCGAGAGCGGCCTGATGGTCTTAATCAGATTTTCCCACGTAAAAAAAAAAAAAAAAAAAAGGTTAGGTTAGGTTCCCTCTCGTCGTGCGTCCACCTTGCCGTGGTGGGAGGGCTCAGTAACCGCTCACCATAGCAAGCCAGCTATGTTGGGCGGTGAAGCCAAGAGGCGCACTAGGTAGGTACACTTCACATTCGCTCATACACTTACACACACAACTCACACCTCCACACACACACACCACACACCCTCACACACACTACACATCAATGGGTGGGTGCCCTTGCCTTAATTGGCTGGGGTACGTGTTAGCTAGGGAACTCCTCGCGCAACCCGCGTGGAGTAACTGGGGCCTTGCCTTTGCCGGCCGGGCCTGGCAGAGTAAACTGTCGGCAAAACCGCAAGGCAAGTTGGTGGTGCGGGGCGATGCCTGAATGGCTGTCGCGTTAGACAGTCGCAACCGCACCCCCAGGAGGGGCACCTGCCGCCCCCCCTCTTGGGTTATAAATGTAGGCCTCTCAGGTGCCGACCCGGCTCCGGCCCTCGAGAGTATTAACCGTGCGTATCGTGGGAACAGTATGGATACATTTATAAAACAAAAACCAACCCAACAGAAGGATGAGAAGGAGAAGAAGAGGGAAAGGAGAGAGAGGCGCGAATTGCGCAGGCGTGAGAAGGAGCAGACGCTCGAAGAGACGACAGTGGGGCAAAGTAGCCCGGCCCGGAAAGATGATGGCGAAAGACCAAGAAGCCCCGTAGTAAGGCTTCGAAGAGTGAAGGGCATAGACGAACTGCCCAAAGAGAAGAGGATGCTGGTGAGTGACCTGGAGTTGTCGGACACCACCAGCACAGACACAGGACAGTCCGGCTATCACTCTCCAGCGGAGAGCGTCGCTAGCGTGGCTACTCTGGCCAGCAGCAAGAGAGCACGCAGCGACTCGGACAGTGACGAGCAATGGGGTCACAATAAGACACCCGCCACCTCCACTACCAGTGGACCAGGACGAGGACGAGGCCGCGGCCGCCCCCCCACTTCGGGAGAATACGTGGGCTTGGCCAAAGCCAAACAACATCTTCTAGATGTTGAGAAGGAGGCGATGCGGTTGGAGGCGGAGAAAGACATCGACGCTGCCGCCTCAGCCGCCAGGGAACTGCGCATTAAGTTCCCGACACAGTCGGAAAGAAAGGCGGGCCCCAGTGGAGGAGAGCCTGAGGTCCCGATAGAGGCACAAACCACGCGAGGACTTGGTGAACGGATTGCTGGCGACATCTCTACCATCAACTTTGTCGCCAACAACTCCAAAAAACTGCAGGGTAGGTTCGTGGCCTACCTGAAAACGGCTGCGCTCAGTGTCGCGTCAGTGGTGGAGGAGCTGAGTCAGCGGACTGTGACTGACGAGGCGGCCCTGGTTCAAGAGGAGAACCGTCAAATGAAGGCGCGCATGGCGGAGCTCGAAAAGGAGCTCTCCCTCATCAAAGAGGAGATGGCGGCCCGTCGTGGGCTCGACCAAATAGCCACGCTAAGAGGGGAGAGCGCTGCTGCTAGTCAGCCCGCTGCGGTCATGGCAGGAGAGCAGCCAACCCCGCCGCTCGCCAAAATGATAGAGGAGCTGAAGCGGGCACTCATAGTCGAAGTCGGGACTATGGTGAGTGCCCGCATCGAGGATCTGGCCGACAGGTTGCCTCCTGCCCCGATTGTCCGCCCGCCTCTGGAGGCAGACAGGGCCAGACTGGAGAGGTTGTCACCCCCATTGGTGACACAAGAGGTCAGCCCGCCTCCACCTGCTGCAGTTGGGGGTAAAGGCAAGGGAAAGGGGAAGGGGAAGGGCAAGAGCTCTAAGCCGCAGGGAGCCCCCGCGGCCGTCTCAGGCCCTCCCACTTTCGCTGCCGTCCTCGGCCCTCCCACCGCCGTCGCTGGCCCTTCACGGGCTCCAGCCGCCGTCGCCGGCCCTTCACGTGCCCTAGTCGCAGTCGCTGGCCCTTCCAGCGCCCCCCGCGTCGCCCAGCCGTCTGCTCCATCCGGAGCCTGGACGACTGTCGGGAAAAACGGCCGGAAGGGGTCAAAAAAGAAGAAGGAGGCGTCCCAACAGCCTCCGAAGGCTAAAAAGCCAAAACTGCGGGTGCATCGAACTGCGGGGATCGTGGTCACCCTGCAGCCGGAAGCAGAGGAGAGGGGCGAGACCTATGCGGCGGTCCTGTCCGAGGCCAAGTCACGCATAGACTGGCGCGCTATGGGGATTGAGGGTGTCCGCATAGACAGGACGGCGACGGGGGCCCGAATCATTAAGATCCCAGGTCCCGCCAAGGTCGAACAAGCGGACGCCCTCGCGGCGAAAATCACCGAGACGCTGTCTGCGGATCGAGTCCGGGTCTACCGCCCGGTCGCAACAGCGGACCTGAGGATCACCGGACTCGACGATTCAGTGACGGTAGCCGAGCTCGCAGCTACGATAGCTCGTGACGGAAACTGCTCCCCGGAGCAGGTCAAATGTGGGGAAATCCGCCGCGAATCGCGTAGCATGGGCTCGGCCTGGGTCCGCTGCCCGGTGGAGGTGGCAAAGAAGGTGACGGCAAGCGGCCGTCTGCTCGTGGGCTGGGTTTCAGCGACCGTCAAGCTGCTGCAGCCCCGAGCACAACGGTGCTTCCGTTGCCTGGAAGTCGGGCACGTGAGGGCGAAGTGCGAGTCCCAGGTCGACCGGAGCGACACCTGCTACCGGTGCGGCCAACCCGGGCACAAAGCCGGAGACTGCCTGGCCGCCGTCCACTGCCCGCTGTGTGCAGCTGCAGGACTACCGGCGGCCCATAAAGTCGGCACCAAGGGCTGTAAAGACCCCAAGGCCTCAAGGAGGAAACCTGCAGGTGGAGCGTCGTCTCGCCCCGCTGCAGAGGTTCAAATCGTCTCCAACACTCCGGAGGCGATGGAAGAGGTGGTCGACGTTGCGGCTCCTTAATGGACCAAGACCCCTTCCATCGCTTCCTGCAGACGAATTTGAACCACTGCTGGAACGCCCAGAACCTGTTTGTGGCATCCATGGCAGAATGGTCCATCGAGATCGCAGTGGCGGCGGACCCACACAGCGTCCCGTACGGGAGCAATTGGCTCGCGGATGCGGCGACCCCGAAACCGGCGGTCGCGATAATCCCGAGCAATGCTCTCTGTGTGCCGCCCCTCCGCCTGATCGCCCGCGGCGTTGGATACGTTGCGGTAAGGTGGAGGGATACAGTCGTGGTCGGGGCGTATTTCACGCCAAACCGGCCAGACCGAGAGTTCGAGGACTTCCTGGAAGAGGTTGGGGCCCTACTGGACCGTACACAACCTCTTCCGGCACTCCTCCTGGGAGACTTGAACTCTTGGTCCACACGATGGGGCAGCACACGGCCCAATTCGCGGGGAAGGCTCCTCGAGCCCTGGCTCGATTCGTTCGACCTGACGCCGCTCAACCGGGGGTCGACGAGCACCTTCGTGCGTTGGCGGGCCCAGTCGATTGTGGACGTCACACTCGCAAGTCCCGCCCTCGCGCGAAGGGTGCACGACTGGCGGGTTGAGGAGGCGGAGACTCTCTCTGATCATCTCTATATCAGATTCGAGATCTCCGCCCACACTTCACCCCCAGTCCACACGTCGCCCCAGACGGAACGCCCGAGGTGGGCCCTCAGGCGAATGGACAAGGAGCTCCTGGAGGAGGCCGCCATCATCCAGGCGTGGGTGCCCGTACCGGAGGTCCTGGATGATGTAGACGGTGAGGCGGAAAGGCTCACGAGGGTGATGACAGGCGTCTGCGACGCGTCGATGCCCCGGGTCAAGCCGCGAGTTCGCTCGCGGCAAGTGTATTGGTGGAGCGCGGAGATTGCCTCGCTTCGCGCCGCTTGCGTAGCTGCGCGCCGCCAATACACAAGACACCGGAGGCGTCGACACGGTCGGCCCCGTGAGCCCGACGAGCCGGACGCGGTCGAAGACCGCCTCTACGAGGCCTGGAGGTCCGGGAGGAAGGCCCTGAGCGTGGCCATAAGTGCGGCTAAGGACAAAGCTCGCGAGGAGCTACTCGCGTCCCTGAGTCAGGACCCGTGGGGGCGCCCCTACCGTTCGGCTAGGGGCAAACTCCGTCCGTGGGCCCCTCCGCTGACTCAAACGTTGGAGCCTAGCTTTGTCCACAGTGTGGTGGCAACGCTCTTCCCGCAAGGGCAGGAGCACAATCCGCCGACCATGGCCCCGCCTCCACTGGCAGAGCCGGCGCAACTGGAGGAAGACTCGGTAGCAGTCACCCCCTCGGAGATGAAGATGGTCCTCCGTCGCCTCAGTGCGAAGAGCACCGCCCCCGGGCCTGACGGCATACCGGGGCGCGCGGTTGTTCTCGCCTCCAGGCACTTGGGGGACCATTTTCGGAGGCTGTTCTCCGCCTGCCTCGAGCGTGGGGAGTTCCCAGCTCGATGGAGGGTGGGCAGCCTCATACTCCTGAGGAAGGAGGGGCGACCGGAGGCCTCGCCGTCGGCGTATCGGCCGATTATTCTACTCGACGAGGGGTGCAAACTCTTAGAGAGAATAATCGCCGCACGCCTAACGAGCCACCTCACCCGTACCGGGCCGGACTTATCGGTATACCAGTACGGGTTCAGGAGGGAGCGCTCGACGGTTGGGGCCATCCTGCGGGTGAAAACCCTGGCGGAGGAGGCAGTTTCCGGGGGAGAGGTGCTGTTGGCGATATCACTCGATATCGCTAACGCCTTCAATACCCTCCCCTGGTCCTGCATCAGGGAGGCGCTCAGGTACCACCGGGTCCCCGAGTACCTTCAAAGGGTGGTGGCAGCCTATCTGTCGGATAGGGCGGTGTCCTTTGACACCCAGGCAGGCCCACAGTCGTGGAACATGTCCTGCGGCGTTCCGCAGGGGTCGGTCCTAGGACCACTCCTGTGGAACCTGGGATATGACTGGGTGCTGCGGGGCGCCCTTCTCCACGGTGTCTCGGTGACCTGCTACGCCGATGACACCTTGGTGACAGCCCGTGGCAAAACTTGCCGAGAGGCGGCCATCCTGGCCACGGCCGGCACTGCCCATATTGTTGGCAGAATTCGCCGCCTGGGCCTAAGAGTCGCCCTGGAAAAGACGGAGGCCATGGCCTTCCACGGCTCGGGAGTCCGGCCCCCACCGGACTTCCACCTGGTCATAGGCGGGGTGAGAGTCGCCATAGGGTCAACCCTTAAATACTTGGGGCTGACCCTAGACAGTAGATGGCGATTTGACGCGCACTTCGCGCGTCTTATCCCCAAGTTGGTGGGGGCGGCGGGGCCACTTGCCCGGCTCCTGCCCAACATCGGAGGCCCAAGTGCGTTCACGCGACGCCTTTATTTGGGGATCATCCGCTCCATGGCTCTGTACGGAGCCCCGGTGTGGGCCGCGAACATCCCTGGTGGCGTCATCAGCAGACTCTTGCAAGTGCAGAGGCTGATGGCCATCAGGGTGACGCGGGCATACCGCACCGTGTCGGGCGAGGCGGCCGCCGTCCTTGCCGGTTCCATGCCGTGGGACCTGGAGGCGAGGGCCCTCGCGTCACTGTACCAGTGGCGCGAGGAGGCGCGGAATCGGGGCGACCGACCGGCGCTCAGTGTGGTGGAGGAGCGTCGGGAGGAGCTCCGCCAGGTCCAACTGGCGGAGTGGCGACGGCGGCTGCAAGAGCCTGGAGCGGGTCACTGGACCATATCGGCGATCCGGCCCGTCCTTGAGGACTGGCTCACGCGGAGCCACGGGGCGCTTGCCTTTCGTCTGGCACAGGTACTCACCGGTCACGGCTGCTTCGGCAGGTACCTGTGCCGGATAAAGAGGGAGGTTGATGAACGGTGCCATCACTGCACTTCCAGTGATGACACCGTTCAACACACAATTGAGGCCTGCCCAGCCTGGGACATCCCAAGGCAGGACCTAATGAGGGCGGTAGGCAACGATCTCTCGTTGCCCGCTATTGTCGGCGCAATGGTCGAGAGTGAGGACGCCTGGGTGGCGATGCGCCACTTCTGCGAGGAGGTAATGTCCTCGAAAGAGGAAGCGGAGCGAGCGAGGGAGCTCCTTCGCAACACACAGCGCCCACGGCGCGCTCGGCGGCGGCTAGGTCGAAATGACCTAATGCCCCCGTAACACCTGGCTCTGGCGGCTGACTCGGGGGGGTCAGTCGCCAACAATGAGCCCGAGATGGCGGCGGCGTGTCCGCGCCGCCTCTCGTGAGGGTTTTTCCCTTTCTAAGGGTTTTTGTGACGAGGCCTGACGAGGCCGTCCGCAGTTGGGGCTAACGGTAGTAGTGCTACCGCAAGTTCCCGTTAGCCCCGACACATTGCGGCAGTGAAGGACACCCTGGGTTTTTAGTGGGTATACCCCGGCCACCCCCACCCCGGCCGGGGGGACCCCCACTCACCGGGCCGCTCTCCCCCGAGACGCGGCCTGATGGTCTTAACTAGATTTTCCCAGGTAAAAAAAAAAAAAAAAAAAGGTTAGGTTAGGTTAGGTTAGGTTAGGTTAGGTTAGGTTAGGTTAGGTTAGGTTAGGTTAGGTTAGGTTAGGTTAGGTTAGGTTAGGTTAGGTTGAGGGAGATGAAGAGGCTCGAAAGGGCGAAAGATGGACCGAAGGGGTCGGACAGTGAGAAAGACAGGCAAAGATCGCCTGTCTCGATGGAGAAAACGCCGAAAGGGCAAGCGCCGCAGCGACGACTTAGCGTCGTCCTCAATAGGCTGCCAGACGCTACTCAGGCAACAACTCGCAGCTGCGAGAGCGATGGGGATGTCGAGGGGGACCTTGCCCTTTCTGACTCCACAACTAGCCACGAGGCTAGTATGAAGTCGGCCTTCAGTGGCAGTGAGACAGACGTCCGCAAGACGCCAAACAAGCGGTCTCGCAGCCTCGAGCAGGATGGCGATAGCGACGAGTGGGGCGGTAAGAGGAGGATCAAACCGTCCAAACCGTCGAAAACAAGAGGACGAGGCCGACCACCCACGACAGGCGAATACGTCGGTTTGGCCGCTGCCAAGCTAGAGCTGCTTGAGGCAGAAAAGCAGCAGCTACGCTTGGAGGCAGAGAAGGAGATCGAGGCTGCCGCTGCCTCGGCCCGTGACCTCCGCTCGAAGTACCCGACTTCGTCGGAACTTTTGGCGAGACCGTCTGCCAGCGGGGCGGCTCCAGAGCTGCATGCCTTGTCCACTGCTGGACTCGGGCTCAGAGTGGAAACCGACGTACAGTCCATTATGTACGTCGCGAAAAACAGCGGAAACCTCTGCGGGAGGTTCCAGAGGCACCTCAAAGACGCCGCTGCCAGCCTGCAGGAGGTAGTACGCGAGCTGAGCCAGAGGACAGCTTCGGAGGAGGCAGCCGTCCTCCAAGCGGAGAATGCGCAGATGCGCAAGGAGCTCACAGAGCTCCATAAAGAGATGGGCATTATGAGGGAGAAGATGGCAGCTGTTGAGCTGTACCACTCGGCCTCAAGCCAGGCTACGGCTCCTGGCGAGACGGTTCAGCCCACCTCGGGCTCGGCGGCGGGCTTGGACGTGGAGGAGCTTAAACGTTCCTTGCTGATCAGTCTCGGTGCGATGATCAACGCACGTATGGAGGACATCAGCGAACGCCTCCCTCCACCCAAGCCCATGCGCCCCCCGTTGGCGGCGGACAGGGCTCGAGAGCAGAGCCTCCCTCCGGCCGATCCGCCGATGTCGATGCCGTCACCGCCACCGGCCAGGACACAACCGGCTCAGGGGCAACCAGCCTCCAATGCCGGGAAAAAGAAGAGACGTGGGAAGAAGAAGGGTGCTGCCAAGGTCGGCCAGGGTGACAGCGCACCCTCAACTTCAGTCACTTCCCAGCCACCAACTGTTGCTCCACCTGACGGGTGGACCACCGTTGGCAAAAATGGCAAGTCGGCACCCAAAAAGGCAAAGTCTCCTCCCCAGGAGAAGAAGAGGAAGCCCAAGCTGCGGGTACCCAAATCTGCAGCCGTGGTGGTAACGCTCCTACCAGAGGGCGAGAAACGCGGCATGACGTACGCGTCGGCGTTAGCGGATGCCAAGTCCAAGATTAACTGGACGGAGCTCGGCATCCCCGCCCTACGTCTACGTAAGGCAGCGACGGGTGCCCGCATCTTTGAGGTGAAGGGGCCCGAAAACGGGGCAAAAGCCGATGTGCTGGCGCAGCGCATCAGAGCTGCCTTGGATGACGAGTTGGTGAGGGTCCACCGGCCTACGATGACCGCGGAAATCCGCGTGGCCGGACTGGACGACTCAGTCACCAAAGAGGAGCTCTGGGCAGCGATAGCCGAACAGGGCAGCTGCGCAATAGAGGCGGTACAAGTCGGCGACATTCGCCAATCTTCTCGTGGCATGGGAGCTGCGTGGGCTCGCTGTCCTGTAACAGCGGCCAAGAAGATTGCCGAAAGTGGCCGACTCCTGGTGGGATGGGTCTCAGCCAGCGTAAAGCTTCTGCAGCCCAGGGAAAGGCGCTGCTTTAGGTGCCTCCAGGTGGGCCATGTGCGGGCAAACTGCCCCTCCGAGATCGACCGTAGCGAACTATGCTACCGGTGCGGCGCTCCAGGCCATAAGGCGAGCGGCTGTTCCGCCTCCCCACACTGTCCTCTGTGTGCGGAGGCCAGTCTGCCGGCGAGCCATCAGATAGGCTCCAAAACCTGCGCGGCTCCCAAGCCCAAGAATAAGAGAGCGGCTGCCACCGGACCCACACCTCCGGCTCCAGCCAGCTCCACCGCTCCTGACTCCCAGGAAGCAATGGACGAGACCGGTGGAGATGTCGTGGGTCCGTAATGGATTACGCCCGGACCCATCGCATCCTCCAGTTGAACGCCAACCACTGCAACACGGCGCACGACCTGCTCTACCAGGTCATCGCCGAGTGGAGCATTGAGTTGGCGGTCATCGCGGAGCCCCTCTACGTACCCAGTAGGGGAAACTGGTTAGTGGACACGGCGAACCCAAGTCTGGTCGCGATACTCCCTACCAGCGGACTGTGCGTGCCTCCCCTAGTGCTCATCGCCCGAGGCGTGGGCTATGTCGCGGCACAATGGCGGGATGGAGTCGTCGTCGTCGGGGTGTACTTTTCACCAAACCGACGCGACTCCGAGTTCAAGGACTTCCTGGACGAGGTTGGGGCCCTTCTGGACCGCATACAACCTCGTCCCGTAATCGTCATGGGAGACTTGAACTCCCACTCTACCAGGTGGGGCGGCATTCGGCCGAATTCCAGGGGGCTTATCCTGGGGAGCTGGATAGACGCTCACGACTTGCAGGTCGTGAACCGGGGTTCAGTACACACCTGCGTGCACCCGCGGGGTTCGTCGATCGTGGACATCACGCTCGCCAGCCCCGCGCTTGCGCGCAGGGTACACGACTGGAGGGTCGTTGAGGAGGTGGAATCCGGTTCCGATCACCGGTACATCCGGTTCCAGATCTCCACCCAGACCTCTAACCCTTCAGTCCAAACCCCGCGGTCCGACCGCCCCCAGTGGGCGTTGGGACAGCTCGACCGGGAGCTGCTGGAGGAGGCCGCCGTCGTCCAGGCGTGGGTGCCCATACCGGAGGACCTGGACGACGTCAGTGCGGAGGCCGAATGGCTCACTCGAGCCCTCACGAGTGTGTGCGACGCAGCGATGCCGCGCGTGAAATCGCGAGGCCCTCGTCGGCGGGTGTATTGGTGGAGCGCGGAGATAGCATCCCTGCGCTCCGCTTGCGTGGCAGCGCGCCGCCCATACACCCGCCACCGGAGTCGCCGTCGCGGTCGCCGGCTAGCACCGGGCGAGGTGGACCCCGTGGAGGAACTACTCCACGAGGCGTACAAGGCGGCCAAAAAGGCCCTTAAGACTGCGATAATCGCAGCCAAGGACCGGGCGCGCAACGAGATGCTCGCGGCCTTGAGCGAGGACCCATGGGGGCGTCCCTACCGTCAGGCACGGGACAAGCTCAGACCGTGGGCCCCTCCGCTGACAAGGTCGCTCGAGCCCAATTTCGTTGCCCAAGTCGTGGCAGCGCTGTTCCCGCGCAGAGAGGAGCACCTCCCTCCGCGTATGGTGCCACCACCACCCTCAGGGCTGGAGGAGGACGAGGGGGAAACCTCCATCGAGGTTACCGCAGAGGAGCTGAAGATGGTCCTCCGTCGCCTCAGCGCCAAGAGCACCGCCCCTGGGCCTGACGGCATACCAGGGCGCGCGTTAGCTCTGGCCTCGAAGCACTTGGGGGACCGTCTTCGGAGGCTGTTCACCGCCTGCCTGGAGCGAGGGGAGTTCCCTGCTCGGTGGAAGGTGGGCGGCCTCGTGCTCCTGCGGAAGGAGGGAAGGCCTTCGGACTCGCCCTCGGCATACCGGCCGATCGTCCTTCTGGATGAGGCGGGCAAGCTCTTCGAGCGCGTCATCGCCGCGCGCCTCTCCAGCCACCTGACCCGTACCGGGCCTGACTTGTCGGCATACCAGTACGGGTTCAGGAGGGAACGGTCGACCGTCGGGGCGATTTTGCGGGTCAAGGGACTCGCCGAGGAGGCTGTTGCGGAAGGGGGAATGCTGGTGGCGGTGTCGCTCGACATCGCCAACGCATTTAATACACTCCCATGGGAGTGCGTTCGGGAGGCGCTGCGCTACCACCGCGTACCCGATTACCTGCGCCACACCCTCGAGGCGTACCTGTCCGACAGGACGGTCGCCTTCGAGACGCAGGATGGGGTGCGGCGGTGGCGAATGTCGTGCGGTGTTCCACAGGGGTCGGTGCTCGGCCCAATCCTGTGGAACATCGGCTATGACTGGGTGCTTCGCGGTGCCCTTCTCCCTGGCGTGGCCGTCACGTGTTACGCGGACGACACGTTGGTCACTGCCAAAGGGAGGTCCCACCGCGAGGCATCGGTCCTAGCGACGGCGGGGGTGGCGCACGTGGTGCAGAAGATTCGGGGCTTGGGGCTGGAGGTGGCCCTGAACAAGACCGAAGCTATCTGTTTCCACGGACCACGCGCTAAGCCACCACCCGGCTTCCACCTCGTAATCGGCGGCATCCGCATCCCTGTCGGGTCAACCCTGAAGTATTTGGGGTTGACCCTTGACAGCCGCTGGAACTTCCGGGCCCACTTCGTCCGGCTAGAGCCGAAACTCATGGGAGCGGCTGGGGCACTTTCCCGGCTTCTTCCGAATCTTGGGGGACCGAACGTCACAACGCGGCGCCTTTACTTGGGCGTCCTACGTTCGATGGCGCTGTACGGCGCACCAGTGTGGGCCGCCTCTCTCCCGGATGGCGTCATCGGCATACTCCGCCGCGTGCAGAGGCTGATGGCCATCCGGGTGACGCGGGGATACCGCACGGTATCGTACGAGGCAGCCGTCGTCTTAGCTGGGTCCCTCCCCTGGGACCTCGACGCGAAATCCCTCGCGTCGCTTTATGAGTGGCGCGAGGAGGCGCGAAGTCGAGGCGACCGCCCGTCGCTCAGGGAGGTGGAGGAGCGGCGGGAGGAGTCTCGCCAGGCCCAGGTGGAGGAGTGGCGGACGCGGCTGCAACAGCCCACGGCCGGAACTTGGACGGTGGAGGCCATCAGGCCAGTGTTGGAGGAGTGGCTGGGCAGAAGTCACGGGGCGCTCTCGTTCCGCCTCTCACAACTGCTGACGGCACACGGGTGCTTCGGCAAATTCCTGTGCCGTATCAGCAAAGAGGCGGACGAGCGGTGTCACCACTGCCCTAGCCCGTGTGACACGGCCGCACACACCCTGGCGGAATGCCCGGCATGGGCTCATGAACGGGGCGAACTGACGGCTGTCATCGGCGGCGACTTGTCGCTGCCGGCCGTGGTCGCCTCCATGGTCGACAGCGACGAGGCGTGGCAGGCCGTACGGCATTTTGCCGAAGCGGTGATGACCGCCAAGGAATCTGCGGAGAGGGATCGAGAGATCTCCCGCGATCCCGGTCGCGCACCACGCGCCCGCAGAAGACGAAGGGATGACCTTCGTCCTCCGTAAAACCGCTCTTGGCGGCTGACTCGGGGGGGTCAGTCGCCAACAACAGAGCCCGAGATGGCGGCGGCGTGTCCGCGCCGCCACTCGAGACGGTTTTACCCCGTCAGGGGGTTTTTGGAGAAGGGGTCCGACGGGACCACCCGCCGCTGGAGCTCGTCGACGGATCCGGAAGGACATTCCGATGAGCTCCCGCAATGGCGGAGCGCTGGACACCGAGGGGTTTAGTGGGTAAACCTCCGGCCGCCTACCATCTCAGGCCGGAGGGACCCCCACACACCGGGCCGCTCTCCCCCGAGAGCGGCCTGATGGTCTTAAGGTGATTCCCCTCGTTAAAAAAAAAAAAAAAAAAAAAAAAAAAAAAAGGTT
The DNA here is from genome assembly GCA_958496205.1 of Idaea biselata. Lineage (NCBI taxonomy): Eukaryota > Metazoa > Arthropoda > Insecta > Lepidoptera > Geometridae > Idaea > Idaea biselata. The sequence goes on from OY292406.1 coordinate 14,951,093, forward strand.
AGGTTAGGTTAGGTTAGGTTAGGTTAGGTTAGGTTAGGTTAGGTTAGGTTAGGTTAGGTTAGGTTAGGTTAGGTTAGGTTAGGTTAGGTTCCCTCTCGTCGTGCGTCCACCTTGCCGTGGTGAGAGGGCTCAGTAACCGTCCACCATAGCAATCCAGCTATGTTGGGCGGTGAAGCGAAGAGGCGCACCGGGCGGGTGTACTTCGCACACACTCTTTTGGTGTGTGCGGAGTATACCCGCCCGAATTGGAGGTGGGTGCCTTGCCTTCATTGGCCGGGCACGTGGTTGGGGGGCTCCCGCGCGACCCGCGGTGGGTGATGGGGGCCTTGCCTTAACCGGCCGGGCCCGGCAGAGCACACTGCCTCACCAAAGCGGCAGAGCACACTGCCTGACCAAAGCGGAGAGGGGGAACGGGCCCGTGAGTTGCCTCGCGGCACTCATGGGCCCAACGTTCCACAAACGGGCGGGTAACTTTAGGTTACCGCCCTAACCCGGCTCTTGGCGGCTGACTCGGGGGGGTCAGTCGCCAACCAATGAGCCCGAGATGGCGGCGGCGTGTCAACGCCGCCTCTCGCGAGGGTTGGTCCTTCTAAGGGCCAGAGAGGAGGCCTGAAAAGGCCGCCCGCAGTTGGGGCTGACGGACTTTTGCTAACGCAGTTACCGTTGGCCCCGACACTTTGCGGAGCGTAGGACACCGAGGGGTTTAGTGGGTATACCCCGGCCGCACACCATCTTGGCCGGGGGGACCCCCACACACCGGGCCGCTCTCCCCCGGGAGCGGCCTGACGGTCTTAACTAGATTCCCCTCGTTAAAAAAAAAAAAAAAAAAAAAAAGGTTAGGTTAGGTTAGGTTAGGTTAGGTTAGGTTAGGTTAGGTTAGGTTAGGTTAGGTTCCCTCTCGTTGTGCGTCCACCTTGCCGTGGTGGGAGGGCTCAGTAACCGCTCACCATAGCAAGCCAGCTATGTTGGGCGGTGAAGCCAAGAGGCGCACTAGGTAGGTACACTTCACACTCGCTCATACACTTACACACACAACTCACACCTCCACACACACACCACACACCCTCACACACACTACACATCAATGGGTGGGTGCCCTTGCCTTAATTGGCTGGGGTACGTGTTAGCTAGGGAACTCCTCGCGCAACCCGCGTGGAGTAACTGGGGCCTTGCCTTAACCGGCCGGGCCTGGCAGAGTTAAACTGTCCCTAAAACCGGAAGGTAAGTTGGTGGTGCGGGGCGATACCTGAGTGGCTGCCCTGTCAGTGCAGTCGCAACCGCATCCCCAGGAGGGGCACCTGCCGCCCCCCCTCTTGGGAAATCAAATGTAGGCCCCACAGGTGCCGAACCGGCTCCGGCCCTCGTGGGAAACATAACACCGTGTACTCGTGGGACATATTATGGAATACACAAAAATAAAAAACCAAACCCCCCCAAAACCCGACGAAAGGGAGAAGAAGAGAGAGAGGAGAGAGAGGCGCGAGACGCGCAGACGAGAGAAGGAGGAGCAGTTGCTCAAGGAGAGTGAAACGGGGCAGAGCCCAGTCCGGAAGGAGACAGGCGACAGGCCTAGGAGCCCAATTGTTAGGCTCGAAAGATTGAGCAGCGTCGACAGGCTGCAGAAGAAGATGCTGGCGTCGGATCTGGACATATCGTCCTCCAGCACGGACACCGACAAGGCCTCTCTGAGTGGGTACCATTCCCCGGCGGAGAGTGTCGCCAGCATGGCCACAGTGGCCAGCAGTAAGAGGGCACGGAGCGACTCCGATAGCGACGAGCAGTGGGGTGTAATTAATAAAACACCAGCCACCTCAATTGGCCCCAGGCCAGCGCGCGGGAGAGGACGTGGCCGTCCCCCCACCTCCGGAGAATATGTGGGCTTGGCAAAGGCCAAACAACATCTTATAGATGTCGAGAGGGAGGCAATGCGGCTTGAGGCGGAGAAAGAGGTAGACTCTGCTGCAGCCGCCGCCAGGGAGCTACGCCTCAAATTTGCTACCTCATCGGAGCAACAGAAGAGGGCCATCGAGGAAGGAACTCCTGCCGCTGCCGCTGTCCCAGTCGAGGCGCAGACCACGCAGGGACTTGGCGAGAGGATTGCGGCCGACTTAGCCGCCATCAACCACGTGGCCAACAACTCTAAGAAGTTGCAAGGTAGATTCGTGGCCTACCTTAAAAATGCAGCGCTTAGTGTCGCCAGCGTGGTGGACGAGCTAAGCCAGCGGACGGCCAATGATGAGACGGCGCTGCTTAAGGCAGAGAACGCCAGGATGCGGGAAAGGCAGGCAAGGCAAGATGCAGAGATGGCGGAACTCCGCAAGGAGCTCGCCCTGATCAGGGAAGAGATGGCTGCCAGCCGGGGACTGGCTCAAATCGCCTCAATAAGAGAGGGAGCTGCGGGTAGCCAGCCCGCCGAAACCACTCAGCCGAACAGGGCCCACCCAGAGGTCAGCCTCATCGAGGAACTGAAGCGGTCCCTCATGGTCGAGGTCGGGACCATGATGAGTGCTCGTCTCGAGGACTTTGCAGGAAGGCTTCAACTGCCTCCCGCCCCCAGAATGCGCCCGCCCTTGGCTGCCGACAGGGCAAATGCGCGCGTGCTGAATGCGTCTCCACCACCTCTGGAGGAGATGGAAACCAGCCCAGCAGTGCCTTTGCCAGTAGGCAACAAGGGCAAAGGTAAGGGGAAAGGGAAGGGCAAGAGCTCCAAGCCGCAGGCACCCCCTGCTGCCGTCGCCGGCCCCTCCACCTCTCCCGTCGCCGTCGCGGGCCCTTCATGGGCTGCCGTCGCCGTTGCTGGCCCTTCAAGGGTTGTTGCTGGTCCCTCTGTCAAGCCGACTGCTCCCCCAGGAGCCTGGACGACAGTGGGCAAAAACGGCAAAAAGGCGCCAAAACTTAAGAAGGGGGCAAACCAAGAGCCCACAAAGGCGAAAAAGCCCAAACTGCGGGTCCACAGGACTGCTGGCATAGTGGTCACGCTGCAGCCGGAAGCAGAGGAGAGGGGCGAGACATATGCGGCGGTCCTGGCCGAGGCCAAGTCCCGTATTGACTGGCGCTCTATGGGGATAGAGGGTGTCCGCATAGACAGGACGGCGACGGGGGCCCGAATCATCAAGATTCCGGGTCCCGCCAAGGTCGAGCAAGCGGACGCCCTCGCGGCCAAAATATCAGAGACGCTGTCTGCGGATCGGGTCCGGGTATATCGTCCGGTCACAACCGCGGATCTCCGAATCACCGGACTGGATGACTCGGTGACGGTGACCGAGCTCGCGGCTGCAGTAGCCCGAGATGGCAACTGCTCTCCGGAGCAGGTGAAGTGCGGGGACATTCGCCGCGAATCGCGCAGTATGGGCTCTGCGTGGGTCCGCTGCCCGGTGGAAGTGGCGAAGAAGGTGACGGCAAGTGGCCGGCTGCTCGTGGGCTGGGTCTCAGCGACCGTCAAGCTGCTGCAGCCCCGAGCACAGCGGTGCTTCCGTTGCCTGGAAGTCGGGCACGTGAGGGCAAAGTGCGAGTCCCAAGTCGACCGTAGCGATGTCTGCTATCGGTGCGGCCAGCCCGGGCACAAAGCCGGAGATTGCTCGGCCGCCGTCCACTGCGCGTTGTGCGCAGCAGCCGGACTACCGGCAACTCACAAGGTGGGCACCAAGGGCTGTAAAGACCCCAAGGCCCCAAAGAAGAAGCCTGCAAGCGGAGCGTCGTCCCGCCCTGCTGCAGAGGTTCAAGTCGTCTCTAACACCCAGGAGGCGATGGATGAGGTGGTCGATGTTCCGGCTCCTTAATGGATCACGACCCCTCCCATCGCTTCCTACAGACGAACTTGAACCACTGCTGGAACGCTCAAAACCTTCTCGTGGCTTCGATCGCGGAATGGTCAATTGAGGTTGCAGTGGTGGCGGACCCACACAGCGTCCCACACGGGAGCAACTGGCTTGCGGATGCGGCGACCCCGCGGCCTTTGGTCGCGGTAATCCCAAGCAGTTCACTCTGTGTGCCGCCCCTCCGTCTCATCGCTCGCGGCGTCGGGTACGTTGCGGTGCGATGGAGGGACACAGTCGTGGTCGGAGCGTATTTCACGCCAAACCGACCCGACCGAGAGTTTGAGGACTTCCTGGAAGAGGTTGGGGCCCTCCTGGACCGGACACAACCTCTTCCGGTCCTTCTACTGGGAGACCTCAACTCTTGGTCCACACGGTGGGGCAGCACACAGGCCAACTCCCGGGGTAGGCTTCTGGAGCCATGGCTCGACTCATTCGAGCTGACGCCGATGAATCGGGGAACGACGAGCACCTTCGTGCGGTGGCGGGCCCAGTCGATTGTGGACGTCACACTCGCGGGCCCCGCCCTCGCGCGAAGGGTGCACGACTGGCGGGTTGAGGAGGCGGAGACTCTCTCTGATCATCTCTATATCAGATTCGAGATCTCCGCCCACACCTCACCCCCAGTCCAGCCGTCCCCCCGGACGGAACGCCCGAGGTGGGCTCTGAGGCGTTTGGATAAGGAGCTCCTTGAGGAGGCCGCCATCATCCAGGCGTGGGTGCCCGTACCGGAGGTCCTGGATGATGTAGACGGAGAGGCGGAAAGGCTCACGAGGGTTATGACAGGCGTCTGTGACGCGTCGATGCCCCGGGTCAAGCCGCGAGTTCGCTCGCGGCAAGTGTACTGGTGGAGCGCGGAGATTGCCTCGCTTCGCGCCGCCTGCGTAGCAGCGCGCCGCCAGTACACCAGACACCGGAGGCGTCGACACGGTCGGCCCCGTGAGCCTGACGAGCCGGACGCGGTCGAAGACCGCCTCTACGAGGCCTGGAGGACGGGGAGGAAGGCCCTGAGTACGGCCATCAAGGTAGCAAAGGACAGAGCTCGCGACGAACTACTTGCGTCTTTGAGTCGGGACCCATGGGGGCGCCCTTACCGTTCGGCTAGGGGCAAGCTCCGTCCATGGGCCCCCCCGTTGACTCAGTCGCTCGAGCCGAACTTCACCACCCAGGTCGTCGCGACGCTCTTTCCCCAGAGAGCGGAACACAACCCGCCGAGCATGCCTCCGCCACTGGCGGTTGAGCCGGCACCACCGGAAGAGGACTCAGTCGAAGTCACTCCCTCGGAGATGAAAATGGTCCTCCGTCGCCTCAGCGCGAAGAGCACCGCCCCCGGGCCTGACGGCATACCGGGGCGCGCGGTCGTTCTCGCCTCCAGGCACTTGGGGGACCATTTTCGGAGGCTGTTCTCCGCCTGCCTCGAGCGTGGGGAGTTCCCAGCTCGATGGAGGGTGGGCAGCCTCATACTCCTGAGGAAGGAGGGGCGGCCGGAGGCCTCGCCGTCGGCGTACCGGCCGATTATCCTTCTCGACGAGAGCTGCAAGCTCTTAGAGAGGATAATCGCCGCACGCCTAACGAGCCACCTCACCCGTACCGGGCCGGACTTGTCGGCAAACCAGTACGGGTTCAGGAGGGAGCGCTCGACGGTGGGGGCCATCCTGCGGGTGAAAGCCCTGGCCGAGGAGGCTGTTGCCGGGGGAGGGGTGCTGTTGGCGGTATCACTCGATATCGCTAACGCCTTCAACACCCTCCCCTGGTCCTGCATCAGGGAGGCGCTCAGGTACCATCGGGTCCCCGAGTATTTACAGAGGGTAGTGGAAGCCTACCTATCGGACAGGACGGTGTCTTTCGAGACACAGGCAGGTCCACAGTCGTGGAACATGACCTGCGGCGTTCCACAGGGGTCGGTCCTCGGGCCGCTCCTGTGGAACCTGGGCTATGACTGGGTGTTGCGTGGCGCCCTTCTTCTGGGCGTCTCGGTCACTTGTTACGCCGACGACACCCTAGTCACAGCCCGCGGGAGAAATTGTCGCCAGGCCTCCATCCTGGCCACTGCCGGCACTGCGCACATTGTCGCCAGAATCCGTCGGTTGGGCCTCGACGTCGCGCTCAACAAGACGGAGGCAATGTGTTTCCGGAGGACGGAAGTTCGGTTGCCGCCGGACTTCCACATCACAATTGGAGGGGTACGTGTCGAGGTCGGCTCTAGCCTTAAGTACCTGGGTCTAGTGCTTGACCATCGTTGGCGCTTCGACGCCCATTTCGAACGTCTCATACCGAGGCTGGTGGGAGCGGCGGGGCCACTTGCCCGGCTCCTGCCCAATATTGGTGGACCAAGCGCCTCTACGAGGCGATTGTATCTGGGGATAATCCGCTCCATGGCTCTGTACGGAGCCCCGGTGTGGGCCGCGAACATCCCTGGTGGCGTCATCAGCAGACTCTTGCAAGTGCAGAGGCTGATGGCCATCAGGGTGACGCGGGCATACCGCACCGTGTCGGGCGAGGCGGCCGCCGTTCTTGCCGGTTCCATGCCGTGGGACCTGGAGGCGAGGGCCCTCGCGTCGCTGTACCAGTGGCGCGAGGAGGCGCGGAATCGGGGCGACCGACCGGCGCTCAGTGTGGTGGAGGAGCGTCGGGAGGAGCTCCGCCAGGTCCAACTGGCGGAGTGGCGACGGCGGCTGCAAGAGCCTGGAGCGGGTCACTGGACCATATCGGCGATCCGGCCCGTCTTGGAGGACTGGCTCTCTCGGAGCCATGGGGCCTTGGCCTATCGGATGACACAGGTACTCACCGGCCACGGCTGCTTTGGCAGGTACCTGTGCCGCATCAAGAGGGAGGTTGATGAGCGGTGCCATCACTGCACCTCCAGTGATGACACCGCTCAACACACAATCGAGGTCTGCCCGGCCTGGGATACCCCAAGGCAGGACCTTGTGCGGGTTGTGGGCAACGATCTTTCGTTGCCCGCTATAGTCTCCGCCATCGTGGAAGATGACGACGCATGGGTGGCATTCCGCCACTTTTGCGAGGACATAATGTCCTCCAAAGAGGACGCGGAGCGAGCAAGGGAGCTCCTCCGCGGAACACAGCGCCCAAGGCGCACTCGGCGGCAAGGTCGCAATGACCTCATGCCCCCGTAAACCTGGCTCTGGCGGCTGACTCGGGGGGGTCAGTCGCCAACAATGAGCCCGAGATGGCGGCGGCGTGTCCGCGCCGCCTCTCGTGAGGGTTTTTCCCTTTGTAAGGGTTTTTGGTGACGAGGCCTGACGAGGCCGTCCGCAGTTGGGGCTAACGGTAGTAGTGCTACCGCAAGTTCCCGTTAGCCCCGACACATTGCGGCAGTGAAGGACACCCTGGGTTTTTAGTGGGTATACCCCGGCCACCCCCACCCCGGCCGGGGGGACCCCCACTCACCGGGCCGCTCTCCCCCGAGACGCGGCCTGATGGTCTTAACTAGATTTTCCCAGGTAAAAAAAAAAAAAAAAAAAAAAAAAAAAAAAAAAAAAAAAAAAAAAAAAGGTTAGGTTAGGTTAGGTTAGGTTTTTTTTTTTTTTTTTTGAGTATTAGAACATTAAGATTAATAATGTTCCCGCGGCGCTTTCGGTTTACACCGCGGGACATCACTTAGTTAATTTAGCTGAATATGTGATTTACATTATTGAATTTATAGAGATTTTATGTCTAATTGTTTATGTTGTATTTTGACTATTGGTTTTATTAAATGATTTTAATGTTTGAACAATATGAGATACAAGATTTTCGAAAGTTTGGGTTGTGGTTTCTTTGGAAATAATTTGGGATAGATCGAAGGGGTTTATTTTGAAGATAGTGCAAGCGATTGTGTGCTCAGCTCGTTTCAGAGTGTAACGAGGGCATTCTTCAATTAGGTGTTTCCAGTTTTGGAGTGAGGTGGAGTCACAAGGACAAAGGTGGTCACTTGTGATCTTGAAGCGGTGAAGGTATTCTTTATGATAGGCATGATTGGAGAGTAGTTGGGTGATAGCGAAGGTAGGTTTGATAGTGTTGAGGAAATTAATGAGGGAAGAGTAAGTAGGAAGGAGGGATTTTGTGTGAACACAGGTGTTAGGGTTCTCGTAGAATGCTTCAGAGGCCTTGGTGCACTCTTGCTTGTTGCGATATTTAATATAGCTCAGAGGGGTGGCCGAATAATCGGCTGAGCGATGAAGGTTGGCCGCAGCCTTGGCCGCTGCGTCTGCCTGCTCATTACCGTCGAGCCCGACGTGAGCTTTCACCCACGCAAAGTCGACGGTCAGCCCGGATGTTCTGGCTGAATGGAGATGTCTGTGGACGCTGGCGGCCAGTGGGTTGCAGCTGTTCCTGTTGGACAGCTCCATAAGTCCCGACATACTGTCCGAGAGGATGTAGGTGTTGGGCAAATTGTGGCTGTTGATGTAAGCGCACGCCTCTCGGATGGCCAATAGTTCGGCTTGGAAGACGGAGCAGCAGTCGTGAAGCTTAAGCTTTCCGACCGCTACCCGCCTCCCGGAGGGATCAAAGACGACGTACGCAGCCCCGACCTTGTTGTCGTGCTTACTCCCATCTGTAAATATTCGCCAGGTGTTGTTGGCGTCCAGCTGAGAGAGATCGGTTTCGGAAAGTACTTCCTGGAATTGGATAGCGATCCTCTCGGCTGGATGCAGAAAAGCAGATGGGGGGCAGGGTTTCTCGACCGGGATGTCTCCTGGCAAATACGAGGAGACACCCAGGAGTTTGGATTCCTCGATGTTGGCGATGGCCTCGACTTTGTCGGGGAGAGGTGTGAGTTGCGTTAAGGAGATGGAGGCAGCTGTGCTCAGGGTGCGGAAACCCTGTACCATTTTGATGGCGAAGAGTCTCTGGAGCGATAGGAGTCGCTTGGCGATGTATTTATATTTGAGAGCGTGTGACCAGACAGCCGCACCGTAGCATACTATCGGTTCTATGACCATAGAGTATATTGTGCGGACGTTGTCCGGGTGGACGCCCCAGGTCGGTCTGATGAACAGGCACAATTTGTGGAACAGCTTTTGGACCTTGTTGATGACGTATTCCACGTGTTGGGTGAACGAAAGGCGATGGTCAATGATGATTCCAAGGTACTTAATGTGGTCCACAAACTGTAACCGTTGCTGATTCATCATCACCTGGCAGCTGACAGCGCGTGGGGTGAAGGCGATAGCCTGGGTTTTATCTGGGCCAAACTCCAGTTTGACTCCCTCACCCCACGCTGAGATGGTGTCGAGTGCGCCGTTGACGTTGCGCTCAAGTGATCCGATGTCCTTGTCGTGAGCGATGAGGAGAACGTCATCGGCGTACGCTTGGATATAGCAGCCAGGTGGCATGGGTGTGAAGAGCAGATCGTCCAGAACTAAATTCCATAAGGTGGGGCCGATGACCGAGCCCTGGACGCATCCCCTGGACATAGTTTTGTGGACTTTCATGTCGGCAAAGTTGATTTGGACTTCGCGGTCGTTGATGTAACTGAGGAGGATGTTATACAGGTTACTGGGGCAGTTGTTGTCTCTTAACCTTTTAAAGATCGCCGGCCACCAGGCACGGTCGAAGGCAGCTTTTATGTCGAGGGAGACAGCAACCACCTGTTCGCCGGAGGATTTAGCCCTTTTGACGACGTTGAGTGCATTGGCTATTGCCATGACTGTTGAGGTTTGGGCTTTGAACCCGAATTGGTTAGGTGATGAAGTTTTGTTAACGGACATGTGATGAGTGAGCCTACTATTGATTAGATGTTCCAGCAATTTGCCGAAAACATTTATCAATCCGATGGGTCTGAAGCTAGCGAGAGAACTATACTCCGGTTTGCCCGGCTTAGGTATAATTTTTGCCGTGGCCACTTTCCAGGCCTTGGGGAAGTGTGTGAGCCGGAGACAGCTGTTCATGATGCCGGTGATTTGATCAGGGAACCATTCGGCGACCCAGAGGCAGATATCTGCAGTGAGACTGTCGACTCCGGGTGCCCTCTTCGGGTTCATGCGACGAAGACCGTCCAGAATCTCTCCCAGTGTGAAGATGGAGTCCGGTGGGGTGGAGATAGGCCGGAACATGTCCGTGCGGAGTTCCGCTTGAGACTCTGAGACGTCGATGGTGTCGTCTGGATAGAACCGGTCGAGGAGCGCCCGAGCCGTATCAGCAGAGTCCCTGGTGTAGGTACCGTCCTCCAGGCGAAGGGTGGCGGGCGCCTGAGCGAGTGGCTGCGTCTTGATGATGCGGTTCGTGACCGACCAGACGTCCTCTTTCTTCTGTCTGCCGCAGAACTCCCTGAAATGTTCAGTGGAGGCAGAGCAGAAGGCGTCCGAGTACTGGCGTCTGAGTCGGTCACGTTCCGCGATCAGTTCTTCGAGCGGGCGATGGCGGCGGGCGGCCTTAGAGAGCTTGTGATGGTTCCGGATGACGGCTCTTTTTTGCTCTTCTAAGTCGTCATTCCACCATGGTGCGCGCTCTGGACGGGGGGTTGGCACCGGGAGTAGTCTGTCGCAGGTGAATTGGATGGCAGAGGTGAAGTCCTCTACGTATCCATTCAGGCTAGCGACGTCCATGTTGGTGAAGTCGGGGTTCGTCGGTAGCCGTCCATTCATCACCTCGACAAACCGCTCCCGGAGTCTCTCCCATTTGATGGAAGCAGTAGCGTACTTGTACGTGGACGCTTTCAGGTTTTTTACGGGTTTGCCGATGCCGAGGGACGCGCAGAAGCGTATGGCGTTGTGGTCGGAGGAGGGGCAGACGCTCATGTCGACCGCCCAGTCTGCAACGTCGATGCTGGTATCGCTCACGAGCGTTAGGTCCACGATGGAGTCCCTTGGGAGTCCATGTGTGACTGCTTGAAAGGTGGGCTCGTCTCCGACGTTGCAGACTTTGAGGTCGCGAGCGACGACCAGATCGGCGATCTCTTCTCCCCGGGGGTTATTGGAGCGGGAGCCCCAGAAGGCGTGCCAGCCGTTGAAGTCCCCGCAGATGATGTGCCTGGAGTCTGGAGTTCCGTCGAGGAACGTCTCCAAGTTGTTGAGCGTGTTGTGCACATCATTGCGGGGCTCAACGTACACCGACGAGAGGCAGACTTCGCTGCCGGCGCGATCCTTGATGCGGACGATGCAGAGGTTGGAGTTTGAATGTTCCGAGACACCAAGGGTCGACGCGAATCCGTCCCTGACGAGGATAGCCGCTTTGACTGGACGGCCAGAGTGGAACTGGTAGATGGTATAACCAGCAATAGGTTTAATACGTTCGATGTTGGAGGTGTACGGGTCAGTGACAAAGGCCACATGACAGTCGGTGTTAGAGAGGTGAACTGTAAGTTCGTGGTTGGCGTTGCGGCTATGATTGAGATTGATCTGTGTGCAGAGAAGATTAAAAGACGAAGGACGAGAAGAAGAGTTAGTATTAATAACCATAGTTGGTGCGGGAAGTTATAGTTTGAAGCATAAAGAGGATTCGAGGACAATTGAGGGATGTGGCACTATGATCAGATTTGGGTTTGCTATTGCTGGTTTTGCCATGTTCTACACAGTTATGGCATCGGGCTTTTTCGGCATGGGTCTTGTCGGGACAGGCACGGAACTCGTGGCCCGGGAGCGAGCAGTGCGAGCAGATGGTAGCCTGCCTGTCGCATCGTGCCTTGGTGTGTCCAAATTGGAGGCACTTGTAACATTGGAGTAGGGGCACATAGTTCTCCGCGTGAACTCTTTGGTGGTCGAGGTTTAGCTTGACCTGGGAGGTGACCGCCTTCCAGACAGAGGGCGTGGTGATTAGAACCGCATTATATAAGACCTTGTTGCGGTTGGCCCTCTTAAACCTGAAAGTCAGGTCACCGTCCCCGGTCATGGCCTCCTCGACCGACGGGTTTTGACGGCGGAGAATGCCCACTAGCTCCTCCGATGGGATGTCCTGGGGTACACCCTTGAGGATGATCATGGGCTTAAGTGTTTTCGAGGCCTCAGCCACGACCGAACACTCCGGTCGTCCGAGCTTCTTAAGGGTTTCCTCCCGTTGCTCCGTGCTGTCGAATTCTACGCGTATTTTATTTTTAGAAACGAACTTTATATTAGCCGGAGCATAGGTGGAGTCACGGAAGGAGACCGAGCTCTTGAAATTTTTGAGCGTTTCGGACGGGCTAAGGACGCTCTTCTTGGAAGCGACTATGATGGCGGGTTTGTTCTTAGGCACGACAGGGGACGCAGATGAAGCCTTAGGGGTTGTAGCGAAAGACGATGCTGTCGCGACCGCTCTGGCGTAGGTGAGCGAGGGTGTGGGCGTCGGCCCGGCTTTGTCCCTTGCCTGCCGTACATCGCGATGTACGTCGCCGAGTTTGGACTTTACGTCCTCGATGCTGGCGAGCACGGCAGCATTTGTCTTCGCGCTATTATTGATGCACTCCTGCGCCTCCCTAATTTCGGCCAGCAGGGCAGCATTCGACTTGACGTCCGAGTGCAACTGAGCCTGATTGACCCGTACCTGGGCCAAGAAGGCCTCGTTGCTCTCGATCGCCAAGTCAGTCTGGGTGTCGATAGACCTCAGCGCTGGACGAGGTGCGGGGGCTCCAGAGTCTTGTGGTGGCGTCAGGGAGAGGCGCTGAGTTGGGGGGAGGGCGGTGGAGGCAGAGGTATGCCTCCGCCGCTCCCTCTCCAAGTCAGCCTCGGCCTCCCGGAGTAGGCGATGGAGATGGTCGATCGCGAGGATCACACCCTTCTTTATGTCTGTTTTTATGTTGCCGGAATTAGCAAGCTGTGCCTTCGCATGAAAATTCCACGTCCTCCCCTGAAGCAGTCTCGGCTCGTTACCAATGTCGGGCGGGATCGGCGTGACCTCGACCAAGGTGCGGGTGAATCCGCGTTTGGGTTTTGGCTGAGTCGCCGCCTGAGCGTCCGAGGACTGGCTGCCGTCGTCCGCTTCAGCGGAGAAAGGTATCCACTCGGCGCGGAAGGGTGGGCTGCGGGATTGTCCGGGTAGCAGTTTTGTACCCATTTCGGCCAAGAAGGACAGGTTGGCTCTGCTGGATGAGGCCCTAACCGGCTGACTGGCCGGCTGAGAATCAGGTTCGACCACAAATGTCGCATTTGCCGGGTTTTTGTCCGTCTCCTTGTCCTTAGTAGGGGTCCTGAGCATGATGTAGGTGTGCTGCTAGAAGTTGGGAACGATAGCGAAACAAAAAACAGACTTTAAAAATTTTCGACTTTTTCTATGCGACGAGTCTAGCTCAGCGGTAACTTCACTGGGTGGGCGGGAGGGCGCAAAAATCGATTTCCTCGCTGTGGATCGCTCTGAAAATGCGGGATATGCTTCGGGAGGTATCACGGGGCTAGAAGAGCCTTACTACGGTCAAATTGAAGGAGGTTTTCCTCGAAAAATGCGGAAAAACTGCAGAAACTACGAAATTTAAACTATTTTTGACTCTATTTTCTTGAAAAAATGCGAAAAACTACAACTGATGAACTTTTTAATTGATTCTACTTTATGTTTCAGATCACTGGAAGGCCGCTACGATGTCACAAGGGAGCTAACTACTGGAATTCACAAGATACGATTTTATGAAAATTTCAAAATGTTCGAAATCTCGACTGCTTAGGTGAACTTTTTGAGGCGGTCGGGTACAAAAATCGATTTCCTCGCTGTGGATCGCTCTGAAAATGCGGGATATGCTTCGGGAGGTATCACGGGGCTAGAAGAGCCTTACTACGGTCAAATTGAAGGAGGTTTTCCTCGAAAAATGCGGAAAAACTGCAGAAACTACGAAATTTAAACTATTTTTGACTCTATTTTCTTGAAAAAATGCGAAAAACTACAACTGATGAACTTTTTAATTGATTCTACTTTATGTTTCAGATCACTGGAAGGCCGCTACGATGTCACAAGGGAGCTAACTACTGGAATTCACAAGATACGATTTTATGAAAATTTCAAAATGTTCGAAATCTCGACTGCTTAGGTGAACTTTTTGAGGCGGTCGGGTACAAAAATCGATTTCCTCGCTGTGGATCGCTCTGAAAATGCGGGATATGCTTCGGGAGGTATCACGGGGCTAGAAGAGCCTTACTACGGTCAAATTGAAGGAGGTTTTCCTCGAAAAATGCGGAAAAACTGCAGAAACTACGAAATTTAAACTATTTTTGACTCTATTTTCTTGAAAAAATGCGAAAAACTACAACTGATGAACTTTTTAATTGATTCTACTTTATGTTTCAGATCACTGGAAGGCCGCTACGATGTCACAAGGGAGCTAACTACTGGAATTCACAAGATACGATTTTATGAAAATTTCAAAATGTTCGAAATCTCGACTGCTTAGGTGAACTTTTTGAGGCGGTCGGGTACAAAAATCGATTTCCTCGCTGTGGATCGCTCTGAAAATGCGGGATATGCTTCGGGAGGTATCACGGGGCTAGAAGAGCCTTACTACGGTCAAATTGAAGGAGGTTTTCCTCGAAAAATGCGGAAAAACTGCAGAAACTACGAAATTTAAACTATTTTTGACTCTATTTTCTTGAAAAAATGCGAAAAACTACAACTGATGAACTTTTTAATTGATTCTACTTTATGTTTCAGATCACTGGAAGGCCGCTACGATGTCACAAGGGAGCTAACTACTGGAATTCACAAGATACGATTTTATGAAAATTTCAAAATGTTCGAAATCTCGACTGCTTAGGTGAACTTTTTGAGGCGGTCGGGTACAAAAATCGATTTCCTCGCTGTGGATCGCTCTGAAAATGCGGGATATGCTTCGGGAGGTATCACGGGGCTAGAAGAGCCTTACTACGGTCAAATTGAAGGAGGTTTTCCTCGAAAAATGCGAAAATCGATTTCCTCGCTGTGGATCGCTCTGAAAATGCGGGATATGCTTCGGGAGGTATCACGGGGCTAGAAGAGCCTTACTACGGTCAAATTGAAGGAGGTTTTCCTCGAAAAATGCGGAAAAACTGCAGAAACTACGAAATTTAAACTATTTTTGACTCTATTTTCTTGAAAAAATGCGAAAAACTACAACTGATGAACTTTTTAATTGATTCTACTTTATGTTTCAGATCACTGGAAGGCCGCTACGATGTCACAAGGGAGCTAACTACTGGAATTCACAAGATACGATTTTATGAAAATTTCAAAATGTTCGAAATCTCGACTGCTTAGGTGAACTTTTTGAGGCGGTCGGGTACAAAAATCGATTTCCTCGCTGTGGATCGCTCTGAAAATGCGGGATATGCTTCGGGAGGTATCACGGGGCTAGAAGAGCCTTACTACGGTCAAATTGAAGGAGGTTTTCCTCGAAAAATGCGGAAAAACTGCAGAAACTACGAAATTTAAACTATTTTTGACTCTATTTTCTTGAAAAAATGCGAAAAACTACAACTGATGAACTTTTTAATTGATTCTACTTTATGTTTCAGATCACTGGAAGGCCGCTACGATGTCACAAGGGAGCTAACTACTGGAATTCACAAGATACGATTTTATGAAAATTTCAAAATGTTCGAAATCTCGACTGCTTAGGTGAACTTTTTGAGGCGGTCGGGTACAAAAATCGATTTCCTCGCTGTGGATCGCTCTGAAAATGCGGGATATGCTTCGGGAGGTATCACGGGGCTAGAAGAGCCTTACTACGGTCAAATTGAAGGAGGTTTTCCTCGAAAAATGCGGAAAAACTGCAGAAACTACGAAATTTAAACTATTTTTGACTCTATTTTCTTGAAAAAATGCGAAAAACTACAACTGATGAACTTTTTAATTGATTCTACTTTATGTTTCAGATCACTGGAAGGCCGCTACGATGTCACAAGGGAGCTAACTACTGGAATTCACAAGATACGATTTTATGAAAATTTCAAAATGTTCGAAATCTCGACTGCTTAGGTGAACTTTTTGAGGCGGTCGGGTACAAAAATCGATTTCCTCGCTGTGGATCGCTCTGAAAATGCGGGATATGCTTCGGGAGGTATCACGGGGCTAGAAGAGCCTTACTACGGTCAAATTGAAGGAGGTTTTCCTCGAAAAATGCGGAAAAACTGCAGAAACTACGAAATTTAAACTATTTTTGACTCTATTTTCTTGAAAAAATGCGAAAAACTACAACTGATGAACTTTTTAATTGATTCTACTTTATGTTTCAGATCACTGGAAGGCCGCTACGATGTCACAAGGGAGCTAACTACTGGAATTCACAAGATACGATTTTATGAAAATTTCAAAATGTTCGAAATCTCGACTGCTTAGGTGAACTTTTTGAGGCGGTCGGGTACAAAAATCGATTTCCTCGCTGTGGATCGCTCTGAAAATGCGGGATATGCTTCGGGAGGTATCACGGGGCTAGAAGAGCCTTACTACGGTCAAATTGAAGGAGGTTTTCCTCGAAAAATGCGAAAATCGATTTCCTCGCTGTGGATCGCTCTGAAAATGCGGGATATGCTTCGGGAGGTATCACGGGGCTAGAAGAGCCTTACTACGGTCAAATTGAAGGAGGTTTTCCTCGAAAAATGCGGAAAAACTGCAGAAACTACGAAATTTAAACTATTTTTGACTCTATTTTCTTGAAAAAATGCGAAAAACTACAACTGATGAACTTTTTAATTGATTCTACTTTATGTTTCAGATCACTGGAAGGCCGCTACGATGTCACAAGGGAGCTAACTACTGGAATTCACAAGATACGATTTTATGAAAATTTCAAAATGTTCGAAATCTCGACTGCTTAGGTGAACTTTTTGAGGCGGTCGGGTACAAAAATCGATTTCCTCGCTGTGGATCGCTCTGAAAATGCGGGATATGCTTCGGGAGGTATCACGGGGCTAGAAGAGCCTTACTACGGTCAAATTGAAGGAGGTTTTCCTCGAAAAATGCGAAAATCGATTTCCTCGCTGTGGATCGCTCTGAAAATGCGGGATATGCTTCGGGAGGTATCACGGGGCTAGAAGAGCCTTACTACGGTCAAATTGAAGGAGGTTTTCCTCGAAAAATGCGGAAAAACTGCAGAAACTACGAAATTTAAACTATTTTTGACTCTATTTTCTTGAAAAAATGCGAAAAACTACAACTGATGAACTTTTTAATTGATTCTACTTTATGTTTCAGATCACTGGAAGGCCGCTACGATGTCACAAGGGAGCTAACTACTGGAATTCACAAGATACGATTTTATGAAAATTTCAAAATGTTCGAAATCTCGACTGCTTAGGTGAACTTTTTGAGGCGGTCGGGTACAAAAATCGATTTCCTCGCTGTGGATCGCTCTGAAAATGCGGGATATGCTTCGGGAGGTATCACGGGGCTAGAAGAGCCTTACTACGGTCAAATTGAAGGAGGTTTTCCTCGAAAAATGCGGAAAAACTGCAGAAACTACGAAATTTAAACTATTTTTGACTCTATTTTCTTGAAAAAATGCGAAAAACTACAACTGATGAACTTTTTAATTGATTCTACTTTATGTTTCAGATCACTGGAAGGCCGCTACGATGTCACAAGGGAGCTAACTACTGGAATTCACAAGATACGATTTTATGAAAATTTCAAAATGTTCGAAATCTCGACTGCTTAGGTGAACTTTTTGAGGCGGTCGGGTACAAAAATCGATTTCCTCGCTGTGGATCGCTCTGAAAATGCGGGATATGCTTCGGGAGGTATCACGGGGCTAGAAGAGCCTTACTACGGTCAAATTGAAGGAGGTTTTCCTCGAAAAATGCGGAAAAACTGCAGAAACTACGAAATTTAAACTATTTTTGACTCTATTTTCTTGAAAAAATGCGAAAAACTACAACTGATGAACTTTTTAATTGATTCTACTTTATGTTTCAGATCACTGGAAGGCCGCTACGATGTCACAAGGGAGCTAACTACTGGAATTCACAAGATACGATTTTATGAAAATTTCAAAATGTTCGAAATCTCGACTGCTTAGGTGAACTTTTTGAGGCGGTCGGGTACAAAAATCGATTTCCTCGCTGTGGATCGCTCTGAAAATGCGGGATATGCTTCGGGAGGTATCACGGGGCTAGAAGAGCCTTACTACGGTCAAATTGAAGGAGGTTTTCCTCGAAAAATGCGGAAAAACTGCAGAAACTACGAAATTTAAACTATTTTTGACTCTATTTTCTTGAAAAAATGCGAAAAACTACAACTGATGAACTTTTTAATTGATTCTACTTTATGTTTCAGATCACTGGAAGGCCGCTACGATGTCACAAGGGAGCTAACTACTGGAATTCACAAGATACGATTTTATGAAAATTTCAAAATGTTCGAAATCTCGACTGCTTAGGTGAACTTTTTGAGGCGGTCGGGTACAAAAATCGATTTCCTCGCTGTGGATCGCTCTGAAAATGCGGGATATGCTTCGGGAGGTATCACGGGGCTAGAAGAGCCTTACTACGGTCAAATTGAAGGAGGTTTTCCTCGAAAAATGCGGAAAAACTGCAGAAACTACGAAATTTAAACTATTTTTGACTCTATTTTCTTGAAAAAATGCGAAAAACTACAACTGATGAACTTTTTAATTGATTCTACTTTATGTTTCAGATCACTGGAAGGCCGCTACGATGTCACAAGGGAGCTAACTACTGGAATTCACAAGATACGATTTTATGAAAATTTCAAAATGTTCGAAATCTCGACTGCTTAGGTGAACTTTTTGAGGCGGTCGGGTACAAAAATCGATTTCCTCGCTGTGGATCGCTCTGAAAATGCGGGATATGCTTCGGGAGGTATCACGGGGCTAGAAGAGCCTTACTACGGTCAAATTGAAGGAGGTTTTCCTCGAAAAATGCGGAAAAACTGCAGAAACTACGAAATTTAAACTATTTTTGACTCTATTTTCTTGAAAAAATGCGAAAAACTACAACTGATGAACTTTTTAATTGATTCTACTTTATGTTTCAGATCACTGGAAGGCCGCTACGATGTCACAAGGGAGCTAACTACTGGAATTCACAAGATACGATTTTATGAAAATTTCAAAATGTTCGAAATCTCGACTGCTTAGGTGAACTTTTTGAGGCGGTCGGGTACAAAAATCGATTTCCTCGCTGTGGATCGCTCTGAAAATGCGGGATATGCTTCGGGAGGTATCACGGGGCTAGAAGAGCCTTACTACGGTCAAATTGAAGGAGGTTTTCCTCGAAAAATGCGGAAAAACTGCAGAAACTACGAAATTTAAACTATTTTTGACTCTATTTTCTTGAAAAAATGCGAAAAACTACAACTGATGAACTTTTTAATTGATTCTACTTTATGTTTCAGATCACTGGAAGGCCGCTACGATGTCACAAGGGAGCTAACTACTGGAATTCACAAGATACGATTTTATGAAAATTTCAAAATGTTCGAAATCTCGACTGCTTAGGTGAACTTTTTGAGGCGGTCGGGTACAAAAATCGATTTCCTCGCTGTGGATCGCTCTGAAAATGCGGGATATGCTTCGGGAGGTATCACGGGGCTAGAAGAGCCTTACTACGGTCAAATTGAAGGAGGTTTTCCTCGAAAAATGCGAAAATCGATTTCCTCGCTGTGGATCGCTCTGAAAATGCGGGATATGCTTCGGGAGGTATCACGGGGCTAGAAGAGCCTTACTACGGTCAAATTGAAGGAGGTTTTCCTCGAAAAATGCGGAAAAACTGCAGAAACTACGAAATTTAAACTATTTTTGACTCTATTTTCTTGAAAAAATGCGAAAAACTACAACTGATGAACTTTTTAATTGATTCTACTTTATGTTTCAGATCACTGGAAGGCCGCTACGATGTCACAAGGGAGCTAACTACTGGAATTCACAAGATACGATTTTATGAAAATTTCAAAATGTTCGAAATCTCGACTGCTTAGGTGAACTTTTTGAGGCGGTCGGGTACAAAAATCGATTTCCTCGCTGTGGATCGCTCTGAAAATGCGGGATATGCTTCGGGAGGTATCACGGGGCTAGAAGAGCCTTACTACGGTCAAATTGAAGGAGGTTTTCCTCGAAAAATGCGAAAATCGATTTCCTCGCTGTGGATCGCTCTGAAAATGCGGGATATGCTTCGGGAGGTATCACGGGGCTAGAAGAGCCTTACTACGGTCAAATTGAAGGAGGTTTTCCTCGAAAAATGCGGAAAAACTGCAGAAACTACGAAATTTAAACTATTTTTGACTCTATTTTCTTGAAAAAATGCGAAAAACTACAACTGATGAACTTTTTAATTGATTCTACTTTATGTTTCAGATCACTGGAAGGCCGCTACGATGTCACAAGGGAGCTAACTACTGGAATTCACAAGATACGATTTTATGAAAATTTCAAAATGTTCGAAATCTCGACTGCTTAGGTGAACTTTTTGAGGCGGTCGGGTACAAAAATCGATTTCCTCGCTGTGGATCGCTCTGAAAATGCGGGATATGCTTCGGGAGGTATCACGGGGCTAGAAGAGCCTTACTACGGTCAAATTGAAGGAGGTTTTCCTCGAAAAATGCGGAAAAACTGCAGAAACTACGAAATTTAAACTATTTTTGACTCTATTTTCTTGAAAAAATGCGAAAAACTACAACTGATGAACTTTTTAATTGATTCTACTTTATGTTTCAGATCACTGGAAGGCCGCTACGATGTCACAAGGGAGCTAACTACTGGAATTCACAAGATACGATTTTATGAAAATTTCAAAATGTTCGAAATCTCGACTGCTTAGGTGAACTTTTTGAGGCGGTCGGGTACAAAAATCGATTTCCTCGCTGTGGATCGCTCTGAAAATGCGGGATATGCTTCGGGAGGTATCACGGGGCTAGAAGAGCCTTACTACGGTCAAATTGAAGGAGGTTTTCCTCGAAAAATGCGGAAAAACTGCAGAAACTACGAAATTTAAACTATTTTTGACTCTATTTTCTTGAAAAAATGCGAAAAACTACAACTGATGAACTTTTTAATTGATTCTACTTTATGTTTCAGATCACTGGAAGGCCGCTACGATGTCACAAGGGAGCTAACTACTGGAATTCACAAGATACGATTTTATGAAAATTTCAAAATGTTCGAAATCTCGACTGCTTAGGTGAACTTTTTGAGGCGGTCGGGTACAAAAATCGATTTCCTCGCTGTGGATCGCTCTGAAAATGCGGGATATGCTTCGGGAGGTATCACGGGGCTAGAAGAGCCTTACTACGGTCAAATTGAAGGAGGTTTTCCTCGAAAAATGCGGAAAAACTGCAGAAACTACGAAATTTAAACTATTTTTGACTCTATTTTCTTGAAAAAATGCGAAAAACTACAACTGATGAACTTTTTAATTGATTCTACTTTATGTTTCAGATCACTGGAAGGCCGCTACGATGTCACAAGGGAGCTAACTACTGGAATTCACAAGATACGATTTTATGAAAATTTCAAAATGTTCGAAATCTCGACTGCTTAGGTGAACTTTTTGAGGCGGTCGGGTACAAAAATCGATTTCCTCGCTGTGGATCGCTCTGAAAATGCGGGATATGCTTCGGGAGGTATCACGGGGCTAGAAGAGCCTTACTACGGTCAAATTGAAGGAGGTTTTCCTCGAAAAATGCGAAAATCGATTTCCTCGCTGTGGATCGCTCTGAAAATGCGGGATATGCTTCGGGAGGTATCACGGGGCTAGAAGAGCCTTACTACGGTCAAATTGAAGGAGGTTTTCCTCGAAAAATGCGGAAAAACTGCAGAAACTACGAAATTTAAACTATTTTTGACTCTATTTTCTTGAAAAAATGCGAAAAACTACAACTGATGAACTTTTTAATTGATTCTACTTTATGTTTCAGATCACTGGAAGGCCGCTACGATGTCACAAGGGAGCTAACTACTGGAATTCACAAGATACGATTTTATGAAAATTTCAAAATGTTCGAAATCTCGACTGCTTAGGTGAACTTTTTGAGGCGGTCGGGTACAAAAATCGATTTCCTCGCTGTGGATCGCTCTGAAAATGCGGGATATGCTTCGGGAGGTATCACGGGGCTAGAAGAGCCTTACTACGGTCAAATTGAAGGAGGTTTTCCTCGAAAAATGCGGAAAAACTGCAGAAACTACGAAATTTAAACTATTTTTGACTCTATTTTCTTGAAAAAATGCGAAAAACTACAACTGATGAACTTTTTAATTGATTCTACTTTATGTTTCAGATCACTGGAAGGCCGCTACGATGTCACAAGGGAGCTAACTACTGGAATTCACAAGATACGATTTTATGAAAATTTCAAAATGTTCGAAATCTCGACTGCTTAGGTGAACTTTTTGAGGCGGTCGGGTACAAAAATCGATTTCCTCGCTGTGGATCGCTCTGAAAATGCGGGATATGCTTCGGGAGGTATCACGGGGCTAGAAGAGCCTTACTACGGTCAAATTGAAGGAGGTTTTCCTCGAAAAATGCGGAAAAACTGCAGAAACTACGAAATTTAAACTATTTTTGACTCTATTTTCTTGAAAAAATGCGAAAAACTACAACTGATGAACTTTTTAATTGATTCTACTTTATGTTTCAGATCACTGGAAGGCCGCTACGATGTCACAAGGGAGCTAACTACTGGAATTCACAAGATACGATTTTATGAAAATTTCAAAATGTTCGAAATCTCGACTGCTTAGGTGAACTTTTTGAGGCGGTCGGGTACAAAAATCGATTTCCTCGCTGTGGATCGCTCTGAAAATGCGGGATATGCTTCGGGAGGTATCACGGGGCTAGAAGAGCCTTACTACGGTCAAATTGAAGGAGGTTTTCCTCGAAAAATGCGAAAATCGATTTCCTCGCTGTGGATCGCTCTGAAAATGCGGGATATGCTTCGGGAGGTATCACGGGGCTAGAAGAGCCTTACTACGGTCAAATTGAAGGAGGTTTTCCTCGAAAAATGCGGAAAAACTGCAGAAACTACGAAATTTAAACTATTTTTGACTCTATTTTCTTGAAAAAATGCGAAAAACTACAACTGATGAACTTTTTAATTGATTCTACTTTATGTTTCAGATCACTGGAAGGCCGCTACGATGTCACAAGGGAGCTAACTACTGGAATTCACAAGATACGATTTTATGAAAATTTCGGTTAGGTTAGGTTAGGTTAGGTTAGGTTAGGTTAGGTTAGGTTAGGTTAGGTTAGGTTAGGTTAGGTTAGGTTAGGTTAGGTTAGGTTAGGTTAGGTTAGGTTAGGTTAGGTTAGGTTAGGTTAGGTTAGGTTAGGTTAGGTTAGGTTAGGTTAGGTTAGGTTAGGTTAGGTTAGGTTAGGTTAGGTTAGGTTAGGTTAGGTTAGGTTAGGTTAGGTTAGGTTAGGTTAGGTTAGGTTAGGTTAGGTTAGGTTAGGTTAGGTTAGGTTAGGTTAGGTTAGGTTAGGTTAGGTTAGGTTAGGTTAGGTTAGGTTAGGTTAGGTTAGGTTAGGTTAGGTTAGGTTAGGTTAGGTTAGGTTAGGTTAGGTTAGGTTAGGTTAGGTTAGGTTAGGTTTTTTTTTTTTTTTTTTTTTTGGTATGAGAACATTTGTATTAATAATGTTCCCGCGGCGCTTTCGGTTTACACCGCAGGGCATCACTTGGTTAATTTATTTAGTTATGTATTTTACATTATTGATTTTTAGAGGGATTTGATGACTAATTGTTTACGTTGTATTGAATGATTTTAGTGTTTGGACGATATGAGATACTAGATTTTCGAAAGTGTGGGTGGTGGTTTCTTTGGATATTATTTGGGAGAGGTCAAAGGGGTTGATATTGAAGATGGTGCAGGCGATTGAGTGCTCAGCACGTTTCAAGGTGTAGCGTGGGCATTCCTCTATGAGATGTTTCCAGCTTTGGATTGAGATGGAGTCACAAGGACAAAGGTCGTCGCTTGTGATCTTAAAGCGAAGGAGGTACTCTTTGTGGAAGGCATGATTGGTCAGAAGTTGAGTGATGGCGAAGGTTGGTTTGATGATGTTTAGGAAATTAATGAGGGAAGAGTGAGTAGGAAGGAGAGATTTTGTGTAGACGGCAGTGTCGGGGTTCTCGTAGATCTTTTGGGAGGCCCTCTGCGTCTCGAGTCTGTTTAGGTATTTGACGTGGCTGATGGGGACGGCAAAGTAATCGGGAGTACGGTGGAGGTTTGCAGCATCTTTTGCCGCGACGTCCGCCTGCTCATTGCCGGCCAGGCCAACGTGAGCCTTAATCCAAGCGAATTCTATTATGAGCCCTGATGTTCGGGCTGCGTGAACAGAGCTATGGACGGCGACCGCGAATGGGTTGCTGCTGTTGCGGTTGGACAGCTCCATAAGACCGGACTTGCTGTCCGACAGGATGAGGCTATTCGGGAGTCTGTGGTGCAAGATGAAGTTGCAAGCTTCCCGAATAGCCAGAAGTTCCGCCTGGAAGACTGAACAGCAGTCATGAAGTTTGAATTTCCTGACTGCTGTCCATTCTCCGGATGGCTTATAGGCGACGAAGGCAGCGCCGACTGAGTCGTCGTGTTTACTTCCGTCTGTGTAGATTTTATATGCGGAGGCGACTCTTTCTATATTGGGAAGTTCCAGAAAGTCATCGATTGATGAGATTTCCTGGAATTCAATTGATATTCTCTCTGAGGGGTGAAGGAGTGTTGCCGGTCGGCAGAGCTTCTCGACCGGGACGTCGTCAGGCAGCTGCGAAGTGACGCCCAGGAGCTTGGCACGCTCGATGTCAGCCATAGCTTCAACTTTGGATGGAAGAGGGGTAAGTTGGGCCAGTGAGATAGACGCGGTGGTACTGAGAGTCCTGAAACCTTGGACCATTTTGATCGCAAAGAGCCTTTGTAGAGATAGGAGCCGGAAGTAAATGTATTTGAATTTGAGTGCTCGGGACCAAATTACCGCGCCGTAACAGACAATCGGTTCGATGACCATGGAGTAGATTGTGCGTACATTTTCTGGGTGTACGCCCCATGTAGGTCTTATGAGTATACTCAATTTGTTGTAGAGCTTTTTGGCTTTGTCAATAATGTAGTCGACGTGTTTGGCGAAGTGTAGCCTCTTGTCAATCAGAATCCCCAAGTATTTTATATGGTCGACGAAGTGAAGCCGCTGCTGATTCATAAGGATTTGACATCGGGAGGCGCGGGGGGTGAAAGCGATTGCCTGAGTTTTCTCAGGTCCGAACTCAAGCTTGACCCCGCTGCCCCAAGTGTATATGAGGTCCAGTGCAGCGTTCACATTTCGCTCGAGTTGAGAGGCGCTTGTGTTACGGGCGATAAGCAACACGTCGTCGGCGTAAGCTTGGAGGCTGCACCCTTCGGGCATAGTCTCGGACAGGAGCTCATCCAGAACTAGGTTCCAGAGAGTCGGTCCGAGGACTGATCCCTGGATGCAGCCTCTAGTCATTGTTTTGTGTACGTTGGAGTCCGCGAGGTTTATGTGAACTTCGCGGTCCCGAACGTAACTCAGCAGGAGCCTGTAAATATTGCCAGGGCAGTTGCTGTCTCTCAGCCTTTTAAAGATTGCCGGCCACCAGGCACGGTCAAAAGCGGCTTTGATGTCGAGAGAGACAGCAACTACCTGTTCTCCAGCAGATTTGGCGGAGTATACAGCGTCAAGAGCACTGCTTATCGCCATGGTTGTTGATGTTTGGCTTTTGAAGCCGTATTGGTTGAGAGACGAAGAGTTGGCCTTTTGCATTTGGTAAGTTAGTCGGTTATTAATAAGTTTCTCGAGTAACTTACCAAACACGTTGAGGAGGCCGATAGGCCGA
Source organism: Idaea biselata (assembly GCA_958496205.1). Lineage (NCBI taxonomy): Eukaryota > Metazoa > Arthropoda > Insecta > Lepidoptera > Geometridae > Idaea > Idaea biselata. Next base: position 14,976,568 of record OY292406.1, read on the forward strand.
AAACTGGAGAGAGAGCTATATTCCGGCTTCCCAGGCTTGGGAATTATTTTGGCCGTAGCGATCTTCCAAGTCCTCGGGAAATGTTCCAGACGGAGACAGCAGTTGATGATGCCCAATACCTCTCGGGAGAACCACCTGGTGACCCAGAGACAGATGTCCGAGGTCAGATGGTCAAGTCCAGGGGCTTTTTTGCCGTTCATACGTTGGAGCGCGTCGAGTGCTTCATCCAGGGTAAAAGGAGGCTCCGAGGGGGAGTGGGTGGCACTGTGCATCTCCGACCGGAGTCGTCCCTGTACATTTGTGTCAGCGGTGTCGTCAGGGTAGAATTTGTCGAGTAGTGCTCGGGCGGTGTCATGAGGGTCTGAGGTGTAGGTGCCGTCGTCTAGGCGCAAAGTGGCCGGGGCTTGTGCCAATGGTTTGGTCTTGAGGATGCGATTGGTAACCGACCAGACGTCCTCCTTCTTCTGTCTGCCGCAGAACTCCCTGAAATTTTCAGAGGAGGCAGCACAGAAGGCGTCGGAGTATTGACGTCTGAGTCGGTTACGTTCCTCGACGAGGTGTTCGATTGGCCTTTGGCGGCGGACTGCCTTCGACAATTTGTGGTGGGCCCGAATGACAGACTTCTTGAGTTCTTCCAAGTTCTCGTTCCACCACGGCGCGCGTTGCGGTGGGGGACGAGATCTTGGAAGTATTTTGTCACAAGCAGTCTGTATGGCCGAGGTGAAATCCTCGACATACGCCTCGAGTTGCCAGATGTTGAGGTCGTCAAAATTGGGGGTTATCGGCAATTGTCGGTTCGTTTCCGCCTCGAACCTCTCACGAATTTGGTCCCATTTGACGAAGCCAGTCGAGTATCTGAAGGTGGACATCTTCATGTTTTTTGTCGGTCTAGCAGAGAGTGATGCGCAGAAGCGAATTGCGCTGTGATCCGATGACGGGCAGATGCTGGGGTCGACCGTCCAGTCTGTGATGGCAACGCCGAGGTCGTTCACGATTGTAATGTCTACAATGGAGGTTCGAGGAACCCCTCTTGCGACCGTGTGATATGTGGGAGTGTCCCCGACGTTGCAGACAATCAGGTCTCTAGTGGTTAGGTTAGGTTAGGTTAGGTTAGGTTAGGTTAGGTTAGGTTAGGTTAGGTTAGGTTTTTTTTTTTGTAGAGTCTTTACTATCACCCCACTCAGACCTCGCTAAAGTTTACGGGCGTCTTTGTGGCTTTGTGAAAGCAAAGAAGAGATTTTAGAATTTATGGTTTTTAAAGGAGAATTAATTTAATTTAATTTATACTTTGTTAAGTTTTGAGACATTAAGTCTTGTTATATTCTTTGAGATTGTTAACTATGTAGCTGATGAAAGTTATGAATGAATTTATGGTTGCTTCTTTGTTGATAATTGAATTAATTTGGAGTGGGTCCTGGATGGTCGCAGGACAAGTTTGAAGATGGGCGTGTCTTGCCGCACTGAAGCGTGGGCAGTCACGGAGAAGGTGTCTCACACTTTGGACTTCGCTTGGGGAGCACGGACACCTGTCTGTGTTTGTTATTTTGAACCGATGAAGGTATTCCAGATGGTATCCGTGCCCCGTGAGAATTTGGGTGAGCTCGAAGCTCATCCGAGTAGATTTTCTGAGATCGTGGATGTCACTCAGACTTGGGCACCACGAGCGCAGCTGCGCGCCGGTGGGATGGTCTTGGTACTCGGTGTCTGCCTCTGTTTGGTGTTTTGATTTAACAATCTTTTTGACGTAGCTGATTGGAAATTTCGCATAAGTAATAGCTCTGTGGGAGGCCCCTGCGGATTTGGCTGCGATGTCGGCGAGCTCGTTTCCTGCGATGCCTGCATGGGCCTTAACCCAACAGAACGAGACATTTTTGTCGTGTATGTTCCTCTGTATGGCAGAGGCGAAGGGGTTGGTTGAGTTCATATTGTTTAATTCTTGGAGGCTTGACAGACTGTCTGAGAGTATTATGATGTTGGACGTTGGCGCGTTTTCCAGTGCCCAGTCGCAAGCCTTTTTGATGGCTAGGAGTTCAGCCTGGAATACCGTGCATGTACGGTCTAATTTGTATTTCTTGACGACTCTTGGTTTCTCGGGATCAGGGAAGTCGACCACGAAGGCCGCTCCGACATTGTCGTCGTCTGTTTTGCTACCGTCGGTGAAAATTTGTATGGCGTCGATGTTACCTATTAATATTTCGTTGATGTCGTTTTGGTCTATTGCTGTTTTGTGGTTTATGGATTTCCTGAGTGATGGATGTAGAAGTTCCTCTGGTTTAGCTGGTTTTTCGACGGTGACGTCGGAGGGTAGGTATTCGGTATGACCGGTGAGACGAGTGAGTTCTACGGCGGCTCTTTCGCGCACTTTGAGATGTAGAGGCGTCTGACCCGCCAGCGCGATCGCAGCATTTGCAGACACTGTTCTGAATGCCCTGATGATTTTTAGGGCGAATCCGCGCTGAAGGGTCCGAAGCCTGTCGCGCACCACTTTGAACTTGGTAGCTGTGCCCCAGATTCCGGCGGCATATGCCATTATGGGCTCGATGACCTGATTGTATAGCGTGGCAACATTGTCACTATTGACTCCCCAGGTTGGACGAATGAATTTACATAGTTTATTGAAAAGTTTTCTGCATTTTATAATTGTTTGGTCTACGTGTTTAATGAATTTAAGGTTTTTGTCTATTGTAACTCCTAATAGTTTGATTGAATCAACGAATTTTAGTGGGCTATTGTCCATTGTTATGATGGCTTTACTGGCTTTGGGTGTAAATGAGATGAGCTGGGTTTTTGAGGGTCCAAATGTCAGTTTGACTTTATCTCCCCATCTGGAGATTGCTTTGAGCGCCTTGTTTGTGGTGTGTTGGAGGGTGGAGACGTCTGGGGCTTCCACCACCAGGAGAACATCGTCGGCGAACGCCTGGAGGTGGCAGCCATCAGGTAATGCCATCTCCAGGAGCTCGTCGAGGATCAGATTCCAGAATGTGGGCCCGCAGACGGATCCCTGTACACACCCCCTCGTCATGATTTTGCTACTTTCGGCGTCTGCAAAGTGTAACAGAACCTGGCGGTTTTGCAGATAATTTTGGATGATTTTATACAGGTTTCGAGGGCAGTTGATTTTTTGGAGCCTCTGTAGTAGCGCAGGCCACCAGGCATTGTCAAACGCGGCTTTGATGTCGAGGGAGATCGCTATCACCAGGTGTCGCCGGTCCCTAGCCGTCCTGATAGCGTTTAGTGCAGAGTTGAGCGCTTCTAGTGTCGAGGTTTGTGGCTTGAAGCCGAACTGTCGAGGATTGTGTGTACCATCCTTGAAGAGGTGGTAAGTGAGTCTGCCGATGATGAGCTTTTCGAGCAGCTTCCCGAGGACGTTGATGAGCCCGATGGGGCGGTATGAAGCGATGTCTGAGTAGTCGTCCTTGTGTGGCTTAGGTAGGACTTTGACGAATGCCGTTTTCCAGGTGGTCGGGAAATGGGACATACTCAGGCATCGATTCATCAGGTTCGTCAGGAACTCCGGATAGCACCTGGCAAACGCCGAGCAAATATCCGAAGTTAGATGGTCGGTTCCTGGAGCGCGATTCGGATTCATCGAGCTCAGACATTTGGTGACTTCTTCAGTGGAGAATGGTGGTTCGTCTGGAGTAATTGGGATTAGCCTTGATTGGTCACGGATTGCCTTTTGGGTGTTTGAGTCGTTGCCCAGGTCGTCCGGGTAGAATCTGCTCAACAGCTCGTCGGCAGTTTCCTGGCTGGAGTTGGTGCGCCGATTGTTGTCCAGACGCAGTGTGGAGGGTGGTTGAAGAGGCGGTCCCGATTTCATAAGGCGGTTGGTTACAGCCCAAACATCCTCCTTGCCTTGCCTGTTGCAGAATTCTCTAAAATTTTCGGAAGATGCTTTGCTGATTGCCTCGGCATACTTCTTTTTGAGAATCTGCCTTTCGTGGAGTATGTTGTCCAGAGGTTTATTGTGTCTCTTCAGGTCTTGGATGGTGTGATGGTATTTGATGAGCTCCTTCTTTTGTGCCTCCAGTTCATCAGTCCACCACGGTCTGAGATCCCTGGGGCCAGGTTTCCTGGGTAAAGTTCGGTCGCAGCAACGTTGGATAGACTCCGTAAGGTCGACGACGAATTCGTCAACGCGGGTGGGTGTAAAATTGGTGAGATCGGTGTCTGTTAGGTTATTTAATTCAGTATCGTTATTTAATGTGTTTTCAAAGTTGGTCCAGTTAACAAATTTAGTTGAATATTTGTATGTCGTTTTAGTTTTATTCTTATTAAGTCGAGTTTTATTGAGTTGTAGATTAAATTGTATAGCGTTATGATCTGATGATGGACACGCACTCGCGTCGACTTTCCAGTCGCGGACCCTATCGGAGAGATTATCGGAGACGAGCGTTAGGTCGACTATTGACTCGACGGGTTGACCCCGCAAGGTCCTTTCGAATGTGGGGACGTTGCCCACGTTAGCCAAGTGGAGATTATTGGCGAGGAAGAGTCGGGCAATGGAGGAGCCTCTAGGATTACTCCTATCTGAGCCCCAGAGCTGGTGGTGTCCGTTAAGGTCCCCGGCGACGACATGGTATGCATCGCCGTGGAGCTTAAGGAACACCTCCAGTTTGTTAAGAGTGCCGTCCACATCCACATCCGGTTCGACATACACCGAAGTGATGTAGAAGTGGCGACCGGAGACCGACAGTTGGACGACACACAGATTGGGAGAGCAGTATTGGGCCATGCCCAGGACTGCGGCGAGTCTGTTTTTGATGAGTATGCAAGCCTTTGTTCCAGTATTGCCTGGAAACTGGAAAAGTTGGTATCCCGAAAAGGCCTGCATACCGGTGTTGGCACCTATGTACGGTTCCGTGACCAGGCCGACGTCGAAGTCATGGTCACACAGATACCGCTTAAATTCATGCGTAGAAGTGTAGGATCTATAGAGGTTACATTGTAGAAATGTGAGAGAATTTGGGTTATTACGCGTTGCTTGACTATTTGGATCCATAATCGGTTCTATTCATGATTTTGATTTCCATTATTTTGTGTATAGAGCAGTGGTTGGATGTAGCTGTGTGATCCTCTGACTTCGACGTCTTGTACCTGCGGTTATGTTCGGCGCAGTTAAAGCATTTGGGTGTAGTGCTAGTTTTGGTTGGGCAATCGCGGTAGGTGTGGCCTTGCAGAGCGCAGTGGGAGCAGGCCGAGGTTTCGCCCGTGCACCGAGCCTGTGTGTGGCCGTATTGAAGGCATTTGAAGCATTGAAGGAGGGGCACAAACTCCTCGGCCCGCACCCTCTGGTGGTCGATGTTGATATTGCCGGCCTTCAGCATTGCCCGCCAGATTGTTGGTGTAGTCAAGAGTACAGCGTTGTAGAGGTTTGGGTTTTTGTTGGCTTTCTTGAATCTAAACGCTGCATCTTCTGAGTTCGTTAGTCCGATGGGAGCATTCTGTGCTCGAATTATGTCGATTAGTTCCTCCGGTTTCGTGTCACTGTGTATGCCCTTCAGGATAATCATGGGCCTGAGCCTCCTGGCCGGCTCCGCAGTGACAACACCGGAGGCACTGAGCTTCTCCAGCACCATGTTTTGCTGCTCTACCGTCTCGAACTCGACGCGCAGCTTATTGTTAGAGACAGGTGTGGCGCGGACTGGGGCGAAGCTGGTATTTTTGAATGAGATGCTCCTCCTCCAAGCTCCCAACACCTCTGCCTTGTTGTAGACTTTCTCCTTGGCCGAGATTATGATGGCCGGGTTTGATGCCGCTTGTCGGCGTTTGGGCGGTGCGCTGACGGCGCCAGCATAGGTGGTGACGCTGGCGCGAGTTGGAGCGGTGGCCGAGCTAGGAAGGGGCGCCTGTCGGAGCACTTTGTCCATCACCTCTCTGACCGCCTCCCTGACAACCCTGGGGGTGTCCGTCGGGGGAGTTGGTAGATGTGGGGCGGGGATCTCCTTGATGGCCCGACCCATCTCCTCCCTGATGGTGTCCCTGATTGTCTCGGAGGCGACCAGAGAGGATGATGGCGGAGGATGAGGAATGTGTTCCAACTCGTCCCTAATCGCGTCTCGAACGAGTCTGGGTGTGTCGTGTTGGACCTCCGAACGGCCGTGCATTATGGAGACCATGCGCTTGACCTCCCTGATCTCTTCGAGAAGCTCAGAGGACAGCTTGTCGTTGTTGACCGGCCCCTTGGGCGCCGGTGGCATGACCTCCATTACGTCGGACAAATCGGTGTCGGTTAGTCTGCCCATGGTCTTTTCGCTTTTTAGGACTAAGTTATAGAGGGTCTGGATACAAGCCAGGACATTGGTCTTAATGCTGGTCTTTATGTTCCCAGATTGGGCCATTTGGGTGCGGGCCTGGTCATAGGCAGCTCTGGCAGCAGTGACGATTGATTGGGGAGTACCAGCGTCGATCACCGCGGGCTGGTGTGCCGCGGGCGCCGCGCGTGCGGAGGCCGCTAGCTGAGACGGTACGAACATCGCAGGCGCGGGGGCCGCGGGGCCCGCGGAGCCCGACGCGGGTGCTTCCAGTGAAGAATCGAAGGTAGGATAAAAATCCAATTTTTGAGATATGTCCGGTGGAGTTGTGCGCTGAGTGGCGCGCTGTTGCTGCTTTGGTGGGGTCTTGAACATGGTTTAGGTGCGCAGCTAGCAGTGGGGAACGATGACGAAACCAAAAAATGAACTTTAAAAATTTTGAAACTTTTTGTATGGGATGAGTCTAGCTCAGCGGTAACTTCTCTGGGTGGGCGGGAGGGCGCAAAAATCGATTTTCTCGCTGTGGATCGCTCTGAAAACGCGGGATATGCTTCGGGAGGTATCACGGGGCTAGAAGAGCCTTACTACGGTCGACTTGAAGGAGGTTTTCCTCGAAAAATTCGGAAAAACTGCAGAAACTACGAAATTTAAACTATTTTTGACTCTATTTTCTTGAAAAAATGCGAAAAACTACAACTGATGAACTTTTTAATGGATTCTATTTTATGTTTCAGATCACTGGAGGGCCGCTACGATGTCACAAGGGAGCTAACTACTGGAATTCACAAGATACGAATTTATGAAAATTTAAAAATGTTGGAAATCTCGACTGGTTAGGTGAACTTTTTGAGGCGGTCGGGTACAAAAATCGATTTTCTCGCTGTGGATCGCTCTGAAAACGCGGGATATGCTTCGGGAGGTATCACGGGGCTAGAAGAGCCTTACTACGGTCGACTTGAAGGAGGTTTTCCTCGAAAAATTCGGAAAAACTGCAGAAACTACGAAATTTAAACTATTTTTGACTCTATTTTCTTGAAAAAATGCGAAAAACTACAACTGATGAACTTTTTAATGGATTCTATTTTATGTTTCAGATCACTGGAGGGCCGCTACGATGTCACAAGGGAGCTAACTACTGGAATTCACAAGATACGAATTTATGAAAATTTAAAAATGTTGGAAATCTCGACTGGTTAGGTGAACTTTTTGAGGCGGTCGGGTACAAAAATCGATTTTCTCGCTGTGGATCGCTCTGAAAACGCGGGATATGCTTCGGGAGGTATCACGGGGCTAGAAGAGCCTTACTACGGTCGACTTGAAGGAGGTTTTCCTCGAAAAATTCGGAAAAACTGCAGAAACTACGAAATTTAAACTATTTTTGACTCTATTTTCTTGAAAAAATGCGAAAAACTACAACTGATGAACTTTTTAATGGATTCTATTTTATGTTTCAGATCACTGGAGGGCCGCTACGATGTCACAAGGGAGCTAACTACTGGAATTCACAAGATACGAATTTATGAAAATTTAAAAATGTTGGAAATCTCGACTGGTTAGGTGAACTTTTTGAGGCGGTCGGGTACAAAAATCGATTTTCTCGCTGTGGATCGCTCTGAAAACGCGGGATATGCTTCGGGAGGTATCACGGGGCTAGAAGAGCCTTACTACGGTCGACTTGAAGGAGGTTTTCCTCGAAAAATTCGGAAAAACTGCAGAAACTACGAAATTTAAACTATTTTTGACTCTATTTTCTTGAAAAAATGCGAAAAACTACAACTGATGAACTTTTTAATGGATTCTATTTTATGTTTCAGATCACTGGAGGGCCGCTACGATGTCACAAGGGAGCTAACTACTGGAATTCACAAGATACGAATTTATGAAAATTTAAAAATGTTGGAAATCTCGACTGGTTAGGTGAACTTTTTGAGGCGGTCGGGTACAAAAATCGATTTTCTCGCTGTGGATCGCTCTGAAAACGCGGGATATGCTTCGGGAGGTATCACGGGGCTAGAAGAGCCTTACTACGGTCGACTTGAAGGAGGTTTTCCTCGAAAAATTCGGAAAAACTGCAGAAACTACGAAATTTAAACTATTTTTGACTCTATTTTCTTGAAAAAATGCGAAAAACTACAACTGATGAACTTTTTAATGGATTCTATTTTATGTTTCAGATCACTGGAGGGCCGCTACGATGTCACAAGGGAGCTAACTACTGGAATTCACAAGATACGAATTTATGAAAATTTAAAAATGTTGGAAATCTCGACTGGTTAGGTGAACTTTTTGAGGCGGTCGGGTACAAAAATCGATTTTCTCGCTGTGGATCGCTCTGAAAACGCGGGATATGCTTCGGGAGGTATCACGGGGCTAGAAGAGCCTTACTACGGTCGACTTGAAGGAGGTTTTCCTCGAAAAATTCGGAAAAACTGCAGAAACTACGAAATTTAAACTATTTTTGACTCTATTTTCTTGAAAAAATGCGAAAAACTACAACTGATGAACTTTTTAATGGATTCTATTTTATGTTTCAGATCACTGGAGGGCCGCTACGATGTCACAAGGGAGCTAACTACTGGAATTCACAAGATACGAATTTATGAAAATTTAAAAATGTTGGAAATCTCGACTGGTTAGGTGAACTTTTTGAGGCGGTCGGGTACAAAAATCGATTTTCTCGCTGTGGATCGCTCTGAAAACGCGGGATATGCTTCGGGAGGTATCACGGGGCTAGAAGAGCCTTACTACGGTCGACTTGAAGGAGGTTTTCCTCGAAAAATTCGGAAAAACTGCAGAAACTACGAAATTTAAACTATTTTTGACTCTATTTTCTTGAAAAAATGCGAAAAACTACAACTGATGAACTTTTTAATGGATTCTATTTTATGTTTCAGATCACTGGAGGGCCGCTACGATGTCACAAGGGAGCTAACTACTGGAATTCACAAGATACGAATTTATGAAAATTTAAAAATGTTGGAAATCTCGACTGGTTAGGTGAACTTTTTGAGGCGGTCGGGTACAAAAATCGATTTTCTCGCTGTGGATCGCTCTGAAAACGCGGGATATGCTTCGGGAGGTATCACGGGGCTAGAAGAGCCTTACTACGGTCGACTTGAAGGAGGTTTTCCTCGAAAAATTCGGAAAAACTGCAGAAACTACGAAATTTAAACTATTTTTGACTCTATTTTCTTGAAAAAATGCGAAAAACTACAACTGATGAACTTTTTAATGGATTCTATTTTATGTTTCAGATCACTGGAGGGCCGCTACGATGTCACAAGGGAGCTAACTACTGGAATTCACAAGATACGAATTTATGAAAATTTAAAAATGTTGGAAATCTCGACTGGTTAGGTGAACTTTTTGAGGCGGTCGGGTACAAAAATCGATTTTCTCGCTGTGGATCGCTCTGAAAACGCGGGATATGCTTCGGGAGGTATCACGGGGCTAGAAGAGCCTTACTACGGTCGACTTGAAGGAGGTTTTCCTCGAAAAATTCGGAAAAACTGCAGAAACTACGAAATTTAAACTATTTTTGACTCTATTTTCTTGAAAAAATGCGAAAAACTACAACTGATGAACTTTTTAATGGATTCTATTTTATGTTTCAGATCACTGGAGGGCCGCTACGATGTCACAAGGGAGCTAACTACTGGAATTCACAAGATACGAATTTATGAAAATTTAAAAATGTTGGAAATCTCGACTGGTTAGGTGAACTTTTTGAGGCGGTCGGGTACAAAAATCGATTTTCTCGCTGTGGATCGCTCTGAAAACGCGGGATATGCTTCGGGAGGTATCACGGGGCTAGAAGAGCCTTACTACGGTCGACTTGAAGGAGGTTTTCCTCGAAAAATTCGGAAAAACTGCAGAAACTACGAAATTTAAACTATTTTTGACTCTATTTTCTTGAAAAAATGCGAAAAACTACAACTGATGAACTTTTTAATGGATTCTATTTTATGTTTCAGATCACTGGAGGGCCGCTACGATGTCACAAGGGAGCTAACTACTGGAATTCACAAGATACGAATTTATGAAAATTTAAAAATGTTGGAAATCTCGACTGGTTAGGTGAACTTTTTGAGGCGGTCGGGTACAAAAATCGATTTTCTCGCTGTGGATCGCTCTGAAAACGCGGGATATGCTTCGGGAGGTATCACGGGGCTAGAAGAGCCTTACTACGGTCGACTTGAAGGAGGTTTTCCTCGAAAAATTCGGAAAAACTGCAGAAACTACGAAATTTAAACTATTTTTGACTCTATTTTCTTGAAAAAATGCGAAAAACTACAACTGATGAACTTTTTAATGGATTCTATTTTATGTTTCAGATCACTGGAGGGCCGCTACGATGTCACAAGGGAGCTAACTACTGGAATTCACAAGATACGAATTTATGAAAATTTAAAAATGTTGGAAATCTCGACTGGTTAGGTGAACTTTTTGAGGCGGTCGGGTACAAAAATCGATTTTCTCGCTGTGGATCGCTCTGAAAACGCGGGATATGCTTCGGGAGGTATCACGGGGCTAGAAGAGCCTTACTACGGTCGACTTGAAGGAGGTTTTCCTCGAAAAATTCGGAAAAACTGCAGAAACTACGAAATTTAAACTATTTTTGACTCTATTTTCTTGAAAAAATGCGAAAAACTACAACTGATGAACTTTTTAATGGATTCTATTTTATGTTTCAGATCACTGGAGGGCCGCTACGATGTCACAAGGGAGCTAACTACTGGAATTCACAAGATACGAATTTATGAAAATTTAAAAATGTTGGAAATCTCGACTGGTTAGGTGAACTTTTTGAGGCGGTCGGGTACAAAAATCGATTTTCTCGCTGTGGATCGCTCTGAAAACGCGGGATATGCTTCGGGAGGTATCACGGGGCTAGAAGAGCCTTACTACGGTCGACTTGAAGGAGGTTTTCCTCGAAAAATTCGGAAAAACTGCAGAAACTACGAAATTTAAACTATTTTTGACTCTATTTTCTTGAAAAAATGCGAAAAACTACAACTGATGAACTTTTTAATGGATTCTATTTTATGTTTCAGATCACTGGAGGGCCGCTACGATGTCACAAGGGAGCTAACTACTGGAATTCACAAGATACGAATTTATGAAAATTTAAAAATGTTGGAAATCTCGACTGGTTAGGTGAACTTTTTGAGGCGGTCGGGTACAAAAATCGATTTTCTCGCTGTGGATCGCTCTGAAAACGCGGGATATGCTTCGGGAGGTATCACGGGGCTAGAAGAGCCTTACTACGGTCGACTTGAAGGAGGTTTTCCTCGAAAAATTCGGAAAAACTGCAGAAACTACGAAATTTAAACTATTTTTGACTCTATTTTCTTGAAAAAATGCGAAAAACTACAACTGATGAACTTTTTAATGGATTCTATTTTATGTTTCAGATCACTGGAGGGCCGCTACGATGTCACAAGGGAGCTAACTACTGGAATTCACAAGATACGAATTTATGAAAATTTAAAAATGTTGGAAATCTCGACTGGTTAGGTGAACTTTTTGAGGCGGTCGGGTACAAAAATCGATTTTCTCGCTGTGGATCGCTCTGAAAACGCGGGATATGCTTCGGGAGGTATCACGGGGCTAGAAGAGCCTTACTACGGTCGACTTGAAGGAGGTTTTCCTCGAAAAATTCGGAAAAACTGCAGAAACTACGAAATTTAAACTATTTTTGACTCTATTTTCTTGAAAAAATGCGAAAAACTACAACTGATGAACTTTTTAATGGATTCTATTTTATGTTTCAGATCACTGGAGGGCCGCTACGATGTCACAAGGGAGCTAACTACTGGAATTCACAAGATACGAATTTATGAAAATTTAAAAATGTTGGAAATCTCGACTGGTTAGGTGAACTTTTTGAGGCGGTCGGGTACAAAAATCGATTTTCTCGCTGTGGATCGCTCTGAAAACGCGGGATATGCTTCGGGAGGTATCACGGGGCTAGAAGAGCCTTACTACGGTCGACTTGAAGGAGGTTTTCCTCGAAAAATTCGGAAAAACTGCAGAAACTACGAAATTTAAACTATTTTTGACTCTATTTTCTTGAAAAAATGCGAAAAACTACAACTGATGAACTTTTTAATGGATTCTATTTTATGTTTCAGATCACTGGAGGGCCGCTACGATGTCACAAGGGAGCTAACTACTGGAATTCACAAGATACGAATTTATGAAAATTTAAAAATGTTGGAAATCTCGACTGGTTAGGTGAACTTTTTGAGGCGGTCGGGTACAAAAATCGATTTTCTCGCTGTGGATCGCTCTGAAAACGCGGGATATGCTTCGGGAGGTATCACGGGGCTAGAAGAGCCTTACTACGGTCGACTTGAAGGAGGTTTTCCTCGAAAAATTCGGAAAAACTGCAGAAACTACGAAATTTAAACTATTTTTGACTCTATTTTCTTGAAAAAATGCGAAAAACTACAACTGATGAACTTTTTAATGGATTCTATTTTATGTTTCAGATCACTGGAGGGCCGCTACGATGTCACAAGGGAGCTAACTACTGGAATTCACAAGATACGAATTTATGAAAATTTAAAAATGTTGGAAATCTCGACTGGTTAGGTGAACTTTTTGAGGCGGTCGGGTACAAAAATCGATTTTCTCGCTGTGGATCGCTCTGAAAACGCGGGATATGCTTCGGGAGGTATCACGGGGCTAGAAGAGCCTTACTACGGTCGACTTGAAGGAGGTTTTCCTCGAAAAATTCGGAAAAACTGCAGAAACTACGAAATTTAAACTATTTTTGACTCTATTTTCTTGAAAAAATGCGAAAAACTACAACTGATGAACTTTTTAATGGATTCTATTTTATGTTTCAGATCACTGGAGGGCCGCTACGATGTCACAAGGGAGCTAACTACTGGAATTCACAAGATACGAATTTATGAAAATTTAAAAATGTTGGAAATCTCGACTGGTTCGGTTAGGTTAGGTTAGGTTAGGTTAGGTTAGGTTAGGTTAGGTTAGGTTAGGTTAGGTTAGGTTAGGTTAGGTTAGGTTAGGTTCCCTCTCGTTGTGCGTCCACCTTGCCGTGGTGGGAGGGCTCAGTAACCGCTCACCATAGCAAGCCAGCTATGTTGGGCGGTGAAGCCAAGAGGCGCACTAGGTAGGTACACTTCACATTCGCTTATACACTTACACACACAACTCACACCTCCACACACACACACCACACACCCTCACACACACTACACATCAATAGGTGGGTGCCCTTGCCTTTATTGGCTGGGGTACGTGTTAGCTAGGGAACTCCTCGCGCAACCCGCGTGGAGTAACTGGGGCCTTGCCTTTGCCGGCCGGGCCTGGCAGAGTAAACTGTCGGCAAAACCGCAAGGCAAGTTGGTGGTGCGGGGCGATGCCTGAATGGCTGTCGCGTTAGACAGTCGCAACCGCACCCCCAGGAGGGGCACCTGCCGCCCCCCCTCTTGGGTTATCAAATGTAGGCCTCTCAGGTGCCGACCCGGCTCCGGCCTTCGAGAGTTCCTAATACCGTGCGAATCGTGGGAATAATATGGAGTACCTAAAAAGCAAAAAACCAAACCCAAATGATGAGAAGGAGAGTAAGAGGGAGAGAAGAGAAAGGCGCGCGACGCGCAGGCGTGAGAAGGAGGAGCAGTTGCTCAAAGAGAGTGGAGAGGGGCAGAGCCCAAACCGGAAGGAGATAGGAGAAAGACCGAGAAGCCCCATCGTGAGGCTTCGGAGGATGAGCAACGCGAGCTTGGAGAAGCTGCAAAAGGCGACGGTGTCTGACGACCTGGAGATGTCGTCTAGCACAGACACGGACCAACCGTCTCTGTCCGGATACCACTCCCCGGCAGAGAGCGTCGCTAGCGTCGCCACTATGGCGAGCTCTAAAAGGCAGCGCAGTGATAGCGACAGTGACGAGCAATGGGGCAGGAGCAAAGCGCCAGCCACCGATAACAGCGCAGGACGAGGGCGAGGCCGCGGCCGCCCTCCCACTACTGGGGAGTATGTAGGGCTGGCCAAAGCCAAACAACATCTCCTCGAAACGGAGAGGGAGGCGATGCGCCTTGAGGCTGAAAAGGATATCGACTCCGCAGCCTCAGCCGCCAGAGAGCTTCGGCTCAAGTTTCCGACGAAGTCGGAATTACAAAAGAGGGCTACTGGCGGCGAGGCCGTCGATGTCCCGGTCGAGGCTCAAACGACCCAGGGGCTGAGCGAGAGGATCGCAGGCGACATTGCGACGATAAACTTTGTCGCCAAAAACAGCAAGAAGCTGCAGGGCAGGTTTGTCGCCTACTTAAACAACGCTGCGCTCAGTGTCGCTAGCGTCGTAGAGGAGCTGAGCCAGCGCACGGTGGCAGACGAGTCGGCCTTAGTGCGGGCGGAAAACGCGGCGATGAGGGCCGAAATAGCGGAGCTGCACAAGCAGCTTGCCCTAGTGCAGGAGGAAATGGCGGCCCGTCGTGGCCTCGACCAAATCGCCGCCATGAGGGGGGAGTCTGCGGGTAGTCAGCCCGCCACGGACATGGCAGCCATCCAGCCAACCGTAGCGCGTACCCTCCCAGACTCGAACCTCATCGAGGAGTTGAAGCGGGCGCTCATAGTCGAAGTCGGGACTATGGTGAGCGCCCGCCTCCAAGACTTCGCGGAGAGGCTTAATCTGCCCCCTGCCCCCAGAATGCGCCCGCCTTTGGCGGCCGACAGGGTGAGAGCGGTGAACACGTCTCCACCGCCTCCGGTGGAAATGGAGGTCAGCCCAGCAGCGCCTTTGCCTGTGAGCAAGGGCAAAGGAAAGGGAAAGGGGAAGGGCAAGAGGTCCACACCGCAGGCAACTCCCGTTGCTGACCCTGGCCCTTCCACCTCTACGGCCACCTTTGGCCCTCCCGTCGCCGTCCCCGGCCCTTCCAAAGCTGCCCCCGGTCCCTCTGTCCAGCCCTCCGCTCCCTCTGGAGCTTGGACGACCGTGGGGAAAAACGGCAAAAAGAAGGCGCCAAAGAAGAAGGAGGCTGCCCAACAGCCCAAGGCTAAAAAGCCTAAGGTGAAAATGCACCGCACTGCGGGCATCGTCCTCACCCTCCAGCCAGAGGCTGAGCAGAGAGGAGAGACTTACGCCGCGGTCCTGGCCGAGGCTAAGTCACGAATAGATTGGAGAGCAATGGGGATCGAGGGCATCCGTATTGACAAAACGGCGACAGGTGCTCGGATCATAAAGATCCCGGGTCCTGCCAAAGCCACCCAAGCGGACGCCCTCGCGGCGAAAATCTCTGAGACCCTCTCAGGGGATCGGGTGCGAGTGTATCGCCCGGTCGCAACGGCGGACCTCCGCGTCACCGGTCTTGACGACTCGGTGACGGTGAGCGAGCTCACGGCCGCGATTGCGGGTGCCGGTGGCTGCTCTACGGAGCAAATTAAATGTGGGGACATCCGCCGGGAATCGCGCGGTATGGGGTCTGCGTGGATTCGCTGCCCGGCCGAGGCCGCCAAGAAGGCAACGGAGAGCGGCCGCCTGCTCGTGGGCTGGGTCTCAGCGACCATCAAACTCTTGCAGCCCCGAGCACAGCGGTGCTTCCGCTGCCTGGAAGCGGGCCACGTGAGGGCAACGTGCCAGTCGGCCGTGGATCGAAGCACCACGTGCTACAGATGCGGCCAACCGGACCATAAAGCCGGCGATTGCTCGGCGGCCATGAACTGCGCCTTGTGCGCAGCCGCTGGCCTGCCGGCCACTCATAAAATGGGCTCGAAGGCCTGCAAGGAGCCAAAGGCCCAAAAGAAGAAGTCAGCGAGGGGTGTACCGTCCCGCCCTGCTGCTGCCAACCATGCCGTCTCGGAGAATCCGGAGGCGATGGAAGAGGTGGTCGATGTTCCGGCTCCTTAATGGACCACGGCCCCTCTCATCGCTTCCTCCAGACGAATCTCAATCACTGCTGGGATGCCCAGAACCTCCTGGTGGCATCCATAGCCCAGTGGTGCATTGAGATTGCAGTGGTGGCGGACCCGTATAGTGTCCCCAGCGGGAGCAACTGGCTCGCGGATGCGACTACCCCGCGACCAGCGGTCGCGGTAATCCCGAGCAGTTCTCTCTGCGTGCCGCCCCTCCATCTCATCTCCCGCGGTGTTGGCTACGTCGCGGTGCGATGGAGGGACTTAGTCGTGGTCGGAGCGTATTTTACGCCAAACCGACCCGACCGAGACTTCGAGGTCTTCCTAGAAGAGGTTGGGGCCCTTCTGGACCGGACACAGCCTCTTCCGGCTCTAGTCCTGGGAGACCTCAATTCCTGGTCCACGCGGTGGGGTAGCGCACAGGCCAACTCCAGAGGTAGGCTCCTGGAGCCCTGGATCGACGCCTTCGATCTGGTGCCGCTCAACAGGGGGACGACCAGCACCTTCGTGCGCTGGCGGGCTCAATCGATTGTGGACATCACACTCGCGAGTCCCGCCCTCGCACGAAGGGTGCATGACTGGCGGGTTGAGGAGGCGGAGACTCTCTCAGATCACCTGTACATCAGGTTCACGATCTCCGCCCACACCTCGCCCCCAGCTCAGTCAGCCCCCAGGGCAGATCGCCCGAGATGGGCCCTGAAGCGCGTCGACAGGGAGCTCCTAGAGGAGGCCGCCATCATCCAGGCGTGGGTGCCCGTACCGGAGGCCCTGGTTGATGTAGACGAGGAGGCGGAAAGGCTCACGAGGGTGATGACAAGCGTCTGTGACGCGTCGATGCCCCGGGTCAAGCCGCGAGCTCGCTCGCGGCAAGTGTACTGGTGGAGCGCGGAGATCGCCTCGCTTCGCGCCGCCTGCGTAGCAGCGCGCCGCCAGTACCAAAGACACCGGAGGCGTCGACACGGTCGGCCCCGTGAGCCCGACGAGCCGGATCCGGCGGAAGACCGCCTGTACGAGGCATGGAGGACGGGAAGGAAGGCCCTAAGTGTGGCCATCAACGCGGCCAAGGACAAAGCTCGCGACGAAATGCTCGCGTCTCTGAGTCGGGACCCATGGGGGCGCCCTTACCGGTCGGCAAGGGGCAAGCTCCGACCATGGGCCCCACCTCTGACTCAATCGCTCGAGCCGAGCTTCGTCACCGAGATAGTCGCGACGCTCTTTCCCCAAAGAGCGGAGCACCAACCGCCGAGCATGGCACCGCCACCAGCGGCTGAGCCGGCACCGCTGGAAGAGGACTCCGCAGAGGTCACTTCTTCGGAGATGAAGATGGTCCTCCGTCGCCTCAGCGCGAAGAACACCGCCCCCGGGCCTGACGGCATACCGGGGCGCGCCGTTGTTCTCGCCTCCAGGCACTTGGAGGACCATTTTCGGAGGCTGTTCTCCGCCTGCCTCGAGCGTGGGGAGTTCCCAGCTCGATGGAGGGCGGGCAGCCTCATACTCCTGAAGAAGGAGGGGCGACCGGAAGCCTCACCGTCGGCGTACAGGCCGATTATCCTACTCGACGAGGGGTGTAAGCTCTTAGAGAGGATAATCGCCGATCGCCTCACGAGCCACCTTTCCCGTACCGGGCCGAACTTGTCGGCAAACCAGTACGGGTTCAGAAGGGAGCGCTCAACGGTGGGAGCTATCCTGCGGGTCAAGGCCCTGGCAGAGGAGGCTGTGGCCGGGGGAGACGTGCTGTTGGCTATATCACTCGATATAGCCAACGCGTTCAACACTCTTCCCTGGGCCTGTATCCGGGAGGCACTTCTATACCACCGTGTGCCGGAGTATCTACGCCGAACGGTCGAGGCGTACCTGGCGGATCGATGGATCGCCTTCGACACCAGCGCGGGGCCACAGAGGTGGCAAATGACCTGTGGCGTTCCACAGGGGTCGGTCTTAGGACCGCTCCTGTGGAACCTTGGGTACGATTGGGTGTTGCGCGGCTCTTTTCTCACGGGCTTGGCTGTCACCTGCTACGCAGATGACACCCTAGTCACAGCCCGTGGGAAGACCTGCCGCGAGGCCGCAATCCTGGCCACGGCCGGCGTGGCACACGTCGTCGGGAGAATCCGTCGCTTGGGGCTGAGGGTTGCCTTAGAGAAGACGGAGGCAATGTGCTTCTGCGCACCGGGAGTCCGAACGCCGCCGGGCTTCGAGCTCACGATTGGGGGAGTGCGGGTTCACATCGGGTCGACCCTCAAGTATCTGGGCCTGACCCTGGACAGCAGGTGGAGGTTTGACGCCCATTTCGGTCGTCTTATACCAAGGTTGGTGGGAGCGGCGGGGCCACTCGCCCGACTCCTTCCTAACATGGGGGGTCCCAGTGCGTCGACAAGACGCCTCTACCTGGGTATCATCGGCTCCATGGCTCTCTACGGAGCCCCGGTGTGGGCCGCGAACATCCCTGGTGGCGTCATCAGCAGACTCTCACAAGTGCAGAGGCTGATGGCCATCAGGGTGACGCGGGCATACCGCACCGTGTCGGGCGAGGCGGCCGTCGTCCTCGCTGGTTCCATTCCATGGGACCTGGAGGCGAGAGCCCTCGCGTCGCTGTACGAGTGGCGCGAGGAGGCTCGGAGCCGAGGAGACCGCCCGGCGCTCAGGGTGGTGGAGGAGCGTCGGGAGGAGCTCCGCCAGGTCCAACTGGCGGAGTGGCGGAGGCGGCTCGAAGAGCCTGGAGCGGGCCACTTGACCATATCGGCTATACGGCCCGTCTTGGAGGAGTGGACGGACAGGTCCCACGGGTCTCTGTCGTTCCACCTGACACAAGTACTTTCCGGACATGGGTGCTTTGGAAAGTACTTGTGTCAGATCAAAAGGGAGATTGATGAGCGGTGCCACCATTGCCCCAGCAATTGTGACACCGCTCACCACACACTGGCGGTCTGCCCTGCCTGGGCTGCACCCAGAGAGGACCTGACGCGCGCCATCGGTCGCGACTTGTCGCTGCCGGCCGTTATCACGGCCATCCTCGGCAGCGACGAAGCGTGGCAGGCGCTGCGGTTGTTCTGCGAAGCCGTCATGGCTTCGAAGGAGGAGCAGGAACGGGCCCGCGAGCTGCTTCGCGGCACTCACGGGCCCAGACGTTCCGGCAGACGGGTGCGTTTACCACCCTAACCTGGCTCTTGGCGGCTGACTCGGGGGGGTCAGCCGCCAAAACAACGAGCACGAGAGGACGGCGGCGTGTCCGCGCCGCCTCTCGAGGGTTGTTCCCTATAATAGGGACACGAGACGAGGCCCGATGGGGCCAACCGCTGTCGGGGCAATGGCAGTCATGCTTACGCCGGTACCGTTGCCCCCGACAAATAGCGGAGTGAAGGACACCGTGGGTTTTTAGTGGGTATACCCCGGCCACCTACCATCTTCGGCCGGGGGGACCCCCACTCACCGGGCCGCTCTCCCCCGAGGGCGGCCTGATGGTCTTAATAAGATTTTCCCACGTAAAAAAAAAAAAAAAAAAAAAAAAAAAAAAAAAAAAAAAAAGGTTAGGTTAGGTTAGGTTAGGTTAGGTTAGGTTAGGTTAGGTTAGGTTAGGTTAGGTTAGGTTAGGTTCCCTCTCGTTCCCTCTCGTTGTGCGTCCACCTTGCCGTGGTGGGAGGGCTCAGTAACCGCTCACCATAGCAAGCCAGCTATGTTGGGCGGTGAAGCCAAGAGGCGCACTAGGTAGGTACACTTCACATTCGCTTATACACTTACACACACAACTCACACTTCTACATTCACACACTACACACCCTCACACACACTCCACAGCAATAGGTGGGTGCCCTTGCCTTAATTGGCCGTGGTACGTGTTAGCTTAGGGGCCTCCCGCGTAAGCGGGGACGGGATGTTTGGGCTTGCCTTCACCGGCCGGCCCCGTGGACAGACCACGATAAAAAAGGTGGAAACCAAGTTGGTGACGCAGGGCGAGGGTTGTGTGGCCGCCCATTAGGCGGTCATTACTGCGTCCCCAGGGGGGGACCAGCCGCCCCTCCCTTGGGTTACAAACCAAGGCTTTGTAAGTGCCGAACCGGCTCCGGCCTTACACGACCGTTATATCCGTGAACTCGTGGGAACATTTATGGAGTACCTAAAATCAAACAACCAAAAACCAAATGAAGACGTAAAGACGAAGAAGAAGGATGAGAGAAAGGAGAGGAGAATAAGACGGGCAATAGAACTGAGAAATCAGGAGAAGAAGAGCGAAGAGGGACAGAACAGCTCGGAGCTAAAGGAGGGGACTTCAACACCAACTCGAAGTCCGAGAGAGAGGAGCCCGATAGTGGTGCTCAACAGAGTGGATCTGGAGGAACAACTTCGGTTGTCGGAC
This sequence comes from Idaea biselata, assembly GCA_958496205.1. NCBI lineage: Eukaryota > Metazoa > Arthropoda > Insecta > Lepidoptera > Geometridae > Idaea > Idaea biselata. Next base: position 14,997,055 of record OY292406.1, read on the forward strand.
TCCTCCAATACCGACGCAATGTCGGCTACATCCGGGTACAAATCACCCGTGGGGAGCATCGCCAGCGGAATGGAGAGTATCGCGACAGGTAAGAGGAACCACAGCGACATCTCCAGTGAGGAAGAGTGGGGGGGGCCTAATAAGGCGTCCGCCACCCTAACCACCACAGGTGGCCAAGGACGAGGCCGACAACGAGGCCGTCCCCCGACAACCGGGGAGTATGTCGGCCAACTGAAGGCCAAGCAGCAACTCCTCGAGTTGCAGAAGGAGCAGATGCGTTTCGAGGCGGAACGCGATATCGCCGCCGCGGCGGCAGTGGCTCGGGAACTGAGGTGTAAGTTCCCGACCAACTCAGAGCGGGAAAAAGCGGGAGGACCTGCCTCGGCCGCAGTCCCAGTAGAGAGGCAGACTACTCAGGGACTCGCGGAACGGATCTCCAGCGACTTGGCCACCATAAACCTTGTGGCCAACAATAGCCGGAACCTCAAAGGAACCTTCGTACGGCTCCTGAAGGACGCGGCACTCAGTGTCGCCAATGTGGTGGAGGAGTTGAGCCTCCGAACATCCTCAGAGGAGTGCGCCATAGTCCTGGCAGAGAATGCCGAGATGAAAAAGGAGATGGCGGATCTTCGAAAGGAGCTCGCCGTCATGAGGGAGCAGATTGCAGCTCGTAATGGGCTCGATCAAATTGCCTCGATGACAGCTGGCAGTCAGCCCGCCGGGGTGATGGCGGCCGAACAGCCTGCCACGGCGCGCGCTCTCCAAGATGCCAGCGTCATCGAGGAGCTCAAGAGGTCCCTCATGGTCCAGATCGGGATGATGATGGACGCCCGCCTGGAGACAATCGCGGAGAGGCTTCCTCCACCCCCAATCGTCCGTCCGCCTCTGGCTTCGGACGTGGTCCGGGGGATAAGCAGACCTCCACCACCGATGGAGACACAGTCCGGTCCAGCGGTCATGCCAAATGGCCCAGCGACGACCAGCAAGGGCAAGGGGAAAGGGAAAGGCAAAAAATCTGCCACTCCGGGCCCTCCCGTGGCCGTCCCTGGCCCCTCTGCTGCAGCTCCAAGCGCCCCCTTCCCCGTTCCGGGCCCATCCAGCGCGCCCGTGCCGACACCTGGCCCTTCCGGGGTCTGGACAACCGTCGGCAGGAACGGGAAGAAGGCGCCTAAAAAGAAGAACGCCGCCAAGGCCCCAAAGGAGACGAAGAAACCACGGCTACGTGTCCACAGAACCGCGGCAATAGTCCTCACCTTGCAGCCGCAAGCCGAGGAACTAGGGGACACGTACGATGCGGTGCTCTCCGAGGCCAAGTCGAAAATCGACTTGTCAGCGATGGGCATCGAAGGGCTCCGCATCGACAGGACGGCCACAGGTGGACGGATCCTTAAGATCCCCGGTCCTGCCAAGGAAGACTTGGCGAATGCGCTCACCGAGCGAATCAAGGCGACACTGTCCTCAGAGCGGATAAGGGTCCACCGACCAGTCGCCACGGCAGAAGTCCGGGTTACCGGTTTGGACGACTCCGTGACTACAGCGGAGCTTACGGCGGCGGTCGCCAGGGCCGGTGGATGCCCTGCGGACCAAGTAAAGTCAGGGGAAATTCGTCGCACTTCGGGCATGGGCTCAGCATGGGTCCGTTGCCCTACTACTGCGGCCAGGAAGGTGGCGGACAGCGGGCGCATACTCGTTGGCTGGGTGTCAGCAACTGTCAAGTTGCTACAGCCCAGGGAGCAGCGCTGCTTCCGCTGCCAGGAGTTGGGCCATGTCAGGGCACAGTGCGGGTCCCAGGTCGATCGCAGCGACCTGTGTTATCGGTGTGGCCAGCCCGGTCACAAGGCCGGTAATTGTTCGGCTGCTCAACATTGCGCACTGTGCGCAGCGGCCAACCGTCCGGCCAACCATAGAGTGGGCACCAAGGCCTGCAAGGAGCCTAAAAAGGCCAAAAAGAAGCCTGCAGCGGGTGCTACACCGCCCCCAGCCGCAGCAGACGCTGCAGTTCCCGGAACATCGGGACAAGCGGTGGGAGAGATGGTCGACATTCCGGCTCCTTAATGGATCACGACCCCTCCCACCGCTTCCTGCAGACCAACCTGAACCACTCGGTTCGGGCCCAAGACCTGCTGTTCGCCGTAATGGCAGAGTGGAGTATCGAGGTGGCTGTGGTGGCAGACCCGCACAGCATCCCTCGCGGGAGCACCTGGCTTGCGGACACGGCGGCTGACGTCGCGATCGTCCCAAGCGGGGCTCTATGCGTTCCGCCCCTCAAATTCATCGCCCGTGGCGTCGGCTACATTGCGGTGCAATGGAGGGACACGGTTGTGGTTGGAGCCTATTTCAGGCCAAACCGACCCAACCGTGAGTTTGAGGACTTCCTGGCCGAGGTTGGGGCCCTCATGGACCGCACACAACCTCGGCCGGTAATTTTCCTGGGGGACCTCAACTCCTGGTCACCGCGATGGGGCAGCAGGACGACCTCTTCGAGAGGGGCAATCCTCGTGCCATGGTTGGAGGAAGTCGGCCTAATGGTCATGAACCGGGGATCGGCAAGCACCTTTGTGCGTAGGCAGGGCGAGTCGATTGTGGACGTCACTTTCGCCAGCCCGAGCCTCGCACAACGGTTGCACGACTGGAGGGTTGAGGAGGCGGAGACTCTGTCCGACCACCTGTACGTCAGGTTCGACATCTCCGCCCAGACCTCTCCCTCCGTCCAGCCGTCCCCCCGAGTGGATCGCCCAAGATGGGCCCTCAGGCGTCTCGACAAAGAGATGCTGGAGGAGGCCGCCATCGTCCAGGCGTGGGTGCCCGTGCCGGAGGACCTGGACGATGTCAACACCGAGGCGGATAGGCTCACGCGGGTAATGGCGAGCGTCTGTGACGCGTCGATGCCCCGGGTCCAGCCGCGAGTTCGCTCGCGGCAGGTGTATTGGTGGAGCGCGGAGATTGGCTCCCTACGCGCTGCCGGCGTAGCAGCGCGCCGCCAATACACTAGACACCGGAGGCGTCGACACGGCCGGCCCCGTGAGCCCGAGGAGCTGGATCCGGTGGAGGATCGGCTCTACGAGGAGTGGCAGCAGGCGAGGAAGGCTCTCCGAGCGGCCATCAGTGCCGCGAAGGATCGAGCCCGAGAGGAGATGCTCGCGTCATTGAGTGAGGACCCATGGGGGCGCCCCTACCGCATGGCTAGGGGCAAGCTCAGACCGTGGGCTCCTCCTCTCACTCTGACGCTTGAGCCTAATCTCCTCGCTAGCGTCGTCACGTCGCTGTTCCCCCAGCGGGAGGAGCATGTCCCGCCGAGGATGGCTCCGCCACCGGCGCCAATGGAGGAGGTCGAGGAGGAAAGCTCCGTGGAGGTGACACCCTCGGAAATGAAGATGGTTCTTCGTCGCCTCAGTGCCAAGAGCGCCGCCCCCGGGCCTGACGGCATACCGGGGCGCGCGGTAGTTCTGGCCTCGAGGCACTTGGGGGACCATCTTCGGAGGTTGTTTACCACCTGCCTTGAGCGAGGGGAGTTCCCCGCTCGGTGGAGGGTAGGCAACCTCGTCCTCCTGAGGAAGGAGGGGCGCCCCGAGGACTCTCCGTCAGCGTATCGGCCGATTGTCCTGCTCGACGAGTTGTGCAAGCTCCTCGAGCGGATAATCGCCGCGCGTCTGACGAGTCACTTAACCCGAACTGGGCCGGATCTTTCGGTACACCAGTTTGGGTTCCGACGGGAGCGCTCCACAGTGGGGGCGATCCTCAGGGTGAAGGCCCTGTCGGAGGAGGCCACGTCCGGGGGAGGGGTGCTGTTGGCGGTATCTTTGGATATCGCGAACGCCTTCAACACCCTCCCCTGGTCCTGCATAAAAGAGGCCCTCCGGTTCCACGGAGTGCCGGAGTACCTCCGGAGGACGATCGAGGCCTATTTGTCGGATCGCACTATAGCGTACGACACTCAGGCCGGGCCACGAACGTGGGGAATGACGTGTGGGGTTCCACAGGGGTCGGTCCTCGGACCGCTCCTGTGGAACTTAGGATACGACTGGGTGCTTCGCGGCGCCCTTCTCCCAGACCTGGCCATAACGTGTTATGCCGACGACACGTTGGTTACGGCCAGGGGGAGCTCGTGCCGCGAAGCGGCCATTCTGGCGACAGCGGGGGTCGCCCATGTGGTGGGCCGCATAAGAAGACTGGGCCTCGAGGTTGCCCTCAATAAAACGGAGGCAATGGCCTTTTACGGGTCTGGAGTCCGCCTACCGCCGGGCTTCAATATCGTCGTGGGAGGGGAGCGCATTGCTGTCGGGACGACACTCAAATATTTGGGTCTCGTCCTCGACAGCAAATGGCGCTTCGACGCACACTTCGGGCGACTAGCCCCGAGGTTGGTGGGAGCGGCGGGGTCACTTGCCCGGCTCCTGCCGAACATTGGGGGCCCGAAGGTCTCGACGAGGCGGCTGTACCTTGGCATCATCCGCTCAATGGCGCTGTACGGCGCCCCGGTATGGGCCGCGAATATCCCTGATGGCGTCATCAGCAGACTCCTGCAAGTGCAGAGGCTGATGGCCATCAGGGTGACGCGGGGATACCGTACCATAGCGGGTGATGCCGCCCTGGTACTCGCCGGGTCTCCGCCCTGGGACCTCGAGGCGAGAGCCCTCGCGTCGCTCTACGAGTGGCGCGAGGAGGCGCGGAGTCGGGGCGACCGTCCGTCGCTCAGAGTGGTGGAGGAGCGTCGGGCGGAACTCCACGAGGTCCTTGTGGCGGAGTGGAAGCAGCGGCTGGAGCGACCTGGTTACGGGCGGGTAATAGTGGACGCGATTCGGCCAGTCCTGGAAGAATGGCTTCGGAGGGGACACGGAGCTTTATCGTTCCGGTTGACACAAGTACTTTCCGGACATGGGTGCTTCGGAAAGTACTTGTGTCAAATCAAAAGGGAGAGTGATGAGCGGTGTCACCACTGCCCCAGCAGTCTGGACACCGCTCAACACACACTCGAGGACTGCCCTGCGTGGGCTGCACCCCGGGGGGAATTGGTTCGGGCCATCGGCCCAAATCTAACGTTGCCGGCCGTCATCGCGGCCATCACCGGCAATGACGTGGCATGGCAAGCTCTGCGCCAGTTTTGCGAGCTTGCCATGGCCACCAAGGAGGAGGCCGAAAGAGCCCGCGAGATCTCTCGCGGCTCCCAGCGTCCCAGACGCAATAGGCCCAGGGTGCGCAATGACCTATTGCCACCCTAAATCCCTGCTCTTGGCGGCGGTGCTCGGGGGAGCCCGTCGCCAACAATGAGCCCGAGATGGCGGCGGCGTGTCCGCGCCGCCACTCGAGAGGGATTTTCCCTTAACAGGGTTTTTTCGGGAGGAGGCCTGACGAGGCCGCCCGCTGTTGGGGCTAACGGTAGTAGTGCTTGTGCAGTTCCCGTTAGCCCCGACACATAGCGGAGTGAAGGACACCGTGGGTTTTTAGTGGGTATACCCCGGCCACCTACCATCTTCGGCCGGGGGGACCCCCACTCACCGGGCCGCTCTCCCCCGAGGGCGGCCTGATGGTCTTAATAAGATTTTCCCACGTAAAAAAAAAAAAAAAAAAAAAAAAAAAAGGTTCCCTCTCGTTGTGCGTCCACCTTGCCGTGGTGGGAGGGCTCAGTAACCGCTCACCATAGCAAGCCAGCTATGTTGGGCGGTGAAGCCAAGAGGCGCACTAGGTAGGTACACTTCACATTCGCTTATACACTTACACACACAACTCACACCTCCACATACACACACCACACACCCTCACACACACTACACATCAATGGGTGGGTGCCCTTGCCTTAATTGGCTGGGGTACGTGTTAGCTAGGGAACTCCTCGCGCAACCCGCGTGGAGTAACTGGGGCCTTGCCTTAACCGGCCGGGCCTGGCAGAGTTAAACTGTCCCTAAAACCGGAAGGTAAGTTGGTGGTGCGGGGCGATACCTGAGTGGCTGCCCTGTCAGTGCAGTCGCAACCGCACCCCCAGGAGGGGCACCTGCCGCCCCCCCTCTTGGGAAATCAAATGTAGGCCCCACAGGTGCCGAACCGGCTCCGGCCCTCGTGGGAAACATAACACCGTGTACTCGTGGGACATATTATGGAATACACAAAAATAAAAAACCAAACCCCCCCAAAACCCGACGAAAGGGAGAAGAAGAGAGAGAGGAGAGAGAGGCGCGAGACGCGCAGACGAGAGAAGGAGGAGCAGTTGCTCAAGGAGAGTGAAACGGGGCAGAGCCCAGTCCGGAAGGAGACAGGCGACAGGCCTAGGAGCCCAATTGTTAGGCTCGAAAGATTGAGCAGCGTCGACAGGCTGCAGAAGAAGATGCTGGCGTCGGATCTGGACATATCGTCCTCCAGCACGGACACCGACAAGGCCTCTCTGAGTGGGTACCATTCCCCGGCGGAGAGTGTCGCCAGCATGGCCACAGTGGCCAGCAGTAAGAGGGCACGGAGCGACTCCGATAGCGACGAGCAGTGGGGTGTAATTAATAAAACACCAGCCACCTCAACTGGCCCCAGGCCAGCACGCGGGCGAGGACGTGGCCGTCCCCCCACCTCCGGAGAATATGTGGGCTTGGCAAAGGCCAAACAACATCTCATAGATGTCGAGAGGGAGGCAATGCGGCTTGAGGCGGAGAAAGAGGTAGACTCTGCTGCAGCCGCCGCCAGGGAACTACGCCTCAAATTTGCTACCTCATCGGAGCAACAGAAGAGGGCCATCGAGGAAGGAACTCCTGCCGCTGCCGTTGTCCCAGTCGAGGCGCAGACCACGCAGGGACTTGGCGAGAGGATTGCGGCCGACTTAGCCGCCATCAACCACGTGGCCAACAACTCCAAGAAGTTGCAAGGTAGATTTGTGGCCTACCTTAAAAATGCAGCGCTTAGTGTCGCCAGCGTGGTGGACGAGCTAAGCCAGCGGACGGCCAATGATGAGACGGCGCTGCTAAAGGCAGAGAACGCCAGGATGCGGGAAAGGCAGGCTAGGCAAGATGCCGAGATGGCGGAACTCCGCAAGGAGCTCGCCCTGATCAGGGAAGAGATGGCTGCCAGCCGGGGACTGGCTCAAATCGCCTCAATAAGAGAGGGAGCTGCGGGTAGCCAGCCCGCCGAAACCACTCAGCCGAACAGGGCCCACCCAGAGGTCAGCCTCATCGAGGAATTGAAGCGGTCCCTCATGGTCGAGGTCGGGACCATGATGAGTGCCCGTCTAGAGGACTTTGCAGGAAGGCTACAACTGCCTCCTGCCCCCAGAATGCGCCCGCCCTTGGCTGCCGACAGGGCAAATGCGCGCGTGCTGAATGCGTCTCCACCACCTCTGGAGGAGATGGAAACCAGCCCAGCAGTGCCTTTGCCAGTAGGCAACAAGGGCAAAGGTAAGGGGAAAGGGAAGGGCAAGAGCAAGGCACCCCCTGCTGCCGTCGCCGGCCCCTCCACCTCTCCCGTCGCCGTCGCGGGCCCTTCATGGGCTGCCGTCGCCGTTGCTGGCCCTTCAAGGGCTGTTGCTGGTCCCTCTGTCAAGTCGACTGCTCCCCCAGGAGCCTGGACGACAGTGGGCAAAAACGGCAAAAAGGCGCCAAAACCCAAGAAGGGGGCAAACCAAGAGCCCACAAAGGCGAAAAAGCCCAAACTGCGGGTCCACAGGACTGCTGGCATAGTGGTCACGCTGCAGCCGGAAGCAGAGGAGAGGGGCGAGACATATGCGGCGGTCCTGGCCGAGGCCAAGTCCCGTATTGACTGGCGCTCTATGGGGATAGAGGGTGTCCGCATAGACAGGACGGCGACGGGGGCCCGAATCATCAAGATTCCGGGTCCCGCCAAGGTCGAGCAAGCGGACGCCCTCGCGGCCAAAATATCAGAGACGCTGTCTGCGGATCGGGTCCGGGTATATCGTCCGGTCACAACCGCGGATCTCCGAATCACCGGACTGGATGACTCGGTGACGGTGACCGAGCTCGCGGCTGCAATAGCCCGAGATGGCAACTGCTCTCCGGAGCAGGTGAAGTGCGGGGACATTCGTCGCGAATCGCGCAGTATGGGCTCTGCGTGGGTCCGCTGCCCGGTGGAAGTGGCGAAGAAGGTGACGGCAAGTGGCCGGCTGCTCGTGGGCTGGGTCTCAGCGACCGTCAAGCTGCTGCAGCCCCGAGCACAGCGGTGCTTCCGTTGCCTGGAAGTCGGGCACGTGAGGGCAAAGTGCGAGTCCCAAGTCGACCGTAGCGATGTCTGCTATCGGTGCGGCCAGCCCGGGCACAAAGCCGGAGATTGCTCGGCCGCCGTCCACTGCGCGTTGTGCGCAGCAGCCGGACTACCGGCAACTCACAAGGTGGGTACCAAGGGCTGTAAAGACCCCAAGGCCCCAAAGAAGAAGCCTGCAAAAGGAGCGTCGTCCCGCCCTGCTGCAGAGGTTCAAGTCGTCTCTAACACCCAGGAGGCGATGGATGAGGTGGTCGATGTTCCGGCTCCTTAATGGATCACGACCCCTCCCATCGCTTCCTACAGACGAACTTGAACCACTGCTGGAACGCTCAAAACCTTCTCGTGGCTTCGATCGCGGAATGGTCAATTGAGGTTGCAGTGGTGGCGGACCCACACAGCGTCCCACACGGGAGCAACTGGCTTGCGGATGCGGCGACCCCGCGGCCTTTGGTCGCGGTAATCCCAAGCAGTTCACTCTGTGTGCCGCCCCTCCGTCTCATCGCTCGCGGCGTCGGGTACGTTGCGGTGCGATGGAGGGACACAGTCGTGGTCGGAGCGTACTTCACGCCAAACCGACCCGACCGAGAGTTCGAGGACTTCCTGGAAGAGGTTGGGGCCCTCCTGGACCGGACACAACCTCTTCCGGCCCTTCTACTGGGAGACCTCAACTCTTGGTCCACACGGTGGGGCAGCACACAGGCCAACTCCCGGGGTAGGCTTCTGGAGCCATGGCTCGACTCATTCGAGCTGACGCCGATGAATCGGGGAACGACGAGCACCTTCGTGCGGTGGCGGGCCCAGTCGATTGTGGACGTCACACTCGCGGGCCCCGCCCTCGCGCGAAGGGTGCACGACTGGCGGGTTGAGGAGGCGGAGACTCTCTCTGATCATCTCTATATCAGATTCGAGATCTCCGCCCACACCTCACCCCCAGTCCAGCCGTCCCCCCGGACGGAACGCCCGAGGTGGGCTCTGAGGCGTTTGGATAAGGAGCTCCTTGAGGAGGCCGCCATCGTCCAGGCGTGGGTGCCCGTACCGGAGGTCCTGGATGATGTAGACGGAGAGGCGGAAAGGCTCACGAGGGTTATGACAGGCGTCTGTGACGCGTCGATGCCCCGGGTCAAGCCGCGAGTTCGCTCGCGGCAAGTGTACTGGTGGAGCGCGGAGATTGCCTCGCTTCGCGCCGCCTGCGTAGCAGCGCGCCGCCAGTACACCAGACACCGGAGGCGTCGACACGGTCGGCCCCGTGAGCCTGACGAGCCGGACGCGGTCGAAGACCGCCTCTACGAGGCCTGGAGGACGGGGAGGAAGGCCCTGAGTACGGCCATCAAAGTAGCCAAGGACAGAGCTCGCGACGAACTACTTGCGTCTCTGAGTCGGGACCCATGGGGGCGCCCTTACCGTTCGGCTAGGGGTAAGCTCCGTCCATGGGCCCCCCCGTTGACTCAGTCGCTCGAGCCGAACTTCACCACCCAGGTCGTCGCGACGCTCTTTCCCCAGAGAGCGGAACACAACCCGCCGAGCATGCCTCCGCCACTGGCGGCTGAGCCGGCACCACCGGAGGAGGACTCAGTCGAAGTCACTCCCTCGGAGATGAAAATGGTCCTCCGTCGCCTCAGCGCGAAGAGCACCGCCCCCGGGCCTGACGGCATACCGGGGCGCGCGGTCGTTCTCGCCTCCAGGCACTTGGGGGACCATTTTCGGAGGCTGTTCTCCGCCTGCCTCGAGCGTGGGGAGTTCCCAGCTCGATGGAGGGTGGGCAGCCTCATACTCCTGAGGAAGGAGGGGCGGCCGGAGGCCTCGCCGTCGGCGTACCGGCCGATTATCCTTCTCGACGAGAGCTGCAAGCTCTTAGAGAGGATAATCGCCGCACGCCTAATGAGCCACCTCACCCGTACCGGGCCGGACTTGTCGGCAAACCAGTACGGGTTCAGGAGGGAGCGCTCGACGGTGGGGGCCATCCTGCGGGTGAAAGCCCTGGCCGAGGAGGCTGTTGCCGGGGGAGGGGTGCTGTTGGCGGTATCACTCGATATCGCTAACGCCTTCAACACCCTCCCCTGGTCCTGCATCAGGGAGGCGCTCAAGTACCATCGGGTCCCCGAGTACTTACAGAGGGTGGTGGAAGCCTACCTATCGGATAGGACGGTGTCTTTCGAGACACAGGCAGGTCCACAGTCGTGGAACATGACCTGCGGCGTTCCACAGGGGTCGGTCCTCGGGCCGCTCCTGTGGAACCTGGGCTATGACTGGGTGTTGCGTGGCGCCCTTCTTCTGGGCGTCTCGGTCACTTGTTACGCCGACGACACCCTAGTCACAGCCCGCGGGAGAAATTGTCGCCAGGCCTCCATCCTGGCCACTGCCGGCACTGCGCACATTGTCGCCAGAATCCGTCGGTTGGGCCTCGACGTCGCGCTCAACAAAACGGAGGCAATGTGTTTCCGGAGGACGGAAGTTCGGTTGCCGCCGGACTTCCACATCACAATTGGAGGGGTACGTGTCGAGGTCGGCTCTAGCCTTAAGTACCTGGGTCTAGTGCTTGACCATCGTTGGCGCTTCGACGCCCATTTCGAACGCCTCATACCGAGACTGGTGGGAGCGGCGGGGCCACTTGCCCGGCTCCTGCCCAATATTGGTGGACCAAGCGCCTCTACGAGGCGATTGTATTTGGGGATAATCCGCTCCATGGCTCTGTACGGAGCCCCGGTGTGGGCCGCGAACATCCCTGGTGGCGTCATCAGCAGACTCTTGCAAGTGCAGAGGCTGATGGCCATCAGGGTGACGCGGGCATACCGCACCGTGTCGGGCGAGGCGGCCGCCGTTCTTGCCGGTTCCATGCCGTGGGACCTGGAGGCGAGAGCCCTCGCGTCGCTGTACCAGTGGCGCGAGGAGGCGCGGAATCGGGGCGACCGACCGGCGCTCAGTGTGGTGGAGGAGCGTCGGGAGGAGCTCCGCCAGGTCCAACTGGCGGAGTGGCGACGGCGGCTGCAAGAGCCTGGAGCGGGTCACTGGACCATATCGGCGATCCGGCCCGTCTTGGAGGACTGGCTTTCTCGGAGCCATGGGGCCTTGGCCTATCGGATGACACAGGTACTCACAGGCCACGGCTGCTTCGGCAGGTACCTGTGCCGCATCAAGAGGGAGGTTGATGAGCGGTGCCATCACTGCACCTCCAGTGATGACACCGCTCAACACACAATCGAGGTCTGCCCGGCCTGGGATACCCCTAGGCAGGACCTTGTGCGGGTTGTGGGCAACGATCTTTCGTTGCCCGCTATAGTCTGCGCCATCGTGGAAGATGACGATGCATGGGTGGCATTCCGCCACTTTTGCGAGGACATAATGTCCTCCAAAGAGGACGCGGAGCGAGCAAGGGAGCTCCTCCGCGGAACACAGCGCCCAAGGCGCACTCGGCGGCAAGGTCGCAATGACCTTATGCCCCCGTAACACCTGGCTCTGGCGGCTGACTCGGGGGGGTCAGTCGCCAACAATGAGCCCGAGATGGCGGCGGCGTGTCCGCGCCGCCTCTCGTGAGGGTTTTTCCCTTTCTAAGGGTTTTTGGTGACGAGGCCTGACGAGGCCGTCCGCAGTTGGGGCTAACGGTAGTAGTGCTACCGCAAGTTCCCGTTAGCCCCGACACATTGCGGCAGTGAAGGACACCCTGGGTTTTTAGTGGGTATACCCCGGCCACCCCCACCCCGGCCGGGGGGACCCCCACTCACCGGGCCGCTCTCCCCCGAGACGCGGCCTGATGGTCTTAACTAGATTTTCCCAGGTAAAAAAAAAAAAAAAAAAAAAAAAGGTTAGGTTAGGTTAGGTTAGGTTCCCTCTCGTCGTGCGTCCACCTTGCCGTGGTGAGAGGGCTCAGTAACCGCCCACCATGGCAATCCAGCCATGTTGGGCGGTGAAGCGAAGAGGCGCACCGGGCGGGTATACTTCGCACACACTCTTTTGGTGTGTGCGGAGTATACCCGCCCAAATTGGAGGTGGGTGCCTTGCCTTCACTGGCCGGGCACGTGGGCGGTGGACTCCCGCGCGACCCGCGGTGGGTGATGGGGGCCTTGCCTTTACCGGCCGGGCCCGGCAGAGCACACTGCCTCATCAAAGCGGCAGAGCACACTGCCTGACCAAAGCGGCAGAGGACACTGCCTTACAAAACCAGAGAGGGGGAACGGGTCCGCGAGCTGCTCCCCGGCACTCGTGGGCCCAAAGTTCCACACACCGGGCGGGCAACGCAGGTTGCCGCCCAACCCGGCTCTTGGCGGCAGACTCGGGGGGGTCGGTCGCCAACCAATGAGCCCGAGATGGCGGCGGCGTGTCAACGCCGCCTCTCGCGAGGGTTGGCCCTTTTAAGGGCCAGAGAGGAGGCCTGAAAAGGCCGCCCGCAGTGGGGCGGTACGGAATAATGCGAGAGCGGTTACCGTCCGCCCCCACATTAGCGGAGCGAAGGACACCGTGGAGTTTAGTGGGTATACCCTGGCCACCCACCATCTTCGGCCAGGGGGACCCCCACACACCGGGCCGCTCTCCCCCGGGAGCGGCCTGACGGTCTTAAGGCGATTCTCCACGTTAAAAAAAAAAAAAAAAAAAAAAAAGGTTAGGTTAGGTTAGGTTAGGTTGCCCACCGGGCGGATAGCCTCCACGTGGCGTGGGTGGAAACGGTGCAAATCCATGGGAGGGGAAACCTCCCATTGGTTTGCAACGGCCAATGATCCGTCATAGTAGGTACACTTCACACACACCAATACACTTCACACATACAACACACACACATGGTTCATCCTCGTCAATGGCTTGCCATCGGCGTGGAGGGATCATTCACACTCAGAGACACTCGGTTCGTCCTCGTCGGCGAGCTTTTATCGTCGACTTGGCCGAAACGCCTACAATTACACTAAACAGCATGGTGGGTGTCTTGCCTTAGTTGGCTGGGCACGTGTAGCGTAGGGGCCTCCCCGCGTAAGCGGGGGACGGGGGGTAATGGGCCTTACCTTAATTGGTCGGGCCTGGTGGAGAGACCACCTTAAAAAACCCGAAAGATAAGCTGGTGGTGCGGGGCGAGGTCTGTGTGGCCGCCCGGTGGCGGTCGTAACCGCACCCCCAGGGGGGGTACCTGCCGCCCCTTCCCTTGGGATATCAAACTTAGGCCCTTCAGGTGCCGACCCGGCTCCGGCCCTCGAAGGAAACCAAACCGTGAGACTCGTGGGATTTCATATGGATTTCTTAAAAAACACACAACAAAAAGATGAAGTGGGGAGTGAGAAGAAGATGGAGAGAAGACGGAAGAGGGAGAGGAAGAATTTGGAGAAGAGAGAGTTGGGAGAAGGACCCGCAGGGTCAGACAGGGAGAGACCGAGTAGGTCTGGAAGTGAAGCAGAGGGGCAGAAGGTGCCCGGATCGACTGAGAAGGAGCGAGAGCAGCACCAGCGGCTCACAGTCAGAGTTAGCAGGTTGTCCGAAAGGACCCTCACTCAATTGAGGCGGAACAGCTCCTTGGAAAAGGACCTGCAGCTGACCGAATCCGATGCTGACAGCGTCGCCGGCAGCATGAGATCGGCATACAGCGCCAGCACGGATAGCCTGGAGCAGGGCTCAAAGTCCATCGGCTCGGCACCCAGCATGGCGTCGGCCGTAAGTGGCAGCAGGGAGAGTCTCTCCAAGGAGAGATCGAAGCGGGCCCGTAGTCGCGAGTACGACTCGGAGGGTGACGAGTGGGGAGGCAAGAGGAAGCCGAAACCCGTCTCTAAACCTAAAGTGCGTGGCCGTGGTCGCCCCCCTACTACGGGCGAGTACGTTGGCTTGGCACTCGCCAAGCAAAAGTTGATTGAGACGCAGCAGCAGCAGCTGCGTCTGCAAGCCGAGCAGGAGATCGCGGAGATGGCTGCCTCGGCCCGCGAAACAAGGCTGAAGCACCCGACTGCGTCTGAGCTATTGCTTAGACCGTCGGGAAACACAGCCACGGAGACGGTCGCGGCCCACGGCCAGTCCACAATGGGCCTGGGCCTCAGGGTGGCCAAAGACGCCGAGACGATTCGGCACGTTGCTAAAAATAGCAAGAATCTGTGCGGCAAGTTCCAACATTACCTCAAGGAGGCTGCCGCCAGTATGCAAGAGGTGGTCCAGGAGCTCAGTCAGCGAACTGCCTCCGAGGAGTCTGCAGTTCTCGAAGCGGAGAACGCAAACATGAGGCGGGAGATGGCTGAGCTCCGGAAGGAGGTCTCGGCACTCAAGGAAGAGCTGGTGAAGACGCGCTGTACACATGCGTGCCAACCCGCGGTCTCTGGACCCAGCAACCTGCCAGCTGGCCACCCCGAGATGCGACATGACGCGGAGCTGGAAGCCTTCCGTCGTTCCCTTATGGTGGATTTGGGAACGATGGTGAGCGCCAAACTGGCCTCAATCGACGACAGGCTCTTACCGGCCCCGCGTCTTCGCCCACCGCTGGCGGCAGACCGAGACCGAGAGGTCACGGAGGTAGCCTTCCCTCCTCTACAGGCCCCCCCCAATAAGGGAAAAGGTCAGGGGAAGAAAACCAAAGGCCCCTCGTCGCCTTTGACCCCTACCCCTGTACCTTTACCCCCAGTCCCTGCGACTGGAAGCCAGGAGGAACCGCCCCCACCGGTCCCACTTGCCCAAAAGGGCAAGAGGCGAAGGAGGAAGGGAAAGAACGCGGCTTCTCTCCCCCCAGCCCTACCGGCTGATATCGCGGTCGCCGGGCCGTCCTCGGCCAGACCGGCAGCTCCTGCACCAGCCCCGTCCAGGGAGTGGGTGCGTGTTGGCGCCAACGGCAGGCGAGAGGCGAGCAACAAACCGCCGATCACGGCGGAGCAGAGGACGGCTAAGAAGAAGCCGAAACTGAGGGTGCCAAAAACTGCGGCCGTCGTTCTGACGCTGCAGCCGGAGGCCGAGCAAGGTGGGCTCACCTACGCGACGGCGTTGTCGAAGGCCAAGGCGGAGATCGACTTCTCCCGCCTCGGCATCCCGGGCCTACGCCTGCGCAGGGCCGCAACGGGAGCCAGAATACTGGAGGTCGCCGGGGAGGACCGCGATAAAAAGGCTGACGAGCTGGCGCAGCTCATCCGGCAGTCGCTGGGGGACGATTGCGTCCGAGTCCAGCGCCCAAAGGCCACGGCGGAAATCCGGGTGACCGGGCTCGACGATTCCGTCACGGGCCCGGAACTCTGGGCCGCAATAGCCAGTGCGGGTGACTGCGCCATCGAGGCGGTTAAGATCGGAGAAATCCGGCAGACCGCTGGGGGTATGGGGGCCGCATGGGTGCGATGCCCAATCGACGTGGCCAAGAGGCTTACGAGCACAGGCCGTCTCCTTGTCGGCTGGGTGTCAGCCAGTGTCAAACTACTGACACCCAGAGAGAGGCGGTGCTTCAAGTGCCTCGAGACGGGGCACGTGCGCGCCCAATGTAAATCAGAGGTCGACCGGAGCGACCTCTGTTACAGGTGTTCCCAACCGGGTCACAAGGCGGGCAACTGCTCGGTGACCCCACTCTGCACTCTGTGCGTGGCGAACGGGCTACCGGCGGGCCATCAGGTTGGATCCAAGACCTGTAAAGCCCCCAAGCCCAAAAAGGGTAAAAAGACAGCTGTCGCGGCCGGCACAACGCCATCGGCTCCAGCTCAGCATCCGACCTCTTCTGAAGCCCCTGGGTCTTCTCGAGAAGAGATGGATGGTGTCGAGGGCATTGACATCGAGTGTCCCTAATGGATCAGGCCCAACACCAATTCATCCAGGTGAACCTGAACCATTGTGGAATGGCCCACGATCTGCTAATGCAGACCGTAGCAGAAGAGGGAATAGAGCTTGCCGTGCTCACGGAGCCTCTTTTCGTCCCCCAGAGGGGTAACTGGATTGTGGACGCGGCGACCCCAGCGCTGGTCGCGATAGTCCCATCCAGGGCTCTATGCGTGCCGCCTCCTAAGCCCATCGCCCGCGGCGTGGGCTACGTCGCGGTGATATGGAGAGACGTGGTCGTCCTCGGGGCGTACTTTTCGCCGAACCGGGGCGACGACGAATTTGAGTCTTTCCTGGGCGAGGTTGGGGCCATTATTGACCGCACACAACCTCGCCCGGTACTCCTCCTGGGAGACTTAAATTCGTGGTCTGCGAGGTGGGGCAGTGTAAGGGCCAATTCCCGGGGTCTGATATTGGGGCCGTGGTTGGACTCCTACGACCTCGAAGTTCTCAACCGAGGGAGGACAAGCACCTGTGTGGCGCCGCGGGGAGAGTCCATCGTGGACGTCTCGTTCGCCTCCCCCGCACTTGCCAGCAGAGTGCATGACTGGAGGGTTGTGGAGGAGGTGGAATCTGGATCGGATCACAGGTACATCCGATTCCGGATCTCCACCCAGACCTCCAACCCCACGATCCAGTCCCCGCGGACAGACCGCCCTCGATGGGCGCTGAAGCGGCTGGACAAGGAGCTGCTGGAGGAGGCCGCGATCGTCGAGGCGTGGGTGCCCGGTCCGGAGACCATCGTCGACGTGGACTCGGAGGCGGAGCGACTAACGAGGGCAATGACGAGCGTCTGCGACGCGTCGATGCCCCGTGTCAAGCCGCGAGCTGGCTCGCGGCAAGTGTACTGGTGGAGCGCGGAGATTGCCTCCCTACGCACCGCCTGCGTAGCAGCGCGCCGCCAGTACACCAGACACCGGAGGCGTCGACACGGTCGCCCTCAGTCGGACGAGCTGGAGCCGGTGGAGGCTCAGCTCCACGACGCCTGGCGGACGGCGAAAAAGACTCTCCGAGCGGCCATTGGCGCCGCGAAGGATAGAGCCCGAGAGGAGCTGCTCGCGTCTTTGAGTCAGGACCCATGGGGGCGCCCCTACCGGATGGCTAGGGGAAAGCTCAAACCGTGGGCCCCGCCCACGACTCAGACGCTCGAGCCCACTCTCGTCAACGCGATTGTCGCGTCCCTGTTTCCTCATCACGAGGAACACGCGCCGCCAATGATGGCCCCGCCGCAACCCGCGGCACTGTTGGAGGAGGAGGTGGAGGACCTCGAGGTCACTCCCGCGGAGATGGAGATGGCACTCCGTCGCCTCAGAGCTAAGAGCACCGCCCCTGGGCCTGACGGCATACCGGGTCGCGCGGTCGCTCTAGCCTCGAGGCACTTGGGGGGCCATCTCCGGAGGCTCTACTCCGCCTGTTTCGAGCGGGGAGAATTCCCTGCTCGGTGGCGTGAGGGGAGCCTCGTACTCCTGCGGAAGGAGGGCAGACCGGAGGATTCGCCGTCGGCTTACCGGCCGATCGTTCTCCTCGACGAGGCGTGTAAGCTGTTCGAGCGCGTCATCGCGGCGCGCCTGAACAGCCACCTCACCCGGACTGGGCCGGACCTTTCGGCAAACCAGTTCGGGTTCCGGCGAGAACGGTCGACGGTCGGAGCGATCCTCCGCGTCAAGGCCCTGGCCGAGGAGGCGGTGGCCGGGGGGGATGTTTTGCTGGCTGTGTCGCTCGACATAGCGAACGCCTTCAACACCCTCCCCTGGTCGTGTGTCCGGGAGGCCCTCCGGTACCACGGCGTGCCGGAATATCTGCGGCGGACTGTGGAGGCGTACCTGTCCAGTCGGAAGGTCGCTTTTACCACCCAGTCCGGCCCGCAGACCTGGCCGGTCACCTGCGGGGTACCCCAAGGATCGGTCCTCGGACCGATACTTTGGAACCTTGGGTACGATTGGGTGCTTCGCGGCACCTTCCTCCGAAACCTGGCCGTCACGTGTTACGCCGACGACACGTTGGTAACGGCCAGAGGGAGGACGTGCCGCGAGGCGGCCATCGTTGCGACGGCAGGGGTCGCTCACGTCGTGAGCCGGATCCGACGCCTTGGCCTCGAGGTTGCGTTGAGCAAGACCGAGGCCATGTGCTTCCGCGGACCACGAGTCCGGCTTCCGCCGGATTACCACATAACCGTGGGAGGGGTGCCAATCGCCATCGGGTCGACTCTCAAATACCTCGGCCTAGTCCTCGATGGCGGTTGGCGTTTCGACGCACACTTTGGGCTACTAGCCCCAAAGCTGGTAGGAGCGGCGGGGTCACTTGCCCGGCTCCTGCCCAACTTGGGAGGCCCAAATGTGTCCACAAGGCGGCTATACATGGGCGTCATTCGCTCTATGGCGCTGTACGGCGCCCCGGTGTGGGCCGCGAACATCCCTGATGGCGTCATCAGCAGACTCTCGCAGTTGCAGAGGCTGATGGCCATCAGGGTGACGCGGGGATACCGCACCGTAGCGGGTGCCGCCGCGTGTGTGTTGGCGGGATCCCCTCCGTGGGACCTCGAAGCCAGGACCCTCGCGTCCCTATACGAGTGGCGCGAGGAGGCGAGAGGTCGGGGCGACCGCCCTGGACTGCGCCAGGTGGAGGAGCACCGCGAGGAACTCCGCCAGAACCTCATTCTGGACTGGAGGGCACGACTGGAGCACCCACGCTATGGGTCCTGGACGATAGAGGCGATACGACCAGTCCTCGGGGAGTGGATAAACAGGGCCCACGGGGCACTATCCTTCCGCATCACCCAACTAATGACTGGCCACGGGTGTTTCGGTAATTTCCTATGCCGAATCAAACGGGAGAGTGACGAGCGGTGCCACCACTGCCCCAGCATTTGTGACACCGCCCGTCACACACTGGAGGAATGCCCTGCCTGGGACGAGCCCCGGCAGGAGTTGGCGAACACCATCGGCAACGACTTGTCGCTGCCGAGCGTTGTTGCCGCCATGATAGGCGATAACGACGCATGGCAAGCGGTGCGTCATTTCGCGGAGACTGTAATGTCCGCGAAAGAAGACGCGGAAAGATCACGGGAGCTGCTCCGCGGCACCCAGCGCCCCAGGCGCACGCGCAGACGGGTGCGCGACGATGATCGCCCGCCCTAGACTGGCTCTTGGCGGCTTGACTCGGGGGGGTCAGCCGCCAAACTACGAGCCCGAGGTGGCGGCGGCGTGTTCACGCCGCCCCTCGTGAGGGTTTACCTCATTGAGGTTTTTGCGTAGAGGCCGGACGCGGCCACCCGCTGTCGGGGCAGACGGTAGTCTGCGGGAGTGTTTCCCGTTTGCCCCGACACATAGCGGAGTGTAGAACACCGTCAGGTTTTAGTGGGTATACCTCTGGCCGCCCACCATCCCAGGCCAGAGGGGACCCCCACACACCGGGCCGCTCTCCCCCGAGAGCGGCCTGAAGGTCTTAAAGCGATTTCCTGACGTAAAAAAAAAAAAAAAAAAAAAAAAAAAAAAAAAAAAAAAAAAAAGGTTAGGTTAGGTTAGGTTAGGTTAGGTTAGGTTAGGTTAGGTTCCCTCTCGTTGTGCGTCCACCTTGCCGTGGTGGGAGGGCTCAGTAACCGCTCACCATAGCAAGCCAGCTATGTTGGGCGGTGAAGCCAAGAGGCGCACTAGGTAGGTACACTTCACATTCGCTTATACACTTACACACACAACTCACACCTCCACATACACACACCACACACCCTCACACACACTACACATCAATAGGTGGGTGCCCTTGCCTTTATTGGCTGGGGTACGTGTTAGCTAGGGAACTCCTCGCGCAACCCGCGTGGAGTAACTGGGGCCTTGCCTTTGCCGGCCGGGCCTGGCAGAGTAAACTGTCGGCAAAACCGCAAGGCAAGTTGGTGGTGCGGGGCGATGCCTGAATGGCTGTCGCGTTAGACAGTCGCAACCGCACCCCCAGGAGGGGCACCTGCCGCCCCCCCTCTTGGGTTACCAAATGTAGGCCTCTCAGGTGCCGGCTCCGGCCTTCGAGAGTTCCTAATACCGTGCGAATCGTGGGAATAATATGGAGTACCTAAAAAGCAAAAAACCAAACCCAAATGATGAGAAGGAGAGTAAGAGGGAGAGAAGAGAAAGGCGCGCGACGCGCAGGCGTGAGAAGGAGGAGCAGTTGCTCAAAGAGAGTGGAGAGGGGCAGAGCCCAAACCGGAAGGAGATAGGAGAAAGACCGAGAAGCCCCATCGTGAGGCTTCGGAGGATGAGCAACGCGAGCTTGGAGAAGCTGCAAAAGGCGACGGTGTCTGACGACCTGGAGATGTCGTCTAGCACAGACACGGACCAACCGTCTCTGTCCGGATACCACTCCCCGGCAGAGAGCGTCGCTAGCGTCGCCACTATGGCGAGCTCTAAAAGACAGCGCAGTGATAGCGACAGTGACGAGCAATGGGGCAGGAGCAAAGCGCCAGCCACCGACAACAGCGCAGGACGAGGGCGAGGCCGCGGCCGCCCTCCCACTACTGGGGAGTATGTAGGGCTGGCCAAAGCCAAACAGCATCTCCTCGAAACGGAGAGGGAGGCGATGCGCCTTGAGGCTGAAAAAGATATCGACTCCGCAGCCTCAGCCGCCAGAGAGCTTCGGCTCAAGTTTCCGACGAAGTCGGAATTACAAAAGAGGGCTACTGGCGGCGAGGCCGTCGATGTCCCGGTCGAGGCTCAAACGACCCAGGGGCTGAGCGAGAGGATCGCAGGCGACATTGCGACGATAAACTTTGTCGCCAAAAACAGCAAGAAGCTGCAGGGCAGGTTTGTCGCCTACCTAAACAACGCTGCGCTCAGTGTCGCTAGCGTCGTAGAGGAGCTGAGCCAGCGCACGGTGGCAGACGAGTCGGCCTTAGTGCGGGCGGAAAACGCGGCGATGAGGGCCGAAATAGCGGAGCTGCACAAGCAGCTTGCCCTAGTGCAGGAGGAAATGGCGGCCCGTCGTGGCCTCGACCAAATCGCCGCCATGAGGGGGGAGTCTGCGGGTAGTCAGCCCGCCACGGACATGGCAGCCATCCAGCCAACCGTAGCGCGTACCCTCCCAGACTCGAACCTCATCGAGGAGTTGAAGCGGGCGCTCATAGTCGAAGTCGGGACTATGGTGAGCGCCCGCCTCCAAGACTTCGCGGAGAGGCTTAATCTGCCCCCTGCCCCCAGAATGCGCCCGCCTTTGGCGGCCGACAGGGCTAGAGCGGTGAACACGTCTCCACCGCCTCCGGTGGAAATGGAGGTCAGCCCAGCAGCGCCTTTGCCTGTGAGCAAGGGCAAAGGAAAGGGAAAGGGGAAGGGCAAGAGGTCCACACCGCAGGCAACTCCCGTTGCTGGCCCTGGCCCTTCCACCTCTACGGCCACCTTTGGCCCTCCCGTCGCCGCCCCCGGCCCTTCCAATGCCGCCTCCGGTCCCTCTGTCCAGCCCTCCGCTCCCTCTGGAGCTTGGACGACCGTGGGGAAAAACGGCAAAAAGAAGGCGCCAAAGAAGAAGGAGGCTGCCCAACAGCCCAAGGCTAAAAAGCCTAAGGTGAAAGTGCACCGCACTGCGGGCATCGTTCTCACCCTCCAGCCAGAGGCTGAGGAGAGAGGAGAGACTTACGCCGCGGTCCTGGCCGAGGCTAAGTCTCGAATAGATTGGAGAGCAATGGGGATCGAGGGCATCCGCATTGACAAAACGGCGACAGGTGCTCGGATCATAAAGATCCCGGGTCCTGCCAAAGCCACCCAAGCGGACGCCCTCGCGGCAAAAATCTCTGAGACTCTCTCAGGGGATCGGGTGCGAGTGTATCGCCCGGTCGCAACGGCGGACCTCCGCGTCACCGGTCTTGACGACTCGGTGACGGTGGGCGAGCTCACGGCCGCGATTGCGGGTGCCGGTGGCTGCTCTACGGAGCAAATTAAATGTGGGGACATCCGCCGGGAATCGCGCGGTATGGGGTCTGCGTGGATTCGCTGCCCGGCCGAGGTTGCCAAGAAGGTAACGGAGAGCGGCCGCCTGCTCGTGGGCTGGGTCTCAGCGACCATCAAACTCTTGCAGCCCCGAGCACAGCGGTGCTTCAGGTGCCTGGAGGTTGGCCACGTGAGGGTCCAATGCCGGTCGGAGGTAGACCGCAGCACCGTGTGCTACAGGTGCGGTCAACCCGACCACAAGGCTGCAGAGTGCTCGGCTGCCATGCACTGCACCCTGTGTGCAGCTGCGGGCCTGCCAGCCACTCACAAAGTGGGCACAAAGGCCTGTAAGGAGCCCAGAGTCCAAAAGAGGAGGCCCGCGAGTGGAGCACCGTCCCGCCCCACTGCAGCCAACCGAGTCGTCTCCGACACCCCGGAGGCGATGGATGAGGTGGTCGATGTTCCGGCTCCTTAATGGACCACGGCCCCTCCCATCGCCTCCTGCAGACGAACCTCAACCACTGCTGGGATGCCCAGAACCTCCTGGTGGCATCTGTGGCGGAGTGGTGTGTTGAGTTGGCAGTGGTGGCGGACCCCTACAGTGTCCCACAGGGGAGCAACTGGCTCGCGGATGCGACGACCCCGCGACCAGCGGTCGCGGTAATCCCGTCCAGTTCCCTCTGCGTGCCGCCCCTCCGTCTCATCGCCCGCGGCGTTGGCCATGTCGCGGTGCGATGGAGGGACATAGTCGTGGTCGGAGCGTACTTCACGCCAAACCGACCCGACCGCGAGTTTGAGGTCTTTCTAGAAGAGGTTGGGGCCCTTCTGGACCGGACACAACCTCTTCCGGCTCTCGTCCTGGGAGACCTCAACTCGTGGTCCACACGGTGGGGTAGCACTCAGGCCAACTCAAGAGGGAGGCTCCTCGAGCCCTGGATCGATGCGTACGATCTGGTGCCGCTAAATAGGGGAACGACAAGCACCTTCGTGCGATGGCGGGCCCAGTCGATTGTGGACATCACACTCGCTAGTCCCGCCCTCGCCCGAAGGGTGCATAACTGGCGTGTTGAGGAGGCGGAGACTCTCTCTGATCACTTATACATCAGATTTGAGATCTCCGCCCACACTTCAACCCCAGTTCAGTTGACCCCTCAGGCAGATCGCCCGAGATGGGCCTTGAAAAGGCTGGATAAGGAGCTCCTGGAGGAGGCCGCCATCATTCAGGCGTGGGTGCCAGCACCGGAGGCCCTGAATGACGTGGACGAAGAGGCGGAAAGGCTCACGAGGGTTATGACAGGCGTCTGCGACGCGTCGATGCCCCGGGTCAAGCCGCGAGTTCGCTCGCGGCAAGTGTATTGGTGGAGCGCGGAGATTGCCTCGCTTCGCGCCGCCTGCGTAGCAGCGCGCCGCCAATACACCAGACACCGGAGGCGTCGACACGGTCGGCCCCGTGAGCCCGACGAGCCGGACGCGGTCGAAGACCGCCTCTACGAGGCCTGGAGGTCTGGGAGGAAGACGCTGAGCGCTGCCATAAGCGCCGCGAAGGACAAAGCTCGCGAAGAGATGCTCGCCTCCTTGAGTCGGGACCCATGGGGCCGCCCTTACCGTTCGGCTAGGGGCAAGCTCCGGCCATGGGCCCCTCCTCTGACTCAGTCGCTCGAGCCGAGCTTTGTCTCCCAGGTGGTCGCAACGCTCTTCCCTCAGGGAACGGAGCACAATCCGCCGAGCATGGCTCCGCTAACAGCGGAACCGGAACCAGAAGAGGAAGACTTCACAGTCACTCCCTCAGAGATGAGAATGGTCCTCCGCCGCCTCAGCGCGAAGAACACCGCCCCTGGGCCTGACGGCATACCGGGCCGCGCGGTTGTTCTCGCCTCCAGGCACCTGGAGGACCATTTTCGGGGGCTGTTTTCCGCCTGCCTCGAGCGTGGGGAGTTCCCAGCTCGATGGCGGGTAGGCAGCCTCATACTCTTGAGGAAGGAGGGGCGGCCGGAGGCCTCGCCGTCGGCGTACCGGCCGATTATCCTTCTCGACGAGAGCTGCAAGCTCTTAGAGAGGATAATCGCCGCACGCCTTACGAGCCACCTCACCCGTACCGGGCCGGACTTATCGGCAAACCAGTACGGGTTCAGGAGGGAGCGCTCGACGGTGGGGGCCATCCTGCGGGTGAAAGCCCTGGCCGAGGAGGCTGTGGCCGGGGGAGACGTGCTGTTGGCTGTATCGCTCGATATAGCCAACGCCTTCAACACTCTCCCCTGGGCCTGCATCCGAGAGGCGCTGCGCTTTCACCGCGTGCCGGCGTACCTATGCCGCGTGGTGGAGTCGTACTTGGCGGAGAGGTGGATCGCCTACGACACACAGGGGGGGCCACAGAGGTGGCGAATGACGTGCGGGGTTCCACAGGGGTCGGTCTTAGGACCGCTCCTGTGGAACATAGGGTACGATTGGGTGCTGCGGGGCGCCCTTCTCCACGGTGTCTCGGTGACCTGTTACGCCGATGACACCCTGGTCACCGCGAGAGGAAAGACCTGCCGCGAGGCGGCCATCCTTGCCACGGCCGGTACTGCCCATGTCATTGGCAGAATCCGTCGCCTGGGTCTCAGGGTCGCCCTGGAGAAAACGGAGGCCATGGCCTTCTATGGCTCGGGAGTCCGGTTGCCACCGGACTTCCACCTAACTATCGGTGGGGTGAGGGTCGCCATAGGATCGACCCTCAAATATCTGGGACTCACCCTTGATAGCCGGTGGAAGTTCGAGGCGCACTTCGCGCGCCTCGTTCCAAGGTTGGTGGGAGCGGCGGGGCCACTTGCCCGGCTCCTGCCGAACATAGGTGGTCCGAGCGCCTCCACGAGGCGACTCTACCTCGGGATCATCCGCTCCATGGCTCTGTACGGAGCCCCGGTGTGGGCCGCGAACATCCCTGGTGGCGTCATCAGCAGACTCCTGCAAGTGCAGAGGCTGATGGCCATCAGGGTGACGCGGGCATACCGCACCGTGTCGGGCGAGGCGGCCGCCGTCCTTGCCGGTTCCATGCCGTGGGACCTGGAGGCGAGGGCCCTCGCGTCGCTGTACCAGTGGCGCGAGGAGGCGCGGAATCGGGGTGACCGACCGGCGCTCAGTGTGGTGGAGGAGCGTCGGGAGGAGCTCCGCCAGGTCCAACTGGCGGAGTGGCGACGGCGGCTGCAAGAGCCTGGAGCGGGTCACTGGACCATATCGGCGATCCGGCCCGTCCTGGAGGACTGGCTCTCTCGGAGCCACGGGGCGCTGGCCTTCCGTCTGACGCAGGTACTCACCGGTCACGGCTGCTTCGGCAGGTACCTGCGTCGGATCAGGAGGGAGGTTGATGAGCGGTGCCATCACTGCACTTCCAGTGATGACACCGCTCAACACACAATTGAGGTCTGCCCGGCGTGGGATGTTCCCAGGCAGGACCTTGTGCGGGTCGTGGGCAACGATCTCTCGTTGCCCGCAATTGTCGGCGCCATGCTCGACAACGACGACGCATGGGTGGCGATGCGCCATTTTTGCGAGGACGTCATGTCCTCCAAAGAGGAGGCGGAGCGAGCGAGGGAGCTCCTCCGCGACACTCAGCGCCCAAGGCGCACCCGGCGGCGGCTAGGTCGTAACGACCTTATGCCCCCGTAAACCTGGCTCTGGCGGCTGACTCGGGGGGGTCAGTCGCCGACAATGAGCCCGAGATGGCGGCGGCGTGTTCGCGCCGCCTCTCGAGAGGGATTTTCCCTTGACAGGGTTTTTGGCGAGGAGGCCTGACGAGGCCAACCGCAGTTGGGGCTAACGGTAGTAGTGCTACTGCAAGTTCCCGTTAGCCCCGACACATTGCGGAATTGACGGACACCGTGGGTTTTTAGTGGGTATACCCCGGCCACCTACCATCTTCGGCCGGGGGGACCCCCACTCACCGGGCCGCTCTCCCCCGAGGGCGGCCTGATGGTCTTAATAAGATTTTCCCACGTAAAATAAAAAAAAAAAAAAAAAAAAAAAAAAAAAAAAAAAAGGTTAGGTTAGGTTAGGTTAGGTTAGGTTAGGTTAGGTTAGGTTAGGTTAGGTTAGGTTTTTTTTTTTTTTTTTTTTTGAAAGAACACAAGTTAATGTAATGTTCTCGCGGCGCTACTGGTTTACGCCGCGAGGCATCACTGTTTAATTTAGGTTACACTTTGATTAGATTTATTGAATTCTTTTAGAGTCTCTACAATATTATTAATTAAGTTGTTGAATGTAGAGGTAGTGGTTTCTTTAGTTATAATTTCACTTAGGCAGGTTGGGTTGATGTTGAAGATTCGGCACGCTATCTGGTGATGACTGCGAGCGACAGTGTACCTGGGGCAGTCCTCAAGGAGGTGCCGCCAGCTTTGTGTGGTTGTCGCGTCGCAGGGGCACGTTTCGTTAGTAGTAATTTTGAATCTGTGGAGGTATTCCTTGTGATATCCGTGGTTGCTAAGAAATTGTGTGATAGCGAAAGAGGGTTTTGTGGTTTTTAGGAATTCGAGGAGTGAAGAGTAATTGGGGAGGAGGGATTTGGTGTATTGGGCGGTGTCGGGGTTTTCGTAAAATTTCTCGCATGCAGATGTGCATGCGAGTTTGTTGAGGTTTTTGATGTAACTGATGGGGACGGCGCAATAGTCGGGCGTACGGTGAAGATTGGCGGCTGCTTTCGCTTCTGTGTCCGCCTGTTCATTTCCGTAGAGGCCGGCGTGGGCTTTGATCCAAGCGAATCTAATGGATTGCCCAGATGATGATGCTTGGGAGATGAATTTATGGGTTGCGACGGCGAATGAGTTGTGACTGTTTCGATTGGAAAGTTCCATTAGGCTGGACTTACTGTCGGATAGGATGAGGGAGTGCGGGAGGCCGTTAGTACAAATGTACCGGCACGCCTCTTGAATGGCCAGCATTTCCGCCTGAAAGACGGAACAGCAGTCGTGAAGTTTATACTTCTTGACCGCCGTCCGTCTTCCAGACGGGTCGAACACTACGAAGGCGGCTCCGACCATGCCGTCATGCTTGCTCCCGTCCGAGTACACCTTCCAGGAGGCTGCGATGGAGTCTAAGTTGGGGAGTTCGAGGAAGTCGTCGATTGACGAGACCTCCTCGAACTGGATTCCAATTCGGTTGGAGGGGTGTAGAAGCGAAGCGGGCTTGGAGAGCTTCTCGACTGGGACGTCATCAGGCAAGTGCGAGGTGACGCCCAGGAGTTTGGAACGCTCTATATCCGCTATCGCTTCAATTTTGTCCGGCAGGGGGACAAGTTGGGCCAAGGAGATTGAAGCGGTCGTGCTGACCGTGCGGAAGCCTTGTATCATCTTGATGGCAAATTGTCGCTGCAGGGACAGAAGTCTCTTGGCTATATACTTGAACCGGAGGGCGGGGTACCAGATGGCGGCACCGTAGGAGACGATCGGCTCGATGACCATCGAGTAGATGATGCGGATGTTTTCCGGGTGAACTCCCCAGGTGGGCCGGATGAAAAGGCAGAGTTTGTGGTGGAGTTTCTGGACCTTCTCGATGACGGAGTCGACGTGCTTGGTGAATGTCAGCCTTTTGTCGATGATGATGCCCAAATATTTAATTTGGTCGACGAAGGCGAGCTGTTGGGACCCCATTTTGATATGGCACTTGGTAGCGCCTGGGGTGAAGGCGATAGCCTGAGTTTTATCCGGGCCAAACTCAAGTTTGACTCCTTCACCCCAGTCGGAGATGAGTTTGAGAGCCGTGTTGACGCGACCCTCGAGCACCGCAACGTCGCTGCTGTGAGCGATAAGTAGGACGTCGTCCGCGTATGCTTGAAGGCTGCATCCGTCAGGCATTGGTGTGAGTAGGAGTTTGTCCAGCACCAGGTTCCAAAGTGTGGGACCGATGACAGAACCTTGGATGCATCCTCTTGTCATGGTCTTTTGGACCTGGGTGTCGGCGAAGGTGATGTGGACCTCCCTGTCCTTGACATAATTAATCAGGATTCTATAGAGGTTGCTGGGGCAGTTGGTGTCTCTCAGTCTACCGAATATAGCCGGCCACCAGGCTCGGTCGAACGCGGCTTTGATATCCAGAGAGATAGCAACTACCTGCTCCCTCGAAGACTTGGCTGCATTAATTATGTCGAGGGCATTGGAGATGGCCATGACTGTGGAGGTCTGAGCCTTGAATCCGTACTGTTGGACTGGAGACTCGTTGTTGGTCTGTAGATGGTGGGTCAGTCTGTTGTTGATGAGGCGCTCAAGGAGTTTCCCATACACGTTGATGAGGCCGATTGGTCTGAAGCTGGACAGTGAGCTGTACTCCGGCTTGCCCGGCTTGGGGATGATCTTGGCAGTGGCCACTTTCCAAGACTCGGGGAAGTGTCCGAGCCGGAGACAGCAGTTCACCATGCCGGTGATCGCATCTGGATACCATCGCGCAACCCAGTAGCAGATGTCCGCTGTGAGGTGGTCAATCCCGGGCGCCCTCTTCGGGTTCATTCCCAGGAGGGCGTCCAGAATCTCCTCCGTAGTGAAAGCGGGATCTGCCGGGGTGCACAACGGTTTGTCCATGTCCGCGCGGAGCCCGACTTGGAAGTCGGTTCGGTCCGGGGTGTCGTCGGGGTAGAAGTTGTGCAGCAGTGCACTGGCGGTATCCTGCGGGTTCGCAGTGTAGGAGCCGTCGTTAAGTCGTAGAGTGGCCGGGGCCTGTGCTAGTGGCCTGGTTTTGAGGAGGCGGTTGGTGACCGACCAGACGTCCTCCTTCTTCTGCCTGCCGCAGAAGTCCCTGAAGTGTTCAGTGGAGGCAGCGCAGAAGGCGTCGGAGTATTCACGTCTGAGGCGGTTCCGCTCCTCGATGAGTTGGTCCAGTGGGCGTTGTCGGCGGACTGCTTTTGACAGCTTGTGGTGGGCTCTGATGACAGACCGCTTGAGTTCCTCCAAGTTCTCGTTCCACCACGGCGCACGCTGTGGTGGGGGACGAGATCTCGGAAGTATTCTGTCGCAAGTGGTCTGAATGGCGGAGATGAAGCCTTCGACGTACCAATCGAGTTGGTGGGTGTTGAGGATCCCGAAGTTCGGGGTAGTCGGTAGGTGCTGATTCATCTCCGTGACGAACCTTTCTTCAAGTTGCTCCCATTTGACGAAGCCGGTTGAGTAGCGGTAGGTGGAGAGCTTCATGTTCTTGGTAGGTCGGGAGCCGAGAGAAGCGCGGAAGCGGATCGCACTGTGGTCTGATGATGGGCAGATGCCGGGGTCGACCACCCAGTCCGTGACAGCAACACCGGGGTCGTTCACAATAGTGAGGTCGACTATGGAGCTCCGAGGAGCCCCAAGTGCGACGGTGTGATAGGTTGGAGTATCCCCGATGTTGCAGATGGTCAAGTCCCGAGTGGTGACCAAGTTGGCAACCGACTCGCCCCGACTGTTGTTGATGGGAGAGCCCCAAAAGTGATGGTGGCCGTTGAAGTCCCCACCGATGATGTGTTTGGAGTCGGAGGTCTGCACCAGGAGGTGCTCGAGTTTGTCGATGGTGTTGTGCACGTCGACCCGAGGCTCGACGTACACAGATGTGAGGTACATCTTGTGACCCGAGCGATCCCTGATGCAGACCACCGACATGTTGGCGTTAGAGTGCTCGGAGATACCGAGTGTTGCCACGAGGTTGCTCCGGACTAGTAAGGCTGCCCTTACCGGGCGGTCGTTGTGGTATTGGTATGCCGTGAAGCCGGGTATCGCCTTTAGAAGACCAGTGTTTGCCGTGTATGGCTCGGTGACGAATGCCACGTGGCACTCGGTTTGGGAGAGGTGAACGGACAGTTCATGAGTTGCGTTGCGGCTGCGCGCAAGGTTGACTTGCGTACAGTTGAGGGTAAAAGAGGTAGGACGGGAGCGGGAATTAGTTGCCATAGTTGGTGCGGGAGATTATGGTTTTGGACATGAAAGAGATTCGAGGGCATAGGGAGGAGGTTGCACTATGGTCGGCTTTAGTTTGGCTGTTGTTGTTGGTCTTGGCATGTTCCGCGCAGTTGTGGCAGCGGAGTTTGCTGGGGTTGTTTTTCTCCGGGCAGGTACGGAACTCGTGCCCGGGAAGGGAGCAGTGGGAGCAAATTGGGGTCTGCTTGTCGCAACGTGCTTTAGTGTGCCCGAATTGCAAGCACTTGAAACACTGCAGCAGGGGCACGTAGTTCTCGGCGTGTACGCGCTGGTGGTCAATGTTGACCCTGCCGAGGGTGGTGACGGCCTTCCATACAGAGGGCGAGGCGATGAAGACCGCGTTGTATAGTGCTTTGTTGCGGTTCGCCCTCTTGAATTTGAAGGCCAAGTCACCATCCCCGACAATGGCCTCCCTAACGGCAGTGTTCTGGTTTCGGAGTATGCCCAATAACTCGTCGGATGGTATGTCCTGGGGGACTCCCTTCAGGACGAACATGGGGCTCAACGTTTTTGACGTCTCCGCGACGACCGAGCATTCTGGACGCCTAAGCATGGAGAGGGTCTCCTCCCGGTGCTCCGTGGAGTCGAATTCGACCCGAAGTTTATTTCGGGATACGAACCGAATGTTTGACGGAGCGAACGAACTGTTCCGGAAGGAGACCGACTCCTTAAACTGCTTAAGCGTCTCAGAGGAGCTGAGGACGCTCTTTTTAGCAGATACGATAATGGCGGGGCGGGTTTTGGGGACAACCGGAGGAGTTGGTACGCGGGCAGATGAGGGGGGTGTCGCCGAAGCCACGGCGCGGGCGTAGGTGAGGGATGAGAACGTGGAGGAGGTTCCAGCCTTGTCCCTAGCCCGTTGCACATCACAGTGGACCTCCTCGAGTTTGGAGCCGACTTCCTTGATGTGCCCGATGACAGCATCGGCGGTGGCTGTGTTTATCCGGGTGTTGATTAGCTCCTGCGTCTCCCTGATTTCCATCAGCAGTGCAGCATTAGACCTGACGCCCGAGTGCAGTTGGGCGTGGTTGGACTGAATCTGAGCCAGGAGATCGCCACTGGGCTCGGGTATCAGGTCTGTCTGCATGCCGACTGAGCATTGAGACGGGGGAGCGTAGGCAGCGGCAGGGGAAGCGCTGTGTCCCTGAGCGGTCGGAGGCGACGATAGAGCGATGCGCTGAGTTGGGGAGAGGGCGGCAGCAGCAGCGGTGTGCCTCTTCCGCTCTCTCTCCAAGTCAGCCTCGGACTCACGAAGAAGGCGGTACAGGTTGTCCAGCGCAAGATTGACTCCCTTTTTTATGTCGGTACGAATATTGCCCGAGTTTGCGAGCTGAGACTTAGAGTGGGCGTTCCACAACTTAGCCTGTTGCAGTCTGGGCTTTGTCGCAACGTCCGGAGGGATCGGGACGACGTCGACTAAGACGCGGGAGAAGCCCCGTTTCGGCTTTGCCTGTGCAGCCGCGGATTCGACCGATGTCCCGGAGGATTGGGTGTTTTCCTCAGGCGAGAATGGCACAACCTCAGCGCGGAACGGGGAGAAGCCGGCGGGTGGGGTGGGTTTCGTACCCATATCTACTATAAAAGTAGAGTTGGCTCTACTGGTAGAGGCCTTAGCAGGGGGGGTGTGGTACATTTTTTATGTGCCAAAGATTCAACAATAAATCCCTGAGAAGAGGGGTGAAAAATATGAGTTTGAGAAATTTCCTATACGACGAGTCCAGCTAAGCGGTAACTTCTCTGGGTGGGCGGGAGGGCGCAAAAATTGATTTCCTCGCTGTGGATCGCTCTGAAAATGCGGGATATGCTTCGGGGGGTATCACGGGGCTAGAAGAGCCTTACTACGGTCGAATTGAAGAAGGTTTTCCTCGAAAAATTCGGAAAAACTGCGAAAACTACGAAATTTAAACTAAAATTGACTCTAATTTCTTGAAAAAACACGAAAAACTGCAACTAATTAACTTTTTAATGGATTCTACTTTATGTTTCAGATCACTGGAAGGCTGCTACGATGTCACAAGGGCGCTAACTACTGGGATTCACAAGATACGAATTTATGAAAATTACAAAATGTTTGAAATCTCGACTGGTTAGGTGAACTTTTTGAGGCGGTCGGGTACAAAAATTGATTTCCTCGCTGTGGGTCGCTCTGAAAATGCGGGATATGCTTCGGGGGGTATCACGGGGCTAGAAGAGCCTTACTACGGTCGAATTGAAGAAGGTTTTCCTCGAAAAATTCGGAAAAACTGCGAAAACTACGAAATTTAAACTAAAATTGACTCTAATTTCTTGAAAAAACACGAAAAACTGCAACTAATTAACTTTTTAATGGATTCTACTTTATGTTTCAGATCACTGGAAGGCTGCTACGATGTCACAAGGGCGCTAACTACTGGGATTCACAAGATACGAATTTATGAAAATTACAAAATGTTTGAAATCTCGACTGGTTAGGTGAACTTTTTGAGGCGGTCGGGTACAAAAATTGATTTCCTCGCTGTGGGTCGCTCTGAAAA
The DNA here is from genome assembly GCA_958496205.1 of Idaea biselata. Taxonomy (NCBI): domain Eukaryota; kingdom Metazoa; phylum Arthropoda; class Insecta; order Lepidoptera; family Geometridae; genus Idaea; species Idaea biselata. The sequence goes on from OY292406.1 coordinate 15,029,317, forward strand.
TGCGGGATATGCTTCGGGGGGTATCACGGGGCTAGAAGAGCCTTACTACGGTCGAATTGAAGAAGGTTTTCCTCGAAAAATTCGGAAAAACTGCGAAAACTACGAAATTTAAACTAAAATTGACTCTAATTTCTTGAAAAAACACGAAAAACTGCAACTAATTAACTTTTTAATGGATTCTACTTTATGTTTCAGATCACTGGAAGGCTGCTACGATGTCACAAGGGCGCTAACTACTGGGATTCACAAGATACGAATTTATGAAAATTACAAAATGTTTGAAATCTCGACTGGTTAGGTGAACTTTTTGAGGCGGTCGGGTACAAAAATTGATTTCCTCGCTGTGGGTCGCTCTGAAAATGCGGGATATGCTTCGGGGGGTATCACGGGGCTAGAAGAGCCTTACTACGGTCGAATTGAAGAAGGTTTTCCTCGAAAAATTCGGAAAAACTGCGAAAACTACGAAATTTAAACTAAAATTGACTCTAATTTCTTGAAAAAACACGAAAAACTGCAACTAATTAACTTTTTAATGGATTCTACTTTATGTTTCAGATCACTGGAAGGCTGCTACGATGTCACAAGGGCGCTAACTACTGGGATTCACAAGATACGAATTTATGAAAATTACAAAATGTTTGAAATCTCGACTGGTTAGGTGAACTTTTTGAGGCGGTCGGGTACAAAAATTGATTTCCTCGCTGTGGGTCGCTCTGAAAATGCGGGATATGCTTCGGGGGGTATCACGGGGCTAGAAGAGCCTTACTACGGTCGAATTGAAGAAGGTTTTCCTCGAAAAATTCGGAAAAACTGCGAAAACTACGAAATTTAAACTAAAATTGACTCTAATTTCTTGAAAAAACACGAAAAACTGCAACTAATTAACTTTTTAATGGATTCTACTTTATGTTTCAGATCACTGGAAGGCTGCTACGATGTCACAAGGGCGCTAACTACTGGGATTCACAAGATACGAATTTATGAAAATTACAAAATGTTTGAAATCTCGACTGGTTAGGTGAACTTTTTGAGGCGGTCGGGTACAAAAATTGATTTCCTCGCTGTGGGTCGCTCTGAAAATGCGGGATATGCTTCGGGGGGTATCACGGGGCTAGAAGAGCCTTACTACGGTCGAATTGAAGAAGGTTTTCCTCGAAAAATTCGGAAAAACTGCGAAAACTACGAAATTTAAACTAAAATTGACTCTAATTTCTTGAAAAAACACGAAAAACTGCAACTAATTAACTTTTTAATGGATTCTACTTTATGTTTCAGATCACTGGAAGGCTGCTACGATGTCACAAGGGCGCTAACTACTGGGATTCACAAGATACGAATTTATGAAAATTACAAAATGTTTGAAATCTCGACTGGTTAGGTGAACTTTTTGAGGCGGTCGGGTACAAAAATTGATTTCCTCGCTGTGGGTCGCTCTGAAAATGCGGGATATGCTTCGGGGGGTATCACGGGGCTAGAAGAGCCTTACTACGGTCGAATTGAAGAAGGTTTTCCTCGAAAAATTCGGAAAAACTGCGAAAACTACGAAATTTAAACTAAAATTGACTCTAATTTCTTGAAAAAACACGAAAAACTGCAACTAATTAACTTTTTAATGGATTCTACTTTATGTTTCAGATCACTGGAAGGCTGCTACGATGTCACAAGGGCGCTAACTACTGGGATTCACAAGATACGAATTTATGAAAATTACAAAATGTTTGAAATCTCGACTGGTTAGGTGAACTTTTTGAGGCGGTCGGGTACAAAAATTGATTTCCTCGCTGTGGGTCGCTCTGAAAATGCGGGATATGCTTCGGGGGGTATCACGGGGCTAGAAGAGCCTTACTACGGTCGAATTGAAGAAGGTTTTCCTCGAAAAATTCGGAAAAACTGCGAAAACTACGAAATTTAAACTAAAATTGACTCTAATTTCTTGAAAAAACACGAAAAACTGCAACTAATTAACTTTTTAATGGATTCTACTTTATGTTTCAGATCACTGGAAGGCTGCTACGATGTCACAAGGGCGCTAACTACTGGGATTCACAAGATACGAATTTATGAAAATTACAAAATGTTTGAAATCTCGACTGGTTAGGTGAACTTTTTGAGGCGGTCGGGTACAAAAATTGATTTCCTCGCTGTGGGTCGCTCTGAAAATGCGGGATATGCTTCGGGGGGTATCACGGGGCTAGAAGAGCCTTACTACGGTCGAATTGAAGAAGGTTTTCCTCGAAAAATTCGGAAAAACTGCGAAAACTACGAAATTTAAACTAAAATTGACTCTAATTTCTTGAAAAAACACGAAAAACTGCAACTAATTAACTTTTTAATGGATTCTACTTTATGTTTCAGATCACTGGAAGGCTGCTACGATGTCACAAGGGCGCTAACTACTGGGATTCACAAGATACGAATTTATGAAAATTACAAAATGTTTGAAATCTCGACTGGTTAGGTGAACTTTTTGAGGCGGTCGGGTACAAAAATTGATTTCCTCGCTGTGGGTCGCTCTGAAAATGCGGGATATGCTTCGGGGGGTATCACGGGGCTAGAAGAGCCTTACTACGGTCGAATTGAAGAAGGTTTTCCTCGAAAAATTCGGAAAAACTGCGAAAACTACGAAATTTAAACTAAAATTGACTCTAATTTCTTGAAAAAACACGAAAAACTGCAACTAATTAACTTTTTAATGGATTCTACTTTATGTTTCAGATCACTGGAAGGCTGCTACGATGTCACAAGGGCGCTAACTACTGGGATTCACAAGATACGAATTTATGAAAATTACAAAATGTTTGAAATCTCGACTGGTTAGGTGAACTTTTTGAGGCGGTCGGGTACAAAAATTGATTTCCTCGCTGTGGGTCGCTCTGAAAATGCGGGATATGCTTCGGGGGGTATCACGGGGCTAGAAGAGCCTTACTACGGTCGAATTGAAGAAGGTTTTCCTCGAAAAATTCGGAAAAACTGCGAAAACTACGAAATTTAAACTAAAATTGACTCTAATTTCTTGAAAAAACACGAAAAACTGCAACTAATTAACTTTTTAATGGATTCTACTTTATGTTTCAGATCACTGGAAGGCTGCTACGATGTCACAAGGGCGCTAACTACTGGGATTCACAAGATACGAATTTATGAAAATTACAAAATGTTTGAAATCTCGACTGGTTAGGTGAACTTTTTGAGGCGGTCGGGTACAAAAATTGATTTCCTCGCTGTGGGTCGCTCTGAAAATGCGGGATATGCTTCGGGGGGTATCACGGGGCTAGAAGAGCCTTACTACGGTCGAATTGAAGAAGGTTTTCCTCGAAAAATTCGGAAAAACTGCGAAAACTACGAAATTTAAACTAAAATTGACTCTAATTTCTTGAAAAAACACGAAAAACTGCAACTAATTAACTTTTTAATGGATTCTACTTTATGTTTCAGATCACTGGAAGGCTGCTACGATGTCACAAGGGCGCTAACTACTGGGATTCACAAGATACGAATTTATGAAAATTACAAAATGTTTGAAATCTCGACTGGTTAGGTGAACTTTTTGAGGCGGTCGGGTACAAAAATTGATTTCCTCGCTGTGGGTCGCTCTGAAAATGCGGGATATGCTTCGGGGGGTATCACGGGGCTAGAAGAGCCTTACTACGGTCGAATTGAAGAAGGTTTTCCTCGAAAAATTCGGAAAAACTGCGAAAACTACGAAATTTAAACTAAAATTGACTCTAATTTCTTGAAAAAACACGAAAAACTGCAACTAATTAACTTTTTAATGGATTCTACTTTATGTTTCAGATCACTGGAAGGCTGCTACGATGTCACAAGGGCGCTAACTACTGGGATTCACAAGATACGAATTTATGAAAATTACAAAATGTTTGAAATCTCGACTGGTTAGGTGAACTTTTTGAGGCGGTCGGGTACAAAAATTGATTTCCTCGCTGTGGGTCGCTCTGAAAATGCGGGATATGCTTCGGGGGGTATCACGGGGCTAGAAGAGCCTTACTACGGTCGAATTGAAGAAGGTTTTCCTCGAAAAATTCGGAAAAACTGCGAAAACTACGAAATTTAAACTAAAATTGACTCTAATTTCTTGAAAAAACACGAAAAACTGCAACTAATTAACTTTTTAATGGATTCTACTTTATGTTTCAGATCACTGGAAGGCTGCTACGATGTCACAAGGGCGCTAACTACTGGGATTCACAAGATACGAATTTATGAAAATTACAAAATGTTTGAAATCTCGACTGGTTAGGTGAACTTTTTGAGGCGGTCGGGTACAAAAATTGATTTCCTCGCTGTGGGTCGCTCTGAAAATGCGGGATATGCTTCGGGGGGTATCACGGGGCTAGAAGAGCCTTACTACGGTCGAATTGAAGAAGGTTTTCCTCGAAAAATTCGGAAAAACTGCGAAAACTACGAAATTTAAACTAAAATTGACTCTAATTTCTTGAAAAAACACGAAAAACTGCAACTAATTAACTTTTTAATGGATTCTACTTTATGTTTCAGATCACTGGAAGGCTGCTACGATGTCACAAGGGCGCTAACTACTGGGATTCACAAGATACGAATTTATGAAAATTACAAAATGTTTGAAATCTCGACTGGTTAGGTGAACTTTTTGAGGCGGTCGGGTACAAAAATTGATTTCCTCGCTGTGGGTCGCTCTGAAAATGCGGGATATGCTTCGGGGGGTATCACGGGGCTAGAAGAGCCTTACTACGGTCGAATTGAAGAAGGTTTTCCTCGAAAAATTCGGAAAAACTGCGAAAACTACGAAATTTAAACTAAAATTGACTCTAATTTCTTGAAAAAACACGAAAAACTGCAACTAATTAACTTTTTAATGGATTCTACTTTATGTTTCAGATCACTGGAAGGCTGCTACGATGTCACAAGGGCGCTAACTACTGGGATTCACAAGATACGAATTTATGAAAATTACAAAATGTTTGAAATCTCGACTGGTTAGGTGAACTTTTTGAGGCGGTCGGGTACAAAAATTGATTTCCTCGCTGTGGGTCGCTCTGAAAATGCGGGATATGCTTCGGGGGGTATCACGGGGCTAGAAGAGCCTTACTACGGTCGAATTGAAGAAGGTTTTCCTCGAAAAATTCGGAAAAACTGCGAAAACTACGAAATTTAAACTAAAATTGACTCTAATTTCTTGAAAAAACACGAAAAACTGCAACTAATTAACTTTTTAATGGATTCTACTTTATGTTTCAGATCACTGGAAGGCTGCTACGATGTCACAAGGGCGCTAACTACTGGGATTCACAAGATACGAATTTATGAAAATTACAAAATGTTTGAAATCTCGACTGGTTAGGTGAACTTTTTGAGGCGGTCGGGTACAAAAATTGATTTCCTCGCTGTGGGTCGCTCTGAAAATGCGGGATATGCTTCGGGGGGTATCACGGGGCTAGAAGAGCCTTACTACGGTCGAATTGAAGAAGGTTTTCCTCGAAAAATTCGGAAAAACTGCGAAAACTACGAAATTTAAACTAAAATTGACTCTAATTTCTTGAAAAAACACGAAAAACTGCAACTAATTAACTTTTTAATGGATTCTACTTTATGTTTCAGATCACTGGAAGGCTGCTACGATGTCACAAGGGCGCTAACTACTGGGATTCACAAGATACGAATTTATGAAAATTACAAAATGTTTGAAATCTCGACTGGTTAGGTGAACTTTTTGAGGCGGTCGGGTACAAAAATTGATTTCCTCGCTGTGGGTCGCTCTGAAAATGCGGGATATGCTTCGGGGGGTATCACGGGGCTAGAAGAGCCTTACTACGGTCGAATTGAAGAAGGTTTTCCTCGAAAAATTCGGAAAAACTGCGAAAACTACGAAATTTAAACTAAAATTGACTCTAATTTCTTGAAAAAACACGAAAAACTGCAACTAATTAACTTTTTAATGGATTCTACTTTATGTTTCAGATCACTGGAAGGCTGCTACGATGTCACAAGGGCGCTAACTACTGGGATTCACAAGATACGAATTTATGAAAATTACAAAATGTTTGAAATCTCGACTGGTTAGGTGAACTTTTTGAGGCGGTCGGGTACAAAAATTGATTTCCTCGCTGTGGGTCGCTCTGAAAATGCGGGATATGCTTCGGGGGGTATCACGGGGCTAGAAGAGCCTTACTACGGTCGAATTGAAGAAGGTTTTCCTCGAAAAATTCGGAAAAACTGCGAAAACTACGAAATTTAAACTAAAATTGACTCTAATTTCTTGAAAAAACACGAAAAACTGCAACTAATTAACTTTTTAATGGATTCTACTTTATGTTTCAGATCACTGGAAGGCTGCTACGATGTCACAAGGGCGCTAACTACTGGGATTCACAAGATACGAATTTATGAAAATTACAAAATGTTTGAAATCTCGACTGGTTAGGTGAACTTTTTGAGGCGGTCGGGTACAAAAATTGATTTCCTCGCTGTGGGTCGCTCTGAAAATGCGGGATATGCTTCGGGGGGTATCACGGGGCTAGAAGAGCCTTACTACGGTCGAATTGAAGAAGGTTTTCCTCGAAAAATTCGGAAAAACTGCGAAAACTACGAAATTTAAACTAAAATTGACTCTAATTTCTTGAAAAAACACGAAAAACTGCAACTAATTAACTTTTTAATGGATTCTACTTTATGTTTCAGATCACTGGAAGGCTGCTACGATGTCACAAGGGCGCTAACTACTGGGATTCACAAGATACGAATTTATGAAAATTACAAAATGTTTGAAATCTCGACTGGTTAGGTGAACTTTTTGAGGCGGTCGGGTACAAAAATTGATTTCCTCGCTGTGGGTCGCTCTGAAAATGCGGGATATGCTTCGGGGGGTATCACGGGGCTAGAAGAGCCTTACTACGGTCGAATTGAAGAAGGTTTTCCTCGAAAAATTCGGAAAAACTGCGAAAACTACGAAATTTAAACTAAAATTGACTCTAATTTCTTGAAAAAACACGAAAAACTGCAACTAATTAACTTTTTAATGGATTCTACTTTATGTTTCAGATCACTGGAAGGCTGCTACGATGTCACAAGGGCGCTAACTACTGGGATTCACAAGATACGAATTTATGAAAATTACAAAATGTTTGAAATCTCGACTGGTTAGGTGAACTTTTTGAGGCGGTCGGGTACAAAAATTGATTTCCTCGCTGTGGGTCGCTCTGAAAATGCGGGATATGCTTCGGGGGGTATCACGGGGCTAGAAGAGCCTTACTACGGTCGAATTGAAGAAGGTTTTCCTCGAAAAATTCGGAAAAACTGCGAAAACTACGAAATTTAAACTAAAATTGACTCTAATTTCTTGAAAAAACACGAAAAACTGCAACTAATTAACTTTTTAATGGATTCTACTTTATGTTTCAGATCACTGGAAGGCTGCTACGATGTCACAAGGGCGCTAACTACTGGGATTCACAAGATACGAATTTATGAAAATTACAAAATGTTTGAAATCTCGACTGGTTAGGTGAACTTTTTGAGGCGGTCGGGTACAAAAATTGATTTCCTCGCTGTGGGTCGCTCTGAAAATGCGGGATATGCTTCGGGGGGTATCACGGGGCTAGAAGAGCCTTACTACGGTCGAATTGAAGAAGGTTTTCCTCGAAAAATTCGGAAAAACTGCGAAAACTACGAAATTTAAACTAAAATTGACTCTAATTTCTTGAAAAAACACGAAAAACTGCAACTAATTAACTTTTTAATGGATTCTACTTTATGTTTCAGATCACTGGAAGGCTGCTACGATGTCACAAGGGCGCTAACTACTGGGATTCACAAGATACGAATTTATGAAAATTACAAAATGTTTGAAATCTCGACTGGTTAGGTGAACTTTTTGAGGCGGTCGGGTACAAAAATTGATTTCCTCGCTGTGGGTCGCTCTGAAAATGCGGGATATGCTTCGGGGGGTATCACGGGGCTAGAAGAGCCTTACTACGGTCGAATTGAAGAAGGTTTTCCTCGAAAAATTCGGAAAAACTGCGAAAACTACGAAATTTAAACTAAAATTGACTCTAATTTCTTGAAAAAACACGAAAAACTGCAACTAATTAACTTTTTAATGGATTCTACTTTATGTTTCAGATCACTGGAAGGCTGCTACGATGTCACAAGGGCGCTAACTACTGGGATTCACAAGATACGAATTTATGAAAATTACAAAATGTTTGAAATCTCGACTGGTTAGGTGAACTTTTTGAGGCGGTCGGGTACAAAAATTGATTTCCTCGCTGTGGGTCGCTCTGAAAATGCGGGATATGCTTCGGGGGGTATCACGGGGCTAGAAGAGCCTTACTACGGTCGAATTGAAGAAGGTTTTCCTCGAAAAATTCGGAAAAACTGCGAAAACTACGAAATTTAAACTAAAATTGACTCTAATTTCTTGAAAAAACACGAAAAACTGCAACTAATTAACTTTTTAATGGATTCTACTTTATGTTTCAGATCACTGGAAGGCTGCTACGATGTCACAAGGGCGCTAACTACTGGGATTCACAAGATACGAATTTATGAAAATTACAAAATGTTTGAAATCTCGACTGGTTAGGTGAACTTTTTGAGGCGGTCGGGTACAAAAATTGATTTCCTCGCTGTGGGTCGCTCTGAAAATGCGGGATATGCTTCGGGGGGTATCACGGGGCTAGAAGAGCCTTACTACGGTCGAATTGAAGAAGGTTTTCCTCGAAAAATTCGGAAAAACTGCGAAAACTACGAAATTTAAACTAAAATTGACTCTAATTTCTTGAAAAAACACGAAAAACTGCAACTAATTAACTTTTTAATGGATTCTACTTTATGTTTCAGATCACTGGAAGGCTGCTACGATGTCACAAGGGCGCTAACTACTGGGATTCACAAGATACGAATTTATGAAAATTACAAAATGTTTGAAATCTCGACTGGTTAGGTGAACTTTTTGAGGCGGTCGGGTACAAAAATTGATTTCCTCGCTGTGGGTCGCTCTGAAAATGCGGGATATGCTTCGGGGGGTATCACGGGGCTAGAAGAGCCTTACTACGGTCGAATTGAAGAAGGTTTTCCTCGAAAAATTCGGAAAAACTGCGAAAACTACGAAATTTAAACTAAAATTGACTCTAATTTCTTGAAAAAACACGAAAAACTGCAACTAATTAACTTTTTAATGGATTCTACTTTATGTTTCAGATCACTGGAAGGCTGCTACGATGTCACAAGGGCGCTAACTACTGGGATTCACAAGATACGAATTTATGAAAATTACAAAATGTTTGAAATCTCGACTGGTTAGGTGAACTTTTTGAGGCGGTCGGGTACAAAAATTGATTTCCTCGCTGTGGGTCGCTCTGAAAATGCGGGATATGCTTCGGGGGGTATCACGGGGCTAGAAGAGCCTTACTACGGTCGAATTGAAGAAGGTTTTCCTCGAAAAATTCGGAAAAACTGCGAAAACTACGAAATTTAAACTAAAATTGACTCTAATTTCTTGAAAAAACACGAAAAACTGCAACTAATTAACTTTTTAATGGATTCTACTTTATGTTTCAGATCACTGGAAGGCTGCTACGATGTCACAAGGGCGCTAACTACTGGGATTCACAAGATACGAATTTATGAAAATTACAAAATGTTTGAAATCTCGACTGGTTAGGTGAACTTTTTGAGGCGGTCGGGTACAAAAATTGATTTCCTCGCTGTGGGTCGCTCTGAAAATGCGGGATATGCTTCGGGGGGTATCACGGGGCTAGAAGAGCCTTACTACGGTCGAATTGAAGAAGGTTTTCCTCGAAAAATTCGGAAAAACTGCGAAAACTACGAAATTTAAACTAAAATTGACTCTAATTTCTTGAAAAAACACGAAAAACTGCAACTAATTAACTTTTTAATGGATTCTACTTTATGTTTCAGATCACTGGAAGGCTGCTACGATGTCACAAGGGCGCTAACTACTGGGATTCACAAGATACGAATTTATGAAAATTACAAAATGTTTGAAATCTCGACTGGTTAGGTGAACTTTTTGAGGCGGTCGGGTACAAAAATTGATTTCCTCGCTGTGGGTCGCTCTGAAAATGCGGGATATGCTTCGGGGGGTATCACGGGGCTAGAAGAGCCTTACTACGGTCGAATTGAAGAAGGTTTTCCTCGAAAAATTCGGAAAAACTGCGAAAACTACGAAATTTAAACTAAAATTGACTCTAATTTCTTGAAAAAACACGAAAAACTGCAACTAATTAACTTTTTAATGGATTCTACTTTATGTTTCAGATCACTGGAAGGCTGCTACGATGTCACAAGGGCGCTAACTACTGGGATTCACAAGATACGAATTTATGAAAATTACAAAATGTTTGAAATCTCGACTGGTTAGGTGAACTTTTTGAGGCGGTCGGGTACAAAAATTGATTTCCTCGCTGTGGGTCGCTCTGAAAATGCGGGATATGCTTCGGGGGGTATCACGGGGCTAGAAGAGCCTTACTACGGTCGAATTGAAGAAGGTTTTCCTCGAAAAATTCGGAAAAACTGCGAAAACTACGAAATTTAAACTAAAATTGACTCTAATTTCTTGAAAAAACACGAAAAACTGCAACTAATTAACTTTTTAATGGATTCTACTTTATGTTTCAGATCACTGGAAGGCTGCTACGATGTCACAAGGGCGCTAACTACTGGGATTCACAAGATACGAATTTATGAAAATTACAAAATGTTTGAAATCTCGACTGGTTAGGTGAACTTTTTGAGGCGGTCGGGTACAAAAATTGATTTCCTCGCTGTGGGTCGCTCTGAAAATGCGGGATATGCTTCGGGGGGTATCACGGGGCTAGAAGAGCCTTACTACGGTCGAATTGAAGAAGGTTTTCCTCGAAAAATTCGGAAAAACTGCGAAAACTACGAAATTTAAACTAAAATTGACTCTAATTTCTTGAAAAAACACGAAAAACTGCAACTAATTAACTTTTTAATGGATTCTACTTTATGTTTCAGATCACTGGAAGGCTGCTACGATGTCACAAGGGCGCTAACTACTGGGATTCACAAGATACGAATTTATGAAAATTACAAAATGTTTGAAATCTCGACTGGTTAGGTGAACTTTTTGAGGCGGTCGGGTACAAAAATTGATTTCCTCGCTGTGGGTCGCTCTGAAAATGCGGGATATGCTTCGGGGGGTATCACGGGGCTAGAAGAGCCTTACTACGGTCGAATTGAAGAAGGTTTTCCTCGAAAAATTCGGAAAAACTGCGAAAACTACGAAATTTAAACTAAAATTGACTCTAATTTCTTGAAAAAACACGAAAAACTGCAACTAATTAACTTTTTAATGGATTCTACTTTATGTTTCAGATCACTGGAAGGCTGCTACGATGTCACAAGGGCGCTAACTACTGGGATTCACAAGATACGAATTTATGAAAATTACAAAATGTTTGAAATCTCGACTGGTTAGGTGAACTTTTTGAGGCGGTCGGGTACAAAAATTGATTTCCTCGCTGTGGGTCGCTCTGAAAATGCGGGATATGCTTCGGGGGGTATCACGGGGCTAGAAGAGCCTTACTACGGTCGAATTGAAGAAGGTTTTCCTCGAAAAATTCGGAAAAACTGCGAAAACTACGAAATTTAAACTAAAATTGACTCTAATTTCTTGAAAAAACACGAAAAACTGCAACTAATTAACTTTTTAATGGATTCTACTTTATGTTTCAGATCACTGGAAGGCTGCTACGATGTCACAAGGGCGCTAACTACTGGGATTCACAAGATACGAATTTATGAAAATTACAAAATGTTTGAAATCTCGACTGGTTAGGTGAACTTTTTGAGGCGGTCGGGTACAAAAATTGATTTCCTCGCTGTGGGTCGCTCTGAAAATGCGGGATATGCTTCGGGGGGTATCACGGGGCTAGAAGAGCCTTACTACGGTCGAATTGAAGAAGGTTTTCCTCGAAAAATTCGGAAAAACTGCGAAAACTACGAAATTTAAACTAAAATTGACTCTAATTTCTTGAAAAAACACGAAAAACTGCAACTAATTAACTTTTTAATGGATTCTACTTTATGTTTCAGATCACTGGAAGGCTGCTACGATGTCACAAGGGCGCTAACTACTGGGATTCACAAGATACGAATTTATGAAAATTACAAAATGTTTGAAATCTCGACTGGTTAGGTGAACTTTTTGAGGCGGTCGGGTACAAAAATTGATTTCCTCGCTGTGGGTCGCTCTGAAAATGCGGGATATGCTTCGGGGGGTATCACGGGGCTAGAAGAGCCTTACTACGGTCGAATTGAAGAAGGTTTTCCTCGAAAAATTCGGAAAAACTGCGAAAACTACGAAATTTAAACTAAAATTGACTCTAATTTCTTGAAAAAACACGAAAAACTGCAACTAATTAACTTTTTAATGGATTCTACTTTATGTTTCAGATCACTGGAAGGCTGCTACGATGTCACAAGGGCGCTAACTACTGGGATTCACAAGATACGAATTTATGAAAATTACAAAATGTTTGAAATCTCGACTGGTTAGGTGAACTTTTTGAGGCGGTCGGGTACAAAAATTGATTTCCTCGCTGTGGGTCGCTCTGAAAATGCGGGATATGCTTCGGGGGGTATCACGGGGCTAGAAGAGCCTTACTACGGTCGAATTGAAGAAGGTTTTCCTCGAAAAATTCGGAAAAACTGCGAAAACTACGAAATTTAAACTAAAATTGACTCTAATTTCTTGAAAAAACACGAAAAACTGCAACTAATTAACTTTTTAATGGATTCTACTTTATGTTTCAGATCACTGGAAGGCTGCTACGATGTCACAAGGGCGCTAACTACTGGGATTCACAAGATACGAATTTATGAAAATTACAAAATGTTTGAAATCTCGACTGGTTAGGTGAACTTTTTGAGGCGGTCGGGTACAAAAATTGATTTCCTCGCTGTGGGTCGCTCTGAAAATGCGGGATATGCTTCGGGGGGTATCACGGGGCTAGAAGAGCCTTACTACGGTCGAATTGAAGAAGGTTTTCCTCGAAAAATTCGGAAAAACTGCGAAAACTACGAAATTTAAACTAAAATTGACTCTAATTTCTTGAAAAAACACGAAAAACTGCAACTAATTAACTTTTTAATGGATTCTACTTTATGTTTCAGATCACTGGAAGGCTGCTACGATGTCACAAGGGCGCTAACTACTGGGATTCACAAGATACGAATTTATGAAAATTACAAAATGTTTGAAATCTCGACTGGTTAGGTGAACTTTTTGAGGCGGTCGGGTACAAAAATTGATTTCCTCGCTGTGGGTCGCTCTGAAAATGCGGGATATGCTTCGGGGGGTATCACGGGGCTAGAAGAGCCTTACTACGGTCGAATTGAAGAAGGTTTTCCTCGAAAAATTCGGAAAAACTGCGAAAACTACGAAATTTAAACTAAAATTGACTCTAATTTCTTGAAAAAACACGAAAAACTGCAACTAATTAACTTTTTAATGGATTCTACTTTATGTTTCAGATCACTGGAAGGCTGCTACGATGTCACAAGGGCGCTAACTACTGGGATTCACAAGATACGAATTTATGAAAATTACAAAATGTTTGAAATCTCGACTGGTTAGGTGAACTTTTTGAGGCGGTCGGGTACAAAAATTGATTTCCTCGCTGTGGGTCGCTCTGAAAATGCGGGATATGCTTCGGGGGGTATCACGGGGCTAGAAGAGCCTTACTACGGTCGAATTGAAGAAGGTTTTCCTCGAAAAATTCGGAAAAACTGCGAAAACTACGAAATTTAAACTAAAATTGACTCTAATTTCTTGAAAAAACACGAAAAACTGCAACTAATTAACTTTTTAATGGATTCTACTTTATGTTTCAGATCACTGGAAGGCTGCTACGATGTCACAAGGGCGCTAACTACTGGGATTCACAAGATACGAATTTATGAAAATTACAAAATGTTTGAAATCTCGACTGGTTAGGTGAACTTTTTGAGGCGGTCGGGTACAAAAATTGATTTCCTCGCTGTGGGTCGCTCTGAAAATGCGGGATATGCTTCGGGGGGTATCACGGGGCTAGAAGAGCCTTACTACGGTCGAATTGAAGAAGGTTTTCCTCGAAAAATTCGGAAAAACTGCGAAAACTACGAAATTTAAACTAAAATTGACTCTAATTTCTTGAAAAAACACGAAAAACTGCAACTAATTAACTTTTTAATGGATTCTACTTTATGTTTCAGATCACTGGAAGGCTGCTACGATGTCACAAGGGCGCTAACTACTGGGATTCACAAGATACGAATTTATGAAAATTACAAAATGTTTGAAATCTCGACTGGTTAGGTGAACTTTTTGAGGCGGTCGGGTACAAAAATTGATTTCCTCGCTGTGGGTCGCTCTGAAAATGCGGGATATGCTTCGGGGGGTATCACGGGGCTAGAAGAGCCTTACTACGGTCGAATTGAAGAAGGTTTTCCTCGAAAAATTCGGAAAAACTGCGAAAACTACGAAATTTAAACTAAAATTGACTCTAATTTCTTGAAAAAACACGAAAAACTGCAACTAATTAACTTTTTAATGGATTCTACTTTATGTTTCAGATCACTGGAAGGCTGCTACGATGTCACAAGGGCGCTAACTACTGGGATTCACAAGATACGAATTTATGAAAATTACAAAATGTTTGAAATCTCGACTGGTTAGGTGAACTTTTTGAGGCGGTCGGGTACAAAAATTGATTTCCTCGCTGTGGGTCGCTCTGAAAATGCGGGATATGCTTCGGGGGGTATCACGGGGCTAGAAGAGCCTTACTACGGTCGAATTGAAGAAGGTTTTCCTCGAAAAATTCGGAAAAACTGCGAAAACTACGAAATTTAAACTAAAATTGACTCTAATTTCTTGAAAAAACACGAAAAACTGCAACTAATTAACTTTTTAATGGATTCTACTTTATGTTTCAGATCACTGGAAGGCTGCTACGATGTCACAAGGGCGCTAACTACTGGGATTCACAAGATACGAATTTATGAAAATTACAAAATGTTTGAAATCTCGACTGGTTAGGTGAACTTTTTGAGGCGGTCGGGTACAAAAATTGATTTCCTCGCTGTGGGTCGCTCTGAAAATGCGGGATATGCTTCGGGGGGTATCACGGGGCTAGAAGAGCCTTACTACGGTCGAATTGAAGAAGGTTTTCCTCGAAAAATTCGGAAAAACTGCGAAAACTACGAAATTTAAACTAAAATTGACTCTAATTTCTTGAAAAAACACGAAAAACTGCAACTAATTAACTTTTTAATGGATTCTACTTTATGTTTCAGATCACTGGAAGGCTGCTACGATGTCACAAGGGCGCTAACTACTGGGATTCACAAGATACGAATTTATGAAAATTACAAAATGTTTGAAATCTCGACTGGTTAGGTGAACTTTTTGAGGCGGTCGGGTACAAAAATTGATTTCCTCGCTGTGGGTCGCTCTGAAAATGCGGGATATGCTTCGGGGGGTATCACGGGGCTAGAAGAGCCTTACTACGGTCGAATTGAAGAAGGTTTTCCTCGAAAAATTCGGAAAAACTGCGAAAACTACGAAATTTAAACTAAAATTGACTCTAATTTCTTGAAAAAACACGAAAAACTGCAACTAATTAACTTTTTAATGGATTCTACTTTATGTTTCAGATCACTGGAAGGCTGCTACGATGTCACAAGGGCGCTAACTACTGGGATTCACAAGATACGAATTTATGAAAATTACAAAATGTTTGAAATCTCGACTGGTTAGGTGAACTTTTTGAGGCGGTCGGGTACAAAAATTGATTTCCTCGCTGTGGGTCGCTCTGAAAATGCGGGATATGCTTCGGGGGGTATCACGGGGCTAGAAGAGCCTTACTACGGTCGAATTGAAGAAGGTTTTCCTCGAAAAATTCGGAAAAACTGCGAAAACTACGAAATTTAAACTAAAATTGACTCTAATTTCTTGAAAAAACACGAAAAACTGCAACTAATTAACTTTTTAATGGATTCTACTTTATGTTTCAGATCACTGGAAGGCTGCTACGATGTCACAAGGGCGCTAACTACTGGGATTCACAAGATACGAATTTATGAAAATTACAAAATGTTTGAAATCTCGACTGGTTAGGTGAACTTTTTGAGGCGGTCGGGTACAAAAATTGATTTCCTCGCTGTGGGTCGCTCTGAAAATGCGGGATATGCTTCGGGGGGTATCACGGGGCTAGAAGAGCCTTACTACGGTCGAATTGAAGAAGGTTTTCCTCGAAAAATTCGGAAAAACTGCGAAAACTACGAAATTTAAACTAAAATTGACTCTAATTTCTTGAAAAAACACGAAAAACTGCAACTAATTAACTTTTTAATGGATTCTACTTTATGTTTCAGATCACTGGAAGGCTGCTACGATGTCACAAGGGCGCTAACTACTGGGATTCACAAGATACGAATTTATGAAAATTACAAAATGTTTGAAATCTCGACTGGTTAGGTGAACTTTTTGAGGCGGTCGGGTACAAAAATTGATTTCCTCGCTGTGGGTCGCTCTGAAAATGCGGGATATGCTTCGGGGGGTATCACGGGGCTAGAAGAGCCTTACTACGGTCGAATTGAAGAAGGTTTTCCTCGAAAAATTCGGAAAAACTGCGAAAACTACGAAATTTAAACTAAAATTGACTCTAATTTCTTGAAAAAACACGAAAAACTGCAACTAATTAACTTTTTAATGGATTCTACTTTATGTTTCAGATCACTGGAAGGCTGCTACGATGTCACAAGGGCGCTAACTACTGGGATTCACAAGATACGAATTTATGAAAATTACAAAATGTTTGAAATCTCGACTGGTTAGGTGAACTTTTTGAGGCGGTCGGGTACAAAAATTGATTTCCTCGCTGTGGGTCGCTCTGAAAATGCGGGATATGCTTCGGGGGGTATCACGGGGCTAGAAGAGCCTTACTACGGTCGAATTGAAGAAGGTTTTCCTCGAAAAATTCGGAAAAACTGCGAAAACTACGAAATTTAAACTAAAATTGACTCTAATTTCTTGAAAAAACACGAAAAACTGCAACTAATTAACTTTTTAATGGATTCTACTTTATGTTTCAGATCACTGGAAGGCTGCTACGATGTCACAAGGGCGCTAACTACTGGGATTCACAAGATACGAATTTATGAAAATTACAAAATGTTTGAAATCTCGACTGGTTAGGTGAACTTTTTGAGGCGGTCGGGTACAAAAATTGATTTCCTCGCTGTGGGTCGCTCTGAAAATGCGGGATATGCTTCGGGGGGTATCACGGGGCTAGAAGAGCCTTACTACGGTCGAATTGAAGAAGGTTTTCCTCGAAAAATTCGGAAAAACTGCGAAAACTACGAAATTTAAACTAAAATTGACTCTAATTTCTTGAAAAAACACGAAAAACTGCAACTAATTAACTTTTTAATGGATTCTACTTTATGTTTCAGATCACTGGAAGGCTGCTACGATGTCACAAGGGCGCTAACTACTGGGATTCACAAGATACGAATTTATGAAAATTACAAAATGTTTGAAATCTCGACTGGTTAGGTGAACTTTTTGAGGCGGTCGGGTACAAAAATTGATTTCCTCGCTGTGGGTCGCTCTGAAAATGCGGGATATGCTTCGGGGGGTATCACGGGGCTAGAAGAGCCTTACTACGGTCGAATTGAAGAAGGTTTTCCTCGAAAAATTCGGAAAAACTGCGAAAACTACGAAATTTAAACTAAAATTGACTCTAATTTCTTGAAAAAACACGAAAAACTGCAACTAATTAACTTTTTAATGGATTCTACTTTATGTTTCAGATCACTGGAAGGCTGCTACGATGTCACAAGGGCGCTAACTACTGGGATTCACAAGATACGAATTTATGAAAATTACAAAATGTTTGAAATCTCGACTGGTTAGGTGAACTTTTTGAGGCGGTCGGGTACAAAAATTGATTTCCTCGCTGTGGGTCGCTCTGAAAATGCGGGATATGCTTCGGGGGGTATCACGGGGCTAGAAGAGCCTTACTACGGTCGAATTGAAGAAGGTTTTCCTCGAAAAATTCGGAAAAACTGCGAAAACTACGAAATTTAAACTAAAATTGACTCTAATTTCTTGAAAAAACACGAAAAACTGCAACTAATTAACTTTTTAATGGATTCTACTTTATGTTTCAGATCACTGGAAGGCTGCTACGATGTCACAAGGGCGCTAACTACTGGGATTCACAAGATACGAATTTATGAAAATTACAAAATGTTTGAAATCTCGACTGGTTAGGTGAACTTTTTGAGGCGGTCGGGTACAAAAATTGATTTCCTCGCTGTGGGTCGCTCTGAAAATGCGGGATATGCTTCGGGGGGTATCACGGGGCTAGAAGAGCCTTACTACGGTCGAATTGAAGAAGGTTTTCCTCGAAAAATTCGGAAAAACTGCGAAAACTACGAAATTTAAACTAAAATTGACTCTAATTTCTTGAAAAAACACGAAAAACTGCAACTAATTAACTTTTTAATGGATTCTACTTTATGTTTCAGATCACTGGAAGGCTGCTACGATGTCACAAGGGCGCTAACTACTGGGATTCACAAGATACGAATTTATGAAAATTACAAAATGTTTGAAATCTCGACTGGTTAGGTGAACTTTTTGAGGCGGTCGGGTACAAAAATTGATTTCCTCGCTGTGGGTCGCTCTGAAAATGCGGGATATGCTTCGGGGGGTATCACGGGGCTAGAAGAGCCTTACTACGGTCGAATTGAAGAAGGTTTTCCTCGAAAAATTCGGAAAAACTGCGAAAACTACGAAATTTAAACTAAAATTGACTCTAATTTCTTGAAAAAACACGAAAAACTGCAACTAATTAACTTTTTAATGGATTCTACTTTATGTTTCAGATCACTGGAAGGCTGCTACGATGTCACAAGGGCGCTAACTACTGGGATTCACAAGATACGAATTTATGAAAATTACAAAATGTTTGAAATCTCGACTGGTTAGGTGAACTTTTTGAGGCGGTCGGGTACAAAAATTGATTTCCTCGCTGTGGGTCGCTCTGAAAATGCGGGATATGCTTCGGGGGGTATCACGGGGCTAGAAGAGCCTTACTACGGTCGAATTGAAGAAGGTTTTCCTCGAAAAATTCGGAAAAACTGCGAAAACTACGAAATTTAAACTAAAATTGACTCTAATTTCTTGAAAAAACACGAAAAACTGCAACTAATTAACTTTTTAATGGATTCTACTTTATGTTTCAGATCACTGGAAGGCTGCTACGATGTCACAAGGGCGCTAACTACTGGGATTCACAAGATACGAATTTATGAAAATTACAAAATGTTTGAAATCTCGACTGGTTAGGTGAACTTTTTGAGGCGGTCGGGTACAAAAATTGATTTCCTCGCTGTGGGTCGCTCTGAAAATGCGGGATATGCTTCGGGGGGTATCACGGGGCTAGAAGAGCCTTACTACGGTCGAATTGAAGAAGGTTTTCCTCGAAAAATTCGGAAAAACTGCGAAAACTACGAAATTTAAACTAAAATTGACTCTAATTTCTTGAAAAAACACGAAAAACTGCAACTAATTAACTTTTTAATGGATTCTACTTTATGTTTCAGATCACTGGAAGGCTGCTACGATGTCACAAGGGCGCTAACTACTGGGATTCACAAGATACGAATTTATGAAAATTACAAAATGTTTGAAATCTCGACTGGTTAGGTGAACTTTTTGAGGCGGTCGGGTACAAAAATTGATTTCCTCGCTGTGGGTCGCTCTGAAAATGCGGGATATGCTTCGGGGGGTATCACGGGGCTAGAAGAGCCTTACTACGGTCGAATTGAAGAAGGTTTTCCTCGAAAAATTCGGAAAAACTGCGAAAACTACGAAATTTAAACTAAAATTGACTCTAATTTCTTGAAAAAACACGAAAAACTGCAACTAATTAACTTTTTAATGGATTCTACTTTATGTTTCAGATCACTGGAAGGCTGCTACGATGTCACAAGGGCGCTAACTACTGGGATTCACAAGATACGAATTTATGAAAATTACAAAATGTTTGAAATCTCGACTGGTTAGGTGAACTTTTTGAGGCGGTCGGGTACAAAAATTGATTTCCTCGCTGTGGGTCGCTCTGAAAATGCGGGATATGCTTCGGGGGGTATCACGGGGCTAGAAGAGCCTTACTACGGTCGAATTGAAGAAGGTTTTCCTCGAAAAATTCGGAAAAACTGCGAAAACTACGAAATTTAAACTAAAATTGACTCTAATTTCTTGAAAAAACACGAAAAACTGCAACTAATTAACTTTTTAATGGATTCTACTTTATGTTTCAGATCACTGGAAGGCTGCTACGATGTCACAAGGGCGCTAACTACTGGGATTCACAAGATACGAATTTATGAAAATTACAAAATGTTTGAAATCTCGACTGGTTAGGTGAACTTTTTGAGGCGGTCGGGTACAAAAATTGATTTCCTCGCTGTGGGTCGCTCTGAAAATGCGGGATATGCTTCGGGGGGTATCACGGGGCTAGAAGAGCCTTACTACGGTCGAATTGAAGAAGGTTTTCCTCGAAAAATTCGGAAAAACTGCGAAAACTACGAAATTTAAACTAAAATTGACTCTAATTTCTTGAAAAAACACGAAAAACTGCAACTAATTAACTTTTTAATGGATTCTACTTTATGTTTCAGATCACTGGAAGGCTGCTACGATGTCACAAGGGCGCTAACTACTGGGATTCACAAGATACGAATTTATGAAAATTACAAAATGTTTGAAATCTCGACTGGTTAGGTGAACTTTTTGAGGCGGTCGGGTACAAAAATTGATTTCCTCGCTGTGGGTCGCTCTGAAAATGCGGGATATGCTTCGGGGGGTATCACGGGGCTAGAAGAGCCTTACTACGGTCGAATTGAAGAAGGTTTTCCTCGAAAAATTCGGAAAAACTGCGAAAACTACGAAATTTAAACTAAAATTGACTCTAATTTCTTGAAAAAACACGAAAAACTGCAACTAATTAACTTTTTAATGGATTCTACTTTATGTTTCAGATCACTGGAAGGCTGCTACGATGTCACAAGGGCGCTAACTACTGGGATTCACAAGATACGAATTTATGAAAATTACGGTTAGGTTAGGTTAGGTTAGGTTAGGTTAGGTTAGGTTAGGTTAGGTTAGGTTAGGTTAGGTTAGGTTAGGTTAGGTTAGGTTAGGTTAGGTTAGGTTAGGTTAGGTTAGGTTAGGTTAGGTTTTTTTTTTTTTTTTTTTTTTTTGTTGTCGGGAACTTTGTCCCGACGGCAGTTTTCCCCTCCCAGATAGGCAACAGGGGGTCTTCTAATGCTATTTAATTCTTTAGCCAAAAATATTTAAAGTAAAGGAAACTTGCTTTTGCTTCTTGCACTGAGTCCTTTCTCGTTGAGTTTGGACCCTGTGCAAGGAGCAGCGCAAGGAGAGAATTAGTGGGGTTTTTAAACCAGGTTATAAAACTTAGTTTAAAAACACCACCAGAAAAAGGGGTGAAATTTTTAACCCCGGGTTAATCAACCCCGGGTTTGCAAACCCCGGATTAACAAACCCGGGTTAGCAAACCCAGGTTTAGTTGACCCCGGATTAGCAAATCCAGGCTTAGCCGACCCCGGATTAGCAAACCCAGGGCTAGCAAACCCCGGATTTGCAAATCCCAGGCCAACAGACCCAGGGTCAGCAATTCATATAGCTGCTATTACACTTGAGTTCCAATCAAATCTGTTTTCTTCGGTGGGTTCAATTTCGTATGAATATGAACCCACCGAAGGAAACAGTACAGTATTTACACAATTATAGTACTTGGGTGCTGTGAGGACCCCCGTTCTACCTGGCTCTGTTAGGAGCGAGGCGACGCAGACACCGGGCAAAGCCTGGTGCTATCTGCATACTTTAAAATGACGAGGGTTTTCACAGCAGCCGAAAAGTTCACATATAAAACTTATTTTTAGTCTCAACGTAGGCGGACGGGCCAAAATACACAGTTTCTCAAACTTTACATCGACTCAATCAATTTTTCTACACTAATGTATCTGATCCATCCGCCCTCGCTAAGACAGTCTAAAGCATAATACACTAAAACAAAATTGATGGCAGACCAGGGGAGTCATTATTATGTACAGTAGATTACTTTCTAATATTTATTTATATAGCCAACTTATCCTATTATAATTATTTTTCTTTGTTTTTGATTTTTTAATATTTTTATTTCCTTTTTTAACTTCATTTTATTCTTTTTTCTTTTGTTTTGTTCTTTTTATAATTTTTTGTTTGTTTTATCTTTTCTTTTTAAAACTATGAATTTCCGTTAGCCATATTTACACTGATTTTCTATATAATTTTAACTATTTACATTTATCGCTTAGATATATTTTAGATCACCTCTACTATTACTACAATTTACCAATTTATACTATTTTAATGAGAGTGCAACTTTACATTTATTTCACTTCCTATTTGATATTTTACAACTACCTATTTTACTATTTTTAAGCTATTTATGCACCTTTTGATATTTTTATATTTTAACTTATTTTACAGAAGTAATTAAACCGTAATTTTCTATTTGTGTCTAATCCATCATTCTAGAAAAACGCACACGTGCAGGAGCGGCACAGTGGGCCCAAACGCGCTTTTACAACAGCTTTCAACTTTACTTTCATCTTTCAACTTTCGATTTTACTTTCAACTTTCAATTTTTACTTTCAACTTTCCGCGTTTTAACCCCAGGTTAAGTGCAGCAAAAGAACATTTTAACAATCCACTTTACTTACTGTTTTTGGGATCTCCACTGTGTCGCACCAGCCCGCTGCCTCCTTAAACACACCTAAAACAGAGGTCACTTTCCTCAGAAAAGCGTACCTCTGTTTCCGCACTACAGAACCATCTTTTCCACACACAATAACATTCTTAAAACTAAGGTTAGTTTGTCCATTCAGAGTGTCGCCCGCTGCAACTTTAGCAGTAGGCCACACTCTGTCTGGCCAAATTTTCCCATCTCTGACGTACTTTACACTCTACGCTGAACGAATTATGCCTATTACTGAGATTTGGTTCCTGATTATCACTTTCCCGTATACAATTTATACATATTGGGCATTCGCCTTTATTTGGACATTCAGCGTAGAGGTGTTCGTCCCCGCAGTGACTGCAGTTGCGCCCGGCCTGCTTGCAAAACTTTCTTCCATGACCAAAGCCCAAACAGTTTGTACACTGTATCAATGGGCTCTGGTCTTGGACGACGACGTTCTGGATGTCCACATGGACCCGCCCGGCCGCCGTCATTTTTTGCCAGATGTCCGGGCGCACCCGCAGAACCACGTGGCACATATGAGGGTTTCTAACCTTTTTTCTATATTTTATTTCTATGTCCGCTTCTTCATGCTCCCCTAGTGTTTGTCTATTCTGTTTTCTTAAAGCCATCTTTATTTCGTCGTCCGTTAGGTAACTCATTACATTTTTTAAAATAACTAACGGCCACTTGTTTGTCTTCTTTTCCGCTTTTAGGTCCTTGTCTACATCGTGTATCCTTTTCATAACCTCTTCAATTTCTTCTTTCTTCCTGCATGTTACTATTACTCCTTCATTCTTCGCTCTTCTAATTCTTTGGATTTGCATCCCCGTTTCGCTTGCCTTAACCGCTTTTCTAATTTTTTCGGCGACACTGCTCGATGAGTCTATGCCTAGTTTCGAGGTAACTACAATGGAGTGCATCGGCTTCTCGTATCGGTTTGCTGTGCTCACCTCCGCTGCCGCTACTTGGGCGTAGGTTGCGCGTTCGGCGGTGTCTTTGATGCACTCCATTGTCTCCTTCGAGCTTGCTTGCAGAATTTCTTTTACTTCTTGGATTCCGCGTAGTATGTCGTCTTGTCTGTCTAGCACTTTGGGAGAGGAGTCGAGGGTAGGCTTCTTCTGTTTAGAGCCATCGGGCGTTCCGCGAGACGGCGCCGCGGCCAGGGATGACTCTAGCCGTTTCACCATCAGCACGAAGGCCTTCAAAACTTTCTGCAGTTCCGCCCTATTTTCCTTCTTGATACGAAGCGAATCTTCTATCTGGGCGAGGCCGTACCTGTGTAACGCCTCAGCCTCAGCTAGTTTCGTCGTGAAGGTCCCCGGAATTGGCATTTCTACCTTTTTCTCCAACTCGCCGATGCTAGTACGCACGTGGCCGCCGCCCGCTGCTGAGGATCCTGCCCCGGTCATGGTTTTTTCAGGTTTCCCGGCCATATTGATAGTCGGAAAAACACGTGGAAAAACACGTGGTGGAAAAACACGTGGTCGTTAAACACGTGGTCAAAAATATGTTGTTTTGCGCCAGAAGGGTCGCTAAAACGGTCAAAACGTTAGTATATAGGCAAATATATAAGTCCTATATACTATATAATGTTATGTAGATAGTCTACAGTCACTATAACACCACTTCACAATTTTCGGATTTTCTCGCGCGGAGCGACTTTGGGCACGTCCGTTCACCACGGCGGTACGATGTAGACTCGGTTAGGTTAGGTTAGGTTAGGTTAGGTTAGGTTAGGTTAGGTTAGGTTAGGTTAGGTTAGGTTAGGTTAGGTTAGGTTAGGTTAGGTTAGGTTAGGTTAGGTTAGGTTAGGTTAGGTTAGGTTAGGTTAGGTTAGGTTAGGTTAGGTTAGGTTAGGTTAGGTTAGGTTAGGTTAGGTTAGGTTAGGTTAGGTTAGGTTAGGTTAGGTTAGGTTAGGTTAGGTTAGGTTAGGTTAGGTTAGGTTAGGTTAGGTTAGGTTAGGTTAGGTTAGGTTAGGTTAGGTTAGGTTAGGTTAGGTTAGGTTAGGTTAGGTTAGGTTAGGTTAGGTTAGGTTAGGTTAGGTTAGGTTAGGTTAGGTTAGGTTAGGTTAGGTTAGGTTAGGTTAGGTTAGGTTAGGTTAGGTTAGGTTAGGTTAGGTTAGGTTAGGTTAGGTTAGGTTAGGTTAGGTTAGGTTAGGTTAGGTTAGGTTAGGTTAGGTTAGGTTAGGTTAGGTTAGGTTAGGTTAGGTTAGGTTAGGTTAGGTTAGGTTAGGTTAGGTTAGGTTAGGTTAGGTTAGGTTAGGTTAGGTTAGGTTAGGTTAGGTTAGGTTAGGTTAGGTTAGGTTAGGTTAGGTTAGGTTAGGTTAGGTTAGGTTAGGTTAGGTTAGGTTAGGTTAGGTTAGGTTAGGTTAGGTTAGGTTAGGTTAGGTTAGGTTAGGTTAGGTTAGGTTAGGTTAGGTTAGGTTAGGTTAGGTTAGGTTAGGTTAGGTTAGGTTAGGTTAGGTTAGGTTAGGTTAGGTTAGGTTAGGTTAGGTTAGGTTAGGTTAGGTTAGGTTAGGTTAGGTTAGGTTAGGTTAGGTTAGGTTAGGTTAGGTTAGGTTAGGTTAGGTTAGGTTAGGTTAGGTTAGGTTAGGTTAGGTTAGGTTAGGTTAGGTTAGGTTAGGTTAGGTTAGGTTAGGTTAGGTTAGGTTAGGTTAGGTTAGGTTAGGTTAGGTTAGGTTAGGTTAGGTTAGGTTAGGTTAGGTTAGGTTAGGTTAGGTTAGGTTAGGTTAGGTTAGGTTAGGTTAGGTTAGGTTAGGTTAGGTTAGGTTAGGTTAGGTTAGGTTAGGTTAGGTTAGGTTAGGTTAGGTTAGGTTAGGTTAGGTTAGGTTAGGTTAGGTTAGGTTAGGTTAGGTTAGGTTAGGTTAGGTTAGGTTAGGTTAGGTTAGGTTAGGTTAGGTTAGGTTAGGTTAGGTTAGGTTAGGTTAGGTTAGGTTAGGTTAGGTTAGGTTAGGTTAGGTTAGGTTAGGTTAGGTTAGGTTAGGTTAGGTTAGGTTAGGTTAGGTTAGGTTAGGTTAGGTTAGGTTAGGTTAGGTTAGGTTAGGTTAGGTTAGGTTAGGTTAGGTTAGGTTAGGTTAGGTTAGGTTAGGTTAGGTTAGGTTAGGTTAGGTTAGGTTAGGTTAGGTTAGGTTAGGTTAGGTTAGGTTAGGTTAGGTTAGGTTAGGTTAGGTTAGGTTAGGTTAGGTTAGGTTAGGTTAGGTTAGGTTAGGTTAGGTTAGGTTAGGTTAGGTTAGGTTAGGTTAGGTTAGGTTAGGTTAGGTTAGGTTAGGTTAGGTTAGGTTAGGTTAGGTTAGGTTAGGTTAGGTTAGGTTAGGTTAGGTTAGGTTAGGTTAGGTTAGGTTAGGTTAGGTTAGGTTAGGTTAGGTTAGGTTAGGTTAGGTTAGGTTAGGTTAGGTTAGGTTAGGTTAGGTTAGGTTAGGTTAGGTTAGGTTAGGTTAGGTTAGGTTAGGTTAGGTTAGGTTAGGTTAGGTTAGGTTAGGTTAGGTTAGGTTAGGTTAGGTTAGGTTAGGTTAGGTTAGGTTAGGTTAGGTTAGGTTAGGTTAGGTTAGGTTAGGTTAGGTTAGGTTAGGTTAGGTTAGGTTAGGTTAGGTTAGGTTAGGTTAGGTTAGGTTAGGTTAGGTTAGGTTAGGTTAGGTTAGGTTAGGTTAGGTTAGGTTAGGTTAGGTTAGGTTAGGTTAGGTTAGGTTAGGTTAGGTTAGGTTAGGTTAGGTTAGGTTAGGTTAGGTTAGGTTAGGTTAGGTTAGGTTAGGTTAGGTTAGGTTAGGTTAGGTTAGGTTAGGTTAGGTTAGGTTAGGTTAGGTTAGGTTAGGTTAGGTTAGGTTAGGTTAGGTTAGGTTAGGTTAGGTTAGGTTAGGTTAGGTTAGGTTAGGTTAGGTTAGGTTAGGTTAGGTTAGGTTAGGTTAGGTTAGGTTAGGTTAGGTTAGGTTAGGTTAGGTTAGGTTAGGTTAGGTTAGGTTAGGTTAGGTTAGGTTAGGTTAGGTTAGGTTAGGTTAGGTTAGGTTAGGTTAGGTTAGGTTAGGTTAGGTTAGGTTAGGTTAGGTTAGGTTAGGTTAGGTTAGGTTAGGTTAGGTTAGGTTAGGTTAGGTTAGGTTAGGTTAGGTTAGGTTAGGTTAGGTTAGGTTAGGTTAGGTTAGGTTAGGTTAGGTTAGGTTAGGTTAGGTTAGGTTAGGTTAGGTTAGGTTAGGTTAGGTTAGGTTAGGTTAGGTTAGGTTAGGTTAGGTTAGGTTAGGTTAGGTTAGGTTAGGTTAGGTTAGGTTAGGTTAGGTTAGGTTAGGTTAGGTTAGGTTAGGTTAGGTTAGGTTAGGTTAGGTTAGGTTAGGTTAGGTTAGGTTAGGTTAGGTTAGGTTAGGTTAGGTTAGGTTAGGTTAGGTTAGGTTAGGTTAGGTTAGGTTAGGTTAGGTTAGGTTAGGTTAGGTTAGGTTAGGTTAGGTTAGGTTAGGTTAGGTTAGGTTAGGTTAGGTTAGGTTAGGTTAGGTTAGGTTAGGTTAGGTTAGGTTAGGTTAGGTTAGGTTAGGTTAGGTTAGGTTAGGTTAGGTTAGGTTAGGTTAGGTTAGGTTAGGTTAGGTTAGGTTAGGTTAGGTTAGGTTAGGTTAGGTTAGGTTAGGTTAGGTTAGGTTAGGTTAGGTTAGGTTAGGTTAGGTTAGGTTAGGTTAGGTTAGGTTAGGTTAGGTTAGGTTAGGTTAGGTTAGGTTAGGTTAGGTTAGGTTAGGTTAGGTTAGGTTAGGTTAGGTTAGGTTAGGTTAGGTTAGGTTAGGTTAGGTTAGGTTAGGTTAGGTTAGGTTAGGTTAGGTTAGGTTAGGTTAGGTTAGGTTAGGTTAGGTTAGGTTAGGTTAGGTTAGGTTAGGTTAGGTTAGGTTAGGTTAGGTTAGGTTAGGTTAGGTTAGGTTAGGTTAGGTTAGGTTAGGTTAGGTTAGGTTAGGTTAGGTTAGGTTAGGTTAGGTTAGGTTAGGTTAGGTTAGGTTAGGTTAGGTTAGGTTAGGTTAGGTTAGGTTAGGTTAGGTTAGGTTAGGTTAGGTTAGGTTAGGTTAGGTTAGGTTAGGTTAGGTTAGGTTAGGTTAGGTTAGGTTAGGTTAGGTTAGGTTAGGTTAGGTTAGGTTAGGTTAGGTTAGGTTAGGTTAGGTTAGGTTAGGTTAGGTTAGGTTAGGTTAGGTTAGGTTAGGTTAGGTTAGGTTAGGTTAGGTTAGGTTAGGTTAGGTTAGGTTAGGTTAGGTTAGGTTAGGTTAGGTTAGGTTAGGTTAGGTTAGGTTAGGTTAGGTTAGGTTAGGTTAGGTTAGGTTAGGTTAGGTTAGGTTAGGTTAGGTTAGGTTAGGTTAGGTTAGGTTAGGTTAGGTTAGGTTAGGTTAGGTTAGGTTAGGTTAGGTTAGGTTAGGTTAGGTTAGGTTAGGTTAGGTTAGGTTAGGTTAGGTTAGGTTAGGTTAGGTTAGGTTAGGTTAGGTTAGGTTAGGTTAGGTTAGGTTAGGTTAGGTTAGGTTAGGTTAGGTTAGGTTAGGTTAGGTTAGGTTAGGTTAGGTTAGGTTAGGTTAGGTTAGGTTAGGTTAGGTTAGGTTAGGTTAGGTTAGGTTAGGTTAGGTTAGGTTAGGTTAGGTTAGGTTAGGTTAGGTTAGGTTAGGTTAGGTTAGGTTAGGTTAGGTTAGGTTAGGTTAGGTTAGGTTAGGTTAGGTTAGGTTAGGTTAGGTTAGGTTAGGTTAGGTTAGGTTAGGTTAGGTTAGGTTAGGTTAGGTTAGGTTAGGTTAGGTTAGGTTAGGTTAGGTTAGGTTAGGTTAGGTTAGGTTAGGTTAGGTTAGGTTAGGTTAGGTTAGGTTAGGTTAGGTTAGGTTAGGTTAGGTTAGGTTAGGTTAGGTTAGGTTAGGTTAGGTTAGGTTAGGTTAGGTTAGGTTAGGTTAGGTTAGGTTAGGTTAGGTTAGGTTAGGTTAGGTTAGGTTAGGTTAGGTTAGGTTAGGTTAGGTTAGGTTAGGTTAGGTTAGGTTAGGTTAGGTTAGGTTAGGTTAGGTTAGGTTAGGTTAGGTTAGGTTAGGTTAGGTTAGGTTAGGTTAGGTTAGGTTAGGTTAGGTTAGGTTAGGTTAGGTTAGGTTAGGTTAGGTTAGGTTAGGTTAGGTTAGGTTAGGTTAGGTTAGGTTAGGTTAGGTTAGGTTAGGTTAGGTTAGGTTAGGTTAGGTTAGGTTAGGTTAGGTTAGGTTAGGTTAGGTTAGGTTAGGTTAGGTTAGGTTAGGTTAGGTTAGGTTAGGTTAGGTTAGGTTAGGTTAGGTTAGGTTAGGTTAGGTTAGGTTAGGTTAGGTTAGGTTAGGTTAGGTTAGGTTAGGTTAGGTTAGGTTAGGTTAGGTTAGGTTAGGTTAGGTTAGGTTAGGTTAGGTTAGGTTAGGTTAGGTTAGGTTAGGTTAGGTTAGGTTAGGTTAGGTTAGGTTAGGTTAGGTTAGGTTAGGTTAGGTTAGGTTAGGTTAGGTTAGGTTAGGTTAGGTTAGGTTAGGTTAGGTTAGGTTAGGTTAGGTTAGGTTAGGTTAGGTTAGGTTAGGTTAGGTTAGGTTAGGTTAGGTTAGGTTAGGTTAGGTTAGGTTAGGTTAGGTTAGGTTAGGTTAGGTTAGGTTAGGTTAGGTTAGGTTAGGTTAGGTTAGGTTAGGTTAGGTTAGGTTAGGTTAGGTTAGGTTAGGTTAGGTTAGGTTAGGTTAGGTTAGGTTAGGTTAGGTTAGGTTAGGTTAGGTTAGGTTAGGTTAGGTTAGGTTAGGTTAGGTTAGGTTAGGTTAGGTTAGGTTAGGTTAGGTTAGGTTAGGTTAGGTTAGGTTAGGTTAGGTTAGGTTAGGTTAGGTTAGGTTAGGTTAGGTTAGGTTAGGTTAGGTTAGGTTAGGTTAGGTTAGGTTAGGTTAGGTTAGGTTAGGTTAGGTTAGGTTAGGTTAGGTTAGGTTAGGTTAGGTTAGGTTAGGTTAGGTTAGGTTAGGTTAGGTTAGGTTAGGTTAGGTTAGGTTAGGTTAGGTTAGGTTAGGTTAGGTTAGGTTAGGTTAGGTTAGGTTAGGTTAGGTTAGGTTAGGTTAGGTTAGGTTAGGTTAGGTTAGGTTAGGTTAGGTTAGGTTAGGTTAGGTTAGGTTAGGTTAGGTTAGGTTTTTTTTTTTTTTTTTTTTTTTTTTTGGTTAGAGAACATATTTAAGTAATGTTCCCGCGGCGCTAATGGTTTACACCGCGGGGCATCACTGGATTGTTTGGTTGTCGCTTGCACTTGACTTGTTGAATTTATAATTGGTTTCACAGAGTTGAAATTAGGGGATTGAGCGATTTGAAGTTTTTAGAAGAAAGAAGTTACGTACCAAAATTGGTACGGGCAGAAATCATTTGGGTCATGAAGGATACTCGGGGGCATAGGAGGAGGGAGGTAGCACTGTGGTTGAGGTTGGATTGGCTGTTTCCGCTGCTGCTGGATTTTGCGTGTTCTGCACAATTGTGACAACGGAGTTTGTCCGGGTTGTTCTTGTCGGGACAGTTTCGGAACTCGTGTCCGGTGAGAGAGCAGTGCGAGCAGACAGAGGTCTGCCTGTCGCAGCGTGCCTTGGTGTGGCCGAATTGGAGACACTTGTAGCACTGCAGCAGCGGGATGTAGTTTTCGGCGTGAACCTTTTGGTGGTCGAGGTTAAGCTTGACGAGGGCGGTGATTGTCTTCCAAACGGAGGGCGAAGTGATGAAGACCGCATTGTAAAGGGATTTGTTGCGGTTGGCCCTCTTGAATTTGAAAGACAGATCACCGTCCCCGCTCATAGCCGCCTTGACACTAGGGTTTTGATTTTTGAGGATGTCCACTAAGTCGTCGGCCGGTATGTCCTGGGGGACTCCCTTCAGGACGACCATGGGACTCAGCATTTTGGACGTCTCCGCGACGACCGAGCACTCCGGACCCACGAGCCTGGAGAGGGTCTCCTCCCGGTGCTCCGTGCAATCAAATTCGACCCGAAGCTTGTTTCGGGATACGAATTTGATATTGGACGGAGCGAACGAGCTGTTCCGGAAGGAGACCGACTCCTTGAATTGCTTGAGAGTCTCGGAGGAGCTGAGGACGCTCTTTTTAGAGGAGACGATGATGGCTGGGCGGGTCGTGGGGACGACTGGGGTAGTTGAGACGGGGGCGGATGGCGGGGGTGTCGCCGCAGCCACGGCGCGGGCGTAAGTAAGGGACGAAAACTTGGAAGAAGTTCCAGCCTTGTCCCTCGCCCGTTGCACATCAGTGTGGACCACTTCGAGCTTGGAGCTAACGTCCTTGATGTGGCCGATGACGGCGTCGGCAGTGGAGGTGTTGATGCGGGTGTTGATGAGTTCCTGCGTCTCCCTGATTTCCATCAGCAGTGCAGCGTTGGACCTGACGCCCGAGTACAGCTGAGCGTGGTTGGTCTGCATCTGAGCCAGAAGATCACCGCTGGGTTCGGGTGTCTGGTCGGTCTGCACGCCGACTGAGCAGTGAGACGGAGGAACGTAAGCGGCAGCAGGGGAGGCGAGGAGGGAGGGGGAGGCGCTGTGTCCCCGAGCGATCGGAGAGGCGATGCCCTGAGTTGGGGAGAGAGCGGCGGCGGCGGAGGTGCGCCTCCTCCGCTCTCTCTCCAGCTCGGCCTCGGACTCTCGGAGAAGGCGGTAGAGGGAGTCGATGGCGAGTGACACGCCCCGCTTAATGTCCGTTTTGATGTTACCGGAATTTGCGAGTTGTGCCCCCGCGTGGGCACTCCACGTCTTGCCCTGGTGCAGTCTCGACATGTTGCCTATGTCGGGCGGGATCGGCGTGACCTCAACCAGTGTGCGGGAGAATCCCCTTCTGGGTTTTGATTGGGTCGCCGCCGGAGCGCTCGAAGAGGACAGGCTACCGTCGTCCGCCTCAGAGTAGAAGGGCACAGTCTCGGCGCGGAACCGGGGGGAGCTAGTGGGTGGGGTGGGTTTGGTACCCATGTCTGCTATGAAGGTAGAGTTGGCTCTACTACTAGAGGCCTTAGCGGGGGGGGTGTGGTACATTTTGTATGTACTGTAGATTTCTGAGAAGAGGGGTGAGAAATTGGAGGTTGAAAAATTTCCTATGGGATGAGTCCAGCTAAGCGGTAACTTCTCTGGGTGGGCGGGAGGGCGCAAAAATTGATTTCCTCGCTGTGGATCGCTCTGAAAACGCGGGATATGCTTCGGGAGGTATCACGGGGCTAGAAGAGCCTTACTATGGTCGAATTGAAGGAAGTTTTCCTCGAAAAATGCGGAAAAACTGCAGAAACTACGAAATTTAGAAGAAATTTGACTCTATTTACTTGAAAAAACACGAAAAACTGTAACTAATTGACTTTCTAATGGATTCTATTTAATGTTTCAGGTGACTGGAGGGCTGCTACGACGACGGAAGGGAGATAACTACTGGAATTCACAAGATACGAATTTATGAAATTTTCAAATTGTTGCAAATCTCGTCTGCTTAGGTGAACTTTTTGAGGCGGTCGGGTACAAAAATTGATTTCCTCGCTGTGGATCGCTCTGAAAACGCGGGATATGCTTCGGGAGGTATCACGGGGCTAGAAGAGCCTTACTATGGTCGAATTGAAGGAAGTTTTCCTCGAAAAATGCGGAAAAACTGCAGAAACTACGAAATTTAGAAGAAATTTGACTCTATTTACTTGAAAAAACACGAAAAACTGTAACTAATTGACTTTCTAATGGATTCTATTTAATGTTTCAGGTGACTGGAGGGCTGCTACGACGACGGAAGGGAGATAACTACTGGAATTCACAAGATACGAATTTATGAAATTTTCGGTTAGGTTAGGTTAGGTTAGGTTAGGTTAGGTTAGGTTAGGTTAGGTTAGGTTAGGTTAGGTTAGGTTAGGTTAGGTTAGGTTAGGTTAGGTTAGGTTAGGTTAGGTTAGGTTAGGTTAGGTTAGGTTAGGTTAGGTTAGGTTAGGTTAGGTTAGGTTAGGTTAGGTTAGGTTAGGTTAGGTTAGGTTAGGTTAGGTTAGGTTAGGTTAGGTTAGGTTAGGTTAGGTTAGGTTAGGTTAGGTTAGGTTAGGTTAGGTTAGGTTAGGTTAGGTTAGGTTAGGTTAGGTTAGGTTAGGTTAGGTTAGGTTAGGTTAGGTTAGGTTAGGTTAGGTTAGGTTAGGTTAGGTTAGGTTAGGTTAGGTTAGGTTAGGTTAGGTTAGGTTAGGTTAGGTTAGGTTAGGTTAGGTTAGGTTAGGTTAGGTTAGGTTAGGTTAGGTTAGGTTAGGTTAGGTTAGGTTAGGTTAGGTTAGGTTAGGTTAGGTTAGGTTAGGTTAGGTTAGGTTAGGTTAGGTTAGGTTAGGTTAGGTTAGGTTAGGTTAGGTTAGGTTAGGTTAGGTTAGGTTAGGTTAGGTTAGGTTAGGTTAGGTTAGGTTAGGTTAGGTTAGGTTAGGTTAGGTTAGGTTAGGTTAGGTTAGGTTAGGTTAGGTTAGGTTAGGTTAGGTTAGGTTAGGTTAGGTTAGGTTAGGTTAGGTTAGGTTAGGTTAGGTTAGGTTAGGTTAGGTTAGGTTAGGTTAGGTTAGGTTAGGTTAGGTTAGGTTAGGTTAGGTTAGGTTAGGTTAGGTTAGGTTAGGTTAGGTTAGGTTAGGTTAGGTTAGGTTAGGTTAGGTTAGGTTAGGTTAGGTTAGGTTAGGTTAGGTTAGGTTAGGTTAGGTTAGGTTAGGTTAGGTTAGGTTAGGTTAGGTTAGGTTAGGTTAGGTTAGGTTAGGTTAGGTTAGGTTAGGTTAGGTTAGGTTAGGTTAGGTTAGGTTAGGTTAGGTTAGGTTAGGTTAGGTTAGGTTAGGTTAGGTTAGGTTAGGTTAGGTTAGGTTAGGTTAGGTTAGGTTAGGTTAGGTTAGGTTAGGTTAGGTTAGGTTAGGTTAGGTTAGGTTAGGTTAGGTTAGGTTAGGTTAGGTTAGGTTAGGTTAGGTTAGGTTAGGTTAGGTTAGGTTAGGTTAGGTTAGGTTGGGTTAGGTTAGGTTGGGTTAGGTTAGGTTAGGTTAGGTTAGGTTAGGTTAGGTTAGGTTAGGTTAGGTTAGGTTAGGTTAGGTTAGGTTAGGTTAGGTTAGGTTAGGTTAGGTTAGGTTAGGTTAGGTTAGGTTAGGTTAGGTTAGGTTAGGTTAGGTTAGGTTAGGTTAGGTTAGGTTAGGTTAGGTTAGGTTAGGTTAGGTTAGGTTAGGTTAGGTTAGGTTAGGTTAGGTTAGGTTAGGTTAGGTTAGGTTAGGTTAGGTTAGGTTAGGTTAGGTTAGGTTAGGTTAGGTTAGGTTAGGTTAGGTTAGGTTAGGTTAGGTTAGGTTAGGTTAGGTTAGGTTAGGTTAGGTTAGGTTAGGTTAGGTTAGGTTAGGTTAGGTTAGGTTAGGTTAGGTTAGGTTAGGTTAGGTTAGGTTAGGTTAGGTTAGGTTAGGTTAGGTTAGGTTAGGTTAGGTTAGGTTAGGTTAGGTTAGGTTAGGTTAGGTTAGGTTAGGTTAGGTTAGGTTAGGTTAGGTTAGGTTAGGTTAGGTTAGGTTAGGTTAGGTTAGGTTAGGTTAGGTTAGGTTAGGTTAGGTTAGGTTAGGTTAGGTTAGGTTAGGTTAGGTTAGGTTAGGTTAGGTTAGGTTAGGTTAGGTTAGGTTAGGTTAGGTTAGGTTAGGTTAGGTTAGGTTAGGTTAGGTTAGGTTAGGTTAGGTTAGGTTAGGTTAGGTTAGGTTAGGTTAGGTTAGGTTAGGTTAGGTTAGGTTAGGTTAGGTTAGGTTAGGTTAGGTTAGGTTAGGTTAGGTTAGGTTAGGTTAGGTTAGGTTAGGTTAGGTTAGGTTAGGTTAGGTTAGGTTAGGTTAGGTTAGGTTAGGTTAGGTTAGGTTAGGTTAGGTTAGGTTAGGTTAGGTTAGGTTAGGTTAGGTTAGGTTAGGTTAGGTTAGGTTAGGTTAGGTTAGGTTAGGTTAGGTTAGGTTAGGTTAGGTTAGGTTAGGTTAGGTTAGGTTAGGTTAGGTTAGGTTAGGTTAGGTTAGGTTAGGTTAGGTTAGGTTAGGTTAGGTTAGGTTAGGTTAGGTTAGGTTAGGTTAGGTTTTTTTTTTTTTTTTTTTTTTTTGGTTAGAGAACATATTTAAGTAATGTTCCCGCGGCGCTAATGGTTTACACCGCGGGGCATCACTGGATTGTTTGGTTGTCACTTGCACTTAGTCTTGTTGAATTTTGTAATTGATTTCAAAGAGTTTAAATTAGGAGATGAAGCGATTTGAAGAAAAGGAAAGGAAGAAATTGCATAGAAGTTACGTATCAAAATTGGTACGGGCTGAGATCATTTGGGTCATGAAGGATACTCGGGGGCATAGGAGGAGGGAGGTAGCACTGTGATTGAGGTTGGATTGGCTGTTTCCGCCGCTGCAGGATTTTGAGTGCTCTGCACAATTGTGACAGCGGAGTTTGTCCGGGTTGTTCTTGTCGGGACAGTTTCGGAACTCGTGTCCGGTGAGAGAGCAGTGCGAGCAGACAGAGGTCTGCCTGTCGCAGCGTGCCTTGGTGTGGCCGAATTGGAGACACTTGTAGCACTGCAGCAGCGGGATGTAGTTTTCGGCGTGGACCTTTTGGTGGTCGAGGTTAAGCTTGACGAGGGCGGTGATTGTCTTCCAAACGGAGGGCGAGGTGATGAAGACCGCATTGTAGAGGGATTTGTTGCGGTTGGCCCTCTTGAATTTGAAAGACAGATCACCGTCCCCGCTCATAGCCGCCTTGACACTAGGGTTTTGGTTCTTGAGGATGTCCACTAAGTCGTCGGCCGGTATGTCCTGGGGGACTCCCTTCAGGACGACCATGGGACTAAGCATTTTGGACGTCTCCGCGACGACCGAGCACTCCGGACCCCCGAGCTTGGAGAGGGTCTCCTCCCGGTGCTCCGTGCAATCAAATTCGACCCGAAGCTTGTTTCGGGATACGAATTTGATATTGGACGGAGCGAACGAGCTGTTCCGGAAGGAGACCGACTCCTTGAACTGCTTGAGAGTCTCGGAGGAGCTGAGGACGCTCTTTTTAGAGGAGACGATGATGGCTGGGCGGGTCGTGGGGACGACCGGGGGAGTTGAGACGGGGGCGGATGGCGAAGGTGTCGCCGCGGCCACGGCGCGGGCGTAAGTGAGGGACGAAAACTTGGAAGAAGTTCCAGCCTTGTCCCTCGCCCGTTGTACATCGGTATGGACCACTTCGAGCTTGGAGCTGACGTCCTTGATGTGGCCGATGACGGCGTCGGCAGTGGAGGTGTTGATGCGGGTGTTGATGAGTTCCTGCGTCTCCCTGATTTCCATCAGCAGTGCAGCGTTGGACCTGACGCCCGAATACAGCTGAGCGTGGTTGGTCTGCAATTGCGCCATAAGATCGCCGCTGGGTTCGGGTGTCTGGTCGGTCTGCACGCCGACTGAGCAGTGAGACGGAGGAACGTGAGCGGCGGCAGGGGAGGCGAGGAGGGAGGGGGAGGAGGGGGAGGCGCTGTGTCCCCGAGCGATCGGAGAGGCGATGCCCTGAGTTGGGGAGAGAGCGGCGGCGGCGGAGGTGCGCCTCCTCCGCTCTCTCTCCAGCTCGGCCTCGGACTCTCGGAGAAGGCGGTAGAGGGAGTCGATGGCGAGTGACACGCCCCGCTTTATGTCCGTTTTGATGTTGCCGGAGTTTGCGAGTTGTGCGCCCGCGTGGGCACTCCACGTCTTGCCCTGGTGCAGTCTCGACATGTTGCCTATGTCGGGCGGGATCGGCGTGACCTCAACCAATGTGCGGGAGAATCCCCTTCTGGGTTTTGATTGGGTCGCCGCCGGAGCGCTCGAAGAGGACAGGCTACCGTCGTCCGCCTCAGAGTAGAAGGGCACAGTCTCGGCGCGGAACCGGGGGGAGCTAGTGGGTGGGGTGGGTTTGGTACCCATGTCTGCTATGAAGGTAGAGTTGACTCTACTACTAGAGGCCTTAGCGGGGGGGGTGTGGTACATTTTGTATGTACTATAGATTCCTGAGAAGAGGGGTGAGAAATTGGAGGTTGAAAAATTTCCTATGGGATGAGTCCAGCTAAGCGGTAACTTCTCTGGGTGGGCGGGAGGGCGCAAAAATTGATTTCCTCGCTGTGGATCGCTCTGAAAACGCGGGATATGCTTCGGGAGGTATCACGGGGCTAGAAGAGCCTTACTATGGTCGAATTGAAGGAAGTTTTCCTCGAAAAATGCGGAAAAACTGCAGAAACTACGAAATTTAGAAGAAATTTGACTCTATTTACTTGAAAAAACACGAAAAACTGTAACTAATTGACTTTCTAATGGATTCTATTTAATGTTTCAGGTGACTGGAGGGCTGCTACGACGACGGAAGGGAGATAACTACTGGAATTCACAAGATACGAATTTATGAAATTTTCAAATTGTTGCAAATCTCGTCTGCTTAGGTGAACTTTTTGAGGCGGTCGGGTACAAAAATTGATTTCCTCGCTGTGGATCG
Source organism: Idaea biselata (assembly GCA_958496205.1). Lineage (NCBI taxonomy): Eukaryota > Metazoa > Arthropoda > Insecta > Lepidoptera > Geometridae > Idaea > Idaea biselata. Next base: position 15,066,548 of record OY292406.1, read on the forward strand.
CTCTGAAAACGCGGGATATGCTTCGGGAGGTATCACGGGGCTAGAAGAGCCTTACTATGGTCGAATTGAAGGAAGTTTTCCTCGAAAAATGCGGAAAAACTGCAGAAACTACGAAATTTAGAAGAAATTTGACTCTATTTACTTGAAAAAACACGAAAAACTGTAACTAATTGACTTTCTAATGGATTCTATTTAATGTTTCAGGTGACTGGAGGGCTGCTACGACGACGGAAGGGAGATAACTACTGGAATTCACAAGATACGAATTTATGAAATTTTCGGTTAGGTTAGGTTAGGTTAGGTTAGGTTAGGTTAGGTTAGGTTAGGTTAGGTTAGGTTAGGTTAGGTTAGGTTAGGTTAGGTTAGGTTAGGTTAGGTTAGGTTAGGTTAGGTTAGGTTAGGTTAGGTTAGGTTAGGTTAGGTTAGGTTAGGTTAGGTTAGGTTAGGTTAGGTTAGGTTAGGTTAGGTTAGGTTAGGTTAGGTTAGGTTAGGTTAGGTTAGGTTAGGTTAGGTTAGGTTAGGTTAGGTTAGGTTAGGTTAGGTTAGGTTAGGTTAGGTTAGGTTAGGTTAGGTTAGGTTAGGTTAGGTTAGGTTAGGTTAGGTTAGGTTAGGTTAGGTTAGGTTAGGTTAGGTTAGGTTAGGTTAGGTTAGGTTAGGTTAGGTTAGGTTAGGTTAGGTTAGGTTAGGTTAGGTTAGGTTAGGTTAGGTTAGGTTAGGTTAGGTTAGGTTAGGTTAGGTTAGGTTAGGTTAGGTTAGGTTAGGTTAGGTTAGGTTAGGTTAGGTTAGGTTAGGTTAGGTTAGGTTAGGTTAGGTTAGGTTAGGTTAGGTTAGGTTAGGTTAGGTTAGGTTAGGTTAGGTTAGGTTAGGTTAGGTTAGGTTAGGTTAGGTTAGGTTAGGTTAGGTTAGGTTAGGTTAGGTTAGGTTAGGTTAGGTTAGGTTAGGTTAGGTTAGGTTAGGTTAGGTTAGGTTAGGTTAGGTTAGGTTAGGTTAGGTTAGGTTAGGTTAGGTTAGGTTAGGTTAGGTTAGGTTAGGTTAGGTTAGGTTAGGTTAGGTTAGGTTAGGTTAGGTTAGGTTAGGTTAGGTTAGGTTAGGTTAGGTTAGGTTAGGTTAGGTTAGGTTAGGTTAGGTTAGGTTAGGTTAGGTTAGGTTAGGTTAGGTTAGGTTAGGTTAGGTTAGGTTAGGTTAGGTTAGGTTAGGTTAGGTTAGGTTAGGTTAGGTTAGGTTAGGTTAGGTTAGGTTAGGTTAGGTTAGGTTAGGTTAGGTTAGGTTAGGTTAGGTTAGGTTAGGTTAGGTTAGGTTAGGTTAGGTTAGGTTAGGTTAGGTTAGGTTAGGTTAGGTTAGGTTAGGTTAGGTTAGGTTAGGTTAGGTTAGGTTAGGTTAGGTTAGGTTAGGTTAGGTTAGGTTAGGTTAGGTTAGGTTAGGTTAGGTTAGGTTAGGTTAGGTTAGGTTAGGTTAGGTTAGGTTAGGTTAGGTTAGGTTAGGTTAGGTTAGGTTAGGTTAGGTTAGGTTAGGTTAGGTTAGGTTAGGTTAGGTTAGGTTAGGTTAGGTTAGGTTAGGTTAGGTTAGGTTAGGTTAGGTTAGGTTAGGTTAGGTTAGGTTAGGTTAGGTTAGGTTAGGTTAGGTTAGGTTAGGTTAGGTTAGGTTAGGTTAGGTTAGGTTAGGTTAGGTTAGGTTAGGTTAGGTTAGGTTAGGTTAGGTTAGGTTAGGTTAGGTTAGGTTAGGTTAGGTTAGGTTAGGTTAGGTTAGGTTAGGTTAGGTTAGGTTAGGTTAGGTTAGGTTAGGTTAGGTTAGGTTAGGTTAGGTTAGGTTAGGTTAGGTTAGGTTAGGTTAGGTTAGGTTAGGTTAGGTTAGGTTAGGTTAGGTTAGGTTAGGTTAGGTTAGGTTAGGTTAGGTTAGGTTAGGTTAGGTTAGGTTAGGTTAGGTTAGGTTAGGTTAGGTTAGGTTAGGTTAGGTTAGGTTAGGTTAGGTTAGGTTAGGTTAGGTTAGGTTAGGTTAGGTTAGGTTAGGTTAGGTTAGGTTAGGTTAGGTTAGGTTAGGTTAGGTTAGGTTAGGTTAGGTTAGGTTAGGTTAGGTTAGGTTAGGTTAGGTTAGGTTAGGTTAGGTTAGGTTAGGTTAGGTTAGGTTAGGTTAGGTTAGGTTAGGTTAGGTTAGGTTAGGTTAGGTTAGGTTAGGTTAGGTTAGGTTAGGTTAGGTTAGGTTAGGTTAGGTTAGGTTAGGTTAGGTTAGGTTAGGTTAGGTTAGGTTAGGTTAGGTTAGGTTAGGTTAGGTTAGGTTAGGTTAGGTTAGGTTAGGTTAGGTTAGGTTAGGTTAGGTTAGGTTAGGTTAGGTTAGGTTAGGTTAGGTTAGGTTAGGTTAGGTTAGGTTAGGTTAGGTTAGGTTAGGTTAGGTTAGGTTAGGTTAGGTTAGGTTAGGTTAGGTTAGGTTAGGTTAGG